>CM037922.1:4218365-4818365 GCA_021346845.1 Apeltes quadracus
TCGACATTAGATTCAGAGAAAATAAAAGCAGGACGTGTATAACCAAGCCGTTTATAAGCCGCCGATTCTATTGTAAATGTCAACAGTAAAACTAACTATTAAACTGGGCAATTGCTTCCACTTTGCCAAGCACAATCTGCACCAATGTGTCCAACACTGTGTCCAAAACCTCAGCTTGAAGAATCCGCCATATCTCTTGGCCCATTCGAACCAGCACATGCCTTAAATTCACACGTCAATCTACGTAGCAAATGCCTTCATTTGAGTGAGATTAAGTGAGGCGGCGTGAGGAGGGTAAGCAGTTTGGGCATTTAATGCAAGTGTTGATAAAAAGTGCTTGCTGCTGCCCGTCTGGTTACCTTAGCTTAGCTTAGCTTAGCATACAGACTGGAAACAGTGGGAAACTAATAGAAACCAAGTTGCAACGTGTCGTGAGTGCATAATGACGACAATAAAGTCCCGATCAGATACAGTAGCATTGTGTGTGTACGGCTACGGTTTTCAGCGTGACCCAAATGTCAACCGGCACAAAGTCCCATACGCCAACTCACCAGATATTTGACACATTGACTATCTTTGAAAGGAACCAAGACAGACAAATCAAAGCCCTCTCAGTTAGAAAACACAACTTAGCTTAGGTAGCTTCTCCGTGGGACATTTGACCCAGATATGTGGAACACAATACCTGAAGCTGCAGTACGGATCCGAAGCACATACACATCAAATCGTATTCTGTAAATTCTGCATATCGGAACTGAAGTAATTCCTCGGCATTGCGACGTTGTAATGTTGTGCACTTATACGTCAAGGCACCCACACAATCTGCCACATTGCCAGATGGATTATTTTCCCATCCAAGATCACTGTCTTGATTCATTTTGTGCAGATCTCTTTGAATCTGACGAACAAAATTTAGCGATATAGAAGAAAACTTTTTGGTTGTTTAGATATTTTCTTGATTTTTTCTATGTTTACCTAGAGTGGTGCATTATTTGCTTGAGGCAATATAATAAAAAAGCATGGAAGCACTGTGGAGTTTTAATCTGTGAAAGAGTGTCTCTTTGTGTGTCTGACAGCCTACTGAATAAGAATGATTTGCTCTTTAAAGAAATGGCAATATTTGATTTTGACACAAGAGTAAAATGACCATGAACAGATTTATTTAAAAAACACCAGATTTAATAGTTTCTGTCACCCCGTCGAACATCTAGACGGAAAGAGACAAAATGCTGAGGTGGATTGTCAATTCAAACATCACATGTGAGATGGTTGCAGTAATGGCGCATGACGTGAGGTTATTACATCTAATGGGTTTGCATTAAATAGCAAAATACAGAGGTTAATGCTGAAAGCCTATTTGGAATAGTCTTGGCTCACCAGTAAATTCATTTCATTTCACGCCTGTATGGGAAACAGCTGTGCAGCCTTAAACAAAATGAGGCTTGTTAATTTTCTGAAGTTTCAAGGAGATTAAGATTGTTTATGTATGGCTGTCCAAATGATTACAAGAAAGGCTCTCACGGCCCGAGCCCAGCGATTAGAAAGGCATAAGGAAACGTAAAATGGTCTGTTATTTCACCAGGAAGGAGTGTGGGCACCAGATGTTATCCTTATGCGGGTAATGGGTTATCGCATCTTCAGGCACAGATTACAGATTTATTGTCTTTTGGATATCATTAATGTTTTTATTATCTTGTCCACACACTGTCACCTCAATGACTCAGCTTTTTTTTTAGCACCTTACTCCTCGTCACCTCGTTTACCCTCACACACCAATCTTAATAGCTCCGTATCACCATAAACATATCACCGAAGTCCAGCAATGACTTTCTGGTGATTAACTTTCATACCGCAGTGCTAAAGCTGATGGGAAGATGGGGAATTTATCTGGCCACAGTTTGAGGATTAGAAATAGCAATGAATTGTTTGGCTTTTGCGACTCAGAAGAGATTTGGAATAGATTGAGAGACGCACAGACGGCTTGCAAGTCAGATGTCAAAGCATAACAAATAATCTACCAGGACAATTAACCGAGAGTGAAGATTTGGTCTGGCTCATTAAGCCAGTATCCACCAAGATGAGCAACCAACCACACTGATGCCACAAATCCACAAATGGTCTATTATTTATTCAAAACGAACTTCCTCACAGGCAGCGGCTTAATAACAAAACTAACTTTAAGTTGGTGTCGATTTTCGCCGACTGTCTTTCTTCACATGGGGGATTAAAACATATTCTGTGGACCCAAGTGAGCTGTCCCATTATAACGCACAAATGTAGGATCGTGTCACAGGATCACAAAGCCTGAGATTGCTGGTTATATAACCCTCCCACAGCAGAGGCCACAAGCTTGCAGCTTTCTCAAAAAGTCAGTCCTTTGTATTGTCGCAATTTGATTTAAGTTTTGATCTTTGAACATTGGTGATCATGATCATTGAGATGTTTCAGCACGGATCAAAGTGGTGCAACGATCGGCTGACTGACGTTGCCATCCAACACCTTAAAACTAACAAGAGGAGTGGATAACGGGGGTGAAAAAAGGCCACCGGTCAGTCCCTGTCAACATGAAAGCAGCAGATATTAGAGGTAGAAACTGTACAGTTTACAGACATGTACTGATTCAGCAATGTCCATATGCTACTTTACAGAGTAGTCACAGATAGATTTGAGGAATTCCACCCAGTAAACTCTATTTTCTATCTAGTAACTAGTAATGTAATAACTATCTAGGCATGTCTAAGAGACTAAGACACTGCATGTCCTGTCCATAAGATCTGATAAATGCACCTACATGTATTGATCCTCATCCTTCTGCACAGCGTTTCATCCAGCCGAGCCCTCCCGTCATTTATTATTGAAGAGAAAGCCTCTTTTTGCTCTCTTTACACCTGAAGGCCAGCCGCCGACCGCTTCAATTCCTCGAGCTGTGTAAAGTTGTAGAAAAATGTCCGCCACTGAGTCCACGTTCGCATTTATTTCATCTGGAACTTTCGGCACCAGAGAATGTGTCTTAACAAGATGAAAGGTTTCGGTGACCGCAAACTCAAATGGGCTTCTATTTTATCCTCACTGTGGGTTGGGCCTTTTGGACTAAGGTAACTACAAGACAGCCTCTATAAGTAGAATGTCTGGATAACCAACCGGCTCAAGAAGGAATCACCTTATTTTGAAGGCCATCTCCAGAGTCAGAAGTTTGCATTGCACTGTTGCACTAGTCAGTGTGATGACACTTAGGTCTCATTCAGCCACTTGTTAGAAACCGCCTTTTAAAAAACAGATCAAAACTTCAAAGTGCTTTTAAAAAAAAACATTGAATTAATGATTCAGCCCTTTTTGGCGTATTTGGACTCATTACTGCACATCTGTGTGAGTTGGTAGCATCCTTTGTAATGTCACATAATGAGTGGCCCCTTGTAGAAGGAACAAGGAGGTACAGTCCATTTGATAGTACAAGTACTCTGTAGTCTGTGAAAACAGAACAGAAAAACAGAATATATTCTGTGGCTTTTCTTGTGAGGGCCACATTACCTCTTTCCGGGCTGACGGGGGCGTAAACAACCTCCCCATATGCACGCGCATAACGAGCTCATTAGCATTACTTTCAGTCCGCGGGCCGGTCCAAATGTGTAGGCGGGTCGGAGTTTGGGGACCACTGCTTTGGAATAGGCTTGTGAAGTCTAAGATTGTAACCTGGAGATGTCATCAACATAGGATCCAGTTTTTCTCAAGCTAGACTCATAGATGGATGAAAAAAAATCATCCTTCTTTTGTTACGAGAAAGTGCAATACTAAATGGCTGGAAAAGACCTTTAATCAAGTTTCCACAAACTAATTACTAATGAATGACAATGGAATTTACACTGTGCAGAGAGTGAAGGACAATGGATACAATTTGAAGACCCCAAATAGGATAAATCTGGCACCTATCAGGCTGTACAAGTGTCAAAAAGTATTTTTAATGTTCTTTTACTCAATTTCATGTGTACCATATTGACTTATCCAAACGTCATTACCCTGAAACAAACACACCCGCACACACTAATGTTATGTTTTTTTATATGAACAAAGAGCATAAATCTTCTCTAGAATGAGGAGAGACTGTAGGTTGCAGGTTTTAGCAAATAGCTATTTTCTGCCTGTAGTGGACTACCAGTCATAATGTATTTTCAGTGGCAGAACTTCTGATATTTTCCAGACTTCATTTGCATTTGTCACAGAGAAGAATAAATAAGCTAAACCTAAAAAGGCTGCTGTGGGCTTGCTCCAACATTATAAAAGGTTTCAGGCGAGCACGAACAGACCATGCAGTACACTGGCTAGCTGAACACACATCCCCTTCTTATGTCCATGTGTGTGTGTGTGTGTTTCCTCAACACACCAACACGGAGACGTTAACAGGCTTACCGAAGCAATCTCATCCTCGTCCCTCTTTGCTGAGCTCAAATCTCGGCCGTACTCATTTCTTCCTCTTAAAGGGCCTAGGCATGTATAACAGAGAGCGTTACTTGCCACGTGGGTATTTTTCCTCCTATTTCTCTGGGGATGATTGCAGTCCGCATGATGTCAAATACACACACGTCTCAAAAATCACGGTCAAAAACTCCACACAGCAGGATCGATACAAACGGGTTGTTATTGGATGTGATTTGAGGAGGTTGTTTTGTGGACCTTCCAGCAATAGAATAATTCCCCCCTACACAAGGCACAGATCGATCGCCAAATGGCCATGCAGCAGATGCAGTCAATTTTCTTTCTTCCACATTTCCTCATTCCAGTCCACGACGCCCTGAGTGGACTAGTTTAACCAACCCAAGCAAAACGAGCCCCGCGTCGGTTTCCACAGCTTCAGCAGACGGGGGTTCTGTTGGGGAGCATTTCGCCCTTCAGCCGTCTACAGAGATGTGCCGCTGTCTTGCATTCGTACCGTGAACCTTTGCCTGTCCCCGCGAGGCAGGTGCTTTGTGCTTTCATTCGCTTCCTCAACCCCAAGAATTCAATGAGCCGCGGCTGCATATTAAGGAGTGCGATCGCAGGCTGCGCCCTCACTCGCTGCCTGACACTCACAAGGACAGATGCCGGCTGCCACTGTTAATGGCTGCTGCGAGTATTACATGGCCTAGCAGCTGGGAGAGGGTTAAGGAAAAGGGGAATGCACAGTGACTCTCAATGTGTAATAACCTTTTTTACAGCTCAGTTTATTTCCAAGAGAGTCGAAAAATTTCGTTTTGTTCTTTTTACGTAATGAAACAGAGATTGCCACCGACGGGACGAGGCAAAGAGACGATGCACAGTGTGTCTGAAATGTCTCACATCAAACATTCACGCCTCACATGGCACACGGATAAGCACATTCTATTGAGTAATGAAATGATTTTAATATGAATTGTCGTTTAAGTTGAAATTAACCTGAAATGATTTCGATTGAACCCTCTTTCATCCTGAAAGCCTGCGTGCTCTCATGGGAGGCCTTTGAGTTGAGTAAGAAGTGTTGAAACCCCACCGGGCAGATATCAAGTACACACACACACACACACTACAGGAGCACCAGCTGCATAATCCTTCCTATAACATTACAATACTGAACAACAACCAGCTCAAACACACAGCATGTGTTCCTGAGCTGCTTCTTTGTTTAAGTGGTTGTGTCAATTTAAACAACCCTCAATGCGAAACACGGGGGATTTTAAACGTTTTTTGGGATCAGTTTCAGCATCATTTTTTTTAACGTAATTCAAAAAGTAAATGTGATACTATAAGTCTCCTGGTTCAGTTGTGACTGTTTACACAAGAGCATCTTTAAAAAGGCACATAATCCAACACAATCCAACGTACGAGATCACGCACCGCTCCAAGTGGCTGTCACTGTTTAACGTCTTCTTGTCAAAACGAAGAAAAATACTTCTATCGTAAACGGATGTAAGACATTAGTCAGCTGTCATTTGCGCTCAAAGAAGGCCACTGCATTATCCGCTAATACAAACATGTTTTTGTTAACTTATTCCCTCAGCCAACGGCCAACATTTCAAAACTTCAAAGAAATGTTTTCAGACCCCCATTCTACTGTGAATCAAATAAAAGATAGGATGTAATTGCGTCATATGAATAATTCAGTTGTGGGATTAATGATAAGACAAAATTCTTATCAGGGGTTTCCCTCAAGGTCCTGCGGATTGCTTTTCCCATTTCGTACGCCTGGCTGCTCGCACAAGATTCGGAAGTCTCTATCTTCTCGCTCTCCTGCTTCCCCTGATGCCCCCCAGGACAACAGAGTCAGCAGAATTCACACTGACTGACACCAAGTCGCTGTCGACAAACAGCCGGCTCCTACTGCAACAATGTGGCTGCGTAGATTAAGACTTCACCCTTCGGACACACAACAAGCGGGGCACCGTGTTTCTGCAGGAATCCTAAAAAAAACCCCTTTCCTGTCCTTAATAAGCCATGATTACGGTGAAGTGTGGTGAGGTGTGGGGGGGTTGAGGGGGATCCAGAGACAAACGCAGAATGCAAAGTGGACACACACACACACACACACACACACACAGTTTTTAATCATTTTTATAACCGAACAGGCAGAACATCAGACCTCATTTGTGCAAGACAGGATGACAGCCGAGATATATCTTATTTATTTTTCCGTCCAGAAAATGGCGGATATAAAATGGCTTTTAGCACTTTAAAGCACGAGCAGAGTACTCCCCTGTGAGGTCAGATTTTGGAGGCGTTTTGTTTTCCCTTCACGGGATCTATTGATGTAAAAGCCGAGACTACGGGGTTTAACATTGACCTCAACAAACTCCTCTATTTCTCCGGCACTCTGTGACCGCTCCTGAGAGTTACTTTGCAGCTTTCTTCTCCTCAGAGCCGTTTATCATGGGTTTAAATCACAGGGATGGACTTTTTTTCACTCCTGCCCAATCTTTTCAAAAAAACAAACACTGTTCTCTTTACAACAAAAGTCACCTCCATGTATATCTCACACGCATAAGGGGGAAAAGGGGAGGTATCATTTTGGTGTAGGTGGTAAAACGCTTGTCCTTGGAGTGATACATGCGACAGATTTTCAAATTCAATGTTCAGGGTTTTATCAAATCCATCCCTGTTATCGGAAATTTCCCTCCCCCAACAAGCATGGAGAGATGCTTGTATTATGAAACATTTGTCAGATGGACCTATATTTTCTTTAACATCCATAATAATACCAACATATTCAAAAAGATATTGTTCTATATATGTATACTATATTCTTAGTAAATGTTGTACTACTGATTGAGGACATTTTTCACATGTGTCATGTCCTTTCACCAAACAATGAGTAATGTTTTATTCTTGGGTGAAATGTTGATTAAAATACATCTTGTCATCTTGCCTTACGATTATTGCTAAATCTTTTCGTTCCATGTTCAGTTTTCTACAATTCAAGCCATTGGGGACCGTAGCTTACCAGATACACGCATGAGTCCAACTCCAAAATGTCATTAAAACACTGTTTGTTCTGGCGCCATCTGGCTTGATTGTTTATTTGGATCATAATTAGCTCCAGTAACAGCTGAATCTCCTCTCCCTGGGGTCTCCCAAAATACATTTGCAATAAGTAAGAATGAAATTAGTACTACAGGTGATCCAGCTGACACTTCTTAGTTGGTTAAGATGTAGAACGGCCCTCAAGCAATAGCTCGAAGAGGAGGTATAGGACGAAGGTCAGTCCTGTTCATAATCACCACAATGGAAAGTCAGACGGACTTTTCACACGTCGCAATGGACATCAATATTGCAGCAGGGGCATCAATATGTCAAACTCTTTGCCTTACCCCCCCGTTGGGCTCCGGAAGCCGTCAGACTCTATATGTCATTTTGATGCCTCTCCGGTCCAAAGCCGCGGGAGCAATCACTGCCGTTTGCTTTTAGCACTTCAAGGTCCTTTGGATCCCACCTAAAAGCGAGGAGCTGGAAGCTCAAAGTGTCGACCTGCGCCGGTCCCTGGGTGTGCAGCCTGGGCAGGAGGTGACAGGACGGCGCTGTGATGTCCGGGGCCAGAGGCCTTGACAGGCCTTGTTCCCCCGTGACATTTTAGCTTTCCTTCTGGCTCAGGTACTGCAGTGTTCACTTGACCTCTTTGCACAGACGATCCCAACTTTTTCATTACCAACTTCACACAGACACAAGCCACGTTCACGGCTTGTCATTTGACCTTTCTGTCCTTCATACTTCAACATCCGGGATTAGAAGCTCCCCAAACGGCCTTGAAGATAAGCGAAAAAATATACTGCTTTGCTCGAAAGTATAAGATACAATTCCATTTATTTCTGAGGATATAATAAGATAATGATTATGATCACTTATCCTTCAATCTAAAGGAAATATGTATTTTAGCAATCCATTATTATGACTGTAAAATACAAAAACACTACTACGTAGATTGTGTCCTTCATATAAATTGAAACCTCTACATTAAGCAAGCGGTTTGAAATACTGTATCAAGGCATTTTGTCTACAAATATTTTGAGTGGACATAGTTCCTTCTACATTTTCTTTCGGCTCAGCTTCTTTAAAATTATATAGAACTTTGTTTCTCCAAAAGTACCTGTTGATGGTGAGATGCAAGCTGCACATTTGTTTCATGTGGAGATATTTTTTCAGATGTCTGAGGTGCGAAGGCTCAAAGACTAAAACATGAAAGAAAGAAATCAAAAAAGAGGCCAATTGGTGACGCAAATACAGTTTACTTCGTGACACAAGAAACAAGGTACAAGAAACGGCAGAAGTGATAAAAAATAAAAAACACACACAAACCTGAGAACCACACGGCTTATCTAGGTCGTCTCTGACCTTTTTTTTTAAAACTGCAACATCAAACAGTCTCTTCTAAAGTTCACAGTCAAACCTAGTACAAAAATAAAGTTCACTTTTGAGAAATCTATGTGATCAATTCTTGATAGATTTTTCATAGAATAGAAGACATGTCATTGAAAACATTTGCTCATACTCCCTTCTCCTCCATCCTCCAGTAAGATGTCTTAGATAACATTAGACATGTAAGTGCTAAGGAAACAATGTTCATACTTCATTAGGCCTTAAAGCGCTCGTTAAATGATTAAAACCAGACAAAAATTAGAATGGATTTGAGTCGATAGAAATTTATATTTCAGTCTTAGACATAGTTTAAGGCAAAACATCAGTTTGATTCAACTTCAAACACTGCCGAACAATTGTAGTTGATCGCAAGGCCTTTAGTTTAAGTATGATAAAAAAAGATACAAAAGCCCTAATAGCTATAAAGGGTTCAATAAAAGATCATTAAAGTGACTCTTCTTGGAGGGAATCCAACGCTCAACCACATTGCTTGGCTCCAGTTGCATCATGAGCAGCAGTTTGAAGAAAAAGCGGAGGTCAGATCATGCAACCGAACGTTTTAACATATGGCTAGTTAATCACTGTAACTGGGTGGCCAAGACCGTACTGAGGCTTTTCAAAATACATAATTAATTCATACACATGAATGCACAATTAAAGAGGAGAACTTAGATTTAACACCTGAAATGAATTGTAAGTCTTGCATCGCGCCTGCAGGGAGCCGTCTGACACACCGCGTACAAACTATCAGCATTTAAGGCCGCAAACACACGGATAACCACTGTTGAACGCCACGTGGAACCGGGTGAGCTCCCTGAATGTTAATGCAAGCTCTGCGGAGGATAAATAATTGAAGACGGAATTACATAATGAATGAACTTCCTTCAAATGAGCAATGGTGAGTGGCAGAAGGGTTGGGGGAAGATTGGAGGCAGGATGGCCCCCTCGAGAGTTTGACCGTGCAGAGGCCCAACGGGAGGCAGGCAGGAGATCAGAGGAACATCGCGCCCGCTTAAAGGAGCGACGGGCATGAGGAAGTGGGACAGGATGGAGAGGAAAGCCAATGTGTGGCTATGAGCCGCTGCATTGCCCTGAGATCACGAGAAGCAACGCGCCCAACCCGCTCAGGTCAGGGCCCGTTAGCACTGTTAGCTCAGACATCGCCGCCGTATACAGCCCCTTGAAACCACCCGACAGTGTACATGGTCACGCAAGTGGCACGGCATCCAGCGGCTGAAATAAACAACCATAAAAAGACTGTGTGCACAATATCCATTAGCATGCATTAGCAGGTCTAATAATAATATATTATGAAACAGGCCAACTGACAATATCACATTTAAGTGATAGCACTTCTAGTGTGTGCTTTTTGCAGCTGAGCACTCTTTACATTTTGGTTTTACTGTGGAACAAGATACAAATACAACATTGACCTATAGGAGAGACGTTTTTCTTGAACTGGCTGACAATATATTCAAGAATGATGCTGATGGTTTGATGTTATCCTCGGTCCTCTGTCACTGACAAGCTTGGAGTTGCGCCATCAACTGAGCATGCAGGTGGAACAAAAAACACAACAGAAATGACTCAAAAGACACAAAGATCCAAAGTAAGAAAAAAAGTTCAAAAACAGTGAAAAGACTGGCATGATAATTGTCAAAGAAGGAGATACACCGCCAGTTTGTCAGCTACTTGTTAGTCGGCCTGTTTCTTCTTATCGTGTTCCTTTCATCATCCTCTCTCTCTGTTTAATGTGTTTGATACTCAAAGCACAAGTTTTCCCGACAGATACACCACCATTTTTTCCCCCAATAGTTCCATTTTTTTTCATAATGGGTTGCCGGTTGACTTACTTGGAATTTGTAGTATCCTTAAAAGAGTCCCTTAATGGATGTCTTTGAAGCGTAGTTTCTTTTTACTGGATCAAACACTCTGTGACCAGTTCCACAGCCTGAAATAGAATGTTTATGGATAAACGCTGTATTTTTTTGCAATCATGGGAAAATGAACCCTCTACAGCCAGTTGAGGATTACATTTTTTGGGGAAAATTTTAAAGGTTTGCATGCAGAGAGAATGCGGGAGAATTCTTAAAATGCACACCTGAGGTTAAGTCGTCAAAAAGTTAGCAGCGCTTCTGTTTAAACAGAAATGCAAGATGAGTCACTCTTCACAATCAAAATATTGCTCAGCAGGGCGTGAAATCCTAACGAGGGGCAAAGCACATTTTCTAAGTGTTTTAGCCGAGTATTAATTGCTGCACAACTGAGGAGGCTTGAGAACCAATCAAGACTTATAAGTTAATCATGGGGGTGAGAGGCAGCCGTGCTTTCAGAACGCTATAGAGGCCATTTAAAAAGACGGTCCCGCTGATCCCCTTGAATCTAATTTCCCATAGAGGGAATGTCAGAGTGCTGCTCAAAAAGCACTTTTTCTAATGAACTGCAATTACCTTTCATCACCGCAAATTCATTTTCTTTCATTAAATCCTCACACTTTGGTTCAGGGTGCAATGTATGGTTTGCACCGCTGACCCCTGCTATGTAGAATAACCTTCGGTTTTACACGTGGAACCATTAGTCATTTTCCTATGCGCTATCCATTACATGAGGCTGCTCATGTATATGTATGCATATATATATATATAAGCATATTAGAAGATTGATGCCATTCTAGCATAAAAAGTGGGCTCTTGCTGTAGTAACTTTGTAGTCTTTTTGTCCCAAGCAGTCGAGATATAATGCGTTAATTAGTAAAGATTGAATCTCTGGTTCGTAGATTTTAAGAGCCAGAATTGCTCTTTCGTTAAACTAAGCAAAGCCCACTGTGGATTCAATCCTCATTTTCAGCAGACAAGAGACCAACAATCCTCACATCTAACTCTCGGCATGAATAATCATCTACTTTATTTTAGGGCTGTGAAAAGGAACCCGTTAATCTATAAGATTAATGTGGCCGGGATTAATGCGATAACTTTTAGACATACATCACGTTTGACTCCTTTACGTTTCAGCCAGCATACAACAATGGAAAGTATCAGGCCTCCTGCACTCAAAATTGACGGATAACACCTTTACTAGAGTCATGGTTGGAGGGGCCCTGGGGTGTCGATCATGTGGGACTGTGGTCTAGAGCGCCCGCATGTGATGAGATGCATTTCTTTAACTGTGCCGCGACAATGTGGAGTCACAATAACAAGCGATGTGATTCCCATTTGGCTTCCCAGCCTAAGCGATTATCTATGTGCAGCCACAGACTGTGTGATTGAGCCTCACAAATTGAAAACCAACAGAAGAAATATGAAACTCTTCCGTTTTTCTGCTTGTTGTTGTTTGGAGAGCGTCATCTCCCTCAAACAACACAGAGACGCTGGATGTCATTTGATTCCCACTGAGTCTGTCTGGCAAGCAATCCTGCTGGCATCGACAACTAAGCTGTAAGTTATTCACTGAAACGATCATTCAGAGGCAAACGAGAATGATACTCAGCGCTTCAGAAATCTGGTTACAAGGTTATCTGAAAACCGAATTATTGATAAGTAAAAAAATACATCTTACTAGTTTTTCATATTCAAAAAAATACTGGTGTTGA
The DNA here is from genome assembly GCA_021346845.1 of Apeltes quadracus. Classification (NCBI taxonomy): domain Eukaryota; kingdom Metazoa; phylum Chordata; class Actinopteri; order Perciformes; family Gasterosteidae; genus Apeltes; species Apeltes quadracus. Next base: position 4,230,808 of record CM037922.1, read on the forward strand.
TAAAAGGATCTTGGAAGTAAATTATTTACTTAACCAGCTTTTGACAGAGTAATTGTGTGTCAAGAATTTTGATTCTTTAACGATAACATGAAGCCGTGAGATCTCTCGCTTGCAAATCACTAAACAGCAGAAGCAAAGAAATTAATTCCAGGCTTATCTGCCGACTGAAAAAAAAACACTTGATCTTGACAGCAATCCAAAAACACCAAACATATTCCACCTGGTCCCTGGACCCCTGCAATGCAAAATAAGAATGCCTGTCGGATATGAGCAAATCTCCCAAGTCATCCAGCAGCACAACACATAATAAAGAGCACAGGTTCGTCTGTCAGACACAGATAAACATTCATTCTTTAAACAGACAAATTATAGGTGCAATATCTGAACTTAATACAAGCAGTATACTTGCTGTAAACATAGGGCCTTGAAGTATAAATAATCCGTTTTTATTTGCTGCTTGGGGACATTTTGAGGTCGTTTTCTTTTGCGAATATGAGCTTAATACCTCTCAAACCTTTCATAAAATAGACCTGGGACCCCATTGTGGGGAGGAGAGGTGTGTCATTTCATTTAGTGAGATAAAAACAGCACACCAACAAAACAATAATCTACTCGGGAATGTTCGGTAATGGCATTCCTATTATCGGCGGATTCGCAGTGGGACCTCGGTTCCAGCGGCCGCTGAAAAAAACCCGCCCCCCCCCCTCGGTTTATGAAGGATGAGCTCACAGCGATGCAATGCGGCTCAAGTCTCTATTAAGTCACGAAGATATGGCACTTATCAACAAGCGCAGTAGGTAAGGGAACAAATAAGCTTGAAGGAAAGGTAGCGGCAGGTCTGTTAGTTAATGGGCACGGGGCCCCGGGCAGTCAAAAGAGCCGATGATGCATGCTGCGATATCCTGCAGATGCCTCGACAATGACAGCTGGCCAGGCAAACGGTCCGGCGTGCAAACATTTAAGGTAATTAGAGAGTAATTATCCAGTATTGCTGCCATACGGAAACCAACTGTGAGCCATGCATCTTATCTTCATCCCGGGGTGAATCAGTTATTCATGTATCAGTGGTCGTGAAGGTAGAAAAACAGAGCATCGCTGTAAATCAGTTTGGCGTAAAATCCCCAGAACATTCTCCAAAAATTGACTTGTGTATCTGCGGCAATCTTAGGCGCAACCCCTCCTAAACCCCCCCACCCGCACTTAATGCCCAAATGGATGAGTCAGTTATGTTAAATCGACTGCTGCCAGAAGAACAAACTCTTCCTTGCCTTGGCGCAGCGGGAGGATGCGGGATGTGCGTCGTGCTGTCTGGGTCTCCATCAGCACGACACGGTTTCTTATTATTTAGGACTTTACTCTTCCCATTAACAGGAAAAAGAAAATGACACCATGTAATTAATAAGCAGCTCCATTTTTAAACATTTGTTTATTTGTATCACCCGGAGGCTCTCGTCTCGCGTTTACCAATGAGCACGGACATAATGAACACACCGCGTCAGTGCAGGGATTCATTTTTTACACTTCTAGCAACAAAACCTCCGGCGAGGACGGCTGCAGATGTAACCCCCTATCATTTGATCTGGCAAGGCGTAGCCGGAGCTCGCTGAGTTCTTGATGTTTTGTGCGCCGCTGAGGTGCTTCGCCCCCTGCCTGCAGACACTGAGGAACCGCCGGCTCCACTGGAAGCAGCACATAATCGCTTAGCTACACCCGCCATGCTACGCCCGCTACCTTTGCAGCTATTTGTCTTTAGATCTCGAAAAAGGGGCTTCTTCACGCTGACGCTCGCACAAGCGACAAGGAGTCACGCCACTGGGCCAACACACACACACACACACACACACACACACACACACACACACACACACACACTGAGACACACAGACACTTTCCCACTCAAACATGATGTTCTATTCTATCCTTAAGGCTATAATTTTCAGCCAACACAGCGATGCCAATTTAATATTGTGCATCTTCCCTCTGAAACAGGTTTACGGTTGGTATCTTGCTTCAAGAAACTCTGCACAGTGAAACGCTACAGTGTTTCCACCAACATCGGTGGGGTGCAAGCGAAAAAGCCCCAACCGAGCTCTAAAACAAGTTTGCCACATAGTTACTGCAAGTTCACAAAGACAGTATTGTCAGCAACTCTCACTATTCAAGAATAGATATCTATTCATTATTCAAAAGCAAGTGAGAAATGCACAGTCTAACACGAACAGCTGAAAGAGCTTTCTAGCGACCAACCAAATTCCAGATTCCCGACCCCCGAGCACACATAAGTAAGCAGGCCGTCATTCATTATTTAATCAATGTGCAAACAAAGTTTGGACTTGCTTATTTTGAAAAGGGTTTTCTACATTGAACACGTTTGGGAAAGTGTTTTGAATTGATCGATCATTCTTTGTCAGAAAGAGACGCAATAAATCAACAATCGGCACTGGGCTCGTCCGAATGGCAACCACTGTCAGCAAACATTCAAGACTGTCTCTTCCCCCTTGCAAAGCTTTGACATATTGTCTCCAGCATCAGAATTATGAAAAATCTGCACCACATGCTCTCTGAAGCTTCCTTCTTCTGCATTCATCGCAAGTACGCAGGGAAGACGGCGGCCCAGATAGATAACTGTTCATAAAGGAGCTCAAAACAGGTCCCATAACTTGTTCACTGAGGGATCGCTGCAAGGCCCCTATCTGATGAGTGAAAGAAAGGGGACAAGCAGAGCAACTGCGTGAGCGCAGACGCAGTGTCAGAGATACTGCAGGATATTGATGTGCTGCAATAAAGCAGCAGGAGGCTTGTTAGTACGAGCTTAAGAGCTTGTCTACGCCTACTTAACACTATCAATCAGTACATTTACAGCCAATTAACACTGGCTCAGTGCATCGAAGCCATTTGATGTTGTGTCAGTTTCCCCCCCTAAAAATGTCTATTTCTGGAACAAAGATCTATCTTTTAAACTTTCATTAAGCCAAGTGAGCTGTGTGACTTGCTCGATGTGGCTGTCAAAGTTTGCTCTCCGGCAAAGGCGTCTCACTTAATGTGAGAAAAGGGCAGTGAGGCCCTCGATCTTAAATTGTTAATAACTAACTAATTATTTCTAATGGTACTCAATTTCTCTGTAGTAATAAGCTATTGCATGAAAAGACTAAAATGAGGGACGGCTGTCAGCTGAATGTGAGATGAATCCCGGGTTCATAGAAACTTTGAATTATTGGTAGTTGTATCAATCAATAATGTTTGTGTGCATAAAGCTTAAAGATATTAACAGATGTAAGTAGTCGTATTCATGTAATATCAGGGCAGCACTATAAAGTACTGTAGTAGTAGTCACAACACAACACAAGGCTGCATTACCAACATGTGACATTATGTATTTGGAGTCCGGTTTCTGAACACCTGATCAATCTTAGCCCAATATTCATTCTCTTCTAGCCCTTTTTTTGGTAACCACCAAATCTTAACAGACACATTTGCTTTTCTCTCTGTTAGCATGCAATGCATAATGCATTCCAAGAATTGTTCTTTGAATCTTTATTCGGACTCATTCTATTTCTTCTGAAGGCCTCAGTCTTCAGTCCCTCGCTCTCTGCTGAGCTTGCTGCTGCTTCTCTTACGTTTGTGGTCTGACATTGGTTTGCCTTGTTGGTTGTTCGTTTGATCTGTGTGTTTTACCTTTTGGTGTTCCTTTTGATTATTATATCTAATTTGGGCTAATTACCTTGTTCTTTTTCCTTTACCTTTCGTTCCAGGGGGAAGGGAGCCATTGTGGCTAGGCTAGAGGCCCATGGGCATACATCACCCGCAGTGAGTCTCTGTCTAAAAACACTAGGTTAGACCTGGGCAGATCACCACCTGTATCTTTGGTTAGCGCGCCAAAGCTACGGCACTAGATAGGAACAAGCCTGTTTATTTTTATTTCTCCCGCTACTGCTTATTGTGGTCAGTGATTGGGGCCCGTACGGTGTGGTGTAAGCAGACTAGTGTAGCTAGATTGGGTACTGGTTAGTCAGTCTGTGTGGTGTCGCTGTGGCAAACTTTTTCGAGTACAGATGGCTACCCCTAAACCAGTAACGCTCTTAGAGAACCCTACGTTAGGTCGCTTAGCGGGACTGCGCAAGGCAGAGCTAAAAAAGGTAGCTGAACACTACAATCTCTAGCTAGGGGAAAGCATATGGTATGTATTTATATATTTGTTTATTGCGTTTTGGTTTATTATTTGTTAATTTCTGTGTGATTACAGGGTTAATTGTTTTGTTAGCCATGTGGCAATCTAGTGGGTGGGGGTGTTAGGCTCCAGGGCCTGAGGGGAGTTTAGTTGAGGAAAGCGGTACAGAACTGTGACATGATAGTACTAATGGGTAAAGAGTGCAGGGTTATTATTTATTTCGTTTTGAACAGTTTTTGTTTTGCATTTTGACTAACTGGACCCTGTAAATATTTGCATGTATTTGGGAAAAATGTATGTGAAAGAAAAAAATAAATGAACAGCAGACTTTATTAGAAAACATGCATCTTCCCTGACTCCTCTACCGGTTACCTCGCCGCAAAATCCTCTTTTAAAAAGCCATTAATGAGCCAATTTCCTTCAAAATCTGTCACAAGACTACATTTGGTCAATTTCAGATTAGATTTAATGGGAAACAATATATATTTACACAGTATTTCCACTTCGGGCAGAGAGTACACATCGCCGCAGTGTAAATCTGTGATAACCAGGACATTCTGATGTATAATTCCAAAGTTACAGCTTCTCAAAATACCATACATGAGCCATCTTCCTTCAAAATCCATCACCAGCCAACTTCTGGTCATTTTCAGGTTAGAATTAAAAGCAAACTATTAATAATCATGTGATCATTCCACTTCAGGCAGAGAGTACACATCCCTGAGGTGTGAATCGGTGATAAACAGGACATTGATTTACATTTCCAAAGTTACAGCTTCTCAAAATACCAAACATGAGCCAATTTCCTTTAAAATCTCTTTCACCAGACAATGGTCCCACTCGCCGCCGTTAATGCAATTCTTATAATATTCTAATAATAATTCCATCAAATACAATAGGTTCCTCTCCAACAAAGTTGTAGCGAGGACCCTAATTACTTAAAACTGTCAGTAGCTTAATGATGCATCAGTTGCCATTGTCGTGCTAAATAACAATACTTTTTTACAAATTTATACTGTGATTGAAACATAAAACGAAAGACTTTTTTAAATTAATGCAAGTCAGGAGTCGAACTACCTCGATGAGAATGAAACAGAACTCACCTGGAGAAGACAAGAATCGATAGACAAGTAATTCTATTCTAGGACTTGGAATTCCAGCAGAGCCAAAAGCCCACTCAGGGACACTCCTCTCTAACTCTCTCTGCATTGTTGTTCAAATATCCAGATACAAGTGGGATTGTGTTCTTTCTTTGAGTGGATATACACCACATTTTTTTCTTAGTTCACCACCTGTTGGCGGAATATCTTCACAACACTTATATAATTTATTTAAATATATTCAAAATTACAAGTGCTGCCTTCTCCCGTTTCTCCTTCTCTCTTCTCAGAAGTGTGGCTCAGACATCCGGGGGAGTTTCTTTTATATTCTCCAAGAAACAATGTGTGACTTGTCTCCACGGTTGCACTTTCGACTTGTGCAACATCCCTGACAGCTCTGTGCAGAAGCCAAGGGGAAATGTTCACCTTTAGAAGGTTCAGGTCATGTTTTCCATTTCCATTTGTTGGCCTTTGTTATTGCCACTGGGATATCACCTGACAATCGGTACCAAACTTGCATGAAATTGCCAAGAAACGACCAGAATCCAGGACTATATTAATAAATTGTGATTACTAACCTAAAGAACAATACTATATATTCGAGAGTTGTTCCTGATTAACAGTGAATAAGCAGCTATGCAACACAAGAATGGGACCAATTCATTAATGAATCAGCTTGATTAATTCACAAGTCAAGTACTACCTCCATTTTATGGGGGGGATTGCTAATTAGTTCCTTAACAACCAACCAGAGACATCAGGATCGTTAAATCGAATATTTTAACCATCATCTTCTCCACCACTTGTCGTTAGAGCGCCGCGGTGGGACGGGGACGGCCAGAGTCAATCCCAGCTAATGTCGGGGGGGAGAGACGTGCTACACGCGGGACGGATTGCAGGTCGATCCCAGCGCCGACATAGAGACAAACAACCGTTCACTCTGATGTCGGTGCCGCGGGTGATGGTTCTGCAACCCTCCCAATGTGAGAAATATCTGGGGTTATGGTGCTTGTATTTCTACCTTGAACATTTCTCTGCTGATACAAGAGATGCTCAGATGGTATTATTTTGTTTTGTGTTGAAGAAATGGCATTTTCTTCGACAATAAAGATCACCAGTCCAGCACAATCATTTTAATCATTGTCCAATTATTAGGAACAGGGCCGGCCCAAGGCATAAGCGAACTAAGCGGCTGGGGGGGCCCCCAAATAAAATTCTGCTTAGGGCCCCCAAGAGGCTCGGGACCGGCACTGATTAGGAATTAGCATCTCCCAGTCTGTTCTCTGTTAACTGCATCCATCCATTCATTTATCCATCCATCTATCTATCTAGCCATCCATCCCTTCCATGTACCCATGTATTTCAATCTGCTCAGGCCACTCAGGCTTCAATTTCTATCCAAGACATATCCAATGAAGATTTAAATCACAGCGTCTGCAATCTTAAAAAGTATTGCCAGGTTGTCTAAGAACAGATTAAAAATGCAATTAGTCTTCAGGAAGGAGTGTAAATGTAAGAAAATGTCAGCACCTTGCAAAGTGATATTCGGGTCATTGATATTGATCAACAGCCCTGCCGGCTCACCATCAGATGGATGGTGCTCTGGGCAGAGTTACAGAATTAGTTATAGCTCGTTAAAATGGGGCTATCCACTCTTGGGATCTGGAGCAGTCTGAGGAAAGCAGACAGAGAGAAAAAAAAAATCAGGGAGATGGTGAGGTGTGGATGTGGCAGACAGTGAGTAAGATGTTGGGAAAGGAAAGGTTGGAGGCTCGATGATTGGCTGGATGACGGCTTTGGCACCTCCGTTCACTCAATTGGACACATTCTCATTCCAGCTTGTCATATACGGACACTTCTTCAAATCCATTACGCCCCAGAAGCCGATGGTAATGTTGGGAATTCTAACAAACCGTTCTAGTTTTAGGCAATAAAACCACTTAGGTAGGTTGAAGAAAAACATAGTCTTTCATTAAGTGAAGACAATAAGTGAAATAAATATGTCGTAACGTTGAGACACAAGTTGGGACATAAGTTGGGACACAACTGGGTCCTGTTCTTGTTTGACCCATCCACCTGTTCCTTTTTTCGGTCTTAATGCTCATCTCCCTCCAAGAGCCTTTTCTCTGAGAGTTTAATAATGAAGTGGGTGGGTCTTCAGTGTTTTCTCTCCAAAGTTTTGCTATTTGACTCCCCTGCAATGAGAAAACGCTGTGATAGATTGACATGGTGAGTCCGGGGGCTGCAACATGCTGGGTACTCACTTTGACTTTTGTCCTCCGTGCTTATTTTGCCTTCGTCAAATGCCTGTGATGACAAATGTAAAAATAATGTATTCAAGTGTCTTTTTTCTAAACGATATATTTGGCTCCTTCATGAGCTGATCCATACGTGTAATTCCTCATCCTGTCTCATTTAGATGAAGTACGTGCCTACCTAGCTTACAGTTAACAATTGTAGCCCTCAGTGCTTAGTGTCATTTTAGAAGTAAAAAATGTGTGTGTGTGTGTGTGTGTGTGTGGGAGGGCGAGGGCGAGATGGAGGAAGAGTCACACACCCCTGCCACAACCGCTAGCCGGACGTCTTTGACAAGGGCAGCAGCCTTAATTAATTCTGACGGCTCCCCCTCCCTCCGCGCGGCTCTGAAGGTCATCCCCCACACCGATGAGAAAGCCAAGAAAAGCCTTTTCACAAGTGATAATCAACTGCTTTTTTCCCTTCAAACTCCACGTTCGAATACAAGCCGCCAGTAGGTTTTTTTTTTTTTTGCCGGAGGGAGGATTTGCTGCCGTGTCGGCCCGACAAACACAACAGATTGAGGTTGCGGCGGCAGACCGGAGGGGAACAGAAACGAGCCACGGAAAATGACGAAACAACGACGGACGCAAAGAGTTGTCGTTTCACATAAACACACCGACTGAATAGGACACGAAACTGAGATACGTCTCTGCCGATTTATGCCGGAGTGTATGCGTTTGAGGCCACAACCCCGTGGTCGGTTTCATATGAAACGGGTTTAATCCTCATCCTCACCCTGCGTTTGGACAAGTTATGAGTCTCTGCTCACCTACATGCCTCTCTGAACTGAGTGCTCAGAGGTGAGAGTTAGAAGAGTGTCTCTCTCGCTGCACACAAATCTGTGTGTGGATTGAATAAAAGATGGATAGCGCAAAAAAACCACAAAGCTGCGAAGCTACTTCAAAGAGGAAGGCAGATGAGCTTCTGTATGTACGGGGAATAATAATAATGCAGAATCAAGTGTGAGGAAGAGTTGCCAGGGGACATCGATTGGATTCTGGGAGAAGACGTGCCAGTTCTTCAAAGTGGTCGGATTACCAGATACATATTTTGCCTTTCAAAGTAGTTTCTAGAAACATCTCACTTCCTGAAAGCTGCCGAATCTGAACCGCAACAGATTATGAAAATGTTAAACCTCCTCGGCCTTGGTTTTAAAATGTTATCTCCTCTTTGACATGATGTTCCCTCCCACCGCCCAGAGCCAACCAGGCGTTGTTTCTGAGAGTGGACGGTGTTTAGTTTATCGCACAGAGACTTCACATAAACTCTGCTGCAAGACACCTTGACGGGTTCAAACAGTGACACCGAGGTTCACTCTGTGGCTGCCGCAACGATGTGCCGGCAACGTGACTAATGGTAAAAGAGGGGAGATTCAAGCAAGTACAAGGCAATTATTATTTAGGTTTTTTAGTACTTTTATAAAAAAAAGGACGCTCAGCTTCAGATGTTTTCTTTTTCCGTTAAAGTTAAAAGCAGTAAAAAATGAGTGAATCCAGTCAGTCAGTGATTGAAACAACCAACAGTCGCAAGTTCAAAAGTGAATGTTAGCAGCTGACAATTGTAGAAACAATGTTTTGAAATTGTTGGGGCAATACCAAGTCTTTTCCCACTTTTCCGTTTTCTTTCCCGATTTTTAATGAAATAAGAAGAAGAAGTGGTTCTTAAAATATAAATAATCAACAGTTGCTTTTGAATGCTGAAGATGTGCTGTAATAATAATACATTCAAAGTCACTGCAATCAGTGACTTTGAATGTATTATTATGTATCAGTGACTGAATGTAAACCTTATTTATACATGTGCATGTATGTGCGTGAGGGTTTGTTCCCGCTGGAATGTTCCAACAGACAATAATAATGTTTACAGGTTTGCATTATTATGTCAGCTGTGGATGATGATTTACTTACATAAATGCCAAAGATTAAAGTGAAAAAGGTTTGGCTGTGTTTGGCAGTTATCCGGTCTTACGCTTTTACGCCCCTCACACGTTGATTAGCACTCGTGGTCATTAAGACTCCCAAGTGGTTGCACTTACAGTTTTAAAGATTAGAAAAAGGGTTTTAATATTCAATTATGAGGCACTTATCTTTTCAGCACGCAGGCGGACCTTCCGTGCAATTATTGTTATTGCTGTGCATTAAATAATATTGCTATTCTAATGTAACGCCAAGGTTTGAATGTGTAGAATGAAAAAAGCTTCAAAGAACATGCCGATTCTGCTCACATTTAGCTGTTTACTGACTGAGGAGACATTTAAAATTGTAATAAACGAGAAAAATATTTTCCATTAAATATCTGAAAAAAAAGTAAGCATTTTGCAATGACTTTATTTTCAGTCCGTACGGTAACTGTGATATAATAAGGCGTGAAATACAAACACCGTTTAACAGAAAAAAAAATCCATCAAACAGGTAGAATATTAAGGTTTTGCAGAGAAGGTCTGCAGAGAAAATACAGCACTGATGGACCTTCAGCGGGGCGTCCCCGTGAACAGAAAATTGGGTTTTTGAACGAGATGGCAATTTTGAAAGTGATTCACTTGGAGAAATAGAAAATGAAGTGGCAAAAGTGGGGATGTGCCTGCCGGTGTCATCAGAAGTTTACAATATGTGGAGGGATTACCATGCAGCAACCAGAGATATAAACAGTGTGCTTTGTACATTCTGCTTCCCTTTATTCAAGTTGGGAAGTTTAGCCGTCAAAGAAGCTGCAACATCTTATTACTCACATGTATTTCACTGCGAATTTCACTTTACTTGGAGTAGGTATGTGTACGCGAGGGATTATCACAGTACAAGACGGCCCACGGGTCGATCTCACCGCGAACATGTTGTTGTTCTGTGGTCTATTCTCTCCAGTAAATGCAGCGTTCTCCGAGGCTTTCAGCCTCACCACCATCATTCTGTTAGTATATGTTGCTGCAGCGCTCTGTAACGGAGGCCATGCTACAGCTTCGCCACGAAGTGAAAATCAAAGAACTTCTGTTTAGCTTCTGCCAACGAAGAAATCTGTCGATGCAGGTTATTTAAAAATTTGGGTTGGGCACGTCAACGCGTGATAAATGCGTTAACACCAGTGGCGGCTGGTGGAATTTCTTGTTGGTAGGGCCAGCCAATCAGTTTCAGCAAATATCCCAGCATGATTCAATGCAAATCAAACACGCATTAGTACACAAATATTGACTATTTGTCACTTGAATTAAACAAATACGGTACAGTACAACATCTGAACCGTGTGAAAGGTGGTTTTCTCTTGTATCATTTGTTCAGGAGAGTTTCTTTATCATCTGAAAACGCAAATGACCTTGTGTGTCTTAGCAACTCGCTCGAGTGCAGAGGAGTTAAAGAAAGTAAAGTGGGAGGAATGGATACAACAAGTGGATGTTAAATGATAATTCTGTCATTATGTAATAGCTCAACTTGCAACCTCAAAGGTTTTCTTTTTTCTTTGACTGATATTCAATGGAAATCCACAATCTTTACAGACTGAAAAGTCCTTTTTTTTGTCCTACACCATTTTACCTCCATGTAAGGGACCTTAGGGACCTGTTCTCTGATAAAAGAAAAATAAAACTGATTTATATACTGCATGTTACTTGCTGTTGCTTCGAGAGTGCCTGGTATATTGTTCTGATAACATTACTTTAAAATAAAAGAGTGCAACACACTATTGTAGAATTGATTTTTGCACACATATGCGATTAATCGCTGTTGATGACAAAAATGAATAATAGTTACAGTATTTCATCTCAGATTCTCCTTTTACTCATTTTGGGGCACAAGTGACAATCCAGCCAAAGTCCGAAATGCTCAAAGATTTCTTTTTGGCTTGGATTGCTCTTTCAGACTTCTACATTCTCCCCCAACTACTTTGACATAAACGAGGCGAGCCACATCGTCCCTGTGAATTGCATCTGAGAGCAGAGACCACGGCCTCGCACACAGACCTACACACACACACACACACACACACACACACCACACACACCACACACAAACACAAACACACACACACATCAAACCAAGCCGAATTCCACTGAACCTCCTGCGTTAGGACTCGCGGAGCGGCCTCAGGGCTCGCGCGTGGCGCTTTAAATGAATTTAGGTTCCTCCTGTCATAGATTGAGGTTTCACTTAATGATTAAGAACACAATGGATTTGGGTCCCGGAGACATCGAGCTGCTGTTGGGAAAAGGCGAGCGCCGGTGATCCCTTTTTTTTTTTCTTCGATCACACTGCTGCCGATCAATAACAATGACTGCTCCTCCACGTGCCGCCTCAGTGTGAAGCTGCAATCATCCGTCAAACTTGTTTCACAAGGTCACAGAGCACTAAATAATACAAAACAAGTCCCGAGTAAGGGGAATAAAAGCAACGGCAGTGTTTGAAATGATGGATTCAAGTCAGAAGAAACGAGCGAGGCACAAAGGCGCCACGAGCCACCTGAGCAGAGAAACAACTCTGGTGCACCGAGTCAACATGAACAATACAGGAAAGTGCAGGATTATTATTGGATAGCTTACTTCATAACGTGACAAATACTGCATGCATAGATTCAGTTAGTTGCCATGCTCGGCCTCGCCCCACTTGATTTAAATAATAACTTCAAAGCCTGATAAATTGTAAAAGAAATGCGTTAAAACCATGAATTGATCCAAATATGCTCTTCCATTCAAGTTACTGTGCGGCAGTTTGCTCTTCAGTACGTAAGCTGTTGTCGCGTTGGTGGGCTGCTCCCGGTAACCTCGTTGAATTCTGTGAGTTTGAAGGCAGCGAGCGGAGGAGCTTCATCACTGTGACGTTCATTCCACTGCATTTCATACGCGGGCCGCCTTGAATTCTTTAAGAGAACTTTGTAAATAAAAGGACAGTAACAAAATGAATTGGATTCTATTCAATCAAATGTTTTTCTAGCATCCAGCTGCCAAATAAAGTGTCAGTCGTTTTTTTTTGTGCAGAGGTTGTATACTGGTTGAGGTTGTGCATTCTTTTCATAAATAGATGTATAATCAGTCTATTATACATTGTTAGTGTCTAGTTTCTAAACACTGAGAGTTGCACAGAATAATTGGAGTAATACAGAGTAATACAGCACAGATCATGGGGGAGGAAAGCTCCATCCGAACTTGAGATGAGTCTATTTGGAGGAAAAACACGTCCCAGTTTTGATAATGAACATATTGAACAGCCTGTAATGAACCAGATAACCGACGTGTCAGCTGACAAAGCAGAGGGGTTCCTGATTCACATATTCATTTATGCATTTATACACAAGAATAGGCACATGTTGCTCAAAGCTTGAAACTGCTCAAAATTCAGGGAAAATGCTTTGCTCATTTCCATTTCTGCCTGCATTAATAATAATAATAATAATAATAATAAGAAAACAAAAGCCGGCTGAGTGCTAGTTTCAGTTCACCAGTCGTTTCTCCCGCACAGAGGGAGAATGAGACAGTCAGGCAGGAACAGAGGATCCTCTTTCATTCAGACCTTTTTCCTTGGTGATCTTAAAAATGATTTTTCTTACTGGGAGCTGACAGCTCTGCTCCAGTTGGTTTTCCAGAGACTCTTCCGTTTTCTCTCTACCACGACTGCTGTTAGAGCTGCAATAAATGGGATTCATGGCATTTATAGAGCAGCAAAGGACTTCTAAATGTGGGAAGAGGTAGTGGAGTGATGCCTACCTCTGCAAAGATTATCCACTCTCCTTGCGCGTTTGTGTGTGTGTGTTCTTTTATTCGAGCTTCTGCTCGCTTGCCTGACATTAGTGCACGTTAAACACGAGCCACCGGCTCCGGTCGCCACGCTGGGAGCCGCCGTGAGGCAATTGAAATGCTCTAAATCTCGTGTCTTGCTACTACACGTTTATAGGTTTTAAGTATTCCAAGTAGAAATTTCAACCTTGCAGAGATACAGATTAAGCAATAATGTAATCTAAATATGAAGACACAACCAGCAGTTGGTGAGCTACATTTGCACAAAAACTAAAAACAAGGCGGAAAGCAGGCTCTGTACAAAGAAAAGACAAAAGTCATTAATTAGCATGTCATATCTAATTTGTTAAATCCATAGAAGAAAAGTTTACCGTTGTTTCTTAACTAGAAACAGTTACCTTCTGGGATTTGGCAGCTTCGATGGGACTGTAGATTATTACACGTTACAACAGGGTAACCAGTGAGCTTTTCACTTGCTAGTGAGGGCTAACCAATAACATAATCAATTATGCAATTTAAATTGATAGAAATGGATCTCGCTTTACACAAATAAAAAAATAAAATAAAAAGAGCATGAACTGTGCAGGAGGAAGAGTAGATTGGAGGTCAAGGACTGATTGTCAGAGGAGCTTTAGATTGGCTGATGTTGCAGTGTAGCACGCTGCAGGAGGCCAGTCAGGTTTGGAGAGCAACGCAGGGAGTGAAACGCGTAACACATAGACAGGAAAGGACGATCAAGTGTAGCGGAGCTACTCTCCCAGTGAATGGAGCTCTTAACGTGCAGCAAGCTCAACAGATAACAGGGAGAGGGATGTTGTAAGAACAACAGGCAGGGCCTGGTCTTTGCAGAGGCAAACCTCAAAGGCATAAAATAACAGTAAGTGAAAATTGATTGTAGAAAAAAAAATATTGATTACTAAGAGCAGACCCGGCACAAAGAGAGTGGAAGGCGTGGAGGGCTATAAGGCTTGGTTGGGGAAAAGTTTGCAGTGGCCTCCAAGATTATTTGAGGAGAATATGATGCGCCCCCACAAATCCCCGCCAACGGCTATGATGTTGTCTGTGTTTGGTGACTGCAACACGGAGGCATTTCCTGTCAGGATGCAAAGTTAATCCGTCCGTCCCGAGGAGTCCTTGGCTGCATCAGCCGAGAGTAAACAAAAATAAACTATTAAACCCGCAACGCTTGAGAGCCTGAGAGTGAGGTAGGCTTGTGGTTTAGGTTTACTTCACGGTTGTAGAATTAGATCCCATTTGGTACATTTTTGCATCGGACGAGGGTTTCTGACCCGTTTGAACTGTCCAGCAGCAGTTAATCGGGAAGTAGACGAGCCCTAAAGCATACCTGTAGCATGTATTTTGCTCTAAACAGGACCAACCTTGAATAAACACCTTTGTAGGTGTTGCCTGCAGTTTGCCAGCTCTCCCTGGGGATTGCCAGGAGATGTATAATCTCTGCAGTGTGCGGGAGCTGGAGCCCGTTGTCTCAGGATTTGCACGTGGCTGCCGGCTATTTAGAATTACAAATACAGCTATTTATTGAACACATTTTTAGCACCTTCTTTTACAGACCCACAGACTTAAATAAGCCAAGAAGAGAAAGTCGTTTTCCATGTGTATGTAAGCTGGTGTCATGACTCATTAATGTGCAGTCACATGTACTCCTCGAGACGTTACATGCTCAGGGATTACGGGCTCAGCGAGTGTGTCTTTGAGAGAGAGAGAAAGAGACTGCTTCAAAATATGCAAATCAATCCCATGTCAGACATAGAAACCGTGTATCAAATATGGGTGTCCGTTACGGTAAGAGTCCAGTTCCTTTTTAGCCCCAAATGACACAGAGCTGGTACGACTGAAACGACGGCAAAGCATTCGGTTACTTTGCTCAGTTTGTCAGTACAAAATGAAAAGACCTGCTTAGATTCTTTATCAGCCTCCTCTCTGCATTTCTGAGCATGTGACCTCGCGCAATTGGTCCCTCACCACTAATGAATTTCCTTTTTACAGCCTGTTTGTTTCTGGGGAAGCACACGCGTTGTATTAGAGTGGGAGGAATCAAAGATCCCTCTCACAGCAGAAAGAGATGACTGGACTTCATATAGAAGCTCATATTGATTCTGCAGCCTGACGTACAATAAATCTCACCTTTTTTATTCTTCGGTGGCGCTTTCACCTTGGACAATCACCATGTAATAAAAGCAGACATGGGATTAACTAAAACTCCCACTCAGTGAGTTTGTTGGGCTGCCGAGGCCATTGTTGTGTGCTACAAAAGCATCGGTATTTCTTCTTTAAAAATCCAATTCAGTCGGAAGTCATAGATATCTATCTACGGCACTGGGGAAGAAATATGTGCTGGGAGACACTTGATTGACGGAGCTTTGACATTTCCCCACATTCATCATTCAGCATTGGCAGCAGCCAGCAGGCACGCGGGCCTCAAGCAGTGTGGCTGCATCTGTGACGCGCGCCCAGCAGTGCTTCTGAGAGGTGCAGTGTGGCTTTAATGAGTAGGTTGAGACGCAGGCGTTATGTGCATAGTAGAACTTGGAGTGCTGCTTGAGAGATGTTTGCACTCTGTAGGTGGCTTTGCATAAATAAAGAGCCCGAGAAGTTGCACACAGAGGAGAAATACAGATCCAAAAGATACCAAGCAACTTTCTTTATTTTTTTTTTTTTGTTTCTCAATCCTATTTTCTCGAGGAGCACTTAAAGGCAGTGTGCGTACCTGTGTGGTCAAGATGTTCTCAGCGCAGCAGTTTGGTAAAAGCCATTCTTAGTGTGAACGAAGGGGCTGTTCGTTTTCGGTTGCAGGGTGCCCGCAGCCCGTTTGCCGCGCGTTGCAGTGGCTTCGGCCCCAACTGGCCAGTAGCACAGTGAGGTGACACACAGGCCATTACCTGTTCTCGGTGACAGACCGTGACAGCGGCCATTATCAGCTCCCCTCGCACCGCCCAAGGAGCCCGTCCAGCTTATTATCTGGTGGAGTAGTTGTATTTCGACTGCAACGGGTGAAAGAAAAAATTGAATTGGGGAAAGACAGTTTCTTTGTTTTCAATACATCTGTAGCCCAGGGGAGAAATTGATGCAGTCAAGGCTACATGAGGCATGCGGCTTGTTTCATTTCCTCCAGATTACCTACAGATTTACCTGTCCACACTAGGAAACAGCTTAAACGTGGTCCACCGCTCTCACAGGAAAACATTTTCCAGCAAAGGATGTTGGGTACTGTGCACTCTCAGCAAGAAGGAAATAAAGCATGTAAATACCTTTTGCTAACAAGAGCAATTGACAATTTCATGGTTTTATTGTAAATGGTATAAAGCAGTCTAGTATTGTTGCATAGAACTAGGTAACAGCTCAGTGCTTGACCCCAAGCTCTGAGGGGGGAATCTGTCATCATCACTCTTTCATAAAATCAACCTCTTTGAGCCGCAGGCTACAAGGACAAAGCGGTAAACCGGCCTGTTATTGTGGCGCACAAGCCTCCCCACATAACGTATTACCAAAGGCCAGATTTAGCAGCTTTCTGAGTTGCCTTAGATCAGGGGTGTCAAACGTACGGCCCGCGGGCCGGAAACGGCCCGCCAGGTGGTTCAGTCTGGCCCGCGGGATAAATCTGTATTATTGAAAAAAAATAAGAATACGCTTCATTTTCTATAAAATCAGCAGTTCCCATATTGACCGCTAGTGGCGCTGTTTCACGTCTATCGCTTTACCCGCATTTTCTGTTGACCCTGGCACCCTCTTCAGTGAAATTGAAAAGTGGACACAGTGTCGGATTTTTCAAGAAAAATGGACCTCTTCCTACATGTTCATGGAGGTGAATCACAATCACTGTGATCAGTTTTTATGCATAATGCACTTAAATACATGTTAAACTGGGTGAAAATGTTGTTGACATTGCTTTTCTTAAAAACTCTTAGGTTGTTGATAATATATTTATTAAAAGGACACTTCATTGCATATAAAGATTTTTATAATTTACTTCTTCCCTGCACTAATAGAAAGAAGAAAGTGGACTTATTGTTAGTTCTATGTAATTTTAGAATGAGTTTACTGGTCTGGCCCACTTGAGATGCGATTAAGTTGTATGCGGCCCCCAGACCAGAATGAGTTTGATACCCCTGCCTTAGATGGTGTCAAAGACGAGAACACGGCATCAACCCCTTTTATCTCCATGAAGGACTTTTGACAGGAACATCCAAGGGAGTCCAATGCTCCGATTGACTCACCTTCCCATCAACAGAGAGAACGCGCTGCACATTTGCTTGTTTGTTTGCTTTGGACTTGTTTGCTCCTTTTTCAGTTGTTTGTCAGGAAACATTCATGTTCATATTTCAGACAAAGAAGTGTATTTTGAAGTCCTAACGGTTCCCGGGTGAAAGCGTTTGTGGAATTGCATCTTTCAAATGGAAGCCCTTAAATCTGGCAAACAACACAAACGACTGAACAATATTTCCATTCATGGCCACTGTTCCATTTTTGCTCGTGACCAAACGTTCCATTTCCCCCGATGCTGATGACATCAATTCAGAACCAAAGTAATGTGAGAAAAGATTTGAGGCGCCTTATATTACAGGTGCTTAAATTGCCGCTGCCTGCGGCTATTTCCTGGGAACGGGTATAAATTAATTGGAAAAATGTAGATGGACCTGAGCGGCCAGTGCAGGAATTGATCACACAGCGGCTGACGTCTCCAGGCTAAAAACAGAGGTGGAGGGAACGAGATGGAGACAGCTGGGACTCTGTGGGAGGGACGCGCCTTCCGCCCTCCTCCGTCCTGCAGTCCAGCTGCTCCATTACGCTTTGACTCACCCGCTCCCCTTCATCCTGACCTCCCGCTGTGCCCCCGGGGGATTTCAGCCCAAACTTTCTTTCTACCTTGCATCCTAAAGCTGCACTTTGTTGTGTTGGAATGATTATGCATTTTGGTCATGCTAAACAGAACGCCCGCTTGATTAATCACCCATCACTTTGACGTGTTGCTGATGTATTCGTTTTGCGTCTTCAGCTAACTGCCTATACGCACGAGTCAGACGGGCAGTAAATTGTTTCAGTATTCCACTCAACGGGACACATTGAACAGAAATCTATGCACTGTTTATCAAAATAAGCAACCTCCTGTTATTTGTTGCCAGTGTGGAGCAGGGAGAGCCGCTTCAGAAGGGGGATGCTACGCCAATTTGTATGAACGCTCATAAACTACTTACCCCCTTTTTTCAACCCCATTTGCAGAGATTTGTTCAGTGGCGGTTGGACAATAGAGGGCCATAATATAGTTATCTCCTATAACATATTTATTATATGATATTCATGACATTTATATTGTATATTAATAATATTAACAATATAAATATACTGAATTGCATAAATAAGAAGTCGTTATTTTTTTAATATTTCACTGCAAAGTAATAATGCGTGTATGACTCCAGTGGATCTGCATCTGCATTTATAGTCTTGTAAGAGTTAGGATTCATTTTGACAAGCTGCTCAAGTAAATGCTGCGTGATTATTGCCATTCAAAAGCTTCATGTCGGCCCTCTGAAGGCGAACCACGGACTCAACGCTGTGTGATGCAGCAGAGACAGAAGAAGACATGAAACCAGAGGATGTAGTATTCATCTTGGTAGAACAAAAGCCTGTTTTATTGAATATAACCAATTAGTTTGCCTCCACTTCAAAAATGATTACAAAACTATACAGCTTTGTGGAAAAGACATTTTCCAGCTCCACATGGGACAGATGTAGCTACAACACTTTGTGATAGAATCTGAGCTCCTAATTTCTTTTTGGGAGCGATGTAACACGCTTGTTATTTGTGAATGTGTTTGACAAGTGTTTGACATAAAATCATTGCAGGTGTAATTTATCAAGCAAGATACACCACAGTTCAGTTCAAGATGTCACAGAGAAGTAGTTCCACAAAAAGATTGCATTGTGCTTTCGACTCTTCCAATAAGGCTCATGTTGCTCTTTGGCAGCATGAGAACCGGTCCCCATTATGTAAATAGCACAAGATCCTGACTGTGGGCCAAGGCTGGTAACTCAATCAAAGTAGCCCATAATTTCCTCTGATAGTGGTCAAAGAGTGCAGAGGACTCTGGCAGGAGCTGGGTTTTAATTTGAAGAAGAGAACGAAGCTGAGCTTGTTAAACTGCCCCTCTGCTGGTTATAATGAACTGGAGAGACTGACGAGAAAGGAGCCTCTTCAACTCTAAACTCATTTAACCTTTTCAAAATTCCCCCAAAACCAAACCTCTGGCCGTCGAGGAGATGCGAGTGGATATGTGGTCACAGTCAACTCGGGTTCAGTGGATGAAATGAAACACTTATCTATTACATGCTCCGGTTTTAATGGTGTTGGTTCCCTCATCCCTTAGAGAATTAGCAGATGGTGACGAGGCTCTTAAAGCCAATCGGAAGCTGTGTGATTTAGATACACTTATGCACATTTTCTCTTGGCAAGCGGGGTTTCGCAGAGGAGAAGTGGAACCCATTATAGATCGTACATAACAAGAAGATTTTGACTTCAAATTGTCAGTCCTCCCTGCAGTCAAGGACCCGGATGACTGGCGCCAAACTACCTGAGGGTGCTGATGACATAAGGAGCCGCCTCCGTAATGCATAAGCGCTAAAGCAGATGTCAGACTGCACATATTTCATGAGGTGCCTGGAAATCTCTTGCTATAGATTAAAAAAAAAGGAAAATGCTTAAGTGAAACACTTGTTTTAATCTAAAGTGGCTCTCAAAAGCTTTTGCGTGGTCTCTGCAGAAAACCAAAGCGCTGCATAAATGTACTCGGTGTCTGCATGATCAGTAAACACACCGCTCTGTGCTCTCTCTCTCTCTCAAAGCCAGTATGATTGCAGGGTAATGGACTTTTCATGCTGACTCTTCTCTAACAGCTCAGTCATTGAAAACAGTATGTGAAAGCTGGGGAGTCCAGCCAGACAAAGAGTTTGCAGCGCGGAGCGGGAGAATCCTTCCCTGCAGGGCCGTTGGTGCAAAAAAAAAAAAAAAAGAAAACTCCACAAAGAGTCAGTGAGAGGAACAGTGTGCAGAGGTGGCTTGGATTGAGGACTCGCCCAGACGCCTCCAGGTGAGATTCTGAACGCACAAAGCTTTTTTTTCCTCCCCTTTTCTGTGAAGTGACACTGAAATTAGGTTTCTTTTTGGAGCTGGAGGGATCTTGAAAAAAAGGAAATGGTTTTCCGTATTAACTGCCGGGCAGACTAGCCCGCGCTCCCCCTCGGCATCACGCTGAGCATTAGAAACTCCAAAATGTAGGGCAGACCTCCTTTACAATCCCTCCCTTCTGCATCTTTTGGGCTCAGACGAGGAGGTCCAATGAGAAGCCTTTCCTCCGTGTGCCCCAGCATGAAGCGGCACTAAATGCCTCTCAAATTTACACAACACAGAAGCTGAAACAATTGTGTTTCTTCTCGCAAAAAAAAACAGCCGAAGCGAAAATTAAACTAAAGAGTAATAACACCTCAGTTTAGACGCATTTTACTGAAGGCCAGGCTTCTTCTAAAAGACCATCTCCCAGTCCGACTTCCTCTTTTTGTACCATGTGTGGCCGTCTCAGTTTCCCTTATCAGGCCGGCACTAAATGCCTCTGGCATGAGACAACGGAGATTGTGATGGGCCGTCGGAATGGCAGCCCAGCTTTCGGTCTCTTTTACATTTCATTTGAAGAGGCGCTGGTGCTGCAGCTTAGCCAAAAAAAACCCCACTGGTTATGTCCGTGGACGCAACAGTGCCGTTGGGTGGCTTCCTTCTGTCTCAGAGGACTGTGAGTTCTGAATGACCCAAATACATTGCTTTGAGAAGCACCTTTTTACATTAAAATTGAGTCCACCATTCTAAGCTAGTCATTGCCAAATTGAAATTTTTACCTTTGAATCTCTGTTGGGACATCGATCATGTTTGCTGCCTCTTTCTTATTATTATTCTACTCAATGGACCAGATTCAAAGTGAGAGTACTCGCTCCGTCCTTTAAAAAGGTGGATTAGGTCATACTTTCACATATCATAGCACACAGCTGACAGTAATACATCAAATCTGCCTCCGTTTGGGAATGAACCTCCTTCCTCCCTCGACGGAATAACTCAACACAAATGTCTGTCTTTCCAAAACAATTACTGTCTGTCACCCTGTTTTTCAATCAAATATCCCAGCCAATTGGAATTTCAAAGCACTCCCAATCTCTGGGTGCCACCCTCCTCCCCACCGCCCTGCATCCTACCCCCACCGCCCTGCATCCTACCTCCACCGCCCTGCATCCTACCCCCTCCGCCCTGCATCCTACCCCCTCCGCCCTGCATCCTACCCCCACCGCCCTGCATCCTACCCCCACCGCCCTGCATCCTACCCCCACCGCCCTGCATCCTACCTCCACCGCCCTGCATCCTACCCCCTCCGCCCTGCATCCTACCCCCACCGCCCTGCATCCTACCTCCACCGCCCTGCATCCTACCCCCTCCGCCCTGCATCCTACCCCCTCCGCCCTGCATCCTACCCCCTCCGCCCTGCATCCTACCCCCTCCGCCCTGCATCCTACCAACTCCACCCTGCATCCTACCCCCTCCGCCCTGCATCCTACCCCGCTCAGCGATGGAGGATGGTGCTCCAGCCACAAAGCACATGAAAGAGAGATATCTTTGCATGGTGATACATTGAGTCCGTGCAGTATTTCAGCTATATTTATTTCTGCCCTAGTTAGCAAGCTTTAAAAATAAGTAAAACATTATAAACTAAAATGACCTAATCTTTCTTAAATCATTCCACTTGTCGCACCTGTGTTTGTCATCCAACACAGTCCAACACATTTAACACTAGAATATGTCATTTTTATTTCTTTTCATTCAGTGGAAGTTCTGTTCATTCAGCGATGGCTCAGCAGACGAAGAGACATTTTCATCTTGAGCAGGCTACATACAGCCTGCTGGTAATGACATACTTTACCCCTAATTTATTAGGCAGCACACAGTAAATACTGACAGAGTATGTAGTATGCAGTACACAACGCCGCTGCTGTTGCCATAGCGCAACGGTCTGATCTCAACTGCGGAGACGATGTAGGTTTGCTAATGAGGCCGGCATGTTTAACCCGGCTAACGTAACACCACGGCTCCCCCTGAAACATTAAACGTGAAACCAACTGCAACACATCTTATCTTTGTGCCTTTCATAAGTACAACAGTGCAGTACAACAACTCTGCCTGTTAGCAGGTTATCAACCCCCCCTGCGGTCTTCTTGTTTTAGAACATATGACCTAGTACGCATTACAAAGCCAGCACGTCGCTCACATCGTCGCTCACAGCTAGCTGGCTCCAGCTAAATAAATCTGCCAAACTTGTGAAACCTTCATTTCACATGCTAGAAAAGTCATCCTGTGTCTGAAATCAAGGCCTCATCAAAACACAAGTCTGCAACTATTATCAGTGTAATCACTATGTGCCGCACATGTTTGGCAGCTGACGCTGCAGTAACATGGACGGCCGTGCTCAGCCAACAGGCAGTTGGTGCCGGAAAAGACTGCTGGGTTTGACTATGGTTCAATTGTTATCACATTTCTTTAACGTTTACAATTCATCAAATAGTTTTTCCCATATGAGCGGCCCGGTAAACACACTGACAACCCCATTCGAGCTGTTCCCAGTGAGGAATTTAACTCGATTAAACTTAACCTTGATGGTTTCTGTATCTCCGTACAGGCAGAGTTGATTTACGGCCTCGCTAATGCTCCTCATCTACCTCAGCTCATTACTGCTGTGCATAGATGTGCAAAAGCAAAAGCTACAATGATTATTAAACAAACCCATCCCTGCACACGCCGAGTGATTAATGGCCACTGCCAGTCATGGCGTAATATTAGTGCAGCCCTTTACCTCAGAGCTCAGGGGACACGATGGCCCACACGGCAAACCCGTTGGGCTCCGAGAGAAGGTACGTCGCATATCATACAAGTTACATGTCAGTCGGATGTATTGTGTCAATCAGGGTTGTTTGAAAGGCTTACGTGTGCTGCACCGAGATGGAGACCACACCTGCCACGTGATATTTGAAAACACTTTCATGAAAATAGCAGCATGCGAGATAAAGTTTCCCCAAGTGGACTTTCTCATCAAAGAGAAACAAACACAGGAGCGAGCACACACATAGACACACGCGAACACGTACACACAACTATGCCTCATTAAGCTAACTAAGCAGTCGACCCCTTGAAGAAAGGTGAGAAAGTGTCTTCCATTTATAAACTACTTCCCTGAATTAGCCAGGTCCCCCGTGAGGAGCGTTGACAAACCTGCCAGTGAAAACGCATTACTCACTCATGTTTTTTTGGTGCTGCTCCATGATGACGACATCACAACAGCCTGTTGCTCCCAGGTCGGGACAAATAATTATGCGAGCTGGTGCTCATCGTTTGCTCGTCAGATTTCTTTCTCTTCTTGAAAAAAGTCAAGTCCATCATCGTCATCGTCAAGTCCATCCAGAGTGTACACAAAATACCAGTACAAATCACAGGTTAATCAAGATCCACTGCCAATTAGCTCATCTGAGAGTGACACCATGGGAGAAGAGTGAAGGTCCCTGCTTTAAAAGCACCGATAATATTTACAACACCACAAAACAATCCATTGTTGAAGGTTTTAAAACTGTCATCCACACTATTCGATGCAGTATGTATTAAAGGTTGTGGTGTACCAGTGTTTTGGGCTTTTGAAACCCATTTCCCTGTTTGTTTCCCCCCAACTTGCCTCTATGCATCGACGGTGGATCATGCTGCCAGAAGTAAGTGAATTGGCAGCGCTTAACAGGCGTCTTATAAAAACGTAATTGTGCACGGCGGCCCGCTCACTTGTGTTCACCGGGAAGGTCCGGCCGACTGTTGTGTCACTTACAAGCCGTCGTCATGTCGTCGTTAAACGGGAAGGATAAAAACGTAAGGTCACTGTGTCGGGTAGAAAAACCAATAGGCTAATGAAGGTATAATTTGGGGGCAATCCATTTAAAAAAAAAATGCTAATTACTTAGAAGAGAGTAAACCTGGTCAGTGATCCAGTCATACATCCTTGAACACTATAAATCCTTGAACAGTATCAAGTAAACCTGACTCTCTTTGTGCTGGAAAAGCAGCAGAAAGAAAGGTCATTTTACACAATGCTCATCTCACGTGTTCAAAGCATAAACATCCCTGTTCTCACGTCGGGGAGGCTGAAAAACAGAATCTGTTGCTTACCGTGTCTGCAGGTAGCATTTGCAGAGATGCAAGAACTGCCTCTACTTCATATCATGTAACAACAACACCTGAACTTCAAATGTTAAACACGATACGATGCAGACCTTTCTTGGGGTTTGTCTGTTTGGCCCCAGGGCGGAGTTGTTCTTTTCAAGTCCGTAAGGTTACTGAATGTATGAGGAGGCATCAAAATGTCACTCTGTGGCTTTCTGGATCGTGGTAATAACGTGGCAATCATCCTCTTCCTTCGCAGTTGAATAGGCCCACCCACATGGGACTCCAAGCAAGATCAATGAAATGCAAATACTGTTGGATCTGCTTTGTAGTCATCATCCCGCGCACGAGCCGTCGACGAGGCTTTGTCTTACATTCGACCCGGCGGCTTTTCAAATCTAGCAAAAGATAATCGGCACGCACTTCTCTTTCTTCACGTTGCTGGCAGGTAAACATCGTAGCTTCATGGAGATTAAAATGACCTGCGCCTTCGCCAGCATTGGTCCCCAGCATTGGGGTTGGTGAGGAGGTGAAGGCTAGACCCCCCCTCCTCCCCCCTCTGAACTAATAGGCCCGCGCGGGGAGCAGCTTAGCCCATCCACCACATGCATTCCCATTTGGTAGTTTTACCCTGATGGCAATGTTTAAAGACGGGAAGCCTTAACACCCCCATTTGTTTTCCAGTAGGTAATCGATGGCAGACTCAGGGTCACAGCTGAAGTGATTTATGTGTCCCATTTCCACTGTTATGCTTCATGTACAAATTGTCTTTGATGATGTAAATTCCCCAATCTTTTCACGACTTGCTGACACCGAATCTCAGCTGCCAAACCCAAGCAATTAATCCATGTTTGTGCCCATCGCTTTTGTTTTTCCTTTTGTCCCCCCCCCCAACAACTCCTGCAAAACACAGCATGTTAGATGCTAAGACGCTTGAAAGCTCGACGGCAAAAACAGTGACGAAGACTGAAAGCTCCCAACCCACATTCTGTGTCTGAACAATACAACGGGGTGTTGAGATGACTCCGATTAGTGGGTATGCCAAATGGGGTTCCCTATCACAATGAAATTGATCATGCTACACTCTTAAGTAAATCATCTGCAGTCGAAACACAAAGGAAATCAAATCAGCCTCTTCAGTCAGTGACGACCAGGCTTGTAATTAAGCCACAACCTGCAGCGCTCAGGTGCACATTCATGCCTCCCCTCAGTTACGCTCCGGGGGAACATCGATTGCAGTAAACACACGGAACGTGTTACAGTAAGCGCATCATCATGTGTTTTATAGCGGTGAAAGCCTTCAATCAATGGCCCCACTGTCACTTTGGAAAAGAGAAAAGGACAAATTGGTTGCAGCAATTTTAATCAGACAAAAGGAAATGCACTTTGAAGCCTGGTTGTCTGAGTGCTATGGGGAGGTGTGATTTGTTTTCTACTCTTCCAGCAATGTTTAAAAAACACATTTTATGTATTCATTCCAGCCGAGTTCAAGCTGCAGCTTGCTGTGTTGAATTTCTCCCATGATATCTTAAACGAGGGAGAAACCCCCTTTTTCAAGCTGCTGCACTTGGTTGTCAAGGGAACATTTCTTCCGATGCTCTGAGAAGGAACGCTCAAATATTTGCATGAAGGTAAATACAATATTTAAAGGCGAGTGGTCGAAGAAAGAAAATGTTTCTTTTTTTCCCCCTTTCTCCTAAAGCGACAGCTTTGCCTCTCCACGGCTCCATTACTCCTTATTTTCTGGGAATGCTTTGCATTACAGAGAATGTAGCTGGGGTTTTGTCATCTGAAGTCCTTTGTATATTCGCCTGCCCGGCACTGGACAGTGGATGATGCAGTGTCCCTGTCCAGGAGCCAAGGACAGTTCCTTTGTAGGAGGCTGTGCAAGAGCGTGATGGACGAAGGAGGAAGGGCAGATGAGGACGCTCAAAACTCTGCTAAAACCTTGTGAATCACAAGAAACACAGCTTTGTGTTGGTACAACCGCATACAAAACAAACACAAACCAGCGCATTGATCGGCTCAATCTAAAATAGACAATACCCTCAGGAGACAGCGATGCGATTCCCTTCACGATCATGAATTATAAACAGAGTGAAGGGAGACTAAATGCAGAGCCTGTATAAATGAGGGTATTCGGCGGATATGAATCAGAGTCCGAGCTCATGAAGGGGTTGCCATGGTCCTGGATTCCACTGTGTATTACAAAAGGATCGTAAATTAAGATATGCATTGTAGACCAAAGTGGGAGGTGATATGTCAATCTCCCGTGCTGATTTTAGAGGCGCTGTTGCCCCCGTGGAACAGACGAGCCGTCCACTCAGACGCGTTCGCAGTCCGAGCGTTCAGCCGACGCCGTCCCTTCGCAGTGAATTTGTGAAAAAACGAGTGGGCGGGTAGCAGCTCGTGTTCCGTCTCGAGGACAGGCAGGTGTTAACGGGAACGCTGCACTGCCCGTCACGCAGCGCCACCCCTGTGACCCATCGTCAGCTTCCCCGCCGCGGGGGGGGCCCACACTCTCTGCCAATGTGTTTTAAGTGTCGCGGGGGCAGTAGACTTCAGGCAGAAGCACGAGTCCACTCATCACAGCGCCCGTCGGGGCTCAATCACGGCTGATAAATCGAGAGGAAATAGTCAATATGGGAGCAGCTTGCTGAAAGGGAGACGGCTGTTGCGCTTGAAGGACCCCTTCCCTCATATGAGCCTTTTTTATGCTTCCATAATAAAAGCAAGTCAAACAGCCATGACGGTGGCTTTCAGCTGAACCGCAGCTGGTAAGTCCTTCAGCATATTCATTCAACAAATCTGAGTGGTTAATTGCAATTCTGTTCAGTTGTCATGCCGCAGTGCAGTTGGATGTGTGGTGCAGCCACGCTAGAATAGCCGATACTTTCTGACACGTCAATAACCGCAAGTCATGAGTGAGCAGTAAAAAGTCCTCATACTGTGGTAATGAAAGCAGTGGCTTCCTGTGGGAAAAGATTGTTGCTAATTGGCCCAGCTGGATAAGCAGAACTGATTGTGTTCAGAAGAGGAGAAAAAAAACCAGCCCCCCCTTTCAGGATTTGGGGCAAAAGAAGAACTACAGCAAACCAGGAACAAGAAATACACGATACACACAATTAAAAAACGTCAAGGTCTCCGGTTCACTGTAGGAAAACCGACAAATCAATAACAAAGGGCACGCATGGCTTAAAAACACTGGGGAGGTGCAGGTGATTGCACACAGGACAATCACATGGGGAGAAGTGGGAGGGGGGTCAAGGCCAGGGGAGGAAGTGAAGCCACAAGAGGCAGGAAAGTACAAATAAAAAACAGGAAGAATCCAAACACCATGACAACCCCCCTGTTTATATTCTTTTCATTGGTGTTATCTGCCAACCTACTGCACCGTATCTTTGACTTCATTCACTTCCTCCCAAATCTCCCCTTACCCCTCACGTCTTATGGTCCCTGGTCCCATCGCAGGCTCCTGATCCACTGCTCTGTCAGGAGATCAATGGAAAGGTTCTCTGCCCCCCTTTCCCATCCACATGTCTCCCCAGACAGCAAACACACAGCTTGCTAGGAGGCTTCCTCTTTTTGGGGGGGGGGTTGTCCTTAAAGAAGAAGCAAATCAGGGCTCTCCTTGGAAGCTTCCTGGGAATACATACCACCACAAGACATAATGTGGAAAAAAATGAGGGAGAGGGAGAGAAGTTGTGCATTCAGCTAAGCTGCAAGAGGCTGGCTCGTCTTCACCCCCCCCCCCTTATCTCTCTCTCCCTCTCTCCCCCTCTCTCCCTCTCTCTCTGCAGCTGTGGTCTGCTGAGCGTCCCCTCCACACAGCAAGTGCCTTTTACTTGAGCAGAAGAGGGAGACGCCAGAGAAGAGAGGCTGCCGGCAAGAGAGCTTGTGTGTGTGTGCGTGCGTGCGCGTGTGCGTGCGTGTGCGTGCGTGCGTGTGTGAGTGTGTGTGTGTGTGTGTGTGACGCGCCAGAGCTGGAGTGAGACAGGTGGCGTCGGAGCAACACGGCGCTGTCGGTTGTCGGGAGGACAGGTGGAATCCTGGAGACCGAAGACGCGCGGCGCGGCGCGGCAGGCTGTGGCGCTCGCGGCGGGGACGCGCTGTGAGACGCACGCTGCATTTCAAAGATTCACCGCGACTCTTCCCCCCTCTGACAAGCACAGAACTTGCGCTGACGCAAAATGTTACATTTTCTCGTCCGTGGATGCTGGATGGTGAAGAGGAAAACTTCTGGAGAAGAAATGCTCTTTTAAGAAAGAGTTGCTGCAGAGATTTAACTTTATTCTTTTTGGGGAGTTGGAGGATTAAACCCTCCACCTCAGTACAACACACAATAACCTATATTCTGAGGGAATTTAGATGCCTCCTGCTGATTCAGTCTGAGCAGTAAGTGGATTATGACGGCAATATTTTGGGTTTTCTCTTTTGCTTGAAAAAGAAAGAGGAAGATAAATATATCCATGACTGGTGGATTTACATCCGTTAAAAAAGGAGAGGATCCCATGCGCTTTCTCCTTTCTCCTCCTGTGGATTACAGATGGGCTTTGTGATCTCACAGCGCAGTCTCATGGATGCTCGCTCGCTGCCAGTCATTAGGATAAAGTACGAAGAGGGACACAAGTGAGTATTCAGCTGGATTACTATCTCTGCAGGCTTAAACCTGTACGAAAACAAGGGTGACTGAGTTGAATCTGGAATGGAAACGCACCACAGGAGCTTTTTCTTTTCTGTGTCACAACAGAAAAGGCAACTCGTTGATTGTTGTGCTGTGCTGTGTTGTGTTTGATTAGTGCTCGTCACCGCGTTAAAAAAGTGGACGTATGTTGAGAGGATTTAATTTGTACAATAAACAAACCTGTGTGTTTGCAGACCATTTGTCAATGGACATCATTTCCTAAATGAGTGGTACCGTCTACCCGGCAGGTGGCTCGGGCACGAGCACGGATTGATTGAAGTGATTCGTGTGAATCCTATTAATACATCCTAGGACTCCAGCCAAGGCAGAAGCAATGGAGGGGAACACTGCTGTCTAGCAGCGCTATCTGATCTGCCTCCTCGCTGGACAAACTGAGCCCCACTGCTCCCCAACAACACTCCTCCTCCTCCTCCTCCTCCTCCTCTTTTCACTGAGGCAACGATGGTACCTCCACCCCCCACCAACAAGCCCCACGTGTGCCTCTCCACCATCCTGATCATGAGCAGCATGGCGCTGATTGATGCCTACCTGGTGGAGCAGAACCACGGGCCGCGCAAGATCGGCATCTGCATCATGGTGATGGTGGGAGACATCTGCTTCCTGATCGTCCTGCGCTACGTGGCAGTGTGGGTGGGTGCGGAGGTGCGCACGGCCAAGCGGGGCTACGCCATGATCCTCTGGTTCCTGTACATCTTCGTGCTGGAGATCAAGGTGTACTTTGTGTATCAAAACTACAAGGCGGACCGGAAGAGCCTCGACGCCTTGGCCAGGAAAGCGTTGACGTTGCTGCTGTCCGTTTGCATCCCGGTGCTGTTCGTGGTGC
The DNA here is from genome assembly GCA_021346845.1 of Apeltes quadracus. NCBI lineage: Eukaryota > Metazoa > Chordata > Actinopteri > Perciformes > Gasterosteidae > Apeltes > Apeltes quadracus. Next base: position 4,260,860 of record CM037922.1, read on the forward strand.
TGGTTGCCATCGACCACATGGAGTACGTCCGCGCCTTCAAGAAGCGCGAGGAGATCCGCAACCGCCTCTTCTGGGTGGTGGTGGACTTGCTAGACATCCTGGACATCCAGGCCAACCTGTGGGAACCTCAGAAGAAGGGTCTTCCCCTGTGGGCTGAGGGCCTGATGTTCTTCTACTGCTACATCCTGCTGCTCGTGCTCCCCTGCGTGTCGCTGAGCGAGATCAGCATGCAGGGCATCAACATCGTTCCCCACAAGATGCTCCTGTACCCCATCCTCAGCCTGGTGACCATCAACATCATCACTCTGTTCATCCGGGGGGGCAACATGATTCTGTACCGGGACGCCAGGGTATCCGGGATCTTGATAGGCAAGAACATCCTGGCCATCATCCTAAAGACCTGCAGCTTCGTGCAGTACAGGAGACAGTTGCAGAACGCCTCTCCTGCCTTCGGGGTGGAGCTGCAAAAGAACTCGGTGGCCCACGCTCGCCCCGCCCCCGTCGTTCCTCAAGTGGTAATGCAGGAGCAGATGCCCCTTCCTGAGGTGACAACATGTGAACACACATGACAGAAGGGGGGGGCGGATCCTGGGGATGTCTATGAGAATATATACGACCCCCAGGAGGCCGGCAGGGCACAACGCGTCGCCCCCTTCAGGCCCTGCGGACACGACCACGATCTCTGCTGATCCCCGACGGCTCTCGAGGTACCGCAGGTGACTTTAGCGAGGATAAAGCGGTGCCGTATCCAAAGCTGTCCAGTTGTGGACGCAAAACACTTGTGACTATGTTAAAGCAGTTCCTTTGACATATTTAGTTAACTGTGTACTTTTTCTAATTGTAAAAGAAAAAAGGGCAATCACTGCAGGATTAGAGGATATATTTTTCAATTGTGTGTGTTGCATTCTAATCTTAAAAGTATAGGTCTGTGTGCTGTGGTGTGTATTTCTGTTGCTTGGATGTTCATGGATGTTCTTGGATGACTTCAATGTGTCAAAGTCAGGTGGAGCGGCCAATGGGAGATTCAAAAATGTGAAAATATCAGTTAAAGCTTGCTCCTGAAAGAAGTGTGTTTTTATATGTGACTCTTTGATAAAGTATTGTGTACAAGATAAAAGGCTTTCCTGCTTTTTCACTGGATGTAAAAGTTATTTTTTTTTCCATGAAATCATTTTTAAGTTGTTAGTCCAATTGCGTGCATTTCATATTTTAATTAAATTCAACAAATGTTTTTCAATGAATCGGTGATTACAAAAAAACATCTCTTGTTTAATTGGCAATTAGGTGCCCGTCCAATGTCGTTGATATTCATGGGATATTTGTATTCCAGCTTGTTTTTTTGAGCCACGACGGGAACATTTGAAATAAATTCTCTGTGCAATTATGGGCAGTTAGATCAGTGCAAAGCGTGACTGGTACCGCTGCCACAGGACAGAACACACAGCCAAGAACACTGTACATGGATGAAATCTGCACAAATAAGGAAACCTGTTTAATATCCTCCTCAGGCGCTCTGTGCTTGGTGGGAGATCCTTATCATACTGTTATTTTGTTCATCACACAAAAGCACAAAAGGGATACTTTGGTCCATTAAAGTGAAACCTCATAACAGCCAAAAAAAACATATGTCCTCTAATATGACAAATGTCTTTTTTCTTTCCATCGGCCCCAGTTAACTCAGAGACATTTTAGTACTTTAATTGAATAACAACTGGTCATTGTCAAAAGACCACTGAAAAATGAAAGGATGATTACAATTTCATTGCACTGAGGGTAATAAATTGAACAATGCAAACGACAGGGCCATAATAAGACAGGGCCAAAATAAGGAGATAATTATACTGTCACAGGTGCCACAGTGAAATACAACTACACATTTACAATAGGCCGCTTTTCTTGCCCTCCTTTGCACAATTCCTCCCCCCGAACCTTCCTCCCCACCAAGTGACTGCTCACATTATTCAAAGCAGACTTGCTGTTCCTGTTTGTTAAAACCCTAAAAGCAGCAGCTGGTTATTTTTCATCTGTGCGAGGCACAGCAACAGGAATGTAACTTCCTGCGCCCCAAACCATCACATCTAGACTATCTTCTAAAGCTACGACATAAGCCATTTTAAATAATAAACTAGTGCAGTGGATTGTCTCGCCACAAGTGTGGCAATGAAGGCATAACATTAATCCTTGTACAGAATGTAATGAATGAATGATGTTTTCTGCTGAAACTGGCAGCTTTCATTGTGCGTAGTATGGGAAGTATTTCCCATTAAAAAAAAAAAAACTTGGCATTAAACCATCAGATCCAACGCTTAAATGCTAAACATGTATAACACAGTGTGCTTTACATGACCACATTATTAAAGGTTACGCGTTTCCTGGATGCTGGCTGGGTTGCCATGGCTGTGACCAGACGATGCGCTGAAGTCAAAGGAGAGACGGCTGAAGATAAGGGTGATTAACTTGTGTCGGCTCGGCTTGTGTGCAAAACCAGTCACCCTCGTCTATGTAGATTCCTAAGCAAAATTTACAGTGTGTATTACAGTGTAACATTTACAATAACAGTGTGTTTAACGTTTGTTTAATCAGGATCCTCTTGTGATATCCCCAAAGCAGCAGAGCGTAGCGTGCACATCCGTACGTTTCCCTATCAGGTACTGATGCCTTTAGTCATGAAGTCATGAATCACTCGTGTAGATCGTGTGTATTCCAATTCCACCCTCACCCTTCCCTGCACTGCCAGACCCTGAATGAATGTTGCATTCATCCAGATGTTTTTGTTGTTGCTTTGTACTCTCGGATATTAATAAAGTGAGGAAGGCTGCTGGATGCACCTACACTCTCACCACATTAACACCGACAGAAGTGCCGTATGACAAGCGAGCAAGACAAACGGCTGCAGTAAATTCCCAGCTCGACCTTCGGCGGTCTTGGATGGCTAAAGAGCCCGGGAAACAAATGTATCTTTCAAGGGAGGCATGTTAGAGCACAAGGAGAACAAAACAGTGCATAAAGTGAACGCTCATCGAGGATTGATTCCGTTGTCTGCAGGGTAAATTATTTTTATATTCAAAAAGACCACTCTGTGAAGACAAATAGAGAGAGCGCTTGTTTTAGTCAGCAGGGGCAAGTGATGCTGTGGAAGTGAGAACGAGTCAATTTAATGCTTTCTCTGCAACGCTGGTCACATGATCACAAATGTTTTAATCTAAAATTAAGATGCTGTGCACACGAGCCAAGCAGAGGTCAGAGAAATTATTCTACAGAGCTTGAGACTCATCCAATCCCTACTAAATATGCAACACGCCCATTTTCCAAGGACTTGCACGTCAGCTCTCGGCAACATTTGGCATCCTTAAACTATTTATCTGAGCAGTTGCAATTATCTGTCACTCAGTCAAAACACTTGTGCAACTTATCTTTTCTCCAGTGCACTCAATCAGCGAAATTACAGGCAACGCACCGAGCGTTTTTCCTCGCATGCACCCCTTGGACACACGTGTGTGCATTTTATAAGCGGAGATCCAAGCGTGTAGTGCAGACAGGAGCCCCTGGAACAGGGAAGGTCTCACTATCTTGCGCGTTCACAGTTTGGCGAGTATTAACAACAGCTGTGAAGTATGGAGAAGACAGGAGGATCAAGCCTGTGGTTTGCAGCAGCAGTGTGATCGTTCTAATAATCAAGTCACTCAGCAGGAGTACCAGCAACTTCCAGTCGACCCATCAGGGGACCCAGGTGTCTGAGATGAGAGCCGGTGGCTCACAGTGCTGAATTATGGAGAGGCGTTTCAATATTTCTTGAAATTTAGCATTTAAATCAATCAGAAGTGGTTGACCTGTAGAGGATTTTATGGACGGTTTATGACGCTCTCGGTCGCTTACAGTGCTTATTTACTTAGGCACCCATTTATATGCAAACGCATTAGTCATGTCCATAAAGATCTAAAAGAGCATTTGCGACAGTGATCGGTGTTAAACTGTGAAAGGAAACAAACTTTTATTTAGATTTCAAAGAATTTTTTCACCTGTCGCTCATTTTGAAGAATTTACCTTAAATCAGCACACAGGCCAAAGGTGAGTAAACTGTCCTCAAAACTACCACGGCAGATGGGGAGTGCTGGACATTTGTAACCAGAACCAGCAATGATTTCTTACCTCTGCTCTGCAGTATTGGTGACATGACCGCCGAGCGCTAAATGTCCACAAACCTGCTCACTGCAAAACTGATGGCAGTTCAACGTTGAAGAGCCAGATGCAGCAGAGCAGGTGATATATTCAGTCCTTCAATGGTTAATGTGTGATGTATGCCGCCGGTATAGCTTCAATGGGCGCAGTATATTATTATAGTGCCTTGATTACATTTGTCATACCATTGGCTTGGATCAGTATTTTTTAAATTTTAATGAGGCAAATTTGCCATTTAGATTTTTCCATCACATTCCGCGGGCACGACAGTGGAAACAGCCAGACAATTTCAACTGAGCATTCATTGTTGGTTGTGGGCGCTTCTCAGCTGGGTCCAAAAAAGATTAAATGGGGCCTCACAGAGAAAGCAGGATATCCCTGCCAACGGCACCAATTGGTTAATTAAACGTGTTAAGGTCAACTTTTTTTAAGCGTAAGTTTTCATTAACGACCTGACCAGAAAGGGTCACACTGTTTACTTGAGTCAGAAGTTAAAACATCTACGTCAACAACGTACAGTATGTAGACGACGCGCATGCATAAATACTACAAGTGGCACTTTGTGGCAAACATCTGAACTATTCCTTTGAGACGGAGGGAAAACCCAATTACACGTGTTAACACACCGAATGAAGATTCATTTACAAGCTTCAGCAGATATTTTGCTGACGTTTCTTATTGCAAATGCTTTGTCCATATGCCTGGGTGTCTTAACATGAACCCCGTCGTCTCATTTTACTGATGTAAACCATGTTTCTTAAACTGTGTCGCTGTCATCTTGAAAAATAGATGAGAAAAAATGGCAACAACAACCTGCATTTTCTCGGTGTGATAATTTCTGAATTCCATTTAGCCGTTTCAGTTTCAGCGCCTCAGTCCTGAGTGCAGTTCACCTGCGACTGATTCAAATAGATGCGTTAGTTCGGATGTGTGAATAGCCAGTAACCCGTAGTTATTTGAATGCTATGACATGTGAAAATGTCTTAGCCTATAGCCACCCTCTGCACATATTTTAGAAATCGCTGATGCAATCTTTTCCTTTTATCTTTTAATAGTCGCGTATTATGGCTCCATTGAACCGCTACAAGCTTTTTCTACAAAGCGGAAGCAAACTTGTTGAGAAACGGCATCATTTAAAGATCCCAATATGAGATGCTGACGACCAAATCAGATCTAAAAAGGTCAGTGAATATTGGAATGCAGCCCATCCGCCTTGCCCTTAATTTTCACTTCATTATATAAACAAGGACAGAAGCGTCTCTCATTTTTAAGCGTACTTTTTTGGTCACATAAAGTTAGACAGAACGAATGAGGCATGAACCTGTCTCAGACCGAGTGAAACGATTATTCAGATTGTTTGAGCCTGGTGTTTCTTTTCCACTGATACAATTAATCCACATAATGATTCCTCTTCTATTCCGGAGCTAAATAATGGAGGAAAGAGAGATGTGTGTTTCGTTAAATTAAGTTAAGATTGCTCTTTTTTCTATTCTTGGAATAGCCATGTGATGGCTGTGCAAAACACGTACAGTGGGGATTGGTTTGTGGTTTACTTTGTCTTGGAATTGGATTTGGGTGTGAAAAGTTCAGGATTAAAGCACAAATGCCTCATCCAGAAAAGAAAACAAGGCAGATTTATTCATTGTCTGCACAACAACAGATGGGTCCATATGCTCTGCTCTGCAAATGCTCTGCAGAGGCTGCTTATTAATGATCAGAATAATCAAATCATTCAAGACTATTTTTCCAAAAGGTAGGTTTTGGTAGTTTAGGTTCGCTGGCTGACTGTGTCCTTCTAAATGACCCACATCTTGGGCTGCACTAGACCAGCTAGACCAGCTAACAACATGAAAAAGTTACTTTCCCGCTTGGGTGCTTGTTCTCTATGCGTCATTGGCTCGTCACAGCACCAGTTATCCACTGAAGTTAACCGTCTCAGACGCTTGACAGAAAAGGAGCATGTCTGATACATAAGCCTACCCAATTTCTGTCTTCCTTTGAGTAGAAATAATAACAGAATTCTTAACGTAAACGAAACCATGACATTATTTTTTACAGCAAAAAGTCGAGAATAAATGCGTTTTGATTTCAATCGGACTGTAATTCACTGAAAACTCAGAAATCAGCCTCCTGCCTCAGTCTCTTTGTAGCAAATCCCCCCCTCCGAAGGATTAGCCGGGGTAGTTGTAAAGGACGGGACACTACATCAATCTTTCTCTTTGAAGAATTAATAGACTGACTTTGGATTCTTATGAATTCATCATTTTTCCACAACTGCAGTATCACACCTTTTACTTTCATCTGTAGACGGAGACACTACAAGTAAGGGACTTAAGTAAATATAATAAACACAAATCCTAAACAGAAAGAGTAGTCGTACAAAAAGGGAAGAAATCACAAGAAGCTAATCGCATTACATGTGTTTGTCAAAGTAAGCCCACTGCACAAAATATGAATGCCGCTTGGAAAAAGACTTGCCAGGGGAAGTCCGCTCTGTAGTGTCCTGATGGAAAAGCTTTACGCATGCTTGACTTGTGAAAAGGTGGTTCATGTAACAAAGCCGCTTGACATTTATTTTGAATGCGAGTCATCCTTCAATACAATACTTGCCCCAAGTATAATAACGACACGGCCGAGTTCATTCATTATTAGACTTACTGTCTGAACAATATACTGAAATGTTTATCCGACCAGTTACACCTGCAGAGTTACGATCAGTGACGCTGACGTGTAATGAAGCATTTAGTGGAAAACCTCTGAACTTCAAACAGACTCCGAAGAAGAGGCCTTTTGATGATGCGCACAGTTTTTGCTCCCTGTTAAAAGGGACGTCACAGGACACAAGGTTAATGATCATTGCAGTGACTTTATTAATGTGAAGTGAAAAATCAAAGTTGTATGAAATGGCTGTAATATATACTGCCAGACTGCCCGGGTGGTGCGGATGAAGAGGCCTCTGGGGAGAGACGTCTCTCAGGAAGGAGACGGTGGGGGGGCAGCACACTCTTGCCCACCCGCCTCTTTGTACGTCTACACATTCCCTTGCCTTCTTTGTAAATCTATGGACGCAAGGGGGATTATTTATAAGCTTGTTAAACCCTAAATTCTGGAACATTGTTGGACAATGAGTAACAGGCAAATATGAAACTGCCAACTCGCCAAGCTGATAAAATTGTGTAGATAGAAATAGGCAATCATACACCTCATGCTTTAATGAGCAATGTATTTCCAGCTCCTGGAAGGCTGTGTAGGTGAAGACTTAACATACTGTATAATGTGGAGTTTTTTTCCAACGGCAGTTCACGTCATGCTTTGACACGCAACCTTTTTGTATTTAATCGTTCCATTGGAACCTGCACTCGAGTCACCTAATCAGCGGGAGGAATGTAGGAAACTAAGATGACGCAGGGTGGGTGAATGGAAGGAGATGGACAATGTGACACAGATAAGCTCAGGAATCAGGTATGTAAAGAGGGAGAGTACCACTGAACAATTTATGTGGATGACTTCTGACTTTCCTCTGTTTCAGTGTGTGATTCCAGCTTAAGAGTTTATTGTTAATCATGGATTTATGAAGCGAGAGGTAGCACTTCCACGCTCATACTCAGCTTGTAGATTTGAAGAAATAGTTCAACGCGTTGGAAGATACGTTTTATTGATTGTAGATCCTTCCCTCTCTCTGTCTGAGTCTAGTTGAGCTTAGCCTGGAAACAGCCCACCTGCTTCTGTCCAAATGCATCACATCAGGGACGTCGTTAGGCCTATTTTAGGGGGGCTGAAGCCACCCCAGAATGTTCATAAGGCCTCTAAATGATAATAATAACAACAACAATAACAATTCGTTTGATTAATAACCGTATCCTCATTGATATTTCGACGCAACAAATGACAAACAAATAGCCGAAAAGTCGGAAGTTGGACCGAAGTACAAAGACTTGTTGTGCTGTCAAGATGATGCACCGCACCGTCTCGTTGCATTGGTGTGAAGTGGCAGCTTGCAGAGCGTTGCAGTCGTGCGTTGCAAGTCACTGGGGGATTCATCTTGTCTCGTCGTAACTCTTTGGTCTGAACTCGCGATGCAGCCTCTCCGCATACAAACACACCGATACACACGCTAATGGTGAAAGATTAATTACACTCAGTGTGATAAAAAGTGAAATTGTAAGTTGTTTTTAATTACCTGCTTACATTTAGCTACGTTTTCATGAGGTAAAGGAAAGGGGATATTTTGGTTTCCTATGGAAAACTAAAGTCTAGCTAGAGTGAACGAAGGAAATGCAAGGAATGGTTAACTTAGCAAGCTAATAACTAAAAGTCTTTATTCATTGACAATACTGTAGCCTATCTCTATACTAGGCCTATTCTAAAACAATATCAATCCCCATAGAATGAGCAGACAGATTTGCTTACAGAATAACAAAATAAGTCTGGCCTGAGTAAATTCCCTCATGCAGCTTTGATGCGTCTAAAAGCGAACATTACAGGGACTCTTGCTGAACAGTGTAGAAATGGAAGAAGATGATGTGTCTATCACGTTTTACTTGTTAACATCTTGGTTTCTTAACTGGTTGTTGACATACGTGTAGCTCTAATACAGTAGCAAAAGATGTGAGTGCAAAGATTATGCAAAGGCAAGTTACAAATACCCTGCCTGGGGGCTAAGCCCCCCCTGTCTTTCAATCCTAGTGACGTCCCTGCATCACATTATTACACCAAATAGTTGCATGGACAAATAAAAGACGTATAATGTCTAAAAATAATGTGCTTTCAGACCTCCTTGGACGGATCCAGGCAGGTTTTGTAGTCAATAACTTGAGCTCCTTCCACGTACCCCATGCATGTCCCTCATTTGAGTCATCGAGAACATTTCACACGTCACGCGAGTCAATGTGACCCAAGTGAAATCGATTTATGTACGTAATCTTAAATGTGTCAATGTTAAGTGATATTTTAACACGGGCCACGGACCGCTGCGCCCCGGGGAAAGACCGGAAGACATTTAACCACCTCGTGTTCCTTTAGCTATGCCCTCTGGGTGGAAGGGCGTTCGGAGCAGGGGATTGTTGCTGTGGACGGATTTTACATTGTGGCCGATAGTCTCTCAGAAACACAATTGTACCCAGTGTGAAGTATTCTATTGTAGTGTTTGACAACCTGAGAATGACACATCAGAATTGCATGCATCTGTATGCCACTGCAAGAAAAATTCACTAAGCGTTGCACTTAAGAGTTGAAAACCAATGACTAGGGAGGCACACGGTGGCCTGAGGAAAAGAGGTCTCACACAGCAACACGACGAAGCACAGAAAAGTCCCGAGCAGCGGCCTCAGATCAGTAGGTCCTTCATGCCAACCACACGGCACGTGAGGTAATGAGCCGCGGTGACACTAATCCTGTAAGGAAAAAGGTTTCAGATCTGAGAAACGAGCCTTGATGTGGCAGATCATTAGGAGACTCGTGTCAAACAGACATTTTGAGTCCATGTCAAAGGCCAGAATACTTAGACGGTGTGCTGAATGCAGAGGACATTTTGATTATTTGGAGGGAAATGTTGAATCTAGGGAAAGTGCTAGTGAAATTGTGCATGTAAAGCGAGCTCCATCATGCTCTCTGGTAAACAGGGATGTTTTTCACAGCTGTGTGAAGTGGAGGGGAGGCTTTGTTGCTACAGTGATGGCAGTCTGAGTAAGCATCGCTGGCAGGAAAACTAGTGTCCAATGCTGTTGGGAATTTCAATGAGAGTTTAAGCTCCTTTTTTTTCTGTCTATATCACTACCTTATAGATGACTTGGTTCTCCTTGAGGTGCAATTCTTGATCATGCAAAACATGTTTTAATTACAAAACCAGGATGCACCGTTCAGGCTGGCGGAATGGATAAGCTTGCTTCATCTTTTTTTATCAACCGTATTTCATGAAATTAAACAACACCATGAGAAACTCCGATGCAGGTAAGAATAAAAGAGAATTACAGCAAAGCGATAAGCCAAATGTAAACTTCCACCGGAAAAGATGAACATGTGTTTTGTGTGTTTGTGTGTAGGGGCGTGGCATCATTCAGTACAAGTGGTTGGGTAAATTCAGCCTGAAACTCTCCTGACAGATGACGCAGCCCGTACTCCTGTACTCAAGCAACTGAATTGAAAACAGTGGGTTTTGTCAAAGACAGGTCCTCCCCCTTTTGAAAGGAATGGAGAGGAAAATAAATAAATAATCTGATCTTGTGTTCTTTTGCGATGTAAAAATTTAATTAATGGGTCGTGTGCACTTTTCCAAATTGCAATGTAATGAGTTGAGTCACCCCGACTGTTTGTACAAGTCATTATTACTGTGATTGATGTGCTTGTTAAATAGTCATGCAGCATCCTGGTTCTTTTTAGTGTGAGCAAAGACTCTTGTTCAGTGCCATCACAATGTGGAAACACTGCCGGAAAATGAAACAGAATGTGTCGGTTTGCTGTACATCCAAATGTAAAAATCTGCAGTTTTGAAGCTCTCTGAAGGGAAGAAAGCACATATGCAGACACACACAACAGGTTCACTCACACAATGGTTCACATTGAAAGAAAAGCATCCCCGTTCCCCAGGGAGACGGGACTGCAGAGAGTCATTGTGCTTTCAGTTATGATTATTTATCCATGCCACCACCAACAATAGCCCCCCCCCCCCCCCCCCCTCCATCCCCCGACCAGCAGTTCCCCCAACAGACTGTTTTCTCCCTCGCTGATTCCCCGTCTCTTCCTGAGGTTTGCTCCAATGTCCTCTAAGCAAACCAGGGCCAGGAATCATTTACCGGTTTATTTAACAGTGTCAACAGCAGGCTGGAGTTGGGACTCTTCTCGGGGTTGGGGGGGGGGGGGGGGGGGGGGGCGCGTAGTATTACACCAGCTTCTGAGTCTGGAGGGGCTTCGGCGAGGAGAGACAGATCTGTGCCGGAGGCGGGGCGGCGGGCAGCCGGCTGTCTGTGTGATTTAACAGCCTGTGTAAATCAAGAGCGGGACCCCCTGCTCGACCAGCCGGCCTCATTTCAACCTCTCTACAAATCACACCACGCTGGCAGCGAGAAGGGGAGAGGGGGGGGCTATAAAGGCGCCCCCCCCCCCCGCCAAATAATCATCCTTGGCAATTCTCTTTCTTATACTTTCTTTTATTAAGTAAGATGAGCAGGAATCTCGCATCCATCATCAAAGACGGCAATAATAGGGCTGAAGTCTGGCTGGATGACAGTGTGGTTATAGGCATCTGTGTCACAGGCCGTCCTTCTCACGCAGTGCAGATGTTTGAGATGGCTGCGTGTGGAATAAGTGAAACCATCTCATGGAATATAAGCAGTTTTTTCACAAATGCATTCAGTCTCGAAACAGACTTGTTCATGTTGAGTAAAACGGGGTGTTGAGTCGTGATCCCTCTCTTGCTCTCTCGTTGGACTCGATATCAGACCAATGACGGAGGGCGGCGACATGATGATTCACAACCAGCGGATTAGTTCACAGCTCCAGTTATGGAGTCGCATGAGTGGGGGGGGGGGGGGGGTAAGTCGACCACGAAGGCCACACACACACACACAGACTTTTGACAGCTCTAACAAAGATCCAAAAGATGTTTGGAGTCAATTAACTCCACTTGAAATCTGGAGGTCAATTCCAAGAATGTAACGTTTGAAATATAATAGCGGTGGTATTTTAAAAGCCCTCGTGTCGCATATCACTGGTGATGACATTCCACAGCAACAACAACAACGCCAGCGGGTGCACTGCATCTCATCTGTGAAAAATAAACCGCGCATTATTCAAATAAAGCAAAAAGGCACATTTATTATGAATAAGCACATTTTCAGTGGACTGCAGGGGATGCATTCTAATAATTGTAGCTTAAAACAGGCGTGTGGTTTCCTGTGGCTACTGGCAATGTCTAAACATTAAGTCAGAGTTCATCAGTATTCTTAAGGAACAGCTGCTGGCATTATTGAATGCAGGAAAGCATCCACTTTGTCAAATGGCTTTAATAGAGGGCTTCCCATTGTCAGGAATGGCCTGTTATGGATTTATTCAGATGGCGTTACTGTGGTACTGCAAATCATTTGCCCTGAGATGCTAAGATTACTCTCTGCCTGTCTTCTAAATTGTTGTTGTGGGCACTTAAGCTTCCCTGATGCAACCATATTTACTTCTTTAAAATTGTTGCAAATTGTTGTATTTATATTTATCTTTGTTTAATGGGCACTACCGAGGGGACATGTGCAAAACGCAATTACATTTATGTAGGAAAACAAAACCCCTCTTCTCCGGCGTATACAGCGGTGCACCACTGTAACAGGACATTCTGAAGCCCAACAATCCTGTCAAGTAGGGATCGGAAGCAACGATGACATCGTTTGCAGAGCAGAGCAGTGATTATCCACACAGACGTGTTTAAGATTACAAATTGAATTGACAATGCACCTGTGTGTGCAGTTTTCGCAAGACAGGGAAGCTGAATCTTTTTAGGCTCTGAGAAGTAATTTGAAAACACAGCCAGCTGGAAATAATCCAACTCATTTTTCCATCAGTTGTACACATGCACCGACCACGGCCAAAAGAAAGTGCAATGTGCATTAACTAAGTCTGCGGACAACACAACGACCTCCGGATCGCATGTCGACGTCACGACCTCTGTGCATCGCACAAATCAGCAAAGCAAAAACGTGTTTTAGATTGCGGACACATACGATGCCGTTTTTTATTCCTGTGACTGAATTGGATCCACGTTCATTTAAAAGCATCGGTTATTATGTTTGACCGTAAAAGTTACCCACATCCCATAATATTAAATGTTTGCTCTAAGTCTAACAATCTCCTCATTTCAATTCCACTCACAAAGAAACACTGAAATACAATCTATTTTTGTTTTGATTAAAAGGTGCTTTCCACAAGATCCCAAGACAGTTAACAACGTGCTGTTAGAATTCTAATGATTTTCACAGACGTGACTCTGCTTTGCGATAAAAAGCCCAATATTCATTTCCAAATGGTGGCATTGCAAACGGGAAATTTCTGTCATAATTAATACATTCACTAAAAACATCGCAGAAACAACAACACTAAATACAATAGGTCGTAGCGAGGACCCTAATTAGAAGAATGCAACAAAAAAAAAGGTTTAAGCACCATTTCAGCCAAATGCTATGAAGTAACATTTTATTAATTACTTTTATTAAATAGATGTCAAAGAGGTTGCAAGGGTAAAACGGCATTGTACAAAGAGTGTTTAATAAGGCCACTTAAGGACCAAGTCACTATTAGCACACAGGAATTATGGTAATTATCCAACTTGCTATGCTCCTCACAAGTACCGCCTGCAGTAAAAGCTACGGCTCTTACAAAATAACTCTCCAAAATTGAGATTTTTTTTTCTCAGTGCCAGAATAACCGTTGGAGAAGTCCACTGTTTGAAGTGTTTGGTGGAAGAAATTGAAATCTGTCTGCCTGAACAGCTCTGTCCCCTCCGTTTTGCAGATTACGCCCGACAAATTGCTATCCTATGAAGTGCTATAATTGAGACGCTAAGAAGCAATGACGGTCTTGGACAGCAGAGTTTTCCTCAATAATTTTTGTGTGTAGAGAAACGATCCTCTACATGCTTTCAAATCAATTTCAAAGCCAATTTTCCCAGTTGAAAACATCTTTAACGCAATTTGCTCCACCCTCTGGGCCACAATGTTCTAAAGACAAGGCATTTCCAATCTCAACATGACTTTTCTACGCTTAAATTAAGGTGAAATCAACACGCAATCTATTATTATGCATTGCACGTTATAACCTGAGGTACCCACTCTGACGCTAACAAGTACAACAGTTTATGGCCTCCAGTTGACATAAATCAGAACATTTGCATGACACCAGAACAAGATTCTTTTTTTCGGGTGAGAACAGTTGTTTCCCTTCAAGCAACGCACCGGCACTGTTGCACACAAATCTGTATGAAGGAGGTGAACTGGCTGACAAGTGACAGCGATATCATGAATAAAACATCACAGGCGAACAGAAAACGATCGAAATCTGAGAGGACAGATTATTTCCTGAGGGGTCTGATGGATGCAACATAAAAAAGGGATTCCTGGTAGTGTCCTAATCTCTCATTCCCAGATGCTCCAGCTGTGCTGTGAAAGACAAACAACTTTATCCACGGCTGCACGAAAGTGTCCACAGCTTTTTAACCGTGTAGAGAAATATCACAGCGGAAGAAATTTGGTTCATTCATCCCGCATCATTAATCCACCGCGCCCGCAGTCCCAACCCACTAGCTGGTCCCACGTGAGAAGAGTCAACAGAGCCGAAGCCCTCCATAGCGTCAAGCGGCATCTGCCTGAAGGAGAAGACGAGACCCAACGTCCAACGTAGAACACTGTCAGTCACTGCAACAGGGGAGGGTGGGAAGCGCTTGAAGGCTTGTGTCTCGCTTTAATATTCATTGGCTGTAAATGTTTTAGGAGTCAGACCAAAGTAAACACTGGTCAATTGAACAAAACATTGCCCGGTGTTTGTAAGTGCCTCCTGTGTAATTATAGCTGAGGCCTTACAGCCAAGTTGGGCATTAGGGAGATGCACGAGGCGATGCTGCGTCTGTTGATGAAACAAGCACAGGATGCAATGCTGTTTGTTTAATGTTGGTTTGTTTATTTAGCTGTGTATGTTCCGTCAGTAATCATTTTAAAGATTGATAGTAAAGTCACAGAGTGGAAACTAAAAGAGTAATCGAGGTCGTTCTTAGAATTAATTATTCATAGCACATCAGATAGTGATGGCATTAGCTTCAGTACAAATAGGTTATGCAGGAATGGGCCTCCTAAAGTTTGAAAGTAGCTCAGTGTCAGCATCAAAAACAACCCAATCAGCTCATGATACACTGCTTTAAGCACTCAAGAGGAAAGCAAAATCGTATCCGCTGTTTCCCGAAGGACTTTAATTAATTAACAGTTTAACAAGAAATGCATCTCTGTGCTTTGTTACAGTTTGTATTTCATTTCTGCAAAGAAATCAATTAGGCGGCTGTGGTGTTATCACAGCATCACATTACCACGATGATAAGCCTACATTGCAAAAAAACAATGCAGTCAATGGTCTGTAAGGAAGAGCATCATCAGTAGCAGAGCTGTAGATTCTTACAAGAACCTTCTTTCACCCCTGTTGCATAAGCCAACAATTTCAACGGGCCGAGTCTAGATGGATTTGCTCAGAGGTTACTGTCAAAATCCAATTATTGGTGTAGACCATAGTCAGCGGGTGAGAGAGGAGTCCAATCTGTAGTTAACTGCATGCAGAACATGGTCAAACCCTCCGTGCCTCCCCTTCACTCCGCAGCGCTCTGCAGAGAGACGAACACGCAGCAGCGTGCAGACGGTTGGTTCTCCCGGCTCCTCAGTGGTGGAACGAGCTCCCCAGTGACATCAGGACAGCAGAGAGTGCACACGGCTTAAAACACCCGTCCACCGACTCCTCTCGGACGAGGTGGCACTTTATTAGCGCTCGCCAGAGCACTTAGTCGCAGCACTCACGTCGCACTTCCCTGATTCTTGTTGTTCTGCTTTTTTATCCTCTTGGTTAAGTGCACTTAATTTAAGTCGCATTGGGTGAAAGCGTCGTCAGAGTAGAGTCTGCAAAGATATTTGCATCTTTACATGTTTCTTTACATTTTTTGGATGGCATTTTACTTACCACAAGACGCTGTTGTCTTTGAATTAGCCATTTCTTAACAGTATAACTAAGTGCAACTGCAATTTTGTCATTATTTCTGTGTCCTCTGTAAATAGGTTCTGTTTGTTATAGACGCTTTATAATTAAACACACAAGTCTCATGCGAGTATCATTGTGATTTAAACCCTTCATGTACCCTGCACATGAATGCCAAGTTCAGCAAAAAAAGCTAAACATCCAGAGAACAAAAAAAGGTTTTCTTCTTGGACCTCTTTTGTTCAGCCGAATACAGCAAACAAAAAAGCTTCTCGTCTCGAGGTTTCCATCTTGTCAATCAGTCGTTACTGTTGTACAGATTTCATAAAGAAATATATTGGGCCATTTAAGCCAGTTGATGACTTTAAATGACTTAGATCAGTTTCTTATTTATTACAATCAACCTTTAAGAAACACGGAGAATCTAATTCCATGGCAAACCATTCAATTGTTGAGAGCAACCAGCTGCCCGACACTGCTGATCAACTCCGACAGACAACAAATAATTCAATGTGCAGGAATATGAGCTCATCAAGAGATCACAATACTCTTCCTCCCTTCTTTACCCTCACATCTCATCCCATCCTCATCCGGTTGGGCTGAAGGGGTTGAAGCCCTCTTTTAGTACTTTTTAAATGATATGTTATTGACCAGTAAACAATTGAAAATGGTCTCCCTGAACCCTCCAATCCAGTTCATTTGTTGCCAGATGCTCTGCTTCCCTCCCTCGGTTACCTTTGAGCTGAACTTCAGACAGGAAGCCAAGACTTGCATTCAAAGCTGCTCCTCACAACACGTGTGCAGCTCTGCCTTGTGAGGTTACCTTGACGTCATTGCGTTTGTAGACACCCCCATAAATATTTACTAAACGTTTCCTGTCCTTTGAAAATTCAGAGTTTTAATATTTTCTCAGTGATGCTTAATTTAAAAGACACATTAGAAACATTTCTCAGTTTTTTTCCCCTTCTCCCTTCAAATCCTCTGTAAATACAGCGTATAAATGACAGGTGCATTCCAGGATATCAAATATGTCTGAGTAATTCTGAATTATTTCCTGAGCCGGGTGACAAATCCTGCCTCCCTCCTGCACTATGCATAGCCGGCGAGCGTAGGCATGCATACAAAGCAGGGTGGATATTTAGCTCGGCGTGCCGTAGCGTGGCTCCCCGCCTCCCTGCAACCCGCCTCGCGCTCCCCTCGCTGCCTTCCCCCGTCTGCGGCTGACATAAAAGGGCATGTCCTCTGAGGTTTCCGTCTGTCCCTCTGGGCCCGTCAAAGCTCAGAGCACTTAAATAACAAAAACAAAATCCCCAAAGTCTGTCAAACTTTGAAAGAGGGATTACTACTTGTTATGACCAGCTGAGAGGACGGATTGGAGTGAAAAAGACGACGCGTCCCGGCTCCCGCGACGGCAGAATGGGGAGCAGTCAGTGTTCGTAGCTGCAACAAGTAGCTCCTGACTCATTATCCCACTTGGCCTTTCCTAGAACTCGGCTGCCAGAGAGAGTCAAGCAACCGCGAGCCGTACCTGAATAATTGAGATAAAAAACCCAGTTGGGGAAGAAAGTTGTGAGCTGGCAATCTGCAGCCGCTTATTGATGAGTCTGTGCGCAGCTTCCGTGCCAACGTCTGAGTCAGTGCCGCGGTCCAAACGGAGGCCGTGACTCACATCGTGGTTCAGCACTGATTCGCTCACGGCTTTTATCCGCCTCCAAAGTGTAAAGAATAGCTCGATGGTCGTGATAATCATACGGTAATGTGCTGTAAAAATATTGATGAACAGAAGCCGGCCCTGGGTTTTTTTTAAAAGCAGGCTGAAAATAGGGAACGGTGACCTACGACATTCTACCGAATGTATTAAATAGGTTCATGTATGTGCTACAGTGATTTTTTTCCCACTCACAGCTCTTTGTCCAAAAACTGCCCCAAATTTTTCAACTTGTCAACAAACCATTAACAAAAAGAAAACCGGTCAATATTTTTGAATGAAGAAACCCCATTATATGAAAATACAGAATGCACAATTTAGAAACTCAAATAATGGATGATAAGGGGGTCAGATGGAGGTGCAACTGTCTCGGAGTCGGTTTGTTTATTTCAGTCATGTGATTTCACCTCAATTTTGTGATGTTTTGGTGTTTTTTATGTCTGTTGGCACTTTCAGCAGTACTTGGCTTCATCTAAATTATTAAATGTAACTAACTTTACATAGAAACAAATACATATCAATAAAACACGCGTCAAAATCTACTTATTTTACTGGGAATTGAATTGTTTCATTGAATCGTGTTACTGAAGACATTAAAAATGCATCTTAAAACATGCGGGTTGGCTAAAAAAACATGAAGTATAAGTATAGTATGTACGTATGTATGTTTGAAAAGACAAAGGTTGAATAAGGATTTCTTTGTTACAGTTTACGTCCACGCCTGTAAACCTGCTGTTCAAACTGGAGGGTCATAGTTGTGGGCTGAATTTATTCCTCCTGAATGTGTCTCACACTGTATTAAGTCCAGGATGCTGTGAACTGTGAAGAGCTTTAAAAAAAAAACTCACACACAACAACAAGAGCTCCCGGCTCAGAAAAACCAAGCAAGTCCTCAGCCGCCTGTAGTCAGAGTTGTCAAAACCTTCTTTCCTCAGATCCTCTGCAGGGACTTGCAGTCGGTACGCTGTGAAGCGGACACAGATACTCTACAAATAGTAGATATGAGTTCAGGGCATCGCTCAGATAAAAACTTTAACAATCTGTTTTTCTAATGGTTCGGGGGCCTTAGGTCAAATTTTGCATTGCGCCTCTAAATCATCATAACTGTTGTTTTTATGAAGGCCTGCAGCAAACCAACCTTTGGATTGATCCAATTCATTTTGCGAGACAAAAAGATTAAGTTAACTTCGGCCTCAAAAATAAAAAATGAATGCTAAATATTTGAGTTATTCAAAGTTCTATTTAGAGTCCAGTATTTGGTTTACTAGTTTTCATTACTTTAAGGTTTTTTCAATCTATTAAAGTGATGAACTTTAGAAATTAGTTTTTATTTGTTTGACTGATGTAATTTTTATTCCCTTCATGCCAATAATAATTGAGTTCCTTAATCACAAACCCCGTTACAGTATACGTGGTGGTTTTGCATGTTAAATACTGTGTGAGACTGGCATACAATACATAAATAGCCTTGATGCTGAACACAGATGTAAAACTATACTGATAAAAAAGATGCATCGATGTCACACAGATAAAGCATCTCGGCTTATTGTGAAATTACCTGTCATTATGAAGGTTGACACCTGCTGTGAGCCTGACAGTCGGTGATTGGAAAACACAACGGCTTAACTTTAAAGAAACGCTTAAAAACCGGCCCCATGGGAAAGAGAACAGAAATAAAACTGAGAGAAACAGACAGTCATGGGAGGCAGAAACTTTGAGACGTACAGCATTTGACATGAACAGTAAAAGATTGAAGATACTGATATTCCTGCAACTCAACCTTGGGTCTCTTGTGAATTACAGGCATTTATCTAACGCTCTGCTCTGATTGGGCTGCAGCAGACATTGAGGTGCTTATATTTCATAGATTATCTTATTTATATACGTACGGTTGTGGAAGATTTATATGTTACTATGTACGTTTTATTCAGGAATCAATAATAATCTCTTTAGGAGGTTAAAATTTTTCTTTTGCATAGTTCATTTTACTTGCAGGGGAAGAGTTAGAGAGTAACCAGAGTAACTCACTCAGTGTCTGTGCTTCTTCAACGACGTACAAGACACATTTGATATATATAAATATATATATATACACATACAGGAGCTCACGCCCCAGGTTTGTTACCTCTGATGTGAGTCGTCCATCTGGTATCTGCAACTGGAACACTCAAGATCATAAATGTTTCAATCACAAGCTCCTCGTTACTGCATAGTTTTAACTCAGTCCTTCTGCTACTCCTCAATCATCTCTCTCCTTGATAGAGGAAACGGAAGTTTTGGATTGATGGCAAAGACACATAGTTGTAAAATATATTTTGCCATTACAGGAAACACAATATACCTTCCTCCTGAATCAGTTTACTTACTACGGTACATTTTCTGTCACAAAAAAATGGACTATTGTTGTTCGAATCACAGGGGGGGGGGGACAGCATGATCGCCATGGCAAAGTGTAATGCATGTATTCATTTGTAATTTCCCATTACATCTCAGACTGATAATCAGATGTATCATTTGGTGCACGGACAAGAAGAGAAGCAATAAAAGAACTAAGTATTCATATATGTATCATTTCAGAGCAAGCGGGTCAAAACTGATTAGATGGTGAAAATAGAACATACAAACAACAAAGGCTGCTGCACCACGCGTGGATAAGAGGGACGTGAGCAACCATGGTAATGCACATAACCGCCTACGGTTGGTATTGGATACCTGTTGTGAAGTTCCAACGCTACAGAACATAAAATGAAAAACAAATGTATGATTATAATTTGTCCATTTCTTTGATATGATTTGGTGTTGCATGTAAATTCACATTCACATTCATCGATAGTGATCGGACGATGAAGTATTCAGCAGCTGCAAAGGTTTTGGCGTCGTGTAACAAAAACAGTCAGGTCGTCTTAATTTATCAAGCTGGATCATGTTGGACTTGTTTTAAATGAGCATCTCCCCGTTTCTTAGGTTGCTGCAGTCTGTCGGAGCTCTGAAAGAGTTCCAATGACAGGCCCTCACATATATATACTTTTAATGGGCCTCTGAAGAAGAAGATGGACATGATTAATTGATGTGCTGTGCCATAAAAACGGACGATTAACTTGTTTTAATGGGTTTGTCAAAGGAAGAGGAGAAAACAAAGCAAACCACCAGCCTAAAGTGTCGTTTGGGGGCAGTAAGGGGATTATCTCTGTGTGAATTTAACGAAAGGACTTCTTCACAGATAATATACTGCTTTAATGTTAATACACTGATGTACTGTAAAGCTTCACTTGCTTTATTCTACTTGCCAGTAAGCCTTCCAAAATGGATGTAAAAGGACTATTAGGAGGATCCATTGACTGCGGTCTTTAAGGCGAATTGACCCTTCAGCTTCTCCTCCGTAGACTTTCCTGCAATGGCTTTGGATGTTCGGGGTGGATTTGGAGCTAACCATTAATGGCTGCTGTTCATCAGTGACACTTGTTCCCATGTGAGGGGGATGTTTGTTTGTTAAAGGTTACGCTTCCTTGCAAGGACCTGATGAAGTAATGTTAGCAGAGTGCATTCATCATTAACTGTGCTTCTAGTTTGACTCTCAAAGAATTTATACTTGTTTTGGTGGAATGCAGTCATTGCAAGTCGCTTCGGATAAAAGCAGAAGAATATGCTCTTCTATGTGACTCTAGATGGCAAAATCACTCTGAATGTATAGACATGCTGTTGTTGTTTTTAAAAGATCATAACACTGAATCCATATTTTTTTCCAATTTTGAATCAGTTTGACTTGCTGGGCATCGCCTTTGAACATTGTATAGTAGCAGATTATATATAATGCTAAATCAGCCGATGTTCAAACAAAAATATAATCAAACCTAGCAAAGTGACTTCAGTGAAGTCAAAATGGACACTATGTCCATGTTACCGACGTCCTCAATCCAGGGGACACATGCAATCTTGTAAACAAACAAGGGTGCAGCCAGCAAAATCGTGCCCCGTGATTTACGGCTGCCCGATAAACCATCATTTAAAAAGGAGGAATTCCAAGCAGACAGGCAGGGGACGTATGATAAATTAGGCATGTCAGGTTTTATATCAGCCATTTAAGTTGTCACCCTGCACAGCAAACAGCCCCAGAGGCGGACAAACCTCAGCAGATTTCTGAGCACTTTTCGTTTCTCACGCAACGGAGCCGGTGAATTTGATTAAGAGATTACAGACGTAAAAAAAAACAAAAGCAAAATCTAGAAGCTGGACGACGTGTCATCCGCCTCCACTGGCATCGTGTCCACTCCTGTGAGCGCTCATGTATTTGACATTTACCCATAAGATATCCATCAATATCAGCCATCCTTAATGAAGCCATTGTGGGTTTCCTATTGCCTCTCATTTCAGCCTCCACTCTGCCGGCCCACCCAGCTGCATCCCTTGCCACTCTAATGGCATTTTCTCCCATCAAACGGTTTATCAAATCCAAATTCCAATGTTGGATAAATCAGCTTGAGCCGATGCGCTGAGTGCCGCCTGATGCTATCCATCAACGTGTTGTCAGGTGATTGTGTCCCGCTGGGAATTATGACATTACGAGATCCATTTGGAGGCCCAGCTGAGTTCCGATGGCTCCGATCGCTCAAACTTTAGCGTTAGGTGCCTTTTCTTAACAATGCGCTTCGGTGTATCCTTCCTCAGGTCTCTTATCCATGTGCTGTTCTCCTCCCCCTCACCATTTGGGATCCATGGGCCACTTTCCCAATTAAAACAGCAATTATACGCACGATAAGAAAAAGGTATGTCAGAATAGAAAATGTTTAATGGGAGACGCACTTGCTGTATCAACTCGTCACATACATGATGCTTGAAGTGTCTCTTTGTCCTGAGGAATCCAGCGCATACAAAAACGATGATGTTACTCAACGTTTGTAACATTTGTAGTATGCTAAATAAAATAGACTTTAAGAACTAGGTAAAGCCTTTTAAATTTACCTGAAGCGGCTTGCGATACACAAAAAGCAAAAAATGCCAAAACAAGTATTTAAAATAAGATCAGAAGAACATTTACAATTTTGATGGTGTACAATAACTTAAGGATAGTTTGCCACACTGCTGTGTTTCCCTAATATTTACATTTACATTTAAATGAAGTATAGGTTTCACACAGGACACAAACAGCGGTTACCAAAGTCCTGTGCGTGTTTTCCTCTCTTTGTACTTCATCATGCTTACTCATAAAGTCTAACAAACACACCGATGGGTTTATATTTTACATGCTTACACAGACAAAGAAATGATGCCCTATCCGTCATTATAATATTATATATGTTTATTGCATTTATTTAACTCTTATCATGTAAAGCGCCTTGAGTACTTTCTAGCGCTGTACAAATTAAATGTATTATTAGTAGTATTGTGTTTAAATGGCCTGTGATTGGGAACCGTTTTGCTTCATGTGATGTTTTCCTATTTTCAAGCATACAGACATCTATGGGTGTCTTTCAAAATGGCATCATTTGACAGCAGTGACTGCAAAGAAAAAAGTCATGATAAGATACAAAAATACTAAAAAAATACTTAAAAACATATTACAGACAACTTCAACTATTGTTAGAAATGCAAAATCAATAACATCTTAAGCCAATAAAAAAAAAGCATCAGGATTTAAATATTTTTATGGAGAAAGAGTTTGCAGAGCCAACCTTGAACTGATTTTGGCCATTTAATGCTCTGATGTCTGACAAGAGTCCTCAGTAGCCGTTTGGACGCCATGAACTAACGATGCATTGATGAATTGATATTTATTAATCAAACTCTAAAGCAGAGCTGGCAGGCAACATTCATTATTACCACACCACTCGCACCACAGCCAACGACACCTGGTATAAATGAATTAGTGGTCTCCTGCTTAGCATCAGAACACGGAGGGATATTTAGAAATTCATTCTGTTTTGTGTTCATTTGTCTGTATGTGCCGATTATATACATTTTATTTTTATTTTCAAACCACACTGTAGGCAAAGTAGCACCTTGGGATATTGATGTTATTCACCCAATTTATTTATGTTCGACTTCCCAAATTGTTCCTCAACACAATAGGTACACGCAGCAATGCAGGCTAATCCAAGATGATAAAGAAAGCTATTAATTGTATTTCTTTTCATACACTCTGTGCTGATTTTTAAAATCAGCACGCACCGCAAAGTCCATTAACTGATTAGACACCGGGGATGCTGGCAAGTTGGAAAAACATGCAATACCTCAGACCCTGATTAAATCCGGATTGAAATCCGTGACTGAGAAACTCAAATTAAATCATTTGTGCTTAAATGATGACTGATGTAATTAATAATTAGACCGCGGCCCGCGCACAGCTCTACAGCTAATTGCATTTAGCCATCGACTACAAACGCACCGAACGGACTGGAGGAGAGGAAAGCAATCCATGCGCCCAGTTGAGTACATCTCACCTGAATTCATGCTTCCACCCTCACAGCCGAGGAAATGACGCAGAAACCGACTGGTGGAGCATTAAAGGTCAAAGCTGAAATTGGTCGGGTGCTTGAAACGAATAGTAACATTCAAGAATGTAGACACAGAAGAAAATGGGTTATTTATGACCCCTTTGCTCCCAGCACAATGAGCACACAGCACACTGTACGCGCCTGTGAATATTTCAGGGCAGATGAACCACGGCGCTTCACGCGTAACGCAATCACGCCGTCCTATCGACGGAATCAAAGACCTTAAGTTGAGTGCGTGAGTTGCGGCTGAGAGAGATTCTGAGTCACACAATCGATTCCCTTCGGTTGCTGAGGACTAGAAAATGAAGGCGTTTTTGTGAGTGCGTGGAGCACGGAGGGCTTTGGGAGAGGCATGTAAATATAAAACGCTGAGAGGGAAAAGGAGAGCAGATAAATGTCCAGCCCGTGTCGTAAAGTGAGTTGGACAGTGCATCAAAAGCACATTGTATACTGTGCTCTTCACTGGGTGTCTCAATCGCTTGTTTAATTGTGAAGGTGTTTTTCCTTCATTCTATTACTTGACGAGCTGACACAATATAACCTCTTTAGTTGGAGAAATAACATTTAGAGTACAAGTAGAAAAGGACTTTATGAACTAACGGTACAACATTACTGGGAATGCAATTATTCACTAAAATATTAGTACTTTTCTCTTGGCATTGGGACCTTAAAGCAGACTTGAAATTGTTGAACTATTTGACAGCAAATTAGCATACTCATTAGCATACTAAATGATTTCTTCAAATTCTTTAAAAATACAACATATTGCTTAGTAACCTTATGATAAATTATACGCCGTCTTTTCTTTTTGTTCCATCTGGACTGATGTGATTCATTGTCTTCATTTCAAATTCAAATTGATGCAACACGACCGATAGACGTCTAAAGGGAATACTTTTAGTTCACTCTTTGTTCAGCCTTCATTTTTGTTTCATTGTTGCTCTGACTGAAATCATGGTTTCCGCTTTGAGTCTGGAGCCCACTGATATCCGAGGAACCACCGCGCTCTTTGTCATTTTAAACTCTTTGTTTGCCTTCATTCATCATCCACTTGAATTACATCACTCGCCTGTGAACAATGTTGTGAATGCAAAGGCTTCGGGTGATACTCTTCCCGATTTCCATTTGTTCTTGCCAAAACAGATAGACGAGCCATTAAATACTCATTCATTCCTCCCATTATCCCATTTCCTCCCAACCTTGGTTAGTTGCAAGGGGAAGTTCAGGCAATTAAAAATGGTACCAAGTAAATATTTTATAAAAAGGGGCCTTTTGGTTAAGTGTCTAACTTCTGGGAGGTGGGCCTGTTGCCCGGTTAAAAGGGCGACTCAATTTGCAATCTTTATCCTGACAGTTTGACGGAGGAAGGGCAGCACTTTCAGGAATTCTTCACAGTTGGATGGTTTGCAAATGGTTAGTGAACAATACGAAAGTGGAGGCTAAGATTGTTTTCGTCTTCCACACCAACTACATACAGGAGACGTTTTGAGTGTTTGGAAATCCTTGTGATCCGTGAGGTTAAAGGGTGAAACTGTTACTAGACTTTCGGAGCACATGTACAAATTCCTGGTTCGAAAAGGTTGAATTTTAAACAGAATGTCAATATACTATATGAACCAGCATGGATGATCATAAAAGGACAGTAGGAGTAAAAATATAATTGTTTTCTTTACTTTCTCAGTAAATAAGTTATTGCGTGTACCACGTGAAATATTACTTGTAAAATACTTATTTTGCAAGCTTGGCAGTGTACTTAGTTTCACCCAGTCTGTCTGATTTACGTTTACTCGTTAGCCGTTTCCTATTGCCCTTCACTTTTCATTGCTCTTGGAACATCTGGCGGGTGATGCATGCAGCTGTGCGTTATGTGAGCAGGTGAGCAGGGGTACTGTTCTAGTCATCATTTTAGGTCTCAGATTTGAGCCATATTCTTTTTAGCTATGATGCAAATTACATAATTCTCATTTGCCATCATTACTCTTCTTAATAGTACATTTATGACTTGAAATAATTATTAGCATAATAAAGTATACTTTAAGAAATAATTCAATTGAATGGAAATGGTCAGGGCTTTGTTCATTACCTCACCTCATCACAAAATATCTCCTTATAAATAAAAAAAGTGATATCTATATATATAAAATATATATAGATCTATATATATAAAATCTATATAGATATAACTGTTAATTGCAGGTGGACAGCAAGGATCATCACACTAAGCAGACTGTCACCCAACAGTCTTTTTACACGTCATTTAGCAGCCGCTTTTATCCAAAGCGACTTACAATAAGTCCATTTCAACAATAAGGATACAAACCGAGAACACCAAGAAACAAGAAACTGCTATTTCATCATCTTTTTTGAGCATCTTTACGTTTGGCTTTGCAGTCAGTTGATCTTACTTAATCTGATTTGCTGCTGAACCAAACAAGTGACTTCAATCACATGGGTTTAGTTGCAAGAGTCAACATGAGCCAACATGTTTGTTTTCAAATTTAAGTACCCCCCCCCCACCTTAGTAACTTTCAGCATGTGTTTGCAAAAGGATGTGGCGTGACGAATCAAGGAAATGTGCAGCTGAATCTGCAAGCGATGTCCTGCGCACACATGCGTCTATAAATCAAACTATATGACCGGGCATCATATATTTAAACTGGCAATGCATAATTGATATCCAAGACATTTTTAGAAATTATTTGATTCATTTAAAAAAAAGGACAATCATCACATTAATTCAACTTTGGGGGGGTCAGATGTGCAGCATGGAATAGAGAATACAGCTCGATACTGCTGGTTTAACAATTACAAGTCACCACTGAAATAAAAACAATCCTTGTTTTTCACTTAAGAAAAGGTGGAAATGTTCACACACTGGAAATAAGTTCTTGATAAACTTAAAAAGGTTCACAGGTCCAGATGCCACACTGCAGATACAGTACATACTGTTGTGAATCCGCACAGATGTTATTTCTCCAGCAGGACAGCTGTGCCTGAGCAGCTGGCCCCCGTGTCACTGCGACCGTGGCCGATGAGACACAAAGCTGTACGCGGCCACATGGCAGCTGGTACAAATGACCGTCTGCATCGGCTCAAGCTGGGAGACCGCTTCCTGCCCACAACTTTATCTAATCCATTAAACAAAAACAACAAGTTACGTGCTAATCAGTAAAGTCAATGTGTGGTTTTGACCT
This sequence comes from Apeltes quadracus, assembly GCA_021346845.1. Taxonomy (NCBI): domain Eukaryota; kingdom Metazoa; phylum Chordata; class Actinopteri; order Perciformes; family Gasterosteidae; genus Apeltes; species Apeltes quadracus. Next base: position 4,288,138 of record CM037922.1, read on the forward strand.
TTCCTTAATTCCTTAATATTTTCATTGAAAACACATCGCTGTTAGGAGTGTAGACTAAAAACGCTAAGTAGTTTACAGTCAGACTCTGCAGAACCAGCGGCGCTGTGCAATAATACGTTCCTCGTACATTGATATAAATATTGACAGAATTAAGAGAAAATATCACACACACGTTTTGTTTGACTTTAGGGGTTGCAGATCACTTTTTGAGAAATGCAAAATGAATCTAAAAAAAAAAAAAAAAAGGTTTTATCGACAAACTATAGAAGCAAGGAAAACGTAGCACTCAAACACTAGTGTGCAACGTGGGGTATTTCTAAGCCCTCCATTAAAAACGTGCCAGCCTTAACACATAGACAACGACAGTCATTATTCAACGACGGTGATTAGTGATGCCTAAAGCCGCCGTGTCCTTGGTGGGCGCGAGCGTGTGCAAGAATGAGAAGGGAATCGTAAAGTGCTTTACAAATACCTGACAAAGTGTGAAGCCCTTGGCCTGCTGCACATACACGTGTGCTTATATACAACTATCAATGAAGGTTTCTTTTTTTTATTCGTTTCAACTGAATAATTGGTTGGGAATTGGTTTTCTTTAAAATAGGGACCTCTAGATGTATCGAGGCCATCGCATCACACGGCCTTCCGTTAAGTCATGATGTCAACACGCACATCCTCCACATCGTCCCATCGCGTCACCGGTGACCAAACACTCTGTACTCTTCAAGAGAACGTTTGGTGGATTTGCACCTGGTGCCTGTGAGCTGGCGCTGATCACACGTTCCTGTCCATCTGCGGTGCAGCGTAACAGAGAGAGAAGGAAGCAGCAGGCAGAGGAAAGCTCTGAAGAACAAACACTGCGGGGATGTAGGGGAGACGGCTCCAGAGGAAGCCGGCTTGACATGGAATAAACAAACAAAAAAGAGGTAGAACGTCCCAACAACAGGAGTCCAACTGTTCAATGTTGTTACAAGGAAACCTTTCGAGCTACAAGAAGAAATTCTATAAAAATATGTTTATTCTGGTCTCAACAACAGGGAGTTAGCTCCCTGTTAGCTTAATATCAGTCCATATTTTGAGTTTCAAAATTGACAGTACAGCAGCGTCGTGGTTTGAGGAAGGAGAAGGCACTTTAAAAAGGTTGGGTGATCAATTATACTCAATGTATTGATACGTATTGACGTTTACGTCACCTAAGTGGAATTTAGTAAATGAATAGATTGCAAACTTCTAGTACAAATATTGATTGTCGAGTCATTGTAGCGGTTAACCTACTTGCTTTGGCCTTTCACTTCTCAGGCGGCTCAGCCTCACACACTGTCTGGGCGGATGTGTGTGCGTGTGGTGAATGAGCATAGTGTGTGTGTGTGTGTGTATGTTTATGTCAACCAGAATCTACATGCTTTGAGGTTGGAAACTGTGAGCCGTCAGTGGACGGATTCAAACTACTGTAGCCCTCACGTTGTTTCTTTGGTTGGTGTGTGTACACTAAGCATTGCACGGAAAGTGCAATAAAGAAATTACTTCAAGATAAAGGGATTTGCCATTTCAAGTGCATTGCAGTCCCTGAGTAATGAATGAATGAATGATTTAAAAAAACGACCTTAAGCAAACTGTATTTCAAAGGAAATTTAGATTTGAATCTTTTGAAAGATCTATCATTGAGAACACATTTCCACAGACTAATCGGATTTCAAAATGTCAGAACATCATCTCAGAGTGCTCTGAGCCTTCTGTTAAGCTGGTTTGCATCAAAAGGTTCAATCCAAATAGTAGTCGTGGTGGTGATGATGGTGATGATGGAGGAAGGGCTCTGGGGAAAAAGCTGATCTTCACGCCTGGTCCGACTTACTGAACCCTGGGAAACACCAGATCCTCTCTGTCTCCCTTCGGAGAGTTGTGGCTCTAACATGTGCAGATTTGCAGATCAACAATCTGGGAAAATCATAACAAATTTAGCGTCAGCGTCAGTTCTGGCAGGCCAGTTAGTGAAGGCGCTGCTACGCTATTGGCCAACACGGTCTCATCAGCTGATCTGCTCCAGCTGAGCCGCATCAGCTGATCTGGATTAGCGCACCAGCTCGTCAACACGCCCCCACCTCGCTAATGGCTACACTCAAACAGGGCGCCCTATTTAAAGCAGATTCAGCTTTGCTCCTACCTGCTTGCAGCTCGCTTCTCTGCCGCCCGCCACCTCCCCAGCTCCTCCTCGTCATGCATAACGTGGCATTTGCTTCTATGTCATCGTTACCTACCTACATCATTTTTATCGTCATGCGTTTTTTGACTTAAGGGACCTGACAGAACTTAACAATATACCAGCGTTCTCTGACGCACAGACATCTAGAGTAAAAAGGCCATAACTTAAGTGTTATTCCAGTTGAGGTGTTCATTTTGACATTGAACTAATGTATAAAATAGTATATATTACCTATTTTTACTATAATGACAACTAGGAATTATGAATACATTTTGAATTATATTTCAAATGAGTCAAACTTCAACATAATCATTAGAGGAAATACAGCACCGGTGAAAGGTCTGGACAGACTTTCTCATATAGACTTTTCCAACCAAGAGTTTTTACATATATACATATATATAGAAAAAGTAGGTTCGGATAACGAAGTTAAGTTTAATAATGGCACATGGGTCCCAGGACGGGTCTTTGAACAAGCTACGTAAGTGCAATTATTTCAGCATGAGTGGTCTTGAAAAAAGCTCCTTTAATCTTTAAACTCCAAAGAAGCATGAGGAGCCAATGGGCCAAGAGAAGGAAGCTTTGGAAGGAGAGCGACTCGAAACAGCTGAGGAAAACTGAAGAAATTCCCCTGCGGGTTGCCAAACATAGTGAGGATTCAGCAGAAATAGAAATTGTGTTTTTCATCTTGGTGGCAAAGACGGCATTTGATTGGGTTATCTCTTTCCCGTGGGCCATGACAACCTAGAAATCAATAGCAGTACAATGTAGGCAATTTCAGTGAGTGACAGGGGCCAACAGCTGACACAGGCAGGGGAATGACTTATTTGATCATGGTTGGAGTTACAAGATAATCCCCTCCCTACACACGGCTCCAATGCTACTTGATAAAGCTCCTACGGAGACACGTCTGAACTAGAATAAGTCAATGAATTTTGCGAGAACCCTGAACACAAGAAGCGCACGACTGATGACAGTTTAAGTCACCAAAGTCTGTTTATTCAAAGAGTAAGAAACATCTGGAGACGGGCAACCAATACACAGCGCTCGTTCTCCGGCGATCTCGCACCGCGGACTACAAATGTTGACTGGTGGGATGTGGCTGGTTCGCGTGAGGGTTGAAGGTGCACATGCAGTCCACATGTGTGGTTGCTTAATAGTCCAACTATCGAATATCTACAGAGACTGAAGATTACAAGCGGGCTTTTAGTTGAGTAGGAATAAAGTCCCACTGTTAAATCACGCAAACATTTGACCCGATTATGCACTCTGAATATGTATTTCTGCAGACTTAGACTGAGATAGTTACCGACAGGATGATGTGGTGATGTAAGTTGGAGTATTTAAAAAAAATACTCGGCCGTTCAAATAAGCATTACAAATGGAGTATTTAAGACGGTACATGAGAATAACATGAGGAACGGAAGCAAATGCTATATTACACACCTGGTTAATCCTGCTTATTGAAGCGTTGTAGACAAAAATGAGTGAATAAATTGTTTTACCTACTCAACTGAATCAAGGGCAACTCCAGTTGATGAGGAACGTAACATGTTCTCAGTGTCTTTTTCCCCTCAAACATCACAAGAATCACGTAGAGCAGCCTGTGCTTTCGTGTGTTTCGTGTAACACTTGGACCAACACAGTTTTTTACTTCCACCTGGATTAGTTAACTGAACTTTTTCATTCGCCAATTCTCGATGTGTGGGCAAAAAAAAACATTTAAATTTCAAGACACCGTCCTCATTTCACTTAATTTCAGGACACCACATATTCTGCTTTCACTGAACGTTCCACAACAGGAAAAACAACAGCAGACATTCAGCCAGACACATTATAACCCATGAACATTTAATCTGAACAATAAAACGATCCATTATTCTTTGCCCTTTTACGCCTCCTTTCCTGGAGCCTCTCTGTTTTTGGCAGTTTCTACACGCAGTTGAACGCCATTTATCACTGCGGAGTGCAGGACGCAGAGCTCTGAATCATGTTTTCTAAATCCGGAATGAAGGGAAGCAACACTAAAGCCTCAGGGAGGAAACGCATCGGGCTAGACCAGTAGTGTACGGCTTGTCAAATCAGCATTATCACTGACTGATGCGTTTCATGGAAGTATAACATATTTTTTAAAACCAATTTGAGCCTTGTAGGTCTTTCAGTGATGAAATGTTGATGAGTTACAGCGACAAAAATGATTTCTTATAACAATCTTCTGAAGCCATAAATTCTGAGAGTGGGTAAAGTTAATGGAGGTTGAGTTTATTCTGCAGTGTTTTCATTCCCAAAGAGGCAAATTCTAAAAGTGTGATACGGTTACGCCACGAGGTCCCTGATCACAAAACAAATGCTAACAAACAGACTTGAGTACTGCCACGGCGTAGCAGTAAACTCAATTTCCGGTCTGATTCGCATCCTGCAGCAGCGGCGAGCGTTCGGATGAGGGAGGATGTTCCACACGAGGCCGGGCCATTTGGTAGTGCAGCTACCCGCCTGTCTCGAGCCGTTTGGCTCGGAGATTGCCCCACTTGTCACCGCCGCATCTCAGCAACCGGAGAAGAGGTGGATCCTGAAGTCACCGACTGGGTTTCTGTGGACACAGAGCTTCAGAAGCCATCGTACATTCATTCAGCTTGGGGTTTTACTGAATAACAGACGCCGCAGCAAATGTCCAGGAGGGGGAGGTGGGTGGGCAAAAGGGGTTAACAGTCCAATACATCCACGTACGTCTCACACTTACGGCACCGTGACCACCTCCCATAACGCCCGATTACCACACGTCTGCCAGGCATAGATTGTGTGCTATGGGGCTTTTATATTTGTGGAAATGTGAGAAGCGGTGAGAAAAAGGCAATAGGCAGATACTACTTATTGCTGCATCTTTTTACGGTTACAGGTGTTCAGCTGCAGGTGGAATCGAGGATGCGTCGAAGGAGAACTGCCACCCAACCAAAGGAAGTCGATGAGCCTTTAAGGTTGTATCGCACACCTCTACCTTTTATAAAAAACATTTGTGTACTTTTAAATTCCGCTAAGGCAGGTTCAACGGATATTTACATTTGAATACATTAAAACGTGTTATCTCAGAGTAGCATAGGATAAAAAGTCTCTTTATTGGTCTGGACCAATTGCCCCAACAATTTTAGGGGGTAATTGTTGTGTAGAGTTGGACAAAGGCGGGGTTTCACGTTTCCGGTCTTGTGTTAAGCTAAGCTAACCAGCTGTTGTCCATATCTTATTTACACACTTACAGGGAGAGACAGTGAGTTCCAAAATAGTCCCAAAATCTTTTGACGTAGAAACTAAAACTAACATTACAGACAGACACCGGAAGATGTGACAAAATAGAAAAGTCAACTTGATGAACTTTCACTGCATGTACTGTAGCTTGTCTTTTTCATGATAATAATAATTGCAGTAATGTTGCATTGAGTTACAAAATGTAAAACTTTGGTATTTGCTGGGCTATGAAGCCACTTTCTTGCAGGATGTTTACTTTTCCAACATAATAGTTGGGCAGTCCTCTTTAAGCTGTGTGCTTTGTTTTGTTGCTCAAATTATAATTGCGAGAGCAAACTGCGCTGTTTAGATTCAACTTGCAAGGCGGCCACTTATGCACAGAATGCAGCACATTTCAAACTGTTATTTCTGATCAGAACAGAAAACAAAAGTGAAAGGTTAAACAAATGAGAAATCAAGTATGCACGGTAATCTTACCAGGCCAGCTGCAAACATCAGTCCTCTTCAGTCCGTGAATCCTGGGCACACGAAAGCACAGAGAGAAAAGAGTTTGAAAGGGGCTCAACGTTTCATCACAGGGCCATACTTTAAATAGCATGTGACGTGGAATTTCACAAAGCCGGTCAACATTTCCCGGGAGAGCTTCAAAGCAAGAGAAAGCCATCCATGCCTTTGGATCTACTGAGGAAGAGCAACTTTAGAGGGAAGGATTATCTTAAATAAAACAAAACTGTCGGCACCCAGAACGACCCTGAAGCGCAACGTGCTGGATGTTTATATCTAAGTTGCGGTGTGGGGTCAGTAAATGTAAGAGCCAATATAATCTAATGAAATACATCCATTTCTCATAACAACAAGATTATATCCAAAAACAGTTGTTCTGCAAAGACTGAAAAGCAGAAGAGAGACAGTTTGTCCGTGTGGATTCCAACTGGATGCCTGCTGCATTTTATTGATATCTCCACTTCAGAGTTTGGTGCTGCAGGATACGTACTGTATAATCCTCCAAGAAAGCCAAATCATCTGCTTCATAATGGAGCTGCCAGAACATGTCAGCAGACAGTGGCCCAGTTTTTTTATGTCAGCGTTGCCAGTGGATCATTAACTTCTGTGGCTTTGAAAAAACTTTGAAAAACTTTTTAATGGCTGAAGGAAAAACTGTTGCATTTTCAGCTTCACGTGACACTCCTTTCACTCCTCTCGCTCAAAAGGATTTTGTTTGTCAGACTGAGGGTAAAAACTCATTTTGTGTGTTGCTTTCTTTAGAATGGCATTTCTCATTGAAGCCAGGGCCACAGCGAACTCGACTCAATATGTCCACTGGCTGGGGAGGAACAATAAATGCTGCATCAGTGCCGTGTTGTTTTTAGGATACAGCAGAGTGCTATAAGGCATCGGCAGAATTACCAAAGGCATTGAACAATTACCTTAACGCCCGTGCGGACACTCCCAACATTCACCGAGCGGACTGTGCAGACCCGACTTTGCAGTTTCCCTTGGCTACGAGTTGTCTCTCAGGAACATTTAACTCTTTGTTTTCAGCGCCCAATTTTAACGCTTGGCTCTTATAGACAGCACAGATCTAATAACCACAGCATCGGACGGGCATGGTGGTGCGTTCAGCAAATAAATATAACAGATATATATATATATAAAGCAGATATATAAGATATATATATAAAGCAGATATATATATATATATATATATATATATATATATATATATATATATATTTATATTTATAATTATAAATCAAAGGTTTGTGCAGTGAAGTCACAGCTTGATTCACGCATAATATTTGATGGAATAGGAATGTTGAGTGAATGGCAATGAGTGGGCCGGTGAATAAGGCAGCACTGAATTGCATTTCAAAAGATAGCAACGGTTTTATTGGCGTAAAACGTACATATTTCATTGCTAAATGTCAATGCTTAGGAAGGTTAACAATCAAATCATCTAGTGGAACAGCAAAAAATCGGATAAATGTTTATTGGAACCTGCACACATTATAATACTTGAATAACACGAAGCTTTGAAGGTCATATACGTTTTAATAAAAGGCCGAAAGTATCAATTTATGTGTGTGGCTCCTTTCCATAGAAATTCTGGCTGTCACGAACTGTAAGCTCGGTGCATTTGAGCTTTTTTTTTTTAAAAAGCTGCCGAAGCTTCCTTATTGAGCGCTGTGCCTTTTTTTATTCCCTCAGACTGACAACTCAAACTACACTTAAGACTGAGGTATTTTGAGTACCTACACATCGAGTAGAACTGAAACGGATAAGATGAAGGTTGCATTGGGTTTGTGTGTAATGCTGTTAGATTCCTGCATTGGCACTGCAGGGAAGCAATATTGAATTACAACGAGGAAATGGCTTGTACGTTTTTGCCAGCCGGGTGGTTTGTGACAACGGTCACGTAACTGAGAAAGCACCTTTTTTGTTGCCGCAATTGCTTCTTACTGAGTGAAATATTATTTGCTTTTGAAGTAATTATGAACAAACGTAATGGTCCGTTGTTCTGGGCAGAGAAACGTCAATCTCACCAAGAATGCTAAACCTCTCAGACGGTAAAGTAGCACTCGTTCAGGATTACTATTTGCGTTCATCATTTTAACGAGATGAATACATGCAAGTACTGCAAATGTCTCCAGCCACTGTGGACTCATTACAGGCGGATTATTATCTGATTTTTGTTTTCGGACCCATAACATCACACATTCATTACGACAGTTGGTACTAAACCCAGAAGCTACACTGCCTCTTGCAATAGTTTTTGTCTGCAGGCTATTTCCTGACAACATAAATGTACGTTGATTCTAATTAGTTAAGAAACGTCTTCAGAAACCACTTTCTCCCTGACACCTATTTTAGCTCCTAAATGCCGGCAGATAAAGCTACATCAGTTGAATTAGTTGCTCTATTTTATTTGCCAATAAAGAGTTGTACAATTGGAACATTAACACTAACTTATACAAAACAACACAATATATATATATACCTCTATAGCATATATATATATATATATATATATATATATATATATATATATATATATATATAGGTCATACTTATTTTGATCATGGATTTTGTTGCGGCGTCGAGCTTCCAGAGAGCACATTTCCGACGCGACGCATGGAAGATTAAAATATCTCGCTTTAGGGGTTGTATTCAATGAGGGACATAAACCATGAGTGATTATTATTTTGTACCTCGTTGGATGCAAACATATGGGTCGTTAGCTGTAAATGTATATCACTGGGAAAGTCTGTCTGAGATTTACCCATTAGAGACTTGGCTCCTACGTTTCCTTCCTAAGTGACGTGGCCATGTCGCGTCTCCAACAGATTCCCGGTGACCGTGAACCCCCAACAATCCTTTTTCTTGTCAAAAACAAGTTTTGACTGGTTTTTCCCAAGGATGCATGCCCCTGAAGCATTTAGGAGGAAGGGTCCTCATGCAGATTTGTGTCCTCGTCCTTGAGATTCATGCATGTCACCCGCTTTAGCGCTTTATATTTGGCGAGCACAGCAGAGTGTGTCGGGGATGGGGGAGGAGGGTGTTAGGGTTACATTTGTTTGTAGTGGGGATGATTGGATACGGGAGAGAATCCTCGACTGGCTTGAATGTCAACTAGTCAATAAAAAGCCAGCATTCCTGTCACTTCTCATTTGTATTGAGACAGAGGACGCCATTAAAAAAAAATGTAACTAAAATTACCAACCTGACATTTTCCCGTTTACTCGCTGTCGTCTACTCCGTCCTCCAGGAACTGTAAATCCACTCCCTCCAGATTCCTCCAGGCTGTTTGCCTGTAAATTCTGACCTCAACCATTACATCAATACGTCCAGGATGGTATCCATACTACATGCTACACTGCACATGTCTTGTTGATCGTGTCATTATGTGCACATAAAGTAAAGCAACACCACCACCATTTGGATTAATCCTCGATTTGCATTGATGACAGTTTATCCAACCGGTCTTTACACAGCAAACACGGCGTGCTGTAATCAATCCAAAGCATGTAAGTACACACGCAAAAACACACGCACACATTGTTTGAGCCAAATGTTGACGAAAAAGCATGGGACGACAATTGAATACCTGTTAAATGCCCTTTTAAATGTTATGGTTTGACAATCGCTTGCCGAAAGATGAGATGGCATCAATCAATAAATATGAAGTTGTTGATTTTGCAGGACTTCAATCAAGAGACTGATAAATCACTCATATCTGTTTGCTAGATAAGAATCACTGTCTATGCACAAAAACAAAGCTAAAGCTTGTCACTGATTCGCTTAGCTTTGGATTACTTGAAAAAAAAATGAAAGCCAAACACTTTCAAGTTATAAGTAAATAAAGAAGAAAGAATCAGTAGCTTCATACTGATTCATAGCATAACGTTGCTATAAAATATTTGCCTGCCAACATCTCTAAATTCAAATAATTACTGTAACATTTCAAATGAAATCTAATTAGTTTCACTTGTCCATAAAGATCATTTTTAAAGAACTGTAGTCATACCAGCTGACGGTGTACTCATTTGTAGCATGTACTGTGCACACTGATACACATACCTATAGCATCCATTATAAATGTAGTTTTGAAAAAAAAAACAAGTAGATGGTTGCAGCAAACTTCATAAAATTGCAGCAACCTGTAAAAAATGTTGTTGGACATGCAGCTTTAAAGCTTGAATCGTATGTTTTTAGGTATATTTTTAGTGCCGTTCTATCTTTTAATTTGGAGGTTATCTTTAACAGCAGCACTGCCTGCAGGTATACAGTAAATAAATGGTCTCCGGTTGAAGCAACTACCGTGTAAATGAGAGATGATGGTTCAGCATCAGGCCCTTCTCCACTTCAAAGGCAGCGCGTATGCAGAATTCATACAAGTCTCCTGGGATTCCTTAATAGCCACAAATACAAGATTAAAACTGCCATCCATGTGATGAGAAGAGCAAAGAATCTTTCATTCCCAGTATTTCCTCTGAGGAGTTTGGTTTTTCTGTGCAGCGCTCGAAATGGAAACAGTGAATATGTTAGAGTTCAAATCAGAAAAATAATCCAGGCCATGAAGATTGGCGCCGGCTCCCCGTTATCTGCTCTCAGGATTAAATCAATGAACAGAAGTTAGACAAACAAACAGACCACAGAGCCAAGATAAAGATTTCTGCTCAGGCAAGCTTGTGTCTTCTGTTAATGAGCCGATGGGCTGATAAAACCGCTCTGCTGTTACAGTCAACAGACCAAAATTCATCCATGAATCTTTGAGAGATGTTGGCTTTCCGTTCACAGAGAGACTGAAGTACAAAGTCTCGTGCTAAAATCCACCAAGAATGTAACATCCCAGCCGGCTCTTACGCAAACCGCTTTGTTGTTTGGCCCACTTAAACTTCATCTAAAAAAAAAAAAAAAACTGCAACTCCGTGACTGGAGGCCATGTGCTTTCTGCCCGTTCAGGCATTCTGGTGAACGCGATATCTCAGCAATGTCACCAGAATGTATCCTCACATGTGGCGCACGTTTGTAACCAGACTCAAGGATGAACCAATGACATGGCGACACATCCAAAAGGTCACTGTGTCACCTTGTAAAACATTATGTATACATTAGCAGCTAACAAAGTCAATGCTAATTCGGACGGTTTCACATTTGGGTAAAATTATGAATTGATGCTGTTTTGGAAAGGCTGTTATAGACTTTGTTTGAATTTAATTTGAGTATTCTATCCGCAGCAGATTAGTTACCTCAACTGAAAGAAGAATAATAATTAAGTGGCAGGGAGAACTGACGATACAAATTGATCCTTTTCTCCTGTGTATTCATTACATTGATCAATTAGTGCATCTAAGTGGCCTGTGGCCAATTTTCTCATCTGTTCACACTAATCTGAGTTGAGGTCCCCCGAGTCCCGATTACACGTCTGCTCCTCCAACCCACCGAACAGAGAGGTCTCCTCGGGGGCATTTCTGCCCGGGGTGCTGCTGTTAACTACAACAGTTTTCATGTTTTTCAGAGCATATTAGCACAGCTGGACAGAAATCTGGCAGCAGGAGAGCAAGACTGAGCTCACTGCGACTGTCATATTTATCGGTTCAGAAAATGGATCATGCATATTTCTGTCTGCTTGGAGCAAAACTGAAACTCGCCTGTAATTGGCATTGTGGCAATTGAAACTGATCATTTTAGATCTCTGTGTCTAACCATCCAAACTTTCTTGCGATCCATGTCGGGGCTTAAAAGACTACTTTGCCTTTGTTAATGGTTTCTAGTCCTTTGAAAGATGCTTTCTTGCCCTCGGAGAAGACAGGAATCAGGTGGGTCTTCAGACATATTCGGTACAAAATGAAGACAATGAAAAACTGAGGCAGTCAGAAGAAAAGCATTACATTCTTAATTTTAATTAGTTGCTTGGTTTTAATTACTCGAATTCTGTACTTATCACAGCTTATACTGTGCCGATTTATTTATTTTCCTGGAACAGAAAGAGATGATTTGAAAATAATTTTGCAGAATCACATTTTGCAATAAATGGCCTGTCATATCAAACAAACATTTAATTTTTAAAAATGAGATGACTTAACAAACTGCATTGGCTTAATATGCCAGAGAAGTCATGTTTACTACTAAAATTCATTGCAGCCACTGCCACTGCTGTCACTTCAAGCCCTGCAATAGACCTTTTAAAATAAGAAAAAGCAAACAGGCATTTAGGACTAAAAGTCCTGGTTAACTGAAAGGCTTCAAAACATTTGCTAATCAGATTTAATCATCAGCAGAGAACCTGGGAAAGAAAGCGTTGCCCTAAAAGGCTTGAAGAGAAATAAAATGCCCCCGCCTTTGTGTGCAAGGCGTTGCAAAGCAAGTGTGAAGAGCACCACTTTTCTCCACAAGAAAGACATTGTTGTTGCTGGAGGGGATTCTGACCCCAGCAGCGGCGATTATGGGAAAAGGAGCTCCTCGAAGGCAGCCCATCACTTTAAAAGCTTCAATGGTAGTCCATGGGAGAAAAAGGGCATGTTTTTTTTAAAAGTCTTGCTCAGGGACACTTCGACATGAGACGTAGAGCAGCCAGAAATCGAACCACCAACCTCTGCGGTTCCCAGCGCACCCTCTCGACTCCATGCGCCACATCTCCCCTGTAACCCCACATCAGAGCGAGATAACTAATCAGAGCTTTGTGAGTTACATTTTTAATAGACGTTTTGTTATGTTGCAGCTGCTGTTATCCACATCTGAGGATGGGCACGATTCAAACATAAAGCGCAGCGCTTTGCTAATAGGAAGCAAAAGACTTTCTGGGTTAGTTCCTTCTGTTTTTATGGCAAACTGAAACAGGGACTTCTGAACCTTGCATTGGGTTTTATTAACTGGAACTTTCGACTGCATTATGCCGTTTCATTAAATATGTAGGGCTGAGAGAATAATTAAAGTTCAGAAAGTACAAGCGCATCGTTATGGCAACAAAACATTGCTGGAGAACGCACCAATGAGTAATCAAAAATACGGCTGAAATATGTTTGAATTAGAGTGAAAACGTGTGGCTATGCAGTGGCCATCTATGTGCAGCGTGCGATTTGTGGGGGGGTGGTGGTGGTTTTCCGATCCCCCCCCCCCCCCCCTCTGCTAGATAACTTTTATCTCCGGGGGGGACAAGGATTTCCCCCCCTTGGTAGCGATGAATGCAACTTATCTGCTCGCCTACTTAAACTCTTGAAATCTAACGATCTCCAGTGTCGATACATCAGAGTAGCTGTTCAGAAGCCTTCTGGCAGACGGCGCATATTTCTGAACGTCATCCAACACAAAAACATTAGAACATTTTAGTGCGGGAACTTCGCAGGGGAAACAGCGCACAAACATGAAACGCGTTCAGAGCAGCATATCGTCTTACTTTACAGGACCCGATAATAAAACAACTGAATTAACACGTGAGAGTGATAGCGCAAGAAATGCGCTGGAGGTTGGCGCTCATGTACGGATTTTGCATTTGCAGAATTGTGGATAAAAGAGGGGCCGAAATGCTGCAGACAATGCCCCGACAGGAAAACCGAAAAAGCCACTGACTGTTGACTTGACGTCTAGTTTTCCAGTTCACAGCACGTTGTGCTATTTGGTGAATTATTTCGAGTGTTTGATTTAAGTTAATTGGAGAGTCTTTTCATGGAGAGCACTGATACTGTTCTATGGTGCTTTCTGCCTGTTAGTTGCGCACGCATGTCTTCGTGACGTTGAATATAAATCCATATATGGGTTATTAAAAGTTTTGCCATGTTGTGATGCGGACTAATCCACGGATCTGTCTACCCTTTGCGTTTTTCTCCCATGTTATGCAAACTAAAAGTCCAATGTTCTTGTCTATGAATAATAAAAGAAAAAACATCCCCCCCCTCTGTTTTTTGTCAAATCGCACATTATGAAGACAATATCTCGGTGCATGTTACACCACCCTGTGGGTGTAATCCAAAATGACCACGATGACTCACAAAGGCCAAATCCAAGCTGAGCTCAGCGGGCATCATGACACGGCCCTGCCAGGGTGCCCATGGAGCGGCCTTCGTATCAATGCTCTGCTGCCATGCACATAAATCCCTGCACGCGGATCGGCCCACGGACGCCATCATCGAGAAAAGGAGCGCGGACGACGAGGGAGGGATCGCGCTTGCCGAGACATTTTCACACGAGTCCCGCTCCCTTTCGAACATTTGGCACCATTGCCAGTTACTCTGCCGCACGAGTGACTCTCTGTGCATGAAGTTGCGTCCCGGGAAGAAACTCAAGACATGCTTTTACGCTGACTAGGTGGAAAGAGAGGCGCCCGCCTTGGGAGCCTTTCACTGCGATGCTGCTGAAATTAGCACCGCCGTTGATTAATTCATGCATCTAAATAAACTTAATACACAGCCTGAGGAATAATCTTCCTCAGTACAAGAAAAAGGTAATCTGCCTCTATTTTTACTTTTTTACGCATGAATAAAATACAATGTTCTGGTTGGGAGAAAAAGAGGTTTAGGGTGGGTTTTTTTTGCATGAGCTTGGGTCGTCGTCCCTTAGTAACGCACAGATGGGTCAAATTTTACCCAGCAGTTGGAAAATATTCTCCTCCGAGCGTAAAATTGTGTCATGGTGACATTCCTCTTACAAAACTACTCCTGAAAGCCTCAAATGTAACCGAGCTCTTATACAATGAATATTGAAAAATGGCAAAAAGGGAACATGTTATGAAGCACGGCCCATCTTGTAATAATATGGATGAGTGTGTCAGGCTGGCATGAAGGCGCTCCATGTCACCTGGTGTTTAGCTAAAAGCCCCCGCGCCTTCGCTAGAGGCCATTCCCAGCCGCTCTGCTGTGGTCAATTAAGGCAGCCGTCAGAATTTGTCTTCATGTAAGGCTGACTCAATAGTTCCTCTTACCTTGCGATTCCCAGGACGGGAGTCTTTATCATGTGGCGGCTCTGGATATTTGCAGAGCTTCTCAAATACAGGTAGCATGAAATGAATTGAGAGCACCGGGTCGGAAGTCTGCAGCAAAGGTGACGACGAGGATGCCTCTCTCTCCTCCCCTTCCATTCTCGGGCACCTTTATTAAACACCTCGACACACAGGCTGCGCTCTCACTGCCTGTCCTTAAGAGGGGGCGCACAAACCAATGGATTCCGCGTTGTTGACACACGCCGCACGTCTCCGAACAAATCAGATCCTCCACCCTGAAAAGGAGAAATTCCAATTCTGTTGGAAGGAAGAGAGGAACTTCACAGGGGACAATGGTACAGCCCCCTTTAAGGGCTGATCATAGAGTGTCAGTCTCAGCCCAGCTGACACGCTTTACTCATTAAAAACTAGACCCAGAAAAGCGGGTAAAATTGTTAAATTTGATTTTGACTTTGTCTCTCTGAGGAAAAGAAAGGAACCGTCCCCTCGGAGATGTTTCTCTGTAACAAATTGTGACCCACAAGACAAGAACGAAAAGGTGTTTCACGCTTCATTTAATCGTTTAACAGGAACCTCAAGAAATCAGCCTCAAGAAAATCCTTCCAACCAGAGGGTTTGTCTTACGGCATGATTAGCACTCAAATCAAACAGATTCTTTGCCGGGTCACTGTCCTGCTTCTCACCACTCGTAAATCTGACCAGCTGCACTGTTTCCTTAAATCAGCACCAGTTCCGTGGCAAAGAGATCACAAGATAACGATATATGATATCCAGAGTTGGTTTTGCTTCAGGCCCTGACCCCCCTCTGAGGGAGGAAGTTGAGCTGTAGGAGTGCACTGATGCATTTTAATATCTCATTCTGTGCAATTCTGTGTGTAACGGTTGTCTGGCTCATATTGAGGATTAACGTCTGGCTCCTTGTGTTATTGTTCTTTGTGCACTGAAATGTTGTCAGACCAGTGCACCTTAACACTATAACGCTAGTTTTAATTCAAATACACCTTTGAAATTTGAATTGTTGTGCTTGATTTGAGTCACTTAGTGTGCTGCTCATTAACAATGGAGACTATACCGAGGTGAAGGATGACGAACACTCCAACTAGCACAAGTCCCTGATCACGATCGCACACTGCGTCTGGTGAACGCAGCGTGGTGAAACAGGTTTGACACATGTCATTTCTGCAGCCTCTGTGGTGCTTCGCTGTAGCTGCTGATTTTATCTCCTCTCTTTTATCATTCTAATACGGTCCAGCATTCATTTTTCATGCGACATTGCTTTTTACTCAATGACTTGAAGTGTCGGCAAAGCCTGCAATAGTTGGGATGAGGAGGTAGCGTACTTAAACTACTGTGCAACAACATTTTTTTTTTTTTATTCATTGAATTGAAAACACTACATGGCCAACGGTGGAATTAAACCTTCTCGGTCCATCCACCCACAAAAATGATTTATCCTATGGACAGACGCTGGGAAGAGATGTTTGTGATGCAGATAATTATCCTTGACTGGCTTCCATGAACCGAAACTTGAATGGCCCTTTATCTAAAGTAATATAATGCACAATTTGTTGAACGTGCAGTTATTGTCAGGATGATCATAGCGAAGGAGCCGTTGAAACAGATCAGAATATAAAATCGACAGGGTATTTTCACTGACCCAGTAACACGATTAAATGTAAGAAAGAAGAATAAAGCCACACCCGCAAAGCTTCACTACCGAATGGTTAAAGATTGGACGATCGGTGTCAATATCATGGGAGTGTGTGGCACACTTTAAATAAATAAAGTCAAAAAAGGTAAATCGAGCCTTTAAGCAGAGGAATACATCAGCTACGAGCGCCGCTGTATCAGACTCCGAGGCACGGGGAGGTCGATTCGAGCATGGGGAAATCTACGGCGACTCTTAAATCCTTATTGACAGCCGTCCAGTTGGTAAACCTCTCTCGGAAAACCTCAAATTGATTGTAGTTCTTGTGCAGATGCAAATAGCTGCGCAGCTATGAATGTTTGATAAATGTTGGGTCAGTACTAACGCAGGGCGAGGAGGTTTGATTTGCAGCGATCTGCAGGGATCGTGTTGATACAGCAGCCGCGGCCCGAGAGGTTCGTCCTCCTGCAGCCATCGATTGCCAGCGACGTACTAATGTGTTTATTGATACGCCAAAGTAGATATAAAGATTAGATGCAACCAGATGATAAAATTGCTGCCAGTCAGAGATTATTCCTTCGGTTGCATTTAAAAAAAAAAAAAGAAACTGCCACCTCTGTTTCTGACCTGCAAATGTGCAGCGATCATGACGTTTATGCAAAAACGTGTCCGTCCACGTCCTTCAACCGATGTATGACTCATGTCCCAACATCCAGGGCCGGCCCAAGGCATAAGCGAACTAAGCGGCTCCGTGGGGCCCCCTGTTTATAATTTTCACTATAACAGTATAGCGTGACATTTGTGCTAATAATCTCCTAGCACAGGTGACTGTGCGTGGTGGGATGGGGGCCCCCAAATAAAATTCTGCTTAGGGCCCCCAAGAGGCTCGGGCCGGCACTGCCAACATCCATCCGGCTTATTGCCAAGGCCTCAAAGTCCAAGCCATTTGATCAAGGAGATGGCCTGTTTTTTTAATATTCAAAAAGAGCTTCTGGCACTATGACGGATTGGGAGTAGCACTCCTAAATGCTCTGCTGTCCACTTGACTGCATGAAGATGAATGCTGTGTGCAGGGCACTGATGGGTGAAGGAGGAAACACAACTCAGATCCACACAGTGGTTTGTTTTTTTAGTCCCCTGGCGCTGAAGCAAAGACTTGGCTGTGTGAGCCTGTCAAAAAAGCTACAGGTGTATCCTGGGATTGAAATATATTTTTTTCAATGTCTATTTGGTGAAGATGATTCCGCTGCAATCAGTGCACCGCGTGAACCGTTGTAAAAACTGACGACATGCATACTACAATTTAACGCTGTCTGCGAGTACTCATTTCAGAATCCATTAATGCTCAATTTTCACACTATTTTACCAGAGCTGATGTGAAGAAACTTTGTTTTATTATAGTACATTACATTTATACTGAATGATTTGCTATGATTAATTAGGTATGAAGGAGAGAGGTGGTCAACTTAAGCACAACTGTGACCTTTTCTTATTGGGACACACTGCATACCTTTCCTGCTCTCCTCTCGTAGCTCATCTTAAATCAATTAGAGACACATCAGCGCCGTCTGACCCACTGGAGGGAGCAAGTCGAAATAAATTACAATGCTCTCCTTCGTGTATCATACTCTCTTTCTTGTTCTAAGGGGGAAATTACAAGCCAATCTGCCAATTTATCATCGAGGGAAATGTGTTGTTAACACCGGGACATAGGGTCGCTATCGATTTACTACAAATTCAGAGAAATAAATTATTAAAAGATGGAGAAGGAAACTATCTACTACATAGTTTAATTTGCCTTTGAAGTCGCAAGTGCAGATTACCCGAGAAAAAAAAAATACATGTGTAAATATCCGTGTTTGCTGTGGAACAAAACCAAAGGGAGAGGGAGATTAGTGCCAGATGAGAAACTGTGGGAAGAGATGATTGATATTGACACAATATGTCAAAGTGTCCCAGTGCTCACAGAATGCTTGAACTGACACACAGCGGGATTACCAATGTGATTGAAAAAAAAAAAAAATCATAAAGTTCAACACGATCATGAGTTCAATCTCTAAAGGTTTCGAGTATACTTTTGACACTATTTGAGAAAAGATGTTCTTGCTTCCTCATCACATGGACCGAGGTGAAGGTCCCTGCAGCATCTCTGCAATAGCTGGGAGTCAGAGCAAGCAAACTTAGATCGGGTCAATACGGCCCACCCGAGAAGCTTAAACCAGCTTCATCGTCTCCTAGACTTCTGTTCTGCATGCTACACGGTTAGTTTTGAGCACGTTTTTGTTGGGTTGGGCTGAAAAGTATATTGGAACAAGAACCTATAGACTCACACTGTCAGCATCTTTGAGAGGCTGTATTAATGTTTTGAGCTTAAGCTAATGTCAGCATGTGTTTACGAGGTGAGATGTTTACCATCGTCGTTTAGAGTTAGCATGCCAAACCCGGCTCACCAGGACTAATGCTACCATCCGTTTACTCCCAAGGGCCCGATCCGTGTGACAGTCTGCAAGCGCTATAAATGGTGTAAATATGGACAGGACAGCCCTTTGCTCGCCATGGCAACGTCAAACAATGTGGTTTAACATTCAAGGTATTCATTTTATACATTTTAATCCCGCATTTGAATGTCTCACAGGCTCTTCCCTCATGAAATAAGGTATTGTTTTTAAAAAAAGGTTTGTCAAAATGGCTTCTGGGACTAAATTTAACATTCTATGAATAAATGTATAAATAGACTGATTTCAAGCGTTTCTTTCTCCATCTTCCATCCCCAACATTTTACACGCATTGCGAGGTCCTGTTCTTACGTCCTGATGAAGTTCTGATTGTCGTAGAAGTCCGTGGGACCCATTTTTAATATTCACCACCACATGCGTGTACTGCCAAGGTCAACAATGAATCTACAGCCACATTATTTTTAATTAAATTATAGTCCCCTAAATCTTGGAAGGTATAACTATTATTAAATCAGGGTTCAACTCATATAGTGAAAAAGTTATATCCTGAAACCGTGCTAAACTTCTCCTCATCATCAGTGTGTGCGGCTGTTTATTTAAATTGCATTTAGTGCCCTGGATTCTCAGTCAAAACCTGCAGCGGAAATATGTGTTCTCCCAAAGCAGGTGTGGTGGCATATACAATACAGCTGACGTATTGTGTTGTATGAAAGGTCACTGATTCTAATGATATTTTTTCATTTCGTATGAAGCCAAATGATGCATAGCGAGCCACAACACGCCATAAAAACAAGGCGACACGCAGGTGTGGGACATATGAGGGGCCGTTTAGGTCTTAACTACTGAGACACTCTCACGCACACCAGTGAGACACTCATGCCATCTCACTAGTGTACGTGTGAGCGAGTGAGACACCGGACATGTCTGCTAATTGATGCCGCTGCCTTTCTGTATCGTGTGTCTGTGTATTGTTCTCCAGCTCGCTCACTTTGTTCTTGTCACACACTATTATTTAGCAGGTGAAGGAGACACTTATTGACACGTCGTCGGGTCTGAACAATGTCTTTTACTCCAGTTCTTTACCGTCTTTGCGTTCTTCTGCAGTGCTGCAAAGTTCTGTGAGATTGCAGTCTCGGCTTTAATTGCTTAAATTGATTTGACCGAGTGGATCTTCTGATGCCTTTCAATAAAACAAGGTTGTGTAGACGGAATAAATAATTTATGAATCTGACAACGCAGTTTTTCCCAAACTTTCCCGCCTGTAATATCAATAAAGAGGAGAATAAAAATGACCCGACCGCGATGAGCCAGCAATGATCATCAAATGGTCGTCCTCATCAAGACAGGTCACATTAAGTTCCCATGGCAGTTACGTGTTAAATAACTGCTCAGCATTCAGGTTTCACCATCGGACTCTTATAGAAAACACTCGATGCACTTTTGACACGTACTTGTGAGTCCGGTGCTTAAGGACGCAGAGGCCGCTCCACCCGGTGTGTGCGTGAACACATCATTATCTGTCACCCCAATGCTCTCTCACCTCGTTTGCATTCCAAGAGCTGAATTTTCCTATTAGGCAAAGTTAATAACCTGCTAATACCCTGGAATTTCCACCTCAGCAAAAAACGCACCAACATGCTTCAAAAGTCCGGTGCACTCGTCCAAACGTTTGACCCTCTTCACATTCCTCTATAATCTGCAAAGTTTGATTAACTGTAATTAATTAATACTTGATTCTTGCTGCCAGAGTATTTCCATTAACTTTAGAACATGGCTGGTACGAAATGAACATTTTCTGCGCTGAGGAGCCTTTAGGTTCCTTTGGTCGAGATACAAAGTCCCTCCGCTCACATCCAGAGCCGTAAGCGCCTCCCGCCATGCGGTGATGTATGCAAGCAGCTATTACTGTCCGCGGTGTCACTGGAGACATTAAAAGAGGCTGTGACCTTCCGCATGGACAGGACGCGGCCTAAGTGTTGATCGATGGGGGAGGTGAAGACACTGAGCGACGAGGACGGGTGAGAACAGACACACACACACACACACACACACATCTTTACCACCCGCTAAAGCCGTCAGTCACAGTGTGCGCTCTCCCAGTAATACCAGCGAAAGGCCAAACACAGCGGGGGGGGGGCACAGCGAGGTTTAGATACAGTGAGTGATGTCTGAATTAGGATCACAGCCCAGCAGAAACATGCACGCGAGCATGCGTTCTCAAAGGGTTAGGGGATTTATGGCTTTATTAAGCATCGCACATGATCAAGTAAATCGATCAATACTACCACAGAATGCGTTTCGGCCGTTGTCGCCTTTCTTTTCAAAAAGCCCCCCACAAAAAACAATTATTTCCCCAGTAAAGAACGACCTGCGAATGTCAGCTAAAGAGGGAATTATTCAAATTGAGCAGCGCATTGTTATTAGAAGCATACATTTCAATTTGCACGCTCGTTTTGACTTCACAAAAGGTTTTGTCGGAGCACCTAGCCGGTTTATTTTTAGCACAGGATTTATTAGGCAGGAAGAAAGAAGCTTGAATGATGAAACCTCTCGCTGCTTCTATCGCTTACAACTATGGAGGGAATGTCCCAGTTCCTCGCCTCCTCTCCCGTTTCCTCCAGTCTCCCCTGTTTTGGGCCCTGCTTCCTTCTGGTCTTTCTATTCACTTGAAGTTGATGCAATCCTCACAGGCTATTTTATTTTTTTAGATCAAGTACTTCTGTTTTCTTTAGTGATGTCAATGGTCCTTTTTGCGTGAAGGGATGTATGATCATCTTTTTCTTCTTCTCTTCCTCTGAGTCTTAATGTTCTTCCTGCACTTCTTGTCAACCTGTCGTCCTCCTTTGCTGCTTTGTAATTTTCAAAAAAAAAAGTATTTGTTCACTAAGCTGATATTGCATAAATATCTCATTGTGCAAGATGGGTTCGCCACGTTTGGCCCTACTTATAAATTAGCTCCCTTAAAATGAACTTGAAGGTTGAAAGGATTTTGTTTAATCAGTTTTGAGACGCCCGTGACACTTTAGTGACGGAGGTAAGGTCCTTGACAAATTAACTGCACAATTAAAGCGTGTACACATTAATGCCTCAATATCTGAAAAGGGAAAACCTGCATTGAGTATTTTTACTTTTGGTCCTTTAAGCTGGTGTTAACCCAAAAAACATCAGACTTCTAACCCCAAAGTTACAATATACAGTACATGGATTTTGAGATGAAGGAACCACAACTGCTCAAATGCTGACTCATACCTGCAGCCCTCTGGATGTGTATCTCACAGAGGAAAACACCTTAAATCAAGCCCAGAGATGCCATGGATCAGCTCTTGAAGGGTTTGTACTTTTTGGCTGAAGAGTCTACTTCAGAAGTCGCGCATGGATCAGCTTTAACCCCAATTTGGGTTGGAGGCAACTTTTGCGAGCTCAACTTTTTGACGGTGCCTCCATTAATTTCTCCTGTTCTTAGCTGGAGTTTCGAATCTTATGCACTAGTCGACATTGTGGGATTTGCTATCTTGCCTATAAATGGAGTCAATTAGCTTAGCATCAGGACTGGAATCAGTGGGAACAGAACGAGGCGGTCTAAAGCCCAACAATGTAGTCATCGGCAGCTCTAAAGCTCAACCGAGTGGCTCATTGGCAGGAATGGATGCAGAGGAAAATTGGCTTGTTGATTCTTTCCAAAACGTCCAGTGCCATTAGCTTTTACCCAGCGAGTCAGCAAAGAACAGAAGGCTTGTTATTCCAACGTCTTTCTATCATAGGTCCTTTTATTCAAATTGAAAAACAAAGATCCTACCTTGAGATTTCCTCGGCTGTTATTCATCCACAGGGGTTAAAATTGAAATGTCTCAAGAGTGGAGACCAAGAAGAAGTGTTTTGAGTAAGCCAGTAACCGACTAAAGCACGGGTGGTGTCATTTAGACATTTAATATGTCGGTATATTTGTAAATCTGCCACCAAGGCTGCTTCTCTTCCTCCATCCGCCATCCAAAAAACACAGAACTTCAACAAGTAAAACATATTATCTTCCATATATTTCAAAAGAAACTCTTCTACTACTTCTACTGACTTGGCAGGTCACGCTGGACCACTGACCAATCACAGCGCATGTTAACGCTGAGGCCCTTGCAGGCTACCTAGAAGGCTCTGGCATGTCAAACTAAAGATGTGAGAAGTTGAGTTGGTCAACAATAACGTCCCCCATGTGCTATAATCTGCGAGGCCAGCTACAGGGCCTCGGGCCGCTCTTCCTGCATAGAGACCATGGAGGCGAAATCTGATTGGATCAAAAGCTCTCCTTAAAACAAGCTGCACTGGAAGCAGCGCTGAAGGCCGGAAGCTGAGCAACAGAGGAAGACACGAGCTGTGCAATGAGAAAAAAATAAGCGAATGGGGAAAATACTACATGTATGGGATTAAAAAAAAAAAAAACATACTGACCTTCTGAATCTCAGCATGGGAAGAGGCAAACTGCACTGAGGAGCACCAAGGGGTGCTGGTGCAGATGCAACACAGCAGCGTGCCATCGACGTTTGTGTCGCAGCGTTCTCATTTGCGTGGATACATCACCACTGGTGCCGTGCTTCAATGAATGAAAGTGAACGAATACAAAGACCTTTAAAACTAAAAACAGTTGTTTGACAATTCAGGCCAAAAAATAAGTCAAGCAGAAGCGCAGCGGGTGACCCATTTCTGGTATTAGGGCTGCACTCAACCACCATATCAGGTCCAAGCTATGCCAGCAACAGGACAGGGGGGAAAAGGGTAAACACAGAGCAACAGGGCTTTTAGCACTGCTTTATTGAATTTACGTGAATAAAATATATTACTAGAACTCAAGAAAAAAATAATGCAACCATGTCCACTCACCTCCGTTGGATCTGTAGTTTTAGGGGAATTTTTGAAGTTTGTTGGAAGGCAGAAATCACACTTGTATCATTTAATGTTTCATATTAATAACTGAGAGAAGCCGCGTGAACGCAAGGACCAGCAGGCAGCAGAAACAATGCAAGGACTCAAACTGTTAAAACACTTACAGGATTGAGTCCTGAAGAACAGGCCGGGAACAGCGAGGACGGAAACAGGCTGACACTCCAAAAACGAATGAAGACAAACCGACGGAGAAGGAAAGGCGGGGGCTGGTAGTAAGTGGAAACAGGTGGGAAGGTGGTCTGGTGACTGCAGGTCTGAGGAAAAACAGGTAAAACAAAATCAGGCCAGTGCAGACAATCAACGCAAGAAGCAAAAGACGCAAAGACAAGGACGTTAAGCCAGACAGGACAAAAGCGGGGAGTGTACTGGGCAAATAAAATGAACATGCGTTGGCATGAATCAAGAAAAAAAACAAAACAGAGTCAACAAAGCAACCGATTTACAGCCAAAAGAATCTTCACTTTACTGCACGTCGATCGAGGTGGTAGGACTACATTGTTATATATTGTCGCCTGTGAGTTTTTTTTTATGGAAAATGGATGTAGTGGCCGAGAGTGAAACAGGAGATCAACATAATGGCATTTTGGGGCAAGCGTGTGATTTTGTGTGGAAGTGACACCTCCCCTGGGTACTGCGCAAGGTGTGTTACTGAACACTAACGGCACGTTCCGCACACGCAGACTCCGGTGTTTGCCGCGAAGGATAAAAAAATAGTGTGACTGTGAGCCGAACGCTCTCCCGTCCTCTGGGTGCCTCATTAGTGGTGTGAGACATTGTCGACACAGAAATCGAGTTAATGCAAATGAGACGTGATGGAAGGCATCTCCCAGGGCGCCGCTGCCTGAGCCCACCTCCAGTAACGACTGCACGATAAATCATCCTCGTGACAAGGCCTCATCGTCAGAAATCCCATTAGAAACCCAAACCTGTGCAGCCGGAGCCACAACCCTCAGATTAGGGAGAAAAACACAGGAGGCTCATACAGAAGGGGAACGTGTAAGAAAGAAAAGCTTTGGTAGGCAGTGTTGTTTTGAAATACCTCATGAGGAGCTGAGATGTTTGAGCATTAGAACAAGGCTCGCTGATACCTACACAGCTACACTCACTGAGAGAATAGACCCTAAATAGAGTTTATTCAATTCAAATCAACCGCTTTCCTCTCCAAAACCCAAAGAGAACATGTTTGATTAGCTGCGTGGAATTGTTATTGATTTTGGTTTGATGGCACACAAAGCCGTTTGTGTGTGCAAGTAGTGTGTGTGTGTGTGTGTGTGTGTGTGTGTGTGTGTGTGTGTGTGTGTGTGTGTGTTCTTTGGGAATGCACAATAAAATATGTGCACAGTCGCAAATCTATGTTCATTTGACTAATCACATCGTAATTGTACATTTGGCAGTGAGCCTGAAATCCATTATCACTCACTCTGTTTTATTTCACTCAAAGCTCAGATATTTTAGTTTCCCCAGCCGTGTGGTCTGAGGGAGGATGTTTGCACGAGTGTGTGACCGCTTGAGGTCCCTGTGGACCAGAGGACACCAGGATCTAAGGCAGCAAATTAATCTAAAAGAGTAAAATGGCAGGATTAATAAGCGGGTAATGCCTTAACTGTCACCCGCGCTGCGCTGTCTTCAATTATCATCGTTAGCGAGGGCTGGAATGAGCCAAATAGTACTCAGCTAAATGGATAGTTCTTGTCCCCTCTTGTCTTTTAAAATGGTCTCTGCGCATTACATGAATGAGTTACAGGATAAGATAGAAGATGGATACCAATGAACAAGAAAAAAACGACCCCAGCCCCGAGGATATTTAACTGTAAATCGTTGTGAATTGTTGATGTAAAAAAAGACAGACAAGTGCAATGCAAAGGAAAAAGGCAGAGGATGAACTTCGATGTGCAAAACTTTGCTTTTTCTTGGTAGTCAGTTTCTGCATTGTATGGTCGTTTTAATATGTGCACGCCCACATGCATCTCTATATTTCAACGTCATTCGTACTAAATATTAGATCGTAAACAAAACAAAAATAACTGGGATTATGACAATATTGTCCAGAATGCTGCGATTCAATCTGTTCACCCACTAGTGTGCCATTTCCACTGTAACATTATTTGAGCTTGCGTGCAGGAACACGTGTGCCTGCAATTTAAAGTCCTCATGAATAAATCTTGTGCAATGATCTTTCCTTTTCTGGAACACTTTGTACATTTTACAAAGGCGCTAGTTTGGATTCCACCAGGACCCAGCATGTGTTTTTCACACGTACACCAAAAAGAAAAGAAATTTAAACCTGTTAAGATGACACATGGATGCAAGAAGCGCGGCTCAGCGGTGTGGAGAGAAGTTTTGCATGTTGCTTTGTTGTTACCAAAGGTTGAGTAACACAATTAAAACAGAAGATTGTGATTGAGGTGTGCGGGGACGCTCGCCCGCTGCTCACCTTCTCCACATGCTTTGTTTCATTTCTTCATCCTGTAAGCGGTGTCTCAGGTCAACCACACGCTGACCCCCATCAGACTGAGCATAATTTGTGCAGCTGTGACACCACAATACTTTTGTCTTTTGTCCCAAATCTTCCTCATGGTTGGTTTGAAGTACCTCTTACATTGAGAGCTACTCAGCATACATGTTGATAAGGAGATCTTATGTGAAAATATAAGGACATCTCCGCAGACTGTTTCCAGATAAGACGCTTTCCTGAGAGTTAAAACGAAAAGATTGAGTGCATTCTTTGCAAACGATGGTTTGGACAGTAATGAATAAGAAGTTGAAAATAATAAGAATCATGTGCGACATTTGACTGGAACGTTGTCTTGAATGTTGTGCGTGAGTAGCATTGCATTAGGCCTTTGCTTTTGGCTAGCTACGATACGCCTTCAGGAGTGACACATCGCAGTGCAAGAACAATGCAGTTAGTTTTGCTTCTACAAAGAGCACCAACTGGAAAGAAAGAAAACATTTTGCCTGGTGTTTGTAGCTTCAGCCATCCGTACCGACCCTGCAAGACCATTTTTTACAACTCAACTGAACACGTTAGTGTCAGCTGGAGACAGTTTGCCAGAAAGTTGTCATTGCAGCGGACAGGAAGTTGACATTTTCTTACTGGAAAATTTAGAGAATTCTCGAATTGACCTATAAAGTTCCTCATTAGATCACAATGTTAGCTGGAGGCAAACATGAATTACTTTATTGCTAAAGTTACACTGCTGCCTTGTTTTCTTATTTCTTACTATGGCAAAGCCCTACTTTGACTCGGATGTGCTCATCATTTTATCAAACTCGCCAACAAAGGCTACAAACAGTAGCCAATCATAGCAGGGCTGGTTATGGTATCGCCGTAGCAGCATTGGTCATTTTTCCCCAGAAGTCCATCAGCCCTGGAAAAAATATCCATCAGATCATTTACCCTTTAGAAACTGGGTCATCAAATGTATTGAGCGCATTCCATTATTTAATTAGAAATGAATAGTAATTTTGTCTGTGGATCAATTATTTGGCATTTATGAACACCTCTTCATTTAATTGTGATTGTTGATGAATTTGTTTACAATTGCGTCTCACTTAATTACCCTCTAATTATTTCCGTAAGAACCATTCCTGATCATGTCTATTTGTTTTGCCCCCTGGGATTCTACACGAGTGCATGACATCGTTATGATGCGCTGCCCCTATATGGACTATATGTGTAATGGCAGCTACATGCGAGTAATTACTAGCAAACACTGCCATTTTCTTTAATTACGTAAAATACCCCTCATTACTGCACAAACAACCAGGACGCTTTAAAAATCCATCAGCATCTCGCCGAGATCCGCCAACGTGCTGCGATGTGGAAATAAAGTACAAAGCTAACGTTTTCTCCTGAATGCTGAGCGTGTGGGAGGCAAATACAAAATGCATTGAAAGACTGTCCCTCCCTATAACCAGCAGAAGTGCTGCTGCAGAAAAAAAATAACTTTAATAAAAGAGGTTTATTTAACGTAAACCCATGTCAATCTGTTTGGGATTTCTGCAACGGAAAATACAACATCCAGGCACGTATTCTAACGTCCCCAGTGGAAATTCTCACATGAGAAAATGTGTTTTCCAATATACCCGAATCTCCGTCAACAAAGGACGATGTGTTGAGCAAATTTTGACAGCAGGATGCGTTTGTGTCTTCTGTGCACATGTGCTTTGCCTTAAGCAGCAAATTCCTCCAAGAGAGAGAAAGGGGCCCAAATCAAACCTTCATACGCAAGTAGGCTCTGTTGTTAAGGCACCATTTGTATTCTTCTCCCTGGTTGGCTGTTCTTTCTCTTGTGAATATCAAAAGGGATGTATTGACTCTGCGTGACTGGGATCCAGTGTTCAATCAGAGCTTCGGTTCGGGATACTGCAACAGGAGGAACAGGAGAGGTCCGGGAGGAACGGGCTGTAGTCTATTTTGGGTCTTTTTGTTTAACCCAATTACAGTGTCAGTGTGTGCTGACTGCAACACAGTTATAGACATGGGACTCTGATTCATCCCAAACAAATTGAGACAAGGAAAACATGAACTACACCGTGAGCAAATGAAAAGGCTTATTCAGGTTAACATAGAAACACAGCTGAGGCGTCCCTCATGACAGCGCGCGACCTTTCCATGACCTTGGCGGCTATCGCCTGTGTCATCGCCTCCATCTGCCAAACCGTCCCTGGGCGAAATAAACAAATCACATTCTGGCTTTTTCACATCTTCATCTATTTCAGAATAAACGTTAACTCTGAGATAAGCTTCCACTAGAACCCTCAAGCCCGGTTGCCGTCACGATAAAAGCATGAAGCCGGTAAATAAACGAAGACACGGCCGCGCCACCTGAGGCCCCGTTGTTTGAAATCAGTGAGAGTTTCAATTTGGAGAGTCTTTCTCGAAAGTAAACGCGGTAATCATTCGCGAGAAGCCACCGGCGAGGCCGCATATGAGAACCTGGCTGCTTGTGGGAGGCACAAAAAAAGAAAGTACCCCATCCATGAGATGCTCTGTTTAACGGCACCGATGCGCTTTTTCCTTCGGCCATCGACCACGAGGACGCACTTCAGAAGCGACGGGAGTGGGGCAGGTGACAGTTTTACCTGTGATTGTCCTTTTGTCAGCTCTACCGCGCGGTATCATCTCCAGCCGCGATGCCGCTCTAAGATATCCGATATGAATCATTCATCACTTTGTTAATCTAATCTCACAACATCTCAATTTAATATCAGGGACGCGACTGGAGCGCCCGCCTTTGATATTTTACATCGTTGCCCCACGCAAGCAGCACTTCCAGGCGTACTCCCATCACTAACAGATACAACAATCTCAATGGATTTGTTTTAGAGAAGATTGACCAAACAATTCAACACTCAGCCCAGGTTGATGTAATAATAATGTATCCACAGCCACACGGTCTCATGGGACGTTCACTCTGTGCGAGAGAAGAGAAAATGTGGAGTTTTTGTCTCCCTGGTTTGGACTCATGCTCCGGTGGCCTGGACCCTTCGTCCTTGTGCCTGCGGGGAAATCATTATCATTCCAGGTAACGCTGAGCGATGCAGGAGGACTGGAGCGCAGAGCAGATGCTGAGACTTGTTAGGAACTGTATTTGCCATTACACCCCACAACAGACATCACTCTTAATTAAGTCTCCATGGATAAGAATAGGCATCTGGACGGTTTGCCCATGAACGGACCAAATGATGTCCTCTCTTGCTCTCACATACACACACACACACACACACACACACACACACACACACACACACACACACACACACACACACACACACACACACACACACACACACACACACACACACACACACACACACACAGACAATCTTGCTTGAATAATACTCCACTCGTGGCATTTAAATGTGTGTGTTACAGGGAGGCGATTGGAGCTATCACACCATCTAGTGGTTCTTGTAACCCACATGGGTAAAAAAACAAACAATGTGGACTCTGCATTGCACGCACTGCACCAGCAGCAGAACGTCTGCAAGCCTCCGGAGAGCTCCGTGCTCATGCACACGGTCCATCATCCACCTCACCTTCTTCGTCTAACTATTCATTTATGCATTGAGTCTGCATATTGGTCACAGGACGTAAAATTGTTTTCCCCTGTATACAGTTTATATGCTCTCATTGGTATGACCAGCCACAAGATGTAAATCAACGGAGCGTTGAAGAGCTCAGGAGACGTTGAGCCGTTTGGCCGTCAGATCAGATCAAAAATAATACAGTGGATTTATTACAAATGAAGGTTACTACAAAAATGTGTATTTCTTTTAAAGATGTCGTAGTTATCAAAGTGTCATGTGGAAGGAGTCTTAATCCTCAGCCCTGCAGAGCCATTTAGCATCTTTCAGGCAGATACAGAGGCCAATTCCCAGTTTATGCAGCACGAGTGCAGGTCCTGCTTTCACAACCCGTTTGCTGCTGTTTTTAAACACAGACACACAAAGTGATCGTTGAACATACTGGAGCATTTAGCCTATAGATTCAAATATTTCAGTCATATATAAAAATAAAGATTCTTCATGAGATGGACAAAGATACGGCTACGAATGAATGTTGTTGTTGGTGTGCGCGTTTGATGCAACTGTTTGCCGTAACACCGTGGAGCGATGGCGCGATACATGTGGTCTGTTGGCCCCCAAGTGGACAAACAAAACAGACAGAATAACGCTTTATTTTGGCAAAAGATTATTGGAAGAAACTCTACATTGGATTTTATTCAATCAGATACATACCTACCCTATTGACAGTAATTAGATTGTGTTGATGGTAATAACAAGTCTGCTAACAGGAGATTTTTTGTATTTCACACCCGCCTGTGTGTTTATGTGTAAGAAACATAGGATTCACTCATACCAACATGAATCAACGTATCTTGATTTATTTACATTTAAAACGTCAGGTATAACATTGGACATTGAGACACGTGCAGTACCAGTACATTAAAGATCAAAACATGTGGAATGGATTAACCTACATTTAAGATTCACGATGCAGAAAATTAAAAACATTTAAGTGTCAGGTTCAAAATAAATATATTTCAGACTCGGAATGTATTTAGATGTACCTATGAGGTAGGTGTTCAACAAACAATCATCTCCTTAATGAGTAATTTATTCACACGACAGCATTAATGGCCCACTGACAAACAGAGGAGTCTTATTCTTTGTGTCTTCCCCTCGTGTTCTTTAAGGCACCTGAAACCAAACATTTCAAAATGGCTCTCTTGTTATAAGAAATTATTTGTGTTAAAGCTCATCCGGGTAGCTTTAAAATATAGTTCATATTCCTTTCAAATCAGCTCGCCTTCTCGTTTACAAAATCCTCGCGTCAAAGACATTGATAAAGTGCTCAATAGTAAACTGTGGTCCCTCTGTGGTACCTCACACAATGTAAGACAAAGATAAAGAGATAAAACACAGTCGACAGCAGTGTGGAGACATAAAGACAAAGCCAGAGTCGACAAAGAGCAAGTCGTTTACTGCAGTTGCTTCCCACATTCCAGGAAGAAGTCTCTGAAAGGAACAGCGTCCCAGCAAAGATCCTCTAAAGGTTTTTAAATCCAGTGAAAGGAAGGTTTCCCTGACAATATGTCATACAAGTGGCAGCACAGTAAGTCACAGACTTATTTCAGTACAGGTTTTCTTCCGCAAGTTCACCTGAAAGGAGACAAGAGAACGACATTAGTGAAATGTATCCTACGGTGAACATACCGACGGACGACCATCTGATCAGTTGACCTTGCAAACTACCTTGCTGGAGGAGACCCTGCATGTAGCGGTTGAGTTGATGCAACCCAGTGTTTCGGTCACGG
Source organism: Apeltes quadracus (assembly GCA_021346845.1). NCBI lineage: Eukaryota > Metazoa > Chordata > Actinopteri > Perciformes > Gasterosteidae > Apeltes > Apeltes quadracus. The sequence continues at coordinate 4,319,873 of CM037922.1, forward strand.
CGTCCCAGCTGCAAACCGAAGGGATCCGTGGCGATGAACTGCTCTGCGGGCAGCGGGTCCTCTGCGATGGTCGGGGAGAGGCCGAGCGGCTGCGGCGGCGACTCGTGAGAACCAATCCTGCAGCGCGGCGGACCCTGCTGGTACCCGAACGCCGCAGCGCCGGGGCGGGAGCAGCAGTCTTTCCTCGCGCCCGCATCCAGGTCTTCAAGGATGCTGTTCGAAAACACCGTCGTCGAGGTCCAGCTCGCCCTTAAAAGGCATGGCAGAGGGCAGCGGGGGGTGACAGGGCCACTCGCGGCCCGTCGGCTGAGCGGCGCTGGCCGTCGCGGGTCGCAGGGCGTCGTGCGCGCGGTACATGGCGAAGCTGCTCGCCAGGGAGGAGATCTGCTGAGCCAGGATGCTGATCTCTGCCTGCTCCCGCTCGTTGTAATGCTGCGCCTCACTGGCGTTGGGAGATTGGCCGGGGGTGAGAAGACTGGATTGTGCAGGCAAGACGTGGTACGGGACGTGATGTACTTGGACAAGGCTTCCCTCTTGTGTCTGCTGGAGGACGCTGAAGTCGTCGTGATGCAGCGTACCGCCCGCCGGGCTATCGCACAAGTCCGACACGGACGGGCAGTCGGGGACTAATCGAGCATCGGCCGTGCAAGCTTGGAAATCATAGGTCGGCGAGGAGGAGGAGGATGAGGAGGAGGTTGGGGAGCGGGCGGCCAGCAGGCCGAAGGCAGCCTGCTCAAACGTCTGCTCAGCGGCTGAAGATATGGAGCCGGAGGGGGATCGGTGACAGGTGAGCCCCGCCTCCGGGTACGAGTAATAGGAGGGAGAGCACTCAGGGGAGGACAGCAGCTGATCGGTGTATCCGTGCACATCCAGCAGGAGGTCACGGCTGAGCTCCTCCTGCTGCAGAGTGGAGCTGGAGGAGGCTGGGCTGTAGGGAGGGGTGAAGAGAGCAGTGCTGTCTCCGGGGAGAGCGGGCGAGCCATCGCCTCGGGGGGAGGCGCACGCCACACGGCACGAGTCTCGCTCGCGCTCCCTCCTGGCCTTACAGCCTGGCTCATCGCTTTGGCCGCTGGACGTCCTCCGTCTTTTAAAACACTTTGTGTCGCAGTAGGTCTCGGCGTGCGGCGCCTCCTGACTTTCGAAATGGGCCGTGGGCGATGGCCTGAAGGCGTCGCTGGTGATTTTCTTCTGCAGAAATCGGGCCTCGGTTTCACTGCAAGAGCAAAGGCAAAAGATGAAGTCGACGCTCGTGGCTTGAAAAAACGCAGAAAGGTGTCTTGCACTGTGCGCCATCGGGTCTGTCAGAGGCGGAGTCCTTCATACCTGATGATGAAGTTGGTGCAGCTGATGCCCTGGCAGTCGGACTCCTTATTAGCTCGGATGTAGACCCAGGGCCACGACAGATCCTTGCATTGGAGTCTGAGCACCATCTCTGCCTGGAAGCCTGCATCTGCCCGTACTGGAGAGGACAGGGAAGGAACATCCGGGGTTATTATCATGTACACGTTAACGACTATGTGAACATTTTTTTTGTTTTTCTTGACTTCATGCGAATACGTTTTCCTGCAATAGATTGTACACTTACTTAAACTTCTATGAAAATCGGCACTCAAGGAAAGATCATCAGGGTGGACAAGACTGTACCATGATCGACCGGTCATTTCTTCAGTCGAATGCCCCAAAAAAAAGGAGACGCTGAACGGGGAAATACACAGAGATGTCCGTCAGTGACCAGTACAACAACATTTAATCTGTCCAAAGGGGATCTGTGAACGTACCTGTCTGACAGCTGAGTGAAGGTCATATCCAGCCTGTGAACACTGTAGAAGCTGTCACAGGAGGGGGAGTCGCAGCTCTGCAGCCGGTCGACCGTGGGGGTGCAGAGGGCCACAAAGAGAGGCTGGCTGGTGGGACGGGCTGAAGAGGAGGCCTGCCACGGCTGAGGGAACCTCTTGAAGCTCCCTTTGACCATCATGGAACAGCAGCTGCCGTGTTGCAGCTTGAAGGCCTTTGAGGTTCGCATGCAGCATGTAAAGCTCCTTTCTGAAGAAACACAACGGTTCAGTTTAGCCTTTCAGTGGCTCAAATAGGACGACAAACCTTTGAGAAACTTTACTATGAAGTTAAGACAATGTGGCCGGCATGGTTCTAACTATACAGGCACCATTGGGACAGTTTAACGGCGATCGCACTTCAAAACGCTATAATAAAGTGCAGTTAAAGTTACCTGATGACGAGTTGTGTTCAATGTCCAGGTTTGTTTTCACAACATTGATGTCAGAGCGTTCCACCATGTCGTAGAAAGTGTCTCCCTGCAGCACATCGATCTGAAAAAAAAAGAATGAAAAATGCTAGTTAGAGCCAAAACACGAAATCCCAAAGTGGACTACACTTCACCGTAGAAGTTCCCATCAACTCACCATGGACAGGCCGAGGTATCGGTCCACATTCTCCGACACGTAGACGAGCCTCCCTTGTGCCGTGGTGACCAGGATGAAGCCGTGCAGAGCTCGTAGAAAGGCCTCGTACGGCGGAGAGCGCGATCTCGTCCCGGTCGGGAGTCCTGTGGGAGGAAGGAGCGAGGTGAGCCCTGGTTACACTCGGTTTCATCTTCGATGCTCTCGCTGCAGCGCCGGGAACTTTGTCACGTTTTAGATTACAAGCGACGGTGGCTGAATGCAGATGAGAGGTTCAAAGACATCACAGAAGGACCGCAGCCGGAGTGTGAAGTCTTACCCTGGAAGACAACCGACTTCCTGATGTAGGCGCAGATGGCGGCCATGGAGTGCAGGTAGGAGAGGCGCTCCTGGTCCTCCTGCGTGGTTGGCAACAGAGCGCGCATATTCCTGATCTCATGATTGATGTGGTCCCGCCGGGCTTTGGACGCTCCTTTGGTGCATCTGTGGGACACCATGATCACTGAGGTCAGGGGTTTGGAAGAAAGCTAAAGAATCTAAATCTAGGTAGAAAAAGTGGTCTACATTTAGGAGAAGAAAATTAGCCTAAACTGATTAAGCTGATAAACTGATTAAGCTTCTTCTTTTTTTTTTTTTTTTTTTTTTTTTAAACAATTTAGCCCGGTGTCTCTTCCTCCAGGGTTCCTATGGAAACTGCTGATATGAGAGGCTGTTGTGTCCGCGGCAGACACGAGGGCTCTCAGTGGACTGCGTGTGATCAGGGTCTGTCTGGGCCCATCCACACGGAGCCTGGGGCTTTTATAGCTGCCAGGGCTTCAGCGTGGGCGTCACACACAAAGAGGGAGGCTGGGCTACTGCTGCTCCCTTCGTTGCCTTGTGAAGTGGGTGTCCTCGGGGGGGAGGGAGTGCGCCCACGCCTCAAGGACACAGAAAGTGCCACAAAAGAAGAATACTGTGCTGTTTTCATCATAAAGACAATAGAGATCCATCCAAATTATATTTGAGATTAACTTTAAATTTAAATGTGTAGCCTGTAGTCTTTTGAATATTGTGCCACAGTTCAAAACTGCATATCTATAATAGATATAAGTATAAATACACACACATGATGCTGCATGTATATACATAATGAGCTTCTCGTATAATAATAGCATATATGTGGTGGTAGTGAACTGGATGAAGTGCTCCCCGTGGTGCACGCGCACTGCCGGGAGCGCGGTCGGGGTTTTGCACATTTTGTAGACAACCATGTGTTGATCGAGCCACTAGAGGACGCGAAGCGGAGGAGGAGGAAGAAGAGGAAGAGGAGTCACTGACCTGAACCTCCTGCAGAAGGAGCTGCGGTGATGCTCGGGCACAAGATGAGAATGAGTGACGTGACGCTGGCAGGAGGTGCAGCGAGTCGTCATATTGACACCTGGGCAAAGTAAAAGCATAAATAAATACAGGAAGCGTGAAGAAGTAGTTCAAACGTAAACAACGGATGTGTAGAAATGAGAGATGTCGTACCTGTGCGGGGTCTGGTCTGGATGAAGAGTGTCCTAGCCGGTCTGCCCGTCCCTCATTTTATACCAATACCCCCCCTCCCAAAAAACATGACACCCCTCAACCAACTCAACCGGAGGGGATGCAGAAGAAGAGGAAGGGGTAAAGTTATTTATTGTGACGCGGTGGCCGACGTCCCGAGGCGGGTTATATTTAGCGAAGTGAGCCCTGTAAATAAGGCGCGTGATGCGAGACGGTGACGACGAGCTTTCGCATTGATGAAGCAGCTTCGCGCGTGGGACGTGAATCATGTCAACCGACCGCAGGTGTTGGCGACAGTTGCGTTAATTAGATCATAAGAAAGTACTTGGAAATGACGCTCGCGGTCCCGCGGATGGATACGAGTGGAAAGGTTAAAAGTTAAAAGGCTTGTGTGTCTGGTAATTATTAACCAAGTCGTTCTCAGCTAATTAGCCCACAAACGCACCCTGACACACGGGAGATGCATTACCGTCACACGGTTTAAAGAAGGCCTTAGATATAATGATTACGATTGCCATTATTCTCATCGGTTTTTCAAGTAAGTGCATATAAAATGAAAAAAAAAACAGGGTTTCTGTCAACTTAAAAATACTTAAAAAATCAATGATGGGGTTTTATCCATTTGGTTTGATTTGCAGCTTGGATTTAGAGTCATGTACTATAGGAAACTGTTTTGCCAATGTACTTAGTTAGCCTGGTGTTTAGTGTGTGATGTATAGAAATACAGTACATACGCACATATACATTCACACAAATATAAAACCAGCCCACTTTATCATTGTTTATTTCCTGCACAGCTTTCGGGGCCGTCGGCCTGCACTGCGTGCGTGTTAGTCACTCAATTAAACCCCTGTTGGAAGGGAATTAAGCTACATGTCTGCAGGCGTGACGCACTGAGGGGCTCACACTAAATGAGTTTTTCACCACATTAGTAGATTATGGGCCTAACAAATGACCAAGGCATACCACATTTTACAGAAGGACGCAACTCCTCCCGCAAGAGTTTTTCAGGAAAACTCCAGAAGTGTTTCTCAAGTATTGCGAAATCCCAACCCGTCGCTTTCTCTTCCATCAGTTTACCTTCTACAGCCACAGCTTATTTCCTCGCTGGGAGCAGAGAACTAGAACTTGGCGGGCGATGTGGGTGGGTGTTGGGGTGGAGACGAGACAAAACAAATCACTCCGAAACAAATCCCCAGTCTGATTCTCAAGGGCCGCGGGGATCGCCCGAGTCCTGAGGGGAAATCACAGAGTCATTTGGCCCGAGGGTCTTCTTGCATTAGCGCCTGCGTCACAGGCCGAGGCTCGGGCCCTGGGGTCCAGACAGAGAGGAGGGGGGGGGGGGCTGCCCGGCTTCCTGTGTGCGGCAGGGGCCAGGCGGGACAGGGTGTCTCTGGTGCCTCGCTTTAAGCTGACCCTCCGTCTGTGGGCTGCACTTAACACTGCAGATAACGCTGGCTTTATAGCACGGGGCCGGTGACAGACGGGAACAAACTGCCAGGCCGCCGCTGGTAGCAGAGGCCAAGATTGGAGCTGGGGTTCAGGGTGAGACAATTTCTTAGTCATGGGACGCCCAACTCCCCCTCCACAAAGAAAAAGCAGCCGCACGCATCCCATTAGGTAGTCTGACAGCCAGTGGCACCACGGCTTCAGAGCGCCCGGTGAAGTAGACGATGAGGGCTATCAGACAGGCCGGCTGGGGCAGATCCAGCTCTCTGCATCTCAACAGGAAGCAGAACCTGAGGAAGCGCTGGGTTCAAAGACCTGAAGACCTGCAGTGCCACATGCAGTGGCTCCGAGAGGAGAAAAGAGTTTAAAAATCAGAACTTGCGTGAGTCATTTCGGCCTTCAACTGACGGGAAACAGAGTTAGACATGAGTAACATGCAGGACTTTGGTGTACCACTACGACCAAGTATTCTAACACATGTAATGGGCTCAGCATAGAGTCTATTTGAACAGGTAAAATATTGTTTAGACTCGGCCGTGACACATTAGCTTCACAAATCATCATTAAGCTAAACTGATTTGTAGAATTAAATAAGTGAAGAAACTGTTTACAGAAGTCAAATTGTTTCTGATTTATTTTTGATACAGAAAAAAAGTATATTGCACAGGAAGTCCTGACCAACCTCGAAGGTCCTCTCTGAAAACGGTGTTGAATATAAAATAAAAAACAATAAGCATAGGGAGCCTGCAGTGTTTTGTTCTGTTTTTTTTTTCCTCCAAGCATTCTCTGTTGTAAATGAATTATTACAAGGCATCAGATCAGTTTGGTAACGTACATCTGTCTGCTCGTGAAATATTTACTGCTTACACAATAACTTTATAAAAAGTGTGTGCTTTAACTTAATGATGCACTTCTTGTTTCTTTTTTTCAGTCAAATTAGAAATAAGGGCAAGCTGCAGTTTATCATCAATGCAATGGCAATATATCCAGGCTAAATCACCAAAAGTCATCATGAGAGTCTTCCTTAAGTGACCACCACTGACATTTGTTGAGCAGGTATTTTATTTTTTTCCTTCTCGCCTTCACAGTCTCTTTGTCGTATTCCTGAAAAGCGCTTGACCGTAAATGCCATCACCCATAATCCTCACGCGCAACCAGGACCAAATAAAAATGACTTCCACGGAAAAAAAAAAGTATAAAGTATAGAGGTGGATTTGTTCACAATGTTCACCAGTATTGACTTCTCCCCTTGAACACACAATTCGCCCCCCTGTGGTTTTCGCTGCGTTGGCCGGTGCGTCAGCCTCCGGGCCAGAAGGCCGAGTCGCATCGGCACCGACGGTCTACAAAGGCAGACCGTCGTCTCCTCTCCGTAAGGCCGGTCCCGCCGCCGTTGGCTTTAGTGCAGTTATTGGGTGACTTTGACCTGCGTTTAGGATTGTTTACACTGACTCACGTGGAACACACGGATTTGTAAACATTTACCACGCAGGTCAGTGTTATCCAGCCGTGGTGTTTGGGACCCGGAGCCCTGCGGTGTTTGATCCCAGCCGGCTAATCAGACACTGATATATCCGTCTATCTGGCCGGTCCCAGAGATCAGGACTGAAAAGCTTCAACGCAGCTCACAACAGTGTGGAAACACAGTTAATATCACCATCCAACAGGCAGTATAAATACAACTTTAGCACCTGTATATTCGTCATTTCAATGGCATGCCCTATTATTACTCAAAGGATGCGTCTGGTGATATGCTGTATTTGTCATATATGTCAATAAATCCCATAAAAATATCAAAAAGGGTATCGTGTGTCCAAAGCCGGATAGATGTGCCTGCAGATTTTGGCAGTCGCCATAAGTCAAATATCACGCACCAAACCCTCCACTGAGAAGAAGTCCTCAACAAAATGCTTTATTTAGCATGTTTTCAGACACCGCTCCGTTCGGCGTGAACAAGGATAGCCACAGGCGGGTGTTGATACCTTGTCAGCCATTTTATCAGATTTTCTGACTTCTTCAAAACTTTAGAATATCACCGCATCATTTGACTAAAGTGGGCTGAGATAAAACCGTATTTAAAAAAAAAAAAAAAGCCCACCACCACCGTGTTTTGTTCTAAAATGGGTGATTAGAACAAAAATGTCAGCTGTCCCAAGTCATTGTCCAGCTGTGTGGCGAGTGTGTGTTCTAAGAGCCCATAAGAACATCTGCACAGGTTATGATCCGCTCGCAGACAGACACAAACACCCCCCCCCCCCCCCCCCCCCCCCGCCCTGCCCCTGTACCGGGACCCAGCAGGTCAAGAGGAAAGTCTGACTGCTTCAGGATTGTCTACAAGAGGAACACCTCTGCATATTAGTGACCACCTCTTCCCAGCTTACATACATACGCAGTACATATTTGCATCATAATCCCCCCCCCTCCGCATTTGGCACTGAAAAACAAACGGCAGGTTGAAGTCGCACCGCTGAGCATTTCTCGGAGGAAAACAACGGACAAACGCGAAATGTGAAAGGGACCTTTTCTGTTTTTTTCTCTGGGGGGGAAAGTGGAGGTAAAATGCACGGGAAGTCTGAGAGACTCAATGAAACCTGCCGTATCGAGGGAGGTAGATGGACTTTTACCGGGCGGACAAACCGCTCGCTTCGGTCGCTCTGCACGTCACCTTTGAGACGCTTGGGAGCAGGAGGCGGCTCGCCAGGTTAAGAGGAAGTAGATTTAAAGAAGGTGAGCATTGAAGGTCGATCACACGCGACCTCTCACTTAGCACCCATTGCTCCTTTAACACCTAGGTAACAAGTTCTGGCTACGTCCTCTCCACACTGATTGACATGGTTTTATGACCTGCTAGATTTACAAACTCATGACCACCTCAGTCTTTTTAGAGCTAAAACAAAAAGGGAGAGTCAATACCTTCCGAGGTGCTCGTCCCTCCCTGTGCTTGTAATTAGAAGTCTATGATTATCATAGGCTGATTGGATTTCTAAAGAGGCTAGAAAAGAAGACAAGAAGGTGAACAGAATTTTAAAGGTTTTTGTCACATGTAAATCTGTTCGTCTCAGGGTGCTAAAAAAATCCCAAAGAAATCCCACGTGGGATGTTTTGGTCGGTAACGAGTTGTTACTTGAAGTGAATGTGGGAAGGAAAAATCCTGTAAAGGTCCAAAGTCTGCCAAAAACCCCCCAAAAAAACAGTCCATCGGAGCTCAGTTTGATTAGAAGGATTAAAAGCGCGGTGTCCTGAATCGGAGCGGGCGGTTCCAGTTCTGCTTCACATTCTGAGGCATCAGCCGTGGGAGGAGAAGATGGGTCTGCTGATGTTGCTGTTGGTGGTCATGGCTGCCAGTTCCCACCTAGAGCGCAAAACAGCAGCAATCAGAAGCAAGAACCTGAGGTCACCCATCGGATATTTGGTCCACACCAAGAGAGAAATACAATTTATCATTGCCTTTGAGCGAAGGTCTGTGTCGGTTTTTAACGCGAGACGCTGTAAACTGACCAATGAAAAGAGGCCAAAGAACCGGGACTCTTATATGGATCAGGGGGAAATTCTTGCACTTTTGCGAAAATGTAGATGTGTCACCGTGGTTACCAAATGATCCTGCATAAATATACGCTTTATTCATTCAGATCCAGAGATTGCAGTTGAAGTGTGAAAGCAACTTTTTCACCTTCAGGAAGACTCCATTTAATTATTAAGTAAACAAACTTTCACGGCGAGCGCTGTTGAATACTCATTTGTTGGGCATACAAGCCTGTTTGGAATTGTTCCCAATGTATTCATGGCTTTCAGGTGGCATCCTTACTTAAAAAAAGATGCTTTTATTAACTCCAGCTCGACTTTCATTGTTTTGAAATAGCTAAGGCCTTAAAAATCTACAACAATGACAGTCAATCAAGCGACTGTGTGACATTTGCCCCCTACGTACCCCCCACCCCTCTCCCCTCGTAGGCTTGAAGGGCTACGATGTGGACGAGGATGAGGGCCCCCCCCCCCACCCGACTCCCCCCCCGCGCGCGCTGAAACACGAGAACCAGGAGCGGGACCTGACAACAGGGTCTAGTGCTGACCTGCTGACAGGTCAGAGGTTGAGCCCCAGATTGTTATCACTGGCTCTGGTTTCACACTCACTCCCTCTCAATCGCGTTGTTCGTTTTTCTGTTGTGCGTGCGTGCGCGTGTGTTTTAAGAGGGGAGCTTGGCACACTGGAGCTGGAGATGCCAGTGAGGGGCAGAGGGAGTTAACCAAAGTCCCGTGACCCCCGCCGAGAGAGCCACTCGGGGTTACAAACACATCGGCAAAGTGGGGAGTGTGCAAGGTGGCACTGAGAGTGCAAGAAAGATGAGACGCCAAGAGGAGTAATTAGTATCAAGTTCCACCGGGGTCCACGTGTTAGAAAAAATAAGAAATAAAAAAATGTCACATCACCTCACAAGATGAGATCGACTTGCATATTGAGAATTCGTGAAGGTTATTTGAGAAATAGAATGGCTGTTTATTATGTTAGGTATCAGTGGGACTAAGGGGCCCTTCAGGCTGAACGGCTTCCGAGGCTACGAGGCCCCAAATGATTTGGGAAGTGAAGACGGTCAGCGGCTCCCCTCTCGCCGAGCACACAGGCAGGAGAGAGTTGCTATGGTTACAGGTTATTTTGTGATGTAGGCCTATGTAAAGCCCAATAAAAAGGTTGGGTTTTGGGGATTTTTCAATAAGAGAAGGAAAGGATACGTTGGCCTGTAGTAGAAACTTTTTTCAGGATTTTAATATTACGATAATAAATGTGTAACATAATGAAAATAATATTTATTTCCTAAGTAAATAAACAATGATATTGGAGAATGTGTCCCTGAATGTTTACAATAAATATGGCTTTGTTCTGCAAACTCGCAGCAGCCGATGACAATTCTCCTATTGATTTTATTTCCAGTAAATATGTTTTTAGGGTCTAAATACGTTTAGCTCAGAATTTTGTGAAGAGAGAGGAATAATTTATCCAAAGACTTCAAATGAATCGAGTCATTTTGAGACCATACCCTGCGATCCCCACTCGGTGCTCTAGTGTTTTTCGTCAGCTACCCGAGAAGTCTTTTTTTTTTTTAACATTTTAAAGTTTTGACATAATTGTCTGATTTCTTTCAATACACAAATCTCTGCGGTATTAGCAGGAGGAGGATGCAATTACATAGAAGCGTTATGTTTACGGAATTAATGTAAAGTCAGACAAAAGCTTCAGTGAAATGTACCACTGGTTAAATAAAGGATGATGAGCCGTAATTTCCCTCTTTGAAAAACAGCCTCATTATTGAGAGGGCCGGAGTGGCGGCAACAATGAAAAACAGCATGAACAAAACATAAGTCGATGCTATGAGCGAATAGCGCTAATGTTTGAGGAGAGGATGCTTGTCTGACCTGAGATCATGCGGGAGTCCTGACTGCTCCAGACTGTATTGAATAACAGCTATTTTGCATAACATCTTCAAATTAGGTCCTGAAAAGAAGAGAAAGTGTAATGAGACACAGGCTTGTTTCGCTCAAAGCCCAGAGAAAAACAGCTAAGACAAACAGTGTTCATAGGGACGGTGCTGAATCACCATAGTGCACAAATCATCTTATTACAAACTTCCTCTCAATTATGCTTCGCCATATGTCGGGTGATAAGCAGTGTGCAGGCGACTGGCACGTGGCAGCGTGTGCCACAGGGGACGCCGCCGAGTACTGCCAGTACCAAACGGCCCCCGCGTCCCTGTGCAAACCCGCCTCCACACGCTGTGACCCCACAGCGTTACAGGATACCCCAGCGCAGGGAGCCAATGCCCATGTTTGGTAGCGCAAGAGACGGAAGTACCCCGTGTGTTAGCACAATGCACAATGTTTTGAGGACAGCTAAGGATAGTTTCTTAACCTTAGTCGAGGTGGACGAAAGGACTGGTCATGGTGGATTTCTTATTTTTAAAAATCGGATCTGCCAATTTCCATTGTGACAGACTCCACCACTCAAAAAACACTGTAAATTGGAAAATAATCTAAAATGTTCTATCAAAAATAAATTGACGTTTTAATGATGTATTTAAGCTGCTAAAAGCTATTGTCAAGAAGTAAAGTCTCCTCATTTCCAATCTAATGTGTTTTATATAGCAGCATTTTACAAGGTAACACGTTTGCTAAATGTATATTTCTACTGCAGCTATAGGCTTCATAATATCCTCCATTAACTGAAGTACACTTAACACCTCTTTAACAATGGCAACCTGTGGTCGTGGCTCTGACGATCTACATCTGGAAGATGACCCACCTTCCTCAGCTAGCAAGTGTGACATGGATAACACCAAGAATACTCACTGAAGTCCAAGATATACAGGTCTGAATGATCCATGAGGTTAAATTCGTCACCCATTCCTTGCTCCGGACAGGGGCTGTAAAGAGAAAAAGGTGTTGGTTTTTTTTTTTACTTGCAAGTGGTGAAAGCTTTAAACGTATGCAGGAGGACAACGATTCCCCCTTACACTTCCTGCCTGTTATCAGCAACGTGAACCAAGGTTGTATTTGCTACTCAACGGTTTAACGTGGCAACTTCATCGTTTCTTCCCTCAAGTCATTGTTAGAGTGACCCCCAATTATTTAGCTTGTCATCCGCCCTGTTACCGGCTTTCTTTAATCACTGAGGTTCATAATCGGACAGCTACAGATTGCTAGCTCAAAGCTCTCTGCGTCTCTTCTTTTTTCCTTCTTTCCAATCCTGAGCTGGCATGATTTAAGCCCACAGGAAGCGTCTCACTGCAGTGAGACGGCAGGCTGGGGCCGTGCTGATAGTTTCACAGACCCGTGCTGCCGTTGATATCACTGCACATCTGTTTCCTGCCGCGGCTGAACACACACACCTGTGACACACCAGGTGCAACGCCGCTCAGAGAGAGACTGTGTGTGGTTCGAAAAAACTCAATTCATTCACAACGCTCGCAGCGATCGATTGAAAGGCTAGACATGGGAAACTTGGAAGGAAACAGTAGAAAAGCACCACTGTGGGGGGTTCAGCGAACATCTTATGAATGATTTCTTCCCACAGGGGGTAAGAACAGTCACTGTGCAAATGTACTAGATGCTCATTGCTTTGTATCTACAGCGCAACAGGAGAGCCGTTAAGATCAGTGGATAAAAGAAACACTTTACACGACCCCGAGGACAGGTTCAGCCAGACAGGTGCATTCACCAAGCAGTTTAGTGTCTATAAATATCTATCATGGGGGGCAACTGGGCGATTTGGTTGCCACGTTGGGCCCTTGAGAAAAGCTTTGATGGATGCTTCCGCTGCGCGTGGCACAAAGACCACAGGCCACCATTCTAGTACTGTGGAAGCCCTCCAGCAAATGCGGATTTCATTTATTATACCTCCTTTTCCCATCAGTCTCTCTCTCTCTCTCTCTCCTGCATTCTTGACCTCAAACCGCTGTCTTGCTGATCAGAAAATTCCTCCTAAGTCCTCCGATGTCTCCCGGCCCATCAATCTCTACTCCTCTCTCCCGCTGTCCTCTCCATTGCGTCTCCCTTCGCTGCGTGTTCAGGATGTTGTAAGGGTTTTACGTTGCTAATCTTCCCAAAACAAACACTGTAGTGGCTCAAAGCAGCCAGGAGAGGTGCGGAGCACGAGCGCAGTCGTCCCAGGGGGCCAGCTGGGGAAGTCATTACGCCCCCCCCCCGAGGCCATCCACTGGGGCTTACTGCATGGGCCTTTAGACAGTCTACTCCTCGACCTGCCGTTCAGCACCGACCGTAACGTCCCTGTCGTGATTAAGTGAATGAACACTAATCAATGACTTAATTACAAAAATAAGCAGCTGTAGGAGTACTGCTGAGATTGAGATTTCTACATGCATTCAACAAACTTAAATTAGCAATAGAATAATTAAACAACCTGACTTTTGTCCCCTCTCATGGTGGAATTGAACATTAATTTGCATTTGTCGAGAGAACAATTACTTGTGCTTGAGTCTCAAATGTCATGACACATCGAGCAAACAACCGGCTGTAACCTTAGCAACGCAGGTGTCGTAAATGTCTCTGGCTACGTGTTAAATATTACCTTTATTATCATCTTATATAAAAGTGGTTTCATATCTTGTCTACGCTCGGATCATTCTATTGGATACCCTCATTAAAAAAAAAAAAAAAGCAGCGTAGCATGTTTACCGGTTGCCTTGGATACTAACATCATTAGTCTGTCCCCATAACAGAGGTAATGAAAAGCATTGTCTATCTGAAGAGCCCGCTGCAGTAGCCGCCGACTACTGTGCGAGCTCACATGGAGAGAAGGTACAGGGCTCGGAGGCTGATGCGTGAAAGGGTGCAGATAAGAGCGCCGCTTTTCACAGCGAGCAACATGAAAGATGGAGATTGCGTCCTCTTAGTACGAGGCGTTCTCGCATGCTCGTGGATAACGTCGACCTCGGGTGTGAAATTGGGCAGAACATTAGGGAATGCTAATGCTTTATTGGTCACCGCAAAAGAGGGGCGGCCTGGAGGGGATCGTAGAGCAAAGGAAGGGCAGGGGTGCGGAGAGGTGTCCGACGGGCGGGCAGCGGTTTGAAGCAGGAAAGTCGCGGTGTGCGACTTTATGTGGCGTCCTGGTGTTTGATGGGTCACTTTGTTACTCGATCGGCAAAGTATCGCTATGTGTGAAAGGGCTCCTCTCCCCCACAGCAGTGGTGGTGGTGGTTCCCAGTCTAAATGAGGCCAGAGTGATGCCGCTCCCCCGCTAGAAAAAACACAGGCTGCTATTTCAAACAACACTCAGTGAGGGTGTCTAATCACCCAATGACCAGTCCTTTCCAGCAATACACTGCCTGCCTCATTACATCCAAAGACTGAAGAAGAAAGACCTTAAATCCTAAAACTAATCAGGGAACGACAAAGAGGCTGCCAACCCCAGTGTCTTCCATTGCCAGTGACTCAATTTCCAAAAAATCCTGTAAAAAGGACTTTCAGAGACGGCAACAATGCAAATTAAGTGACACGAGGAAAGATCCACCAGCAGGATATATCCGGAAACCGCCCTGTCGTAGGCATGTTTCTTTAAGGGGCTTCATTGACCATATCCTCATTCTTGAGGTGATATGATCTGCATCCTCCTTCCTTTCTCCACTTCCTAGTCGGTCCTTCACAAATGCCCAACTCACAGGAACTCATCGTGCACTACAACTTCCTGCAGAGCACCTTATCAGGACGACCAGACACAAAATCTAATTATTTTACTCAAACTTTATTGTGGAGTGAAAACATTGGGGGGGAAAACGCTGTGATGGTCACCAAGAAAAATAAGACAGTAACTCTTACCTGACTTCAACATTAGTGGGCAACGCTGAAGAATCCGCCGCACGCATAATGACACAGAGCCAAGAAATCGGTACAAAAGTACAAATTAAATGTACTGCTACTAGTCGCAAGTAGCATGAATTACTAGTCTATCCGTTTTTCCCTTTCACTTCAAAGCATAAACACTGGTATTAAATCATAAACACTACAGAGTCTGATGGTAGGTGTTTACTAAGCCACTTCACTTAAACCAATAGACTTGGTTATCACCAATCCATAGATTCCCGTCCATTTCTTTTGCCCCTAATCTCGACTGGGTGGCCTCGTCTTACCGAGCTATCTGTGCCCCCTCCCGGGCAGTGGCTGGACGGTGGATTAAGACCAGTAGTTGCCCAGACATAAGCCCCATGCAGAGGGTGGGAGATACAAACTACCCCTGGCTCCCAGAAAGAGACGCATTGGCTTCAGATTAGACGACGGAGATGCCAGCAGCCAGCAAAGAATGCATCTCCGATTGCAACCCCGAAGGACAAAGCATAGTTGGACTTGGTGATGGTGCTGCAGAGAAAAAACGCCGGTGTAGTCCCTTTAATCAGGACAAGTTGTTATAAACCCAGCTGCATTAAAAAGTCTCATGGTGGTGTACATTAAACCAGCTGTCTTCCACACCTTAAAGACAGCTGGGGAGTATAAAGGGGGTTGCCAAACATTCATCTATAGCTGGCAGAGTCATTTGGGAATAAGCAGTTACTTTAGTGCCAAGGTCAGCCACCTAATAGGAGACACTGAAAATAGAATGTACTGACAAACATCCAGTTGCTTCAGTATTATACACTTTGTATTACGTAGACAGTAGAACATTTACGATATGTGAACTTCTTTTGACAGAAAATATATTTATTCTTTTTCTTTTTTTTTTCTCTGTGAAAATAGAGAATAGCCTTTTGATTTTGTTGCACATGTATTTTAATTCATTTTTATTTACTTTTTTATGTTTGAAAATCTCAATAGTGAACCGGCTACATTTGCGGTTATAATCTCCTCTCCTCTGTTTCAGTGTCTTGTGTCATGTTAGTCCGATCGTTGTCTGACACCAACAAAAGCTTTATAGTGTTACACAAAACTCTGTTATCAGGAAGGATTGTTTAAACATGACTTGCTGACTGCGAACAAATATTCTACTATGCAGGTTAAATCAAGTCTGGTCTGCTTTTCATTTCTTTAGACTTTACAGTAGTGAATCACAATTTTAAACTACAACTATTTACATGCAAATGGATGTGGACGACAGCGTCACAAAGCGCCGCCTGTCCAGGCTGTTTATTTGAGCTGCCGTGTAACACTCCACCCTGTGACACCGTAGTGTATACAGGCCGTTAGCGGGTTAAAGAGGGTTAAGATGCAGATGAAATACTATCATGAGCTCGTCTTTGAAGAGTAAATCACGGTGTTGCCGCGCTGCCCCGAGGTCCTGTCCCGACACGCGCTGGATGCCCCGTATCCTGCTGGGGTCACCTCCACTGTTTGACAGGTTTTATCTTGGGCATACGGGGCGTGCGCACACAGAGACGCACACACACACACACACACACACACACGCACACTGGCAATTAATAAAAGGAAACTTCTGCAGCCTACCCTTTGACACTAAAGGCCAACAACAACATGTGTGTGTGGCATCATAATCTATGGTGTGTTGATAGGGTGTTTCCATGGAGCCGTGGTCTACTGTGGCCAACCTGAGGGACCCTGCAGGGGGCAGAACATGCGTCCATACTGAGAGTTACACAAAAAAATCAAAACTGTATGTAAGGTTCTTTGTGCAATGCAGGAACTGAAAAAAAAAGCCTCAGTCCAACGCTGTGTTTAGTCTAACATTTGAACTGTCATGTTCAACAATGATAACAAGCCACACTTTAGCCGGCTGGACTATCATAACAGCAGAGCTTTCAGTCATTGATAAGGTGCAAAATGCCCCCCGTAGGTGATATCGAGGCACCAGGCTTTTGACCTTCCTGATCTACTAAACAAAGGCCCTGAACTCTGCTGAAGCTCTACGGCTCAGCAGCGCGCGGTTTTAAAATGACCGGTGGAATTCCACACAGATTAAATATCAGGCTGAGATGCTGGTGGATTAAACAAGGAGGTTTTGGGGTTGGATGTTTTGGCTACCAGTGAGATTACCTGCTACGTCGACTCACCCTTGCTCAGAGGCTCACATGCTCCCCACCTGGAAGCTCAATAGAGGACAACTGCCGGAAAAAACAAATCGATTAAAATCTTACATTGCTTACAAGAAAACCGAACGTCCGCGTCTTCCACCCATATTTTATGACTAATGACTAAATAACATAAAAGAGGCTCGATAATCTAATGTGACGGAATGACGTCACCATGCTTTGTCTCCACTGTGCATGTCATGTGTGCACATTGCCAAATGGAACACAAGCGCTCCGGCTGGCAGAGCAAAGCGATCCTCTGACGTCAGCTCGACGAGAGGAGCGTGAACGCACACAGACACGGGACGCACACAAATAGCAAACCACACCGGGAGTAGGAAATCTCAGCGGTGACCTACAGTCAGACTGAAAATCTGATGCAGGAATAGAGAACAAAGGCGTCGTGACATTTTAGTGCTGTTAAAATCCGGCCGAATACTTTTACTTTTACTCCCAGAAATCTCATCGTCCTGACTATATTTAAAGGCAGACGATTTATGTCTTAAATCAGTGGATTAGATAAGAGTCAGAGACTAGTGTATGCAGAACTCTTTCAACCAGCCACCGGCAGACGACCAAACAAAAATCAATAAATGTATATATAGAGAGAAGATACCGACCGGCGATGTACTCGACCAATCGCGGATACATCCATCGATTCCCCCGACCCCATCTGCCTCCGCACAGCGATCACATCAAAGACACTTATTCATAGAACAAGGCCACTTTGGCATTGTTAGACCTAAACTGACAGCCACTGGCCTGTGATGCTCACAGTGAAAGGCAATTAAAACCCCTTTGAAGAAGACTCATTATCAGCAGTCCACACAGAGGTGCTGAAGGGCTGAAAGGACACAAAATCGCTTTTCTGCACGACTGGGAGGTTTACATTTTAACATTTACTAAACCGCAAGAAATAGGCAAGCCTTCTACCACAGAACAACAATGGCACGTTTACTTTGATTTAAATCAGTCACCATTACAGCCATCAGCGAGTTTGGAAAACCTGTCACGGTAAAAATATATCATACAAATATCATGGGTTGAATGCACGTGGTTATGTCCAAGTGCCAGATTCCCCTGAGCAGGTTCCAAGCTGTCTGCTCCCAGCATGCCAATCTGTCATGTCCTTGTTCATATCCTGCCCCTCGTAGGATGCCCTGTTCCCGAGCTTAAAATGCATCCACATTTAGCCCGAACCGTTCTGGTCGTAAGCAATTACACGCCGAGGGTTCTGAGTGCCAACAATGACATCACACCATCAGCATCGGCCAGCGCAATCGCTCTTTGGCTGCTGCTCGGGACGTTGGGAAAGGGGAAGACGAGCGCAGAGCGCGTAGGTGAAGGTCGGTGCAGGTGGAGTAAGTCATGCACGCGGCGTCCTTCGTGGGGCAGCGAGCAGGTCTCAGTAAATGAGTGTAGCAGAGGCGCCGAGGGTATATCCAATTGCACTCTGTGAGAAAGAATGCTCCCTCAGGTCATAAATCAGGGACAGGGCAGAATTTCGCGCCTTTCTGCAACTCAGCAGGCCTGTTTACACGGACTTAAGTGGCACTCAATATAATGCCATTAATGCCCGGTGGGTCATTCACACACACAAATTAGTGTGTGTATCGAAAACCGTGCTTACTAAACAATCGTGCATTTAATCCGCTTTAATGGCAACCGACTTGAAAAAGATCATCAAGGCTCATTGAGTCTGAATCCAAGTATATTGTTTTACTAAATACTGGAAGGTTTGCTTGTTTTGCTTACACCGGTGTATTTTTTATTCGTTAAAAGTCTGTATCACACCGTTGATGTTTTGTTAACACACCTCAGTGTTATGTCCAGTCCAAAGTGTAACCCCTTTGAAAGCAGAGGGCTCTCGGACTTAATAGCTTTAGTGTCCTTCACTAAACCAATAAATTATCCCCGAAAAAATTCCTGCAGGTAAAATAAATATCATAAAGTGGGAAAAAAGAATCAACAGAGGGGTCCTGTTTTGGATCAATATGAAAGGACATCTAGCCCAGGAAAACAAGATGTGGACCATAAATTCGAACACAATTTCCTCGGCCGACCAACAGAAATGAGAAAGCCCAGAAAAGAACACAAGCAACGTGTCGAGCAAATAATTCACGGCGGCATGTGCGAGACATTTGTCAGTTGCATTGAGACAAACACTGATAACATTTTAACTGCCCTTTTTGTTGTTAGGTCATGCAGGAAGGACAACCGAGGTAACACAGCAAAGGCTGGTTTTAGACACAATGTTCACAATCTATTAAATTAAAAAGAAATAATCTAAAAATATGTCCAAATCAAGGCGGTACTTGAAACACCAAGAGAATCTTAACGGGAAAAAAAAACTTTAAGTAAAGAGACAAAAGCAAACAAAGGAGTGTGTGAGATGCTGCTCGGACTCTGTTTGTGTGTCTTAGGTTGTGTGTGCACGTGCTTATGGGAGTTCCTGTGTGTAAGAGGCTTAGGTGTGCTCATGTAAACAACAAGCGTGCAATGCTGGTCTGCAGAACTTGTGTGGCCGACTTGCTGAGGGGCTGCGAGGACTTTGCTCTCATTTCTACAGTAACAGGAAACAACGACTGAGCAACCTGCTTCACAAATAACAAAAACAAACCAAAGTTTTACACCAATAAATATCATTTGTGTGCATTCATTAATATATGTTAACAGCTTCAAAGTTGCATTGGCCTCTGAAATGAAAACAAAAAAAGAAATAAAACATCTGCGCTGATCCTTTTAAACAGGATGTTGGAGATACTGTGTTTGATTTCTTGCCCTGCTCGGCCCTCCATCATCTCAGGGGCCCCAAAGACACTCCCTTACAACAGGAAATCATGACTCCTCATAAGCTCGTCCTGGACTAATCTTGGCGAGAAACCAAACAATCTGTGACAATCTATAAATAATAAGCATCTTCAAGTTTTATATCATTACATTGCTCACTTTGGATTGCTTCCGTTTACGAGCCGTTTTTTATATTCCATTTACAAGTTCTAAGATGAAAGGTAGCCTTTAAACAGAGATCCGCCGTAGCGCAGTGAGAAGGGCAGGTTTACCCTAATGCCGCGGCCTAATGGGGAGATTACGCTTGTGTATTACGGCCTGCTCCCGATGACGGGGCGGCCGGCCGAGCAGCAGAGAGCAAACCCGGCAGAGGCCAGGGGCCTCTAGGACATGAGGGCCTGCAGACGTAGTGGGGCTGAGAGGACTGCTACCCACAGCCTCCTGTTCCCCACTATCAGGCTATCCCAGCGGGGTTCGCCTGATAACACCGCCTCGCTGATAACGGTAGCTCGGGACCCGGACGACTCTGGACCTTGGTAATACCTCGTTACACCGGCTACTGGCCTGCCACAAGCCCGTCCCCAGCTACGGACCCCCGTCACTACGGACCCCCGTCACTACCGTCTTACAGCCGGAGAGGGAATCGGCCCAGGCCGCTGTCTACAGGAGCCAGACCCCCCATCTGGCCTTTTGAAAAAAATAAGAGAGCAGCAGCCTTTTTTCTCCACAAATACACAGGCCTTGTTATTAACAGCTTGTGCTTCACAGAGATTAGGATGACAAACAACACATTTGCTTGTGCCTGTAAAGAGTGCCTTTAAAAGGAGTTGGTCCATTCCTCATCTCGAGCCAGCCTCTGAAATGATTGGGAATTTATGGTAACTATTGAGGTACCATTTACATATTGTTTGTACATTGTTGAAAGCAGCTTGTCCCTGAAGAACTCTTGGTTTGGTTCTGAATATATGCTGGCTCTGGTGCCAATACCATCTCTCAGAATCTGGCACTTTCTATGACACAGTAAGAGGTTAAACCCATGCAGAGCATCAAAGGACACAAGTGGTCAAACAAGTTAGGGGTCGCTGCTAATGGGATTGCCGTTTCAGCGGAGTAACCAATTACCCTCATTAGTATTGCTCCTACACTAATTTATTGCAGCTTGGCAACACTAATTCCAAGGTACCTTTTGAAGAAAGAAAGCCAAAGTTTATCTGAAACTTTGGCTTTCTTTCCAAAGCACAAAAAATGTTTATAATGAAGATAAATGTCCTCCTACAATCTCAGAGAGTTGGATAAAAAAGACAAATGTTACCAGAGAGAGAGAGACTTTCACAATGGCCAGAAATGTCAAAGTTCAAGCTGTAACATCTGGGCCTCACCTGGTTCCTCCAAAGAGGATGATTCGATCCCCAACCATACAACAGCACTGCCGTCTCCGAGGACACGGGCCTTTCCCCTTCGGTTCCACCTTTGTCCAGGACAGGCCTTCTGTAGTGCGAGAATACAGACAAGGCAACAATATTTAGACACATGATGGAAAAGGCAAGCTGAATCAAGAAGGAAGACTCTTGTCAACTTCGAAATAAAGTCTTTGCTCCAAATAGCTGAAAAGTGGGATCTTAAGGGGCTTTGAGCAGTGTAGGTGACCTCGCAGCAGCTACACTTTAAAGTCACATCGACCTACAAGTGCTTCTTTGGTCCCGCTATATTCAACCACAAACACGGGGCCCAGGAGTAAAGGGGACGAGGAGGAGCGATTATAGCAAGAAAACCTTCACATTCATCTGAACATAAAACTTTACATTTCAGAAATAGAAACTAATCCTCTCCTCTGCTCGGCACAAGTGCAGCCCGAGTGACGACGCTGAAGCGCTCTCAGCAGTTCCATAAAAGGAGGAAATGCGTGCCAGAGCCAACAGTGTCAGTGAATCTCTATAGCCATTCAAACTGTCTCAGGACTATAGCCAGGGTGCTGCCATCTAGTGGCCTGCAAAGCACAGGTTCACATCCAATCACCCAGTTGACTGTAGATCACACGCAATACTCAAGATCATCTATAAAAACATGTGCGACGCTCAAACGTCACTAGTAAGAACAAATGTTATGATGCACATCCCATACATGGCCATTGTTGTTGACCATATTAATGCACTGCCGTATTAATAAACCTCTGTGTCTGATGCGTCTACCTCAATTGATGACAGATTTCATAAGCAATGACTATCAATCAACACTCGCTGTATTGATGCGACAGTGAATAAGCACTGAGCATAAGAACAGGTATGACAAATCATCTTTCATTTTCTCTGGGAAAACCACTGGAGAATCAATCTTCAGGCAGAGGCGGATTTATTTTCAGTTTATAATACGAGTGTTTCCGGAGTCTTTCAAAAGGGAAAAAGAAGTAAGCAGCCGAACGCAATCACCAGACTGACAATGATACAAAGAGGGAGGAGCACATTGTCCAAATGAGTCTCCGTGGAAGGAGGAGAAGGAGGGAAGTGGGTCAACGTGAGATCTCACCTCTAGTGATACGTTTCCTCTACAGAGGTAAACAGTCATTACTGCAGGTAGAGCAAAGCACATTTGTTATGCACAAAGCAAAGCCGCCGGGACCGAGGCAGTGCTGGATGAATTTCCCCAATGGGAGGAAGTAAAAATTGTGAATCACCTGGATTGAATTTCCAGAGGTCATTGAAGTGCCGGTCCAGACGTGCATTGTATCCGCCAAATATGTACAGCTCCCCGTTGTAGGAAACTAAACACAGAAGGGAAGGCCACATAATGACCGGTTGGTTTGGTCCGTTGTGTGGCAAACATTAACAGCACAGTAAACCAGATACCTTTGTTTCATCAATGTGGAGAAAACCAGTAGTTTTGTACTACTATATTTAAATTAAATATTAAATTAAGTGGCACATGATTAGAATCATAAAAGTATTTAAAAGCATGTTAACCAGAGTTCTTTTCTTAAGATATGGCGGCTGACCTCTAAACTCATTCTGGGTTCAATCATTACTGAAAGGACAGAATGATGAGTCATTTCGGATACTAGTCGACTGAAATGCAATACAAGAATTTAAAAAGCGCTTGACAAGACATACATCCGTTTAGTGCATTGATTTTCTGTTTGTGTGCGCGTGCGTGTCTCACAGGCTGAATGACTCCTACGTCCCTCTGGCAGCGGCTGCGTGGTCAGCGTGCTCAGCCAGCAGTTGGTCTGCGTGTCGAACACTTTGATCTTGTTGCAGTAGATCTCGTTGTTGGAGTGGAAGGGACCGAAGTGGTCCGCTCGCCCTCCGAACACAAACATCTTCGTGCCGATGATGGTTGCCGAGTGGAAGTCCCTCCAGCGCGCCGGAGTGCTCTGTGAAGAGGTGCCGCGCCGGTGTTACACGTTCACACTCCTCGACATCAAACGAGTTTTAGGTCAAAACTTTCCAATGTCTCCAAACTTCCTAAGATCATCATCATGAACCAGGGCAATAAAGCTTTACTTTCACACTGGCAAAGGTGAGGCTTGGTGAACTGCAACTGTAGGTAAAGTGCGCCATCTAGTGGAATGAGTCACACAACCGCAAAGCCAAACCAAACACATAATGTTTATTTAGTAGGAGCACTGATCTCAATATAATGATAGATTTTAAGAGAACCATGTAAAAGTGTAACGTGGTGGGTTTTTGTAGTATAAAAACAAAACAAAAGGAATGCAAAACAAAAGGAATGCAAATTTGTCACTCACATGAGCAACTAAATCTGTAAGCACGGAGCTGTAATCTCTTTGATGACGAAACGTTGCCGGTTAGGAACTAAAGTTAGTTCACTCCAGGCACTAGTGTCTACGTTTAAAATATACTTAGGATTTTATCATGTGACCAGACTGACTGCATACAAACAGAAATGGCACAAGGGAAAATCCTCTGACATTTTCTTGTGCATGGCCAGTTACCAAAGAGCTGCAATACATTTCAGTCCCTTTGCACCCAGCCGGTCTGAGCACTGAGTGCCTTAGAAGCAGTATTGCCAACCTCTGTAACAACCAATGGTTTGTTGATTTCCAAGAAGGCCTTTTCAATGGAACCAAGGATGTTGCCAGTGCATTGTATTGCGTTCCTTTGAGTGAGTGCTCTGTGCTCCTCTTTCTTTGAGCATGAATCATTTTGAATAATTTACAACTCACTCTGGCATTAATTAATGACCAAACCATGGTGATGGTGTCCAGCTTGTGGATGTCGTTGGAGAAGCAGTCAGCCTAAGAAACAGCAGAGATTAATTGAATCGTTCTTTTTCATGTGACGAAAAAGTGTGACAAAAACTCACCAGCTGCTCGTATCCTCCAAATATATACATTGCCTTCCCCAGGACGCAGGATGAGTGGCCGTCCCTTGCTCCCGGAACGGTCCCCGAAATCTTGGGGGTGAACCATCTGTGGGTGTCTATGAAGCAGGGACAGTTTGTATCAACTCTTTCGTTTATTGCTAGAGACCGG
Organism: Apeltes quadracus; assembly: GCA_021346845.1. Lineage (NCBI taxonomy): Eukaryota > Metazoa > Chordata > Actinopteri > Perciformes > Gasterosteidae > Apeltes > Apeltes quadracus. The sequence goes on from CM037922.1 coordinate 4,344,070, forward strand.
TGCTTACCGACCACACGCATGTATCCCTGTTATAAAAACCTTAGCGTCAAAAGGGTGCACGTCGAAGGCGACGCAGCCTCGATTTATCACTTGACAGAGATCGATGCAGGTCTACTTACTGACATCGAAGGCATAAAGCACATTGCAGGCCCCCTCCGTGTCGTTACGACCACCCCAGAGGTAGATAACGTCATCCAGCAGCACAGCGGTGTGGCCGTAACGCATATACGGCACTTCTCGGACACGCTCATGTCCTCCTCCGATCCTCACTGGAGGCAACTTCATCCATCGCAGAGACACTGGAGTAAGAAGAAATCCAGAAGGGCATATTCGTTCAATGCATAGCTAAAAACACGGTGGTGTGGTGGTAAGTACTGTCGTCACACAGAAAGAAGGTCTTGGGTTTGAAACCACCCAGCAGCCTTTCTGTGTGGAGTCTGCATGTTTTCTCTGGGCAGAAGAATTTCAAAGATAGTACACTGATAATATACGGTCGAGATCAGCTGCAATAACAAAAGTAAATGTCACTAAAATGACATGGTGCAGTACAATAGTAGCATAATTTTCAATTGGGGAATCAAGTGGGGATACAGATATTTACTTTTGAAGCCAAAATATTGTGTTTATTCATACATTTTCCCAGTGTTCTTCTAAACCTTCAAACCAATATGTAACATAATGTGAAACGCTTTCTTACAATCAAACTATTTGATGAATAACTTGCCATCTATTTTGAAAATCTCATAACCGAAAGTGAAAACTAAAATATCTTTAAATAAAGACAAGTCAAGACAAAAGGAGAAAAATAAAACCAAAAGGACTTTAGCAGACAGCCGGCTCTGCTGCAAAGTAGCCATCAAAGAGGAGGAGATAAAACACGGGTACAATAACTACCGTGGTTCCGTTCCCATTTCAATCAGCCGAAAGGCCTCTCTATCAAAGTCTGGTGCCACATATCTTTTTTGTGTAGCAAGTAGGCTCAAGCTACTGTTGTAAGTTGTAAAACCCTAAAGCAGGTGGCCAACCACACCAAGGGGAAAAATACATGCATACAAAATAGGTTACAAATAAGAAAGTGGATCAGTTTTAAGTGCCACATTTAAAAAAAAACACCTGTGTTTGCAAGATGGCAACAAGCAAAACAGCAAACGGAACCTTTCACACACCACAATTGAAAGCCTGGTTTTCTTTGCCAGCTGTATAGAGCAGCCGTTAAAGCGGTGAAGATTCAGCAAAGTCTGTAACACTTTCATGCTTTCCTTCATGATGATTTCAAAGATAAATATTTTCCTCCGTCCTTACGGTTAGAATATAGGGCTTGAAAGAAAAATCCCCTTTCCCCCATTTAGCATGCAAACAGAAACCAACAGCAGATAAGCCCAGTTACATAAATATGTCAACTAGGGCTTTAGTGTATTCCCGATTGATTCCTTTTCAGTAACTAGTCAAAGGGCTTTTGGGACCTATAAATTGTACAATTGTGTTTAGATTTGATTGCACCCCCCCAATAGTAGCACTCACTGTCAAAAAGCAAAGACAAACAAAAGATCATCTTAACACTCCTTTGTCTAATTTGAAGATTATTTTGCCAAAATAACCTCAACCCTTGGGAACCCCCAGTATCCATGCACCAACACTTACCTGTGTTGAAGACATGCACATCAATCTGACGGAGCGTCTCGTAGTCCTCCCCGGAGCAGTAGCCTCCGAAGGAGTACACCTTGTGCCCCACCGCCACAGCAGCATGGTTGACTCTCCGCGGCCCTCCTTCAAGGTGCACCGACCAGCGCAACATTCCACGCGCAAGCACCTCTGTGACTGCCAGTCCTCAGACCGTCACTTTGTCAATCGCCTGGATCCCATCAAGCCAACGCCGTTGGTACCTGTGACCACAACAACAAAAGAAGAGGCACTCTGCTTAGGAGAACAGTGTGGCAAACCGGGAGGGGGGGAAATTGACGGGGACCACAAAGGGCAACCGTTTGTCCCCTTGGGCTCAGAGTTGCTCCGCTCTGCTGCTGCTGACAGGCTCACAAGCCCCGGTATTATCTAAGCTGGGAGGGTATTTTAAGAAGTCGTTAGACATACATCTACCACTCCTCTTTATTTCTGCTCCCTCTCAACCACGCCGCCTCCCACTGCACTTCAACCGTTTCAAAAATAGAACCACAAGAATTGTATACAACCCTTTAAGCCAATACCATATCACTACAATTACAAACAAGTGGTTTCGGTTATCTTTTGATATTAGCAGGCTCCTAATAAATTACTAATGGGTCATGAAGTATAATTGTGTTCCCAACCTATTGAATATAGTGCAAATTCAAAACTGTGGCCTGGCTGTCTGGGCAAGTGTACAGATCAAAAATAGTTGATTATTTTTAATAATACGAATTAATAATGAATTCAACATTTCTTAGGGAGACAGTTTAAAACTCTAAACAAAAGAAAAGTCTTAACCAAACAGCAAATATTCACTCCTGCCTTGTACGAGGGATGTGAACCTGTGTCTTGTTATAGACCCTGTATCTGTACTCAATGACTCACTTGCTCGCTGACCTCCGACCTTTGTCTGCCCTTATAAATAAACTCCCAGAAGACCATCAAACGTAACACCTGGAACTAAACATCTTGTCGACAGGCCGGTTTAAGTTGAGTCATTATTTCGTTGTAATTCTTTTAAAGCATGCTGTGACTTCTCAAAATGTAAACCGTTGTAAACCCAACGCCCAGGAAACATGGCCACACCTGTAATGCAGTAACTCAGTTTCCCCTGCATGCAACTCAACAGCAGATCTTTGTCACGTAGATATTAAGAAGTGCATGTTTGACAGGGCTCAACCGATGGGGGAAACGGATTTTTACACCCCGCTAGCCCACTGAAGAGGAAATAGCTGTTAACCTAGTTGATACCATAGGTGACTAGCCATGCAGCTGACACCAACATCAATGTGTACCACTGCACGGGTCCGGGTTTGCCGGGTACACTGTGGACGCGCAGATGTTCGTTTGAAAAAGCTTATTTAGACCAGGCGACATTGAGCTATCGCACTGTTGCCACAGTCCAGTCAGCGCCTCGTACACTTGCTAGCTGACGTTAGCACTGAGACAGGAACGCCGACTGACCACCTGGGTTGCTCGTTCTCACAACATGAACTTTAACAACAACCGTGTGACTGTAATAGTTCTTTTGTGCCCAGCTCTTTGATAACCAACTGTCCAGGAGCGAAACGCTGCTGCTAGCCGGGCTAATGCTAACATGTAGTAGCTAACTGTAGTAACGCTAGCTAATAGATTTAGCTGTTAGCTAACGTGAACTGGATAAAAAAACAGCCTGCAAAGAGCTTTCACAGCGGCGTTTATTTTCAATATTGGCAAAGTTACCAGCTGGTTAGCTAACAAAGACTAATAGCAGCAGTGGGGTGTACGTTAGCTACCTTCGAGCCGAGTCGGTTGTGGTTAACTGGTGTTTAGAGAAGCCGCAGAGCTATCCACAGGGAGCCCCCACCGACCCCCTCGTGACGCGTCCGCTAGCGCCCTCTGTCGCCAGGTTTTAATCTCTTTAAGAAAGTCCTTATTCACTTTCTCTCTGTCTCAGCGTTTAACGAACGTGTTATTTGTAATGACAACCACCCCTAAATAAATACTGGACTGTATTATTGTTTCACAGTTATACACTTTTTTTTTTAGAATTTCATCATGTGAGGCCATTATGAGCTCAGAATAACTATGTTTATTACATGGCCTCTCTTCTGAAGGACCAGCTCATAAAACTCATAATTTCAATTTAATATTGAAGTTGTCATAGTTTCCCAACACATACAACACAACATATTGAGGAGAATGTTCAATATAACCTACAGTAATCAAAGAACAAGCAATTATGTTTTTGGTGTAATACTTTTTTAATGTAAAGGAAAGTAGGACATTAAATATATAGCAGCAGTGGAACTCACGGCAGCTACCTATAACACACTAGCTAGCTAAAACACACATAACATATATAACAATTATAACATGTTATCTTACATCAAAAACGTTGATCACAAACTAAACTCACTGATGCAACCTCCATCAACACTGTTTTTGTTTGCAGAAGGTGACTATTTCTGTCATAAACAATACCATAATTGCAGCAGTAGATGGTGCTGGCACACATGTTTGATCTTGCTCTCGAGGTAAAGAGGCCGTCACATATCCACACACTTACTGTAGACCAAAATGCTTTCCAAAGCTATGATCCCTGCTTTAGTAATATTGGTGATGGTTAGATAACATTTGCTCTTGTTGGGGTGGACTAAGGCAATGCATTTAATTATCTGATACTCTATCTAGCCTGCTTGCATGTCTGCCACTCATGAGGACTTGGTGCCTTTACGAGGCAGCATCCCTGACAGATCTCACTCTATCAGCGTTGGTTGTTCTTCAGCATAGCAAGCATGCTGATACCCATGAGCTCATCTTAGCTCATCTTATCTGGCCCAAGGCCAATGTGTGCAACCACTAAATACGCCCCAAAAATCTCCCATTACTCCAGTGTGAGATTGCGGTCAAAGTGTGACATTCTCACCCATAACATTTATATTTTATAAAAAGAAAATGTATCCATCTTGTAAGCGGCACTTTCAGCTCAATGCTGTCTATAAAAAAAGAGTGTGCGCTTTGGCAGCTTGCCCAGCTTGAAAAACGAAATAGCCTTTGCCTGACCTAATCCTACTGTACCGTGGTCCATATGACGGGGCCACAGGTTTTGAATATCCCTGAAGAAACTTTTATACAGCATGTGAATCCAATTGAATTTTACTGGAGCCCCTTTAATCAGCCCGTTTCACACGTCGGCACTGTAAATATGACACATAATGCAACCTGCTTTTAAGAGCATTAAATTACAAAGGAGTGGGTTTAGTGCGATCATCTCGGCTCCAGACGCTCGGGCCGAGGCGACGGCAAGCTCCTTGTAAACCGATTATTGCACAGAGGAGCCACGTTACAGCTGCCATGGATCTGCCCGTATCACGGCCCATGTCTGGTCTGCTTGAAAAAAAGTGCTTGGATTGATTGATTGTGTGTCTGCATTCCAGTGCCGTGCCAGCTGCGAGTCGTGCACAATGGTCAGATTGTGCCTGGGGCTCCCCAAAGGACAGCTGCCCAGGGCTGCCCCTCGGAGCGCCGATAGATTACAGACCACAGATGGACACCCTCTACAAAAGAGAGATTGCGGTGTTAGGTTTTGTAGCTTCTTAAATGATCATCCCTCAAAAAGTGAAACTTTGTAATCACTTGATTTGACAATGACTATAAATATAATGCTGCCAGCTTCACAAGCTCTGTGTTCCTTATCTCACCTATTGGATGCGTGTAAATTATCCCGATGATCACATGTCTCTTGCCTCTCTTCTCTTAACAGAAGGGACATTTAAATGAGTAAAAATTGCAAAAAGCGAGATACCAGTGAATTCCGTCCAGCGAAAGCAATACGTTGCAGCAGCGCTCGGGCCGTGTGGCCTGAAGGGTCGGGCTCGCCATCCCACCTGTCGGCATTCGCCCAAGTTGCGTCACCGACCCGACCCCGCTGGGCCACTCTTTTGACACATTTGCTTGGTGGTGTGTTTTACAAACTTTATAGCCGACACATGTGGCGTCTGTCTGTTGTTACGCCTTGACGGAGAGAACAGGAGTTGCCCAACTGCAACATAGCACTGCGAGTCAACCACAACTGCTGATCCAACTGTTGTTGGGTATTTTTGGTCCGAACCCAAAGATGGAAGAGCTCTGCACTGCGTTGTGGCAGAGGCAAACGCAGCCTTGGTTAACCTTTTTACTTCAGCATGGCTCGTAAAAATCCAAAGTGTGTTGTTGTTACTATGAACAGTAAAAGCAATTCCATGCAAAATAAACCAATAAATGGAAGGGAAGGGAATCACTTGTTTGCTTGCGTTGACATCAAAAAGTACTGTAATAGTAAAGTTTTGGCAGCGATTCTGTTTACCTGCCCCCCTATTGTTTAATTGTGACATGGAATTTGACTAAAAATGTCAAAAATCTTGTTTTACAGTAATAAAGGCCATACTGTGGTGCTTTTATAGTTTCCATATATTTCCATTTCATACACGCAAAGTAAGGTCCAGCACTTAAACAAATGGTAAAACTCCATTAGTGAGGCTTTCATAATATAAAACCAATACAAAAAAAGCACATTCACCACCAGAGGTCGGTGCATCAAGCAGAACTTTTCCCCGGATGTTTGACGTACTGATTAGGCTTCCTCTATAGCTGCATTAGGTCAAAGCGTTAAGGAGTCCAGGATGATGTCATGGCGCATGATCTAACTCTGTGGCCAGATGATTGAATCATACGTTTTCCTTTAATTTGGGGGTTATTAAATGAACAGAACTCCTCTCTGTGAGTTTCTAAAGGAGACCATTGGTATTCGCCTTCGGCCGTATTCTCGCTTGTGGTTCATTTGAATTAGGGATAAAATTAGTTCTTTGCAGCAGCTTTTTATTAGTAAGGCAATGTTTCTGATTAGCAATCAACCGACAAGCCATACTTTATGAGAGAAGTCATGTGGCTGTGCAGAGAAGCTGTTTATTGGATAAAGCTTCAAATCCTAAACAGATGAGTGATTTAATGGAGTATTATCATTTCCATCATGGCCATAAAAATGCTCAAACCACAGTTAAGATTGGCGTGTGTCGGTACAAAGCCCCTTTTAGGCGTGTACACGTCATTGAAAGTGAAACTCTCGTTTTCTTGGAATTTGTTTGAGTTAATAGACCAAGGAGTAGTTCATTTAGTTTGTTTACAGTTTGTTGTGATTTGGTTTCAATGTGGTTTGCTCACATCCACAAATGGAACCAAATTACGGGTAAGAAATGCATCCTCGAAGTCCACAATCTCCCTACGAGGCCAAATTTGGTTGTTTTCCCTGCATGTTTGACATCCGCCTGTTTTCTTGTAACATCATGTTATCGGTGCAGTTCATCTTCCTTTTGGTTCGTTGTCTTGACTGTTACTCGTGTAACGATGAATATAATAATTACCACCACACATCTTGGTCTTTGGTCTTATTGGTCTTTCCTCACTCGGGATGATGTGGCTCTCGCCCCCACCCACAGACAGTTGCTTGCTAAATGCACAGCACCCATTTGTTATCACACGCACTGTGGTAAAGCCTTGTCCCCTGCTCCTAGTTTTATGCTCCATCCTCTTTGTGGTTACTTCTTCAACCGGCAATGTGTAAGAAATCGTTTGGTCACATGTTGTATTAAAAAAAGGGTCATGTGCTTTTTACAATTTTGTCATGTGAGCAACAAACTATGCCACAAGAGGCAGCAGTCTGGGTTGTTCTACGAGTGAATAGGACTTTGTGAGCACCAATACCCTGCATTGGCAACAATTTCTGCTGTGTTATTGGTGCTGCAGTTATGTAAAGGTTATTTAAAAATGGGCATGTTTTGGCGTTTTTTTCAAAACCACAAAGTGAGCTTTCTAGTTTCTTCTTCTGGTGGCAACTCAGATGAGTATGAGTGAGTGAACTTTCCAAAAGCATAAAAATCTCTGCTTGAAATTCCAATTTCCTTTCTAAAATGTTGCAAATTGTCATCCCGCTCTGGAGTGAAACAACGCTGCGCTCCATTTGTAAAAAGTAAACCATTTGTCACAGAGTCGGCTGCGTTTTAGCATCAACTAGCCGTTTCCCAGACTGTCGCGATGAGGTCATCTGATCCGCTAACACGAGGTGACATGAGTGAGGCAAACAATAACGCAGAACTTTCAGGTGGGTCCGGCTTGTTACGTAAAGCCCTTGAGGCCAGTTGTATGTCAAACCCGAAAAAAAGAACTAAAAAAAAAAAAAATTTGCCTGTCCAGTATTGAATCCAGACACCGTGAGGTGTAACAATGTCCTCACAGTGTGATAAATGAGGGGGTGGGGAGTCTTTTCAATAATGCTTCAGATCATCTGTCAAAGTTCGCACGATTTGTTTGTGTACTTATTGAAATGTTTTCTTATTTACCAGCTAAATTTTGAAAAGTAAAGACAAAAAAAACATAAAACAAAACAGGAATTGCCGCAACTGAAACAATAGCGGGAGTACTCTTTAACGGAATATTGGTGTTTAAAAATGACTCAAGATGCACAATGGCATGCCTACATTTTTCCATCTGCCCAAAGCACTGACGAAACATTTTGTTTTCTTCTGCGGTTTCTTCTGTGAAGCTTAAAGGCACATCAAATGCCCGCACGTGTAAATATGAGGGTTCCTCTCTTCCTTGATTCTAATTTTCTGCATTAGAAATGTTTAACAAGCCTTTCCACTTGGCCGATTCAGATGTCAAACACGCGGGCAAGCAATATACTCCAGGCCGGCCGCAGCACATGATGAAAGTTCCTGCAGCCTAAAGTGTTTAATAAATCACACCGTCGGGTCAACAGAGCCTGCAAATAAGGGCTTGAAGGCACCAAACCTGCTGCTGGAATGACATCACAGGTCAAATGTTAAGCCTCCCCCTCAAGGTGATTGATACTGTTGGAGAGGGAAAGAATAAGGGACGCCTTTCTTGTTATTCAACCTTTTACATGGGAAAATTGCTTCCTGCTGCCGGAGGAGGCTTGTGAAGCTGTGATTGAGCGACCTCATCCCACCATTTAGCCTGGCTGCCACCCGAGGGTGGCTTCAAATTGCACTCAAGAGAAAGGTACACTAAAGGCCTGTGTGACACAGTGTGTCCCTGCATGCTGGGCCTCCAGCACTGTAACACTGACTGAGCACCGTTTCCTAAATGGCTATAGTTTATAGATTCATTTTTAATTACAGAAATGTATGATCCTCTAAATAACTTTGCGCTTTTGGCTAAATATTGAAGCCCCGCTGACACCACCAATAGCAAAAGACGAATGCTCATATTTGCAACTAAACAAATACGTGCATCTGAGGCTGAAGGGAAATGCGTTACTTTTGAAGGTATTTGGTCATTGCATTTCTGACGTGATGTCGGTGCTCAGAGGGACATGAACATGAAAAACGTGTGTGCCAAACTTGCGATGGTAGTAGCAGGGGAAAAAGTCAGGGGGTCACCAAAATCAATTGGCTTCACCTACTGAGGACCATGCAGACCTAATGCCACCCGCTGTTGTTGTTGAGATGCGTCAAAACTAGAAGCGAAGGGAGAAAAGTCCGTCATTCCTGTTGACCCTTAAACCTGTTGAGAACAAACGCTCACACGGATATCAATCTGTCACCACCTGGCATGGAAACATAAATATTACACGTTGAATGTTAGCATTGAGCAATACTGCAGAAGGAGGCCAGGGATGTCAGTGCAGCACTTAGGTTATAACAACCGACTTTTTTTGGAACAATGCCTGCTACAGTTTGACAGATGAAAAATACATCATGGCAGACGGTTGGGATTCATTGTCTCTGCTTGCCTCTTTCTGCTGTGTGACAAACTTGGCATCCTGTCTCTCTAAATAATGAGTACTGACTAACTACGATGGCATTTCGTTCCATATGATGTCATGCCGCTTGATGGTTGAGATAAGAGTGGACACGCTCAGAAGAAACGCGTGGAACAGGACGCCCAGGACGAAGCGCCACAGGTGTGTGTGTGTGTGTCGATGCCAGCTGACAAGCATGCAGTCTCATTAGGTCAAGTAGCCTCAGGTGAGTGTGGAAACCACAATCATATTAAAACTATTTTTACACCAAAACACATTAAACACATTACAAAATGCACCTTTTGTATGTGTTTGTATTTTTCTATGTCCATAAACTGCAGCTGTCATGTTGTTGTTTTTTTTTTCAAGCACAGATGATTGCATTTTTAATGCTGTGTATTCGCTTCAGGGGCTTCAGACGAGCCTTCTGAGAGAGGATAGGAGTTTGGGCCACGGCAAAAATTATTACATTTTAACGGCGATCCAGACCTGGCATTCAAAAGAGAGATGACCAAAAAAAGAAGACTCGATTTAAATGCAAAAATTACGTTGATAGAATCATTTTTCTGATATATTGAGGTCAGATATCTGAATGCTGTAAATAAAAAAAAAACTCAACTCAAAGTATGCCGGCCAGATTCTCAGTTCCAGAAAAAAAACTCATTTTTAAACATAAATCTTTTCCTTCTTGATCATGATCCGCATCTAAAACTGAATCTTTATCTGTAGAGAAACTCAACCAGGAGGCCGAACATGCCTTTGTGATGACATGCGCTAAGTGGAAAAGTACAGACCCTCTCTTGCCCCCATGAAGATCCCTCTCCTTTCGTGCGGTCTGCCTCGATGATGACATCACCCCTTGAACCAGTCTTCAAAGTTGTATTTACTGACTCTTACAAAAAGGAAGATACCTAACGAGGGTGATCAACAAAAAACCCCAAAAGCATCGGGGTTTTATTATCACCCTGGGAGGGAATGATATCAGCCCCCGGGCCCGTCTTTAACAGCCAGGAAGATGGCACAAATGAAAAGCTCTCGGATGGAGGGCGTAGGTTGGAATGATTTGTAACGGATGTGGGCAGCCCGGTTCAACGCGCCGAGGCGCAGACTTCCAGGGTAAACAACATACGGAAGGTGTTACAGTAGCCTAATCTGACTCGGTTAGTAGAGGTGGGACACCTGGTTTGAATCTCATTAGACACCAACTCGATGGGCAAGCAACTTTCCATCCATTACAAATGTTTACAAGCTAAGTGGAATATAGACTTTACACAAAAAGTGTTAAGTTCAAAGACGAAAAAAACGAGTTTCATGAAATTTGACCATAGCACATTTTACATTATAGTTGGACCTAGATAGGGGGATTGATTTGATTTATTTTCCATGCTATGTTAATGGCCTGCTGGCTCTCCCTCAGTGCTTACTTTAATAAAATAAGTGTCTCGCTTAAAATGTCACTGTACTGAAACTGGTTGAAGCTGATTTGTTCGTAGCTTGAAGAAAGTCTGTGAGGAGTCGGCATGTTTTGTATGCGGTATAAAGTGTCACAAAGACTGCTAAGCTAAAAGAGCAGTTTTTAGCTACAACTAATGATTGCTAATATTCCCATTTGAAAATTAAAAAACAAATTCCTCCACCATGAAGTGCTCTGTATATATATACATCCTAAGGCGTTGCACATTTAATGCTCTGAGTTAAATTCCAGGCTACCTTGGTTTGCAGTACTCACATCGCCGTCTCTTCATGACATAACTATTAAAAATAACACCCATTTTCAACTGTTCCATTTGAACACAAACAGCATTTTGGCCTGCGGTGGTGTCCCAGTCACACAGCGTACCCACTGCTTGCACACTCTCAGAGCCCAGCAATATGAGGAAATGGCATTTTAAAGTCAGCCAAAACCCTTGAACTCCACCCATGCAGCCTTCCGTGAACGCCACCCAGCCTGCGCACGATTTATCTCTGATTTCAAGCTGCAACACATTAAACTCTTCCTTAGATGACCTCATCATGAAACCAGAGCTCTTTTAAAGGCGTCATTAACCATGTCGACCCCGCTGGTGCTGCTGTCCCGCTGCCGCCTGTTCAAGCCCCAAATCGCACGATAAAGCAACACTGAACATATCTCATTCATGTTCCTGTTTCTACATTTCATGTCATTCCACCACGTGGAAGAGGACCTATTTTGGGAACTTTAAAAGTGCAAAACAACGACTAGCTTTGTTGTGAGTCGTCGAGCCGGCTGTACTGCGAGCCATTCCACCAGGTGCTGGGGTTAGGGTTAGGGTTAGGGTTAGAGTCAGAGAGCAGCTGAGTGAAGAGGGAGAGTTCCCTTTTTTGGGGAAAGATTCTCCGCTCTGCTCCCTGCCAAAATATGTCCCCTGCTGCTGTCTGCTGTGCTCGGTAATCCCTGCTCCCCTGACACACGCACGCCACCCCTGCCATTGCAATCCGCCACCCCAACATGTGCTCCGCTGAACCCTTGGTGGGGGTCATCATCGGCTCGACTGTAATTTGCCACCCGTCCACCACACACACGCACACACTTGTCATGCCCAGCAGCTCTGCGGTTTAAGGAGCGGCAGGGCTGTCGCGTTCAGCTGGAGCCTGAGCGACAACTGCTCCTCGGCGATGGGGGTGGGGGGGGAGGGAGAGGCTCGGGCGCCTGAGGAGAGCACTCTCACTCCCGGACAGCCAGCGCTCACACAGGCATCTCAAGCTCTCCCTCTGATCCGTCTGGAGCGTTAAAGGCTTTATCTTTTGTCTTGTAGAGCCAGAAACACCTACGGGCTGAATCTGTTCCTCTTCAAAGTAGAGGTAAGCCGCGTGTGTGCGTGTGTGCGTGTGTGCGTCTGTGGGTTAGTGTGTGTGTGTGTGTGTGTGTGTGTGTGTGTGTGAGTGTGACTTTGTTTCAGCAAAGGATATTACCTCATAGAGGGTAAGTTGTGATTGAAGAGGTCTGACAGAGGTCTCTCCCTCTGACTCCGTTTCTCGGCTCTTATCTGGACATATTTTCTGTTTGGGTTCAGAGGGGAAGTTTTGTCAGCCAGGCTTTACGGCCCCCTCTACACTCAGTCACTGCTGACAGAGAGAGAGAGAGAGAGAGAGAGAGAGAGTGGTGACTTCATCCCTCTCTTAACCAACCCTCCTCTTCCCCCCACCCGCTCCTTTTTTTTCAGTTTCCTTTTCTTTTTTTCTTTTTTTCAGTTTTCGCAGCGCAGTCCGGCAGCATGCCAGCAGTCTTCATCTTGCTGCGGTCCCTGGTTATCAGGCTCCTCAGTAGCAGACTGGCAGGCTCGGTGGCACGGTTCCTCAGGAGAAGCCTCTCTACGGGCGCTGCCCACCTTGGCACGGCGCTGCGCCACGTCTGGGACCGCATTCGATCCCAGGAGTCCAAGGAAGCCGTCCTGGGCTGCGTGCTGTGCATTCTCAACATGCACAAGAAGGTGGAGAACTGAGCTCTTACTCCACTTTCTGTTCAGCCCTCCACTTGCCAGTTGAACAGAGACGGGACCTGACAGAGCTGGTCGGTGTACAAAGGGATGTGACCCAGTTTTTTCTTTTGTTGGGATTCCCGTTTGGACTTGAGTGTATATTGTTTTCTCACCTGGACATTGCGATGTCTGAAAGCATTGTGAGGAAGGTCCAGCCCTTCACCATTGGGACGAGACTGTCAATCCCGGCGGTGCCAAAATGCCAGGAGTTTACACAGAGTTATCTTCAGAGCCAGAGTCTGGACAACTGCAGCCTGCAACACAACCTGAACTCGCTGTACCTCGGTCGGCCCCAGGTCTGCGCACGCGGCCCCTGTCTGGTCCCACCCGTCGTGAAGCAGGTAGCAGCGGCGAAGCACAATCAGGAGGACATGGCAGCCGAGGACGACCTGAACCAGAATGTCGCCTCTCCCTGTGCTGTCTCAAGGTCCATCAAGAAGATCACCATCTCTGGGAGTAAGGAGCTTTCACAGGACAAGGTGTCCACGTCCGAGAAGAACAACAACAACAACAACAACGTCACCGGATCATCAGAAGCACATCTGCCCAGGATCGTGGGACTGAGTTGTGAGAATAAGCCCAGTTCTCACTTCAAGGTACTTGACTAACAATACTGCCAACCAAATAACAACGGAAATAATTAATCATCACACAGACGCAGGGATTTCTTTTCAATATCGCACTATAATAAATGTATACTAAAATTGTAGAAAGAAGAAACATTCTTTGTAGACTATATACATTTTCAAAGATATCTGGAACATTGGTTTTATAATTGTTGTATTATTTAAACAGAAATCAAGACACAAACCTCAAAGTCAGCATTACAAGTAGACATTTCCTATCATTTTTTCAACATTCAGCACAATTAAACATGTGCTTGGAAACTACCAAGAACACAGTGTTCATTCATGTCATCGTTGACGGCTAACGTTAGATATTTTAGAGCTACGCATTCACGATGTATCGTTTTAAAAATGTTACTTAGCTCCAGCAGAACGGGATCCATATTTATTGTTTTAAGAATCCTGATTTATTATTTTCGCATTCCTTCTTGTCCAACGCGTCCACGGCCCGCTTGCTCATTTTCTTTTGCTTAATGTTTTAGGTTTTTCTCCGTAGAGACAGAAGTGAGGACCTTCAGCCCACCAGGCTGAGACTGAAGGAAGAGAAACCCGACCAACAGGTAACGGTCAAGACGCTAACATTAGCTTAGTGCTAAATTAAAATGACAAACAGCTAACGTTAGCTAAAAACAACTTTGTTTTTATTTTGGTAAATACAAATTTAATTAAAAAATAAAAACAAGGTGCTTTTTTCACACAGGTTTTCTAGATAATTGTTATTATTTAATTTGTTTTGCTGTGAGACCTTGCGGCCTTTTTAACGTCAGCTGGAGATTCGATCTCTCGGGAGTTCAGGAAGTTAAGTCACATATACTGTGTGGGCCAAACCTAACCAGTCCATTACGTTATAAATATGGAGCGATGTCACACAGAGGTGGAAAAGTTCTGACAGCAATGTGTCTCTGAAGCCATACAACCAGCCCGCTGTGTCCTCTTGTTTTACTGTAAATAGCGTACGCATTGCAGGATATATTGTTTAAAAGGCAATGGGCTGTTGGACTTGGCCTGTTCCTCGTTGAAGTCATCGGTGTGTGTGTGTTGTGGATGAAGTGCTCAGTTACAGCAGACCGTGCAGAGGCAGGGCTCACTGGAAAACATGAGGTCAGGGAAGATGTTAACAAAAGAAAAGGCTTGAGTCCTCACGGAGGCTGCTTATAATAACATACTGACGGAGCAATGGCCTCATTTCCCCTTTTAGGACAAGAAAAACTACAGTACTCATCTACATCACCTCCTATTATTTTTCTTCTTCTCATGTGTTATTCACGAAAAATACCTGGAAAATGGTCCTAATTACACCGGGGAGAAGGTGGCGGGGGCTGTTGTACGTGTTTTGGTATGACATGATCCACCCGAGCTCTTTAAAGGTGATATGTTTACAGGGATCTGTCCATTCCTCCTTCCTTCATGTGCCCAGATGTTTCCTGGTTGGAGAACAGCGGGAATGCTCGGCTAGAGCCAGTCGTGTTTCATTTCAGTTCACGCACCGCTGACAGTAGTCCATTGTTAAGCGGGACCTCCAGTGTCAGACAAGTTTATAGATACAGGATCAGAGGCAAGCGGCGTCTGGTGTCCGGGGTTTTTGTTCAATTGCCGTTCCAGTCGACGTCTCGTCACTGCACGTCATTCCGTCAACACTTTGTCGTCCGTGTCACACAGACCTCGGTGCCCGAAGCGCAGCAGAGCGAGCCTCAGAGGAGAGAAAGTCCTCTGCACGCACAGAACGGAGCGTCGGCGGCGGTCCCGTCCCAGGGCGAGTGCTTCACTCAGCGCAACTCGCTCTTCAACAAGGAAGCGCTGCAGGTAAACGGTTGCACGCGTGCGTCATGTGTCCTCATCAACATCAACAGCGTCAGTGCCAGAGCCTCTTGGGGGCCCTAAGCAGAATTCCATTTGGGGGCCCACCTCCCACCACGCACAGTCACCTGTGCTAGAAGATAATTGGCACAAATGTCACGCTATACTGTTATAGCGAATAATATAAACAAATACAGAGGTTATAATACAAAACTAGGGCTGCTTGCAGCATAAGCAAACTAAGCGGCTGCTTGGAGCCCCCTGACCAGGGGGCCCCAAGCAGCCGCTTGGTTTGCTTGTGCCTTGGGCCGGCCCAAGGTTTTGTACTGGCCACTCTTGATTTGAACTGGCCACTCTTTCTGTGTTCTTGTTCTGTGATCGGAAAACATTTTCTGCTTTTCCCAGCATGCAAAAAGAGATGTGTTCAATCATTTTGCAAATAAACCAGAGTAAGTTATCTCTCGTCCCCTCTGATAAAAAAAAAAGAAAAGAAATGCTGATCAAAAGAAGCTGTAGTAGCTGAATTCGGATAGGAGGCGGCCTGTCGCTGGACCCTGCGAGGAGAACAAAATATGTACTGGTTCTTATTTGGTCACGAGGACTGTGTGAGCCGTGTTTGGCTGAGGGAAGAGTGGGAGGAGAAACCGCCACAAGTGAAGCAATTATTTCGGGATGAGATCATTGTTTGGCTCCATCTCTTCACGCCTATGGCCCAGAGCGACTCAGCCAAGCAGCGAGACTGGCTGCGCTATCTCATCGCTGCATCCACCCCATGTGGACGAGGACATTTTTCTCTTGAGTTCGGCTGAGGGACATTCTGTCCGCAAGTTGGCTATGTCATCAACCATCCGAGTTACAGGCCCGTTACTGTTTCCAGTAATCGGAAATTCATTTCGGATGTGTCCGTTGAAGGAAGCGTATGATGAATGTAGGTGTTGAATGCTGCCCCCTAGCAAGTGGTTCCATGTTCACAGGCCTCGCATTCCTCTTGCTCTCAAATGGACTTTGTATTGCTGTTGCTTTTGGGAGAAACATGTCATTTGACTGTATTTGTCAGTGTGCCTTGAGAGCTGCTTGTTAAACAAGGATTTGGTTATCGCTGATGAAAATGTGTTATTTCAGTATTGTATCACCGTAGAAGTGGAAGTGAGCGTTCATGGGAGAGACTTTTAAAGGCCCCTGGTGTTTCAAGCGAGGGGATCAGAGCAGGTCACCACATGGAGAAGCACAGCGCCCGCTGAGGGCCATCTGCGTCCAAGCCATCTCTTCAAACATCTCGCCTTTCACCCTCTCAGGTTCGCGTTAGACAATAGTTGCATTACTGGAGGGGCCATGAATGTGTCTTGTTGGTGAACAGTTTATAAAGTGTAAAGATGTGCACGCTTGTTTTCCGCTTCCGATGCTCCAATTCAGTTCCTTTGACACTTTGTCAAAACAAAAAAGCAGCCTGGTCTTCGATTACAGATTATAATCAACAAACAGTGAGTTTATTTTAAAATCTGGTCTGCGATGACTGCAGCAATGTTTTCCTGTGTGGCCCAAAATGTTCTCACAAAAGAATTAAAATCAGTGATGCGATCTGAACTGCGTGCATTAGCAGTCTATTCTTTGTGGCCAGACTGAGGCCGTTGGCACTTTTTGATAAACAGACAATTGTTGTCGAGGGTGAGACAGGAAAAAACAAGCGAATCATGGACTTCCTGTATGAGGTCATTATAATGCCATGGGAGATAGGGGCAGGCCTCTTGTCAAGCTCTTTTTCCTCTATTCAACACAGAAAGGCCCCCACCGCACCAGGGAGGGGTGCTTTTAAAGTTAAAGGCAATGTGACGTCACATTTTAACCTGCAGCAAAGAGCTGTTTAGCGGACGGGTCCTGTGTGGTTCCAAATGATCCATGATGATGATGATTTCGATCCAAATGAGGGCTCAGTTGGACTAAATTCCTTTGAGAAATAAGAACTCACTTGTGTCCTGTTTGTTGACATTCTACACAACAGAAACACTGTGGAAAATTAAAAAAAAATCTGTTGTTTGACTGTGAGAAGCGCAAGAACTGGAGTTCATTAACGCATTCAATTATTGTGACTTCACTTGGGCCAGTCACTCGCTTCCACACGAAGTTCTATGCAGAAAACAAACGTGCTTTACTTTCCAACACTCTCTGGCTTCGGCCACCTGGCTAGTTTCTCACAGATGTTTCCAGAAAAAGGCAGCTCCGCCAAGACAAAAGCCTTACGCAGCGGAGGTCAGGCACTCGCCAAGAGAAACCTTTGCTCTGCTCAGGATGACATCGAAGAACCAAACCCTGTTCTGGATGCGTGTTCCTCTGAGTCAGGGAAGAAGATGTTCCTCTTCTGCTCCCCCCACAAGCTCACGAGAGACCCGTCACACCGTCCACATCTCACCGGCGGTGGGCTGCAGATGAGACACGGTTGTAAAAGCTCAAGATAGGAATATGGAAACGTTGCAAAAGAAACCCCTTTGTTGTGTTTCCAAGCGTTACGTTGATCTATAACCTTCATACATACCAGAATGACGCCATCCTCAGCCCCGCTGCATAACGAACTATATCATTTACTTAATCTGTTCATCGTTAACCTTTTGAAATAAAAGGGTGATTTCATCAGCCAGCTGAATCAAGTCTAGAAACAGAAGTACCCGTTTGACCACGAGGTCCACCGTGAGTCGCGCACATGCTAAGGATTAATGTGTGTTTGTGTTGAAGGCAGAGGCGTGGATCAAAGGCAAGATGCAGGATTTGAAGGATGGGTGTAACATTCAGCGCTGCCCCCTGCAGGACTGGGAGGAAGCCTCACGGACGCTTCAAAGAGACGTTAAAGACTTTGAGAACATCCTAATTCAACTCAACCAGGTGAGAAAAAGAACCAACGCAATCAGCAACCAGGGTGAGCACTTTGCAACCGACCAAACTAAATTAAATGTTCATTTGGACTTATTACAGTTTATAGAGACCTTGATCAGGGTCCTGTCAGGGTCTTGTCACATGATGTGTAACATAATGGCGTCGTAGGCATTTCCAGTCGAACCAGAGAAAAGCAGACTGTCACTGTTCCTGTCAGGCCAGTTTATACTTTCTTTGCTCATGAGAAAGTGTTTGGAAATGTTTACAAGGGCTATCCAAGAAATAAATGGTAGTATTCCAACATCTGTGACGCCTGCTGGCCCATAAGCCAGACTCTGACAAACCTGAGGTGTTAAATGTACTCGCCGTAGTTCTCTGGTAGTCCTGTGTGTGAGCTGCACCAGAAATGAGCCCCGGCCTTCTGTTTTTAAAAGATGGGAGAGCAGTTGATCTGCAAGCTGAACCCCTCCTCTGATCTGGTGAAGAAGCAGCTCGGCCAGCTGCGTGACCAGTGGCAGACCCTGAAGCAGACGGCCTCGAACCAGGCGAGGGCGCTGGGCGGAGCCAAGAGCCTGCAGGAGTTCAACAGGAAGGTGGAAAAGCTGGAGGCTTGGATTAAAGAGAAGGTAAAAAACAAAAACCTCCCTGTGATGTTTAGAAGAGGGTCTAAATGCAGGGGATGACTTCTTTTACCTATTTCATCATAATTTTCACAGCTGTGTTTCAACTGTGTTGAACTTTTGACTAGAAGCATTTTTTTCGACAATATTGGTTGTTTTTTTTTACATTAATTTTCAAATTTCTTCATAACTACTTTTAAATCTAATTTTGATCACCTCCTCAAATCTCTTCCCCTCCATTCCCCTATTATCCAAAACACAATAGCAGGCGACTGGACGTGCAGCTCTGATCAGAAATTGTCCTGGATCATTTGGGCGAGAACAAAGCCTTTGCTAATAGAGGAACATGTCCCCCTGAAGACTTGTCTTGTTAGTGTGTATTCGCCGGTGTAAAACATCTGCCTGTCATTATCAAAAAGCAATCTGCTTTTACGGTCCATGTTTACCTTTCTGTTCATGTCTGACACAAGGGAACTAATGATTGATAATGGAGCCGTGGGAATGTAATAGAGGGTGATGATTATGAAGTCTGTTAAACATCCATCCCCAAAGGAGACGCCATTCTCCATTGACTTGCACTCATCCTTTTCCCTTGAGCATTGGTATCAGGTCCTCGCTTGATGCTGAAGGCGGTTTCTGCTCAGCATCTTAGTAGCAGGGCCAATGTTTTCTCTGAAAAGAAACTAATGAGGACTATAAACACCGACCTATGTGTGCCAGCAGGAAGAGGAGCAGTCTCTGGGGAACGTCCTGGCAGAAAATGTTGACAAAATGCAGCTGACCAGGAGAATTTTAGATCTGAAGCAGGTGAGTGGCGTAATGGAACAAGCGAGCGAGCTAATAATAAGTCAAATTTAGACATGCAATAAAACATTCTTTAAGAACAAATTCACACATTTCCAAGTGTTAATAGGTAGAGTACAACACAATTCTGTAGTGGTTTCCCAGTCACTTGACAATTCTTTTTTGAGCCCAGGGCGTATTGTAGAGACAGCTGAGGTTGTGTTCAAGTTGGATTGTGTTCCCCTGTTTCCCTGCAGGAGGAGCAGCTGTACAGAAACCTGCACGAGGAGATCAACCACTTGGCCCTGCCGCTGGAGAAACAAGGGAAGACGGATGTCAAAAACATCTCCAGCAAGAGGAAAAACATCAACAAAATGTAAACCTAAAATGAGCACGTTGCTGAATGGAACACGTTCAATCTAGAGAGACGACTAATCTGTGTCTGCGGTCTCCTGTGTGTAGGTGGCTGAAGGTCCAGTCTCATCTGAAAAACCACCATGAAAATCTTCAGCTGGCACTGGAGGTGTCCTCTTTCTACCAACAGGCCGACAACACCTTGTTTGCTATTAATAACATGGTACAATTCCCCGACTGCTTAATGGTCTCTCTTCCTGTTAGATCTGATTTTCACCTTCACTGATACAAACCATCTCTTTCAGTGGAAAAGCATATCGGCGTCCAAAGATCTGGGCGGCTTCGGAGACCGAGAAATACGTGACATCGCCAGTCAAATAATGGTGGGAATCTTTTTTTGAAATGTGTTTTTCTCACTTGAAGCAGCGCAGCATTCTCAGATGTGTGGCAGAAGCCTTGTCCACCTAACCTACGGGCCTGTGTGTGGCAGGTGCTCGATGTGAGCGCGTCCCAGGTGTCAAACCTCCACCCGGCCCTGGCTGCCGGCGTCACGCAGAAGCAGGTCGAGGTGAAGGACTGCTGGGCGCTTCTTCAGAAGGCTTTCAGGCGAGACAGCAGGACGAGCGTACCGCCGACAACTTTGGTGGCCCCGTGAGTACGCGCGCCTTTTCATTTGGCAATTGGGGCTCTGCATATTTCCACTGAGCTGAAAACAGTATTTTTCTGTTATTTATCTTCTGGTACCCTTCACGAAAAGCCTTTTCCATTGAACATTTGTATATAGACTTCCTCCCTCTCC
This sequence comes from Apeltes quadracus, assembly GCA_021346845.1. Taxonomy (NCBI): domain Eukaryota; kingdom Metazoa; phylum Chordata; class Actinopteri; order Perciformes; family Gasterosteidae; genus Apeltes; species Apeltes quadracus. Next base: position 4,364,853 of record CM037922.1, read on the forward strand.
CCTTGATTAGCCTTGTTGGATTTGGGTTTGAACTTGAAAGATTATAAGCAGAGTGAATGAGCGGTCCGTCTGGAGGCCGACCAGCACGCAGAGGATCACTCACCACGCAGTCTTTTAGTTTGTAATTTTCAGTTTTCTGCACTGCTTTGGAACCATGTGTTTGATTGCTGTGCTCGGTGAATACTGATTCAAGTTGGCAACACGGCCTGTCCTCTTTCTCGCTGTGAAAAACATGGCGTCAATTGAATATTCTGCCGAAACTGAGATATAACAACGTTTGCTGGAATATTCAGTTATTTTTATTGCATTTATAGAATCATTTATTGTTACTTTAACAGCCTTCATGTTGTGTCCAGAGTTTTACGTCATGAGACTTCTTTTAGACCATCGGAACCAATATCTACTTAATGAGTACCCATTTAAACGTGGCAGTGAAATTGGAAAGCCCAGCTTTATTTAATGACCCTGTCCTTTCTGAGTTGGGGACATTTGTTGCCGCCCTGCTGTTTCATATTGTGAAACGTGGCGTCTCCCAACATCTCTTGCTTTCCAAAAATATTTCACATGCCGATAGCCTCTCATGGTTGGATCCAAATGTGACATCATCTCCAGCTCCTTATCAGCGGCGCTTCATGGGCTATTTAAACCCAACAGCACAAACACTGGTCCAAAGCTTCAGAGCCATAATTGGAGCTCTGCTGTCGGCACCGCGGTAACCTTCCTGCACTGCTCCTCCCCAGCGGCTGCGCTTTCACCAGGGAAGATGCCGACCCCCTGACACCAGCTCGAGAGCCCCGGTGCAACGAGACGCAAAGGATCATGGGAAAGGAGGTGAAGGAGGAGCAAAATCGCCTGAAAGGCTGCGTAGTGAGTAGCTTCGGAATTTAATTCTATTAAAAGGAGTAACTGCCCCCTCAAGTCCTACGACGTCTGTGGCCGCAGAATGTGACGCACTTTGTCCTTTGGTTTGGAAAATAGACAATTTACTGTTTAAGCAGGATTTCTTCCCAAATAACAGTGTTTTTTGGAGTCTGTCAGATGTGCTGTAGAGGAGTGGCTTCCAGCATTGGCACCCAACATAGTGCTGGTTTTCCATCCTACCAGCTAGTTAGTTGCAACATCATCCATCAGGAAGAAAGTCCCGAGCAGCAGTGCTGTAGAGAATTGAGCAATACGTAACTATTCCTACCCGCCTTTTCTATCTCCTGAGTAACCCCGTTCTGTAAATGTTATGAATCTTGGCCTTTCGGAGTCAGAGGGATGAGCTTCTGGAGGCGTTAATAACCCTGGTACCAGGATTACACAAATTTCCATGAAATACCGTAAAGGCGAGACGTGTACAACGTAGCTGAATGGTGGGCCAGAGCAAATCAGCCTTCCCCTCCAACCCCAAACGTTACGGTGGAATAGAATCTTGGCTTTCCATCGCTCAAATCAAAGTACACAGTCATTGGATTAATAATGTATTAATAGATGGGCTGTGGGTCAGAGCGGGGTGAGTGGATAATCCGCAGAGCATGTGGATTCCTCAGACGCGGCATTCCTCGTCTTGGAGGCCGACCAGCCTTTTATATAACACGTGGGCGCTGCTATGGTCCCCCCTCTGCTCATAAAGCTATAAGGAAATACTGTCGGCGCATTTGGAAGTCTATCCAGGAACATAAGTGTGCGGTATGTTAAAAACCAGTCATTATTTGTATATTTAGGCTTTTAAGGCAGCACATTAAAATCTCTTTACTATCCGCAAGTTAATGTACGGTGGCTATTTATGTTCGGCCCAGAGGTATCCCATAATGCAATGCTACCCTCCCGTCGTTGACCCTGAGTTGAGGTGAAGTCCCTGCTGAGCGTCTGGCCTGAGAGAAGACTTCACTCTTTCCACTCTCTGGGTGCTTCTGGTTCCTTTTATTTCCCGGCCCCACAGCCTCGCCACCTGTGACAGGGACCCACCACGCCGGCAGGCAGGAGCTGAGCATGTTGCCTTTATTGCTCGGGGAGCCGGGAGTCAGCCGGGCGCGCTGACTGTCGGATCCCCTCTTGTTGCGCTTTATGGAAGGACTAACAAGTCTCTCCGGACAAAACCCCCCCCCCCCCCCCAAGCCCAAAGGCGGAATTTCCTTTTACTGTAAGATGAACAGTGAAACTACGCTTTGCTTTAACTCCAGCGGTACGATAGTGACTCTGACCCATTTGCATGTGTGCTGATGGACAGTGTTTATGCAGACACGGAACACCTTTCCTTCCTTCTGTTTTACTCAATGTAGTAAAAGCAGCAGTAAACGTTTTTACCGTCTGCATGTGTGAGAGGCATTGTAATCCACGACTGTGTCAGCGGTGTTGTGGCCTCTGGTCTCTTGAGGTAAACATTTCTATCGTCTGTTTCTCTGACTAATTATAGCCAGATGCTGGGGCCGCGGACCAGATGGGCTTGGTGCTAAGTGAAAGTTCCTGGCTGACATCACTTCTTTCTGCACATCGCAGAAAGACACACTGGGAAGAGATTGGTAGAAAAGCGAATCATTAATCCACAATGCTTTTTTGGCCGTGGCTTCCACAATTCCTTTCCGTACGGCACAATTGGATGCCGACCGCGTAATTCGTTTAGAGTGAAGCCGCCGTGAAGGAGGAAGGAGACGTCCCGGATGGTTATCAACCTTGTCAAATGAGGCACAGTAGTTGGTTAGTTCTGCAGCTTTAGCACAGAAATGGGCCTCCATGAAACTCCGAACGACCCACTACACAATGACTGGCATGTTACTAAATTATCTTCGAACCCTTAAATGAGCTGCATCTCTCGCATCATCGAGTCGACACTCTCTGACTCACTTCCTCTGTAAGCGCGGTCAGAAAATAACATGGTTGAATCAAAGCTACGCCATAAATCAGCGCTATTAATTAGTATTAATTAGCAATTAATTATTGCGCCTTTGGAATTCAGCCTTATTAGATTTTTCCAACGCATTGACGGATGCAAATTTGCCTCGCTGACTTTAGCAGAGACCTTATTTGTGTCAAGGCTGTTTTCACTGGCACATAAAAAACACAGTTATATAAAATCATTTACACAGCTTGTGCTCCATTATTCAAGTAGTTAGGCATAAATGTCTGCATAGGAGAATACTCTACTAAATTCACAGTTGATTGCGTTGTTTCACATTCACGCCTGTGAGTTTTGCTAAGCAACCAAGCAACACGTCCTTTTAAGTTCCTCTTAAAACCTTGTTGCTGCCCGACAGTTTTAGATGACAAACTGTTAGAAACCACACACCTCAATGTAATGAAATGAGGCAAAAAAAACAAAAAAACAATACACTTCAATTACTTTTGTTGGATCCTGTCGCGATACAAAGTTCAGGATGTTTGCAGTGGACTGTTGTTGGTAACTAGACCAACCTTCATGCCGTTGTATTCTCTGCAGCGTTCCAGATCCCCGCAGCTCGCGTTGGAGAAGAAAAAAACCCGCGAACTTTGGCCAACCTGAAAAGCACTCACACCGTCGTAAAAGAGGCTCGGCGGCCGTTGACGTCCTTAATTTATTCCCGCACGTGGACGAGGTCTACTGCGCCTGCATGGTTCTCCCCAAAACCCCCCCACTGCGTTGTTCTGAAAACAGAGCAAACAGCCCGTTGGAATCTGTGTCTAAGGCTGAGAAAACACTGCTGCTATTTAATAACAGTTTTATTTTAAAAATAAAAAAAAGGCTGCCATGGCTCTTTTTAGTCAGCAGAGTGGTATAGCACATGTTGGCAACCTTGTTAGACCTAAAGTCTTCATTCATGAAGCAATTATAAGACATTTAAACTTTCACTGCCATCTTTAGCGTTTTTATTGCCCACTGTGATGCTGCTGAACAGATCAAGGCCTGCGTCTTCGGTCCGACCTGGAGAGCCAGCCCTTTGGAAGAGAGAGTGCCGTGTGTCGCGTGCGGCTTCCGTTACTCTGGGCAGCTGTCCACGCCGTCCGGGCCGCATCGTAACAATCATGTTTGCGGGACGGTGTGGCGAGGCCTCGTCGTCTCGCGACCCAGGGCCGGCCCAAGGAATAAGCGAACAAAGCAGCCCTAGTTTTGTATTATAACCTCACTGTATTCGTTTATAATTTTCGCTATATCAGTGTGGCGTGACATTTCTGCCAATTATCTTCTAGCACGTGAAGGGTGACTGTGCGTGGTGGGAGCGGGGGCCCCCAAATAAAATTCTGCTTAGGGCCCCCAAGAGGCTCAGGCCGGCACTGTCGCGACCGCTCGCGGTGTGAAATCCTGCGTTTGAGATGTTGTCGTGCGTCAACATTTATTTGATGGCCCGACCGACAAAAGACAAAACACAAAAGTGTCAAGCGCATGTCATGCTGTTGTTGTGTTGTTGTTTTCACCCTCGCTTCCGCTCTTTCCTCCGCAGAGCACTGTCAAATGTGGGATCGGCAAGAGAGCACAGAGCCAGGATCAGCCCTCCACAAACCGCACCTCCTCGCCCACGGGAGACGCTGTAGGTGATGTCATCGCCGGACATCCGCGGAAGGGGGAAAGGTGACGTTTCGGCCCACGGCTCTTTTGTCTTCTTGTCTGGTCTCAAGCCGTAGCTGGAGACACATGTCTGTGTTTCCTCTGTAGCAGCAGCAGAAAGCTCGGAGCGGAGCGGGGCCACCCACAGCTTCACACCCAGCTCCAGAAGTTCACCGTGTCCGCCGACAAGGTGACCCGACAAAGTCGCCTTTTCCACACTTTCTCTTTGTGGGGACGAAAAAAAAAGGCTTCTTGGGGGAGTAAAGTCTTTATTGCTATGAATGATTAGCGCTGGAGTCGTAATCATCCGCTGAATCAACTCGCCCTGTAAGCAGCCACAGACATTACGTCACGTATTTAAATGAGACCAAGCTGTCCTGCACTCAGCCGTGGTTGTGCACTGACTAGTGAGGAACAGTACTCTGCTTCCTGTGGCTTCTGAATGTCATCTCTCCTGTTTCTCCATGTTCCTTTCTTAAACTGTTTCGTCTCTTCCCCCCACGCCCCCCTACCCCACACCCTCTTTCCATCTCAGACGTTGTCCTGGCTTAAAGACAACGTGTCCATGGCAACGCAAGTGTGTTCAATAGCCAGCTTCGAGGGGCTGGAGGCGGCCAGGAAGTGTCAACACGCTCTGGAGGAAGAAATTCTCACCAACGGGGCCAGAATAGAGGTGGTCAAACGGGTAAGCCAAGGCACACTGTCATGCTCACAGTTTGTCTTAGAACATGAGCCCTGGATCGATGCCTTGAATGAAAATATTCCCCACATTTTGCCAACTGGGCACTTCGACGGGCCTGGTTTGCGTATTAATGGAATAACGAGCTGACATTTCGTCTCTGGCTGCCCCGGGCTTCGGTTTGGGTTGATATTTCGCAACCTTGAATCCCAGTCCTTAATCATCACATGCTCTCATCGGTCTCAACGCTCCGTCCTCAGGAGGGCCGCGGGCTGGTCCGCGCGCAGCACGCGGGCAGCGCCAAGATACAAGAGTTCCTCGGCCAGCTGGAGGTCTTGTGGGAGGAGCTGCGGAGGAGGCACCGGAGGAACGCGGCGTTTCTGCAGGCCTCAGAGGAGCTGGGTTTCAGGGTACGGTTCATGAAATATCTCACAGCAGGCCCTCCTCTGGCGTCACACCTATAGAGTTGAAGGGGGAAATGTAAGCTTGTGACGGATGATTCTGGATCAGTTCGCCCCCTCGGGAGAAGCTTTCTGCTGGCCGCCAGCCTGGGCTGTTCACATACAAGTTATTTCCCCCCAAATTTACGACAATATAAAATACATAGAATTAAAATACATAGATACAAATCACACTGCCATATAATTCAATTATGAGATGGAAAGAGGCTGCAAATCTCCCAGATTGATGACTATTGGGAAAGGGTGAGTGCTTTATTACAAAAGATGCAGTTCAGAGCATGCTCTACTTTCATTAGCAAAACCTGTTTTTTCTTTGTCCAGTAAATCACATCTGTTTGTTTTGGCCTCGCACCAAAACCCCCCAAAAACCCACTTGGAAATGACTCCAGGAGTCCTTGTTCCTCATCAGCCTGGCTGCTTGCGCACTGTGCAGGTTGTGAAAGTGCTCCAGGCGCTGGGCAGCCTGGAGGCCTGGCTGGAGTCCGTGGAGCTTTCCATGAAGGAATCGGCCCTCGCCGGGGACCCCGAGACGATGAGCGTGGCCGAGAGGGAGAGCTGTCTGCTGGAGAAGGAGGTGGCGGCCCGCCGCCCAGAGCTCGGCGCTCTGAGGCAGGAGGTGGAGCGTCTCCAAGCCCACAGTCACCCGCACACGCGAGGCCTGCCAGCGCGCATGGAGCAGTTGGAAAGAAAGTGAGTTTATCAAAGGAGCAGAGTGGGAGGGGTCACGGGGTAGCTCCCCGGTGTCTGTCATCAAGGAGCACTCATGTTGTGGATCCGAACAATCACGCTCTGGTGGATTCGCTCGACACCGTGGTAAGGAAATAAAAGGGGGATTTGTCAGTGTTTCCAGCAGGTTTGGGCCTGCCATGTCTGCAATCCACCATGGAAGAGTTTATTCATAACCCCCCCCCCCGCCATTTCTTAGTTTAAAATAAACAACCATAAACCACCTAAATAACATATATATTTATAAATCACAAAACTTGTCTGGTCCAAGTTGGCAAGAATTAAATTCTCTCCATGTGCTCGTTCATTGCAAGGATGGGGTTTATTCAATTGTGAGTTGTGCAGCACCTGAGTCACCTGCTCCACGCCGGCCCCCTCGGGAGACACATGGTCGCCACGGATGTTCAGTGAAAGCCCATGATGTCAGCTGGTTCACTGGACCTGCCTGCCCAGGTTCATAAACACACGTTCAGATTCTGTAAAGAGCAGCAAGCTGAACGAACAGTGCCGGCCCAAGCCTCTTGGGGGCCCTAAGCAGAATTTTATTTGAGGGCCCCCCTCCCACCACGCACAGTCACCTGTGCTAGATAATTGGCACAAATGTCACGCTATAATGTTAAAGTGAAAATGATAAATGAATACAGTGAGGTTATAATACAAAACTGTGCTTGCAGCATTGGGCCGGCCCTGTGACCGAAGAAAACAAAGGAAAGGGTCCCAGTTTAAGTGTTTCCAGGGTGGGTGGTGTTAAAGGGGAGGAGGGATGGACACTGGTGGAGGCTGGGGAACCACTGATGCAGGTGAAGCCTCCCACTAAGCAGCTGTGAGACACTTGGAATGATGTCATTATTTAACACTACAGACGAGGAAACTGAAGGCTCATTTATCCTGGAAGAAACACCCTTTGAAATCGCTCCTTTTAACATCTCCAACATAAACCGTGCACGGACGGGTAGCTTCATGCCCTGATGTACAGGAAATGTTGACACTTGAGATGTGATTACATAAACAGCCTTGCGCGCTGCTCGCAGCCTCTCTAATGCGATTCCACTGAAGGTTGCAGGTTTGTGCGTTAAACCTGCAGATTCAAGTTGCGGTGTGGCTGGTCATCAAAACAGCCCTGATGGAGCGTGCAACGTGTGTCTGTGTGTGTCTCTTAGGTACCATGGTGTCCAAAGTGCGCTGGCCCAGCAGAACTCCGAGCTGCAGGACACACGAATGCTCACAGAGTTCCTGGAGCGCGTGGAGCTGGAGGAGAGCCAGGACCTCGGCTGCAGTCGGTACAGTCTGGGCCAGGTGAGAGACACCGAGAGTGGTGTTCAACTGTATTTATATACTATAAATTTAGACCCAATACAATCATGCTGAATGGACTTGTATTTGTGACTCAAAATAATTCTATAAATAATCCTCCATTCTAAATATTCCATCAAGTCAGCCCTCTTGTTTTGTGGTAGGAGGGATGATTATGATCAATAACACAAACTCGCTGTGTGGCTGGATACCACATGTGAGGAAATGCTACAGATCTTTTCCAGCGATATTGGACCTGACTGAAAACAACGCACGCTCTCTCTCTCTCTCTCTCTCTCTCTCTCTCTCTCTCTCTCTCTCGTTGTGTAACTAACAGCCTCTTTACGGTGAGATTTCCTCAGCTCCTCCCTCGCTGGGACTCTGCAGCAGTAGCGGTGGGGAGCCCCTGATAGAAAGCATGGGGGACCCTGTGGAGGAACTCCGAGAGGCTGTAGAGATGCTGAACGACACCGTGAGGGAAAGAGGCCGATCGCAGGGCCACGACCAGGCCGTCCAGGAGCTGTTGAGCAAGGTATGACTAGGTTAAACTATCGAAACCTGGAGTTCTAGGTCCTTAGGGACATTTTATGTTATCACCATCATGATCTTAGATGGTGCCGAAAGTCCCTCCAGTTCTGTCGCAAACATTTTTCCTTTTGTTGTCCCTTGTACTTTAATAAGCCGAGCAGTTTTATTTATGCGATGATTATTGATGTAAGTTTGATTTATTATTGCTAAAAAGCAGACAATTGGCAAAATAGCACACACAAACACACACAACCATTTGGAACGCGACTGTTGGAAAACAAAGAATACACAGCGAAGGACTTAATGATTTGCGCCTCGCCAGCACGCCAGCCTGGCGGTGCACGTGGAGGAGTGCCTTCGCCGCAGCAAAGAGCTGCGCCTGGACGTCCTGGAGAAGGAGACGGAATTGGCTGTCCAGTGTGAGCCAGACCGCTGCGGCCTCCAGGATCTGCAGGAGAAGCAGGACCACCTGGAGGTGAGAGGAGGATGGTGTAAACATCCCAAATGATTCACTGGCGACGATGTGATTGGAGTCCTCCCAATCTGCAAACACACACACACGCACACACACACACACACACACACGGAGCGCATTCAAACAGCTTATTTATTCACGCCTGTTTGAATCAATGTTCTGCTCGCTCTCCGTTTGCATCCGTACGCGTGTGAGCAGTTCTGATGGAGATGAAGTGTGTGAGTCTGTTTTTCCAAGTGTTATTTTTATCACACACACACACTCACACACACACACACACACACACACACACACACACACACACACACACACACACAGCTGTCTGGACTCGATGCCGTTGAAGAGCAGAGATGACCTTATCCCCCCTAAACAGAAAACACTGTGCCGTCACTGCCGTTCTCAGTGCAGATGAGAAACGTGATGAAGCAGAAAACCCTCGGCGCGGTTTTTACCGCCTTGCCGAGGGGCAAAAGTGGTGGAGATTGCTAGCTCTCGCTACAGCGTGGCGGCTCATATGCAGCCCACATGGGTCTGAAGGCGAATGATATGCATGAAGCTGCGGGGCTGAGGTCATCGTCCTTCAATCGGTCCAGGCTGTTTGGCTGATACAGAGAATGATGGGAGATGATGGATTTTTATCGTGATCCTCCACAGATTGACTGTGAAGTCATCCGGGAGGAGGTGCAGGAGATGGAGGACCAGACGTCCCGCTTGGAGGAACTGTGCCCAGAGAGAGTGCGCGCGCTCAGGGCCAAGATCCGGGCCACGCTGGGGGGCTGGACAGAGCTGGGCAAGAGTGCTACGGAGAACAGGTCCCGCCTGCGAGAGTTCACGCAGCTCCGGGACTTCTTCAGGAGCTACCTCGCCATGATGTAAGCGCTGGCACTTCGTGACCCCTTTTTCCCGCCAGACGTTCTTTCGCAATCATCTTCCCATTGCAATAACTTCTCAACGGGAAGGACAGGATGTTCTCGTTGAAGAGCAGGTCCCTGAAATGTGAAATGTATCATTTTAGACGTGTGTGACAAGGCGATGAATGTCTGTTTTTATCAGCGAGAGTCTGGACCTTGTTGGTTTTTTTTTTCTGTTTTTTTTTACAGCCCTGTTCCTTGTCTCCCCCACGCCCCCCAACCCTTTCCCCTCTCCTCTCAACAGCTCATGGACGGAAGACACCAGGTCGAGCATATTCTCAGACACCGCCTTGCACCTCGGGAGGGAGGGCCAGAGGCCTCTCGCTGCCGAGCTGGACGCGCAGATTGAGCAGAAGTTTGACGAGTTTGACGAGCTGGCGGACACGGGGAGACATCTGCTGGATAAGGAACACCACCTCACACAGATGGTGAGCGTGACTCATGACTCGCTGTGATCCTTTAATGTATTGTTGGTTTATCGTTTTTTACCAAGCTGGAGTAATGTGTTGCAGGTGAGGGAGCGCATGGAGGAGCTGAGGAGCATGCTCGGGTGGATCTCAGTGCACTGGAGGGCTCAGAAACAACAGTGGCTTCACAAGAAGGGCCAACAGGAGCCTGCACAAGATAACATTTATTCCGAGGCTACAGCGTGGACTCCATTGACAGAGGTAAAAAAAGGAAAAGCCTTTTTGCACAACTTCATTAACAACGGAAAAAAAAAATAACGCGGCAGTTTTTTCCTACGTAGACTTCATCTCCCGATAAAGAAGCTCACCAGTCCCTTCCGTCCCGCTTTGTAACGGCCAATCACGCCGCCGTAAAGGCAGCAGCAGACGGCCAGCCCTCGTCGCCGGCGTCCAGACGGGCCGAGCAGCCCGAGGAGAACCCGTCCGACGGTTGGTACGAGGTCATGAGCGGTCTCGGCCGGCGGGACGCGCACACTCCCTCCTCGAAGTCTCCCAAATCCTCCGTCCTGGTCCTCAAAGAGCCGAACAGCCCCGCTTTAGGGGGCACGGTGAAGCTCATCCTGAGTTTCGGGGGACAGTCGGACGGCCAGGTTCAGGCGCTCGACCCCCCGCCCGCCAGGACGGACGAGGTCACTGGAGGACGACCCCGAGCCTCAGGCCGTCCACAGGGTGAGAAACGCACTCGGAAAGCACCCGAGGGAATTCTGTTAGTCGCCGTTTTCCAAACACACACCTGTTCTCCGTAGTGCCACTGCATGGGATCTCTCTGCCGCGGTGCATTCCTCCCTCTCCTTTGGCCTTCACGTGTTACTTTTCCCCTCCTTTTCTCCCTCAGCCCGCTGTGCCTCAATCCTCTGCCTGTAAAAGCTTTTGGAGGCGCTGCCAGGGGCTTTTGGAAAGTACGTTGGGTAGTTTAAAGAGAAAGAGAACGATTTATCGGCAGAGTGCAAACGAGGTAAATAAGCGTGGTGTGAATCGGCGCTGCATGCTGCGTCTCAAAGTGTGCCGGCGACCGCATGCTGTGTGTAGTTGTTTTCGGGGAGCAGCACGCTCTACTAACCCTCGTTACAAGCCACAGCCGGTCCTCAGCTCCCCTTGTGCCGTTGTAACGAGTCGTGCCAAAGTGCTATCATCTCTGAGGGTCACTGCGGCTGGAAAATGTGATGTCAAAAGTCGGGATTTCCCGCTTAACTGCCGTCGTAAATGAAAATCCCAAACCAAAAGAAATCTATTTTTAATGAAGCACATTAAAATGGGATGTAAAAAGTGATTTTACAATTCATTCGAGGAAATACAAACTTAGTGACACAGGTGTAGCAGCACTATTATGTGAACTCCAATGAGATGTTTTTAGTACCAGTAAAAAGCTCAGACACACTTTCTCATTGAATTCAATGACAAAATGTGTCCAAACTTACTATATACAAGTAATGTATAACCCCTACATAGTTCTATGCCCGCCCAAAAAGTGATGTAAGAAACTGCATTCAAAGGAGTCATACATTCCAGCCTTAAGAACAAGGATTTATCTCAGTACTCTCGAGGCGCCGCGTGTCTTTCAGATTGTGAATGTGGCTCCACCTCATCTGGCAGCAGTCGTTCGGCCCTGTTAGCTTGTCTGGTGTGAACTCTGAGAAATGGTTGAACTCCCGGCTGAATGTCAGACAATGAATCAGAACCTTCCTCCGTCATCAGAACTTGTCGTTCGACGAGCCGGGTTCTAAAGCTGCGGGGCGGCGATGGCAGATATGGGATGAGTGCGATGAGTAAGAAGGGCCCGGCACGGTCTCCTCCCCTCCGTGAATGCTGACAGAAGCTCTTTTCTTCTCATTCTGTTATTCCCTCTGCGAGCTTGACACAAACCTGCTCTTGTCTGGCTTCCCGCCCCCCGTGCCTCAGTTGTGTAAAATAAGTGACCTCATTTCTCACTTCCTATGGAAGTCGTTCTCCAGCTTGGACCCGATCGAGTCCCAGACGCCGACACGGCCTCACTCCTCCTACTGAGAACTGGCGCTGAACTCCTCAAGAAAGGCCCCCAGACTGCACACTATGATTTATAGTCTGGGGCTTCCACAGAAACAAGAGACTAGTCACAGAGTTGAAAGGTCAAGCCATTACAGCTGCATATGACGTCATGTTCAGCTGCATGTGACTTTAATTAAGTCCTGCGAGTCTGCGATCCTTTCTGGTATTTTGTTCTTTTCATGTCTGTTATTATTTTTAACTATATATATTTAATGTGTGAGGCTTGCATATTTCCTGACTGGAGTGAGCTGGATGCATCTCGATGCTCGTGGTGCCGCGCCGCCGTTCGTCTAGTAACACAATAAAACTGTCTCTCCCGTGCTGCGGCACGCATGAGTCTCCGTGGGGTGAACTATTAACGGTCGCCGCCGCAGCACAGCTCCCCTAACACCCTTTTCTTTCTTCCAGGTAAGTACCTACCTGCATGTCAAGGACAGCAGCCTGGCTGTGGTCCCCGTGTACGAGAGCATCACCCTGCCCCGCCAAAAGAGCCGCTCTGCAGCCTCGGCCTCCCCTGCGTTCTCAGCGGCCTCCTCCTCGCCGCTGGCCTTCACGCCGCCGCCTCAGCCGGCCAACGCGCCCTTCCGCCCGCCGGCGGGGAGCGGCGGCGGCTCCCTCTTCAGCAGCCTCAAGAGAATGGGCAAGAAGAGGAAGAGGAAGAGAGACGCGCGCAGGCACACTATTCAGAAAATCATGGGGGTGGAGGAGCGACCGGGCGGGAGGCCTCATTACGACTGCGAGGCGATCGCGTACGACACGCGCACATGGCCACTGAAGGAAGCCAGAAGGAAGGAGAGCTCCCAGCGGGGTGGGGAAGGGGTAGAGGCTCTGGCCTACATGAAGAACCCCCTGCTGACGGACATCGACACAGAATGCGCCGGAGAGTACAGCATCATTCCGTACGCGGTCTCCGAGGGGACGACCGCAACGCAGGCCAGAGGCCACTGCAGATTCCTCTCTCTGGGCTCCGTGCTGAGCTTCGACCTTCCGAAGGACATGGCTCTGATCCCCAGCATTCAGGACATCATCACCATCGCCCCACCGGAGTCCAAAAAAGGAGCAGGCACTGATCCGTACCCGGACTCTCAGAGACACACGGCCCTGAGCTCCTTCAAACAGAGCCGACCCGCTCCTGCCGTCCCGCGCGGCTCAGCGGAGCTCGGTTTTCCTGCCGCGGTGAAAGATCCGCCCGATGTGGGAAAGATTCCCCGAACGCCACGTCCCGTCTCCTCGGAAGGCGTTTCTAAAACCCAGTTCGGCCCTCATAAGCACGCGGAACAGCCGCCGGACAAAATGGCGTCCGCGGTTAGAACCAGCACGGCAGAAAGAGATGAGACCAGCCAGCATTCCCATTGCCCTATTTACGTGAACCACGCCCGAAATACCGCCTCACTGGTCACATGCATGCCCAAGTGTCCACACGCTCATCCGAGACCTAAACGGACACCCGTACCACAAACATCCAAGACCCGAACATCCAAATCCAAGGATTGTGCGCGAACGAGAGTCCCAGGCCTCAGAGTCGGAGCCAAGCTTCTCACATGGTCGTGAGTCTGAAGTCCACGGTGAGCGTTCGCCAGGACTCGGTGGACTCTGGGATCTCCTCCTCCTCCAGCAGCGTCAAGCTCATCAACGAGGCGCCGTGTCAAGATAGGCCGCAGCCCAAGGGCGTGGTGGGGAGGCTCATGTCCTTCGAGGTGGGCGGTCTGGACTGCGCTGCAACGAGGGAGAACCCGTCCCCGACGCCGGAAGCGGAGCCCGTCCCCCTCGACCGCCAGCAGTTCGAGGAGGAGGAGGAAGAGCTGCAGGACATCTGGAACCGGACCTCCAACTGCAGGCGGCGCAGCGTCTGCTCGGACATTCATGTACCAGCCCGAACACGGGGCCTCGGACCCGTCCGGGGAGCCCCTCCCCCGCTCAGCTTCACCCCAGACCCCGCCTGCGCTTTACAGGAACCTGGTCACAGCCTCAGCACCCAACCTCCCCGTGGCAGAAGTTCAAACTTCAGAGCTCGCTGGGTTACGACCAGGAGCAGAGCCCCAAAGGTCGCCTCCCTCCGCTGGCCACAGGGGACAGGAGGTCCTGGGCAGCCTTTCCCAACAGGGAACCAGCAGACAAGAACTGCGTCTCTGTGAACGAGACGGCGTCGGATCCAGTGAAGCTGCCAGATGTGGGGGACAATCAGAGATATATCTATCAATACAGAGAGGAGGAGGAGGAGGAGGAGGAGGCAAAGGTGGAGGAGGAGGTGGATGAGCATGCAGGTTCTTTGAAGGTGAGGTCGGTGTTTGAGATACTGCGACATTACAACCTTAAGGATCGGTTTACAGAAATGTGAAAAATCCTACTTATTTGAAGGCGTGAGGTGATGTTGGGTTGTATTAAAAGGTCTTCAGCAGAATGTCGGAAGGTACTCGAAAGTCTACTTAACTTACTACTTAGAATATCAAGTGTAGTGGCACATTTGACCAAATGTGCCACTACACTTTGTTCTGATGTTGAAATGGACGGCCTTCGTGAGAACCCATATTTCATCTCCAGGGATGACTGCATATTCTCCTCTTTCCAATCAGGAACAATCGATGAGTCTTCTCTCAGTTCATACGAGTTTGGATGTCGCGTGTGCGCAAAGAAAAGCCTGGCAGAGACTGGACGACATGGAGAAGCGGGAAGGCTCTTTGGCCACAGGAGGGCGCCCTATCCACCCGGTAAGAGTCACTGCAATGTGACAAGCTCTTTTTCCTTTTCCGAGATTGACCTCTTATGAGGAACCACGGCGTGGAGTTTCTTGTTTTGTCTCAACATCGGCGTTAACTTGACCCCTCCAGAGTGGGACGCCCGAGCCGCAGTCTATGGAGGCCTCTCTGGAGAGGAAGCACAAGCTGCAGCTGGGGGGAAAGAAAGTAAGACTCTGCTTTCTGAGTAAGCCGGTAACGGTAAAGCCCGCAGTCAGCAGCACACACTCTTATCTTATTTTCACAGGCTGCCTCGAGGGGCTGGAACTCCTACCATGCCGTCCTGTACAGACACACCCTGTGCTTCTACCAGGACAGAAAGGATATTCTCAGGGTAAGCAGAAAAAAAAAAAACACCACGACAATAAGAGCCACCAGAGAAGTTAGGTGATAAATAAATGGCATGAAGTCAGCGCTGATGAATCCGCGTCACGTCCGCAGAGTTCCGTATGCGGCCTGCCGCTGAACCTCACAGGGAGCCGAGTGTTCGCCCGCCCCGGAGTACACCAAGAAGCCCAACTGCTTCCGACTACGGTGAGACTCTAATGGCCACTGACGGTAGTGACGACGCCGTGCAGGTGGCACGGACGGCCGCGGGAGGATGTAACATTCTGGCGCCTTTTTCCGGCCCCTCAGGCTGCGCGACGGGTCCGAGTATCTGCTCAACGCCTCCTCCCGCTTCATGCTGAAGAAATGGATGATGAAGATACAAGCAAGCACGGGTGAGCATCCTCGATTTGGAAGCCATTGATTGCTGCACCTGCACTGGCGAAGAAATGTTGCGAATCATTTGTCTCTATTCGGTTCTTGACAGGTCCGAGCGAGACTCTGTGTTCGAGCGTCCCCGCTGAACAGGACCTCCCTGTTTCCACGTAAGATGCGGCTCTTACTCCGTGTTTGGTGCTTCCGATGTTTAATGTTATTAACCCCCCACCCTCCTTCTCCCACATCCCAGAAAGGCCTTCCTTTGCTCCACCTGTCGCGGCCTCGCCAAATGCCAATGCCTCCTCCCGCCGCGACGTCACCTCCGCGTTCCCTCGGCGCGAGCCGCCGGGCGGCGCCCACCCTAAGGACGTGTTCGTCCTCAGCAGGGAGTTCAGTCACGTGCCGCAGAGTCGCTTGAGGAGTGTGGACGAGCGGCCGACCGTCTCGGCTGCAGGCCGCCGCGGTAAGGCCGTCCGCCGCGCCGCAATCTGCTCCACATTCACACTAGGCATTACAAGCCCCGCCCTCCACGGTTTGCCGCTGGTGGTCATGAGGAAGGCGCTCTGGTATGGCGGCTATTGGTGCGAGAGGATTTTTATGATTTTTTATCAAAGAAGTGCTCTTTTAAATCGGCAGGTAACAGTTGAGGAATGAGTTCAGGATTTGATTCATGCCGTCGCACGTCCTCCCGTCATGGGAGAAAATGGGGACTAGCTGTGTTCCACTAGGGGGAGCCATTGTATTGACTTACCACACACTGAACAACTTAAGCGTCACAGGAGCTCACATCTGTTACTTCAGTATATGTTTCACCTTTCCTCTCTGCTGCTTTTTAATGTTGGCTTTTAATAATTTCGCGCCAGATAATGATGATGATGATGATGAAGACCGTTTGATGGTGACTCACGGGCTGTCTGGAGCATCCAGTGACGCCGCCACCTCCTCCTCCGCCGTCCCCAGCAGCGAGGACCGGCTCGGCAACAAGCGGCGCTCCCACTCCTTCACGTCGGGTAAGTTTGCGGTGGTGAAAAGGAGTGAGGGCGCGTCTGAGGTGAACCGTGAACAGATGTTCTGTCGCCCCGTCTTCTGCTTCGCAGCGACTTTCCAGAGGATCAAACCCGCGTCGCACTCCCAAGGAGGCGGAGGCCCGGAGAGAAGCTCCAACTACTGCGTGACTCTTGTGGTCGGGGACAAGTCGTCAGTCGGCGCGCCGCCCGTGAGCGCGTGCTCCGGGCCTCCGCCGCCGGCTGCCGCCGCGTGGCCGCAGGACGCCTGTGAGGATCCCGCTCCGAGGAGCTACACCAGCCTGCCGAGGCCGCGCGCCAAGTCCGTCTTCAAGAAGTTCTTTGGGAAAAGGGACATCTGAAAAGAGTGTGGTTTTTTTTTGTTTTTGTTTTTACAAATAGTGTGCAGTGCACGTTTTTGTTAAAAATTAAAATAGAAAAAAAATAAAGAAAACGCTACTACTGACTGTATTTATGATCTGAAGCGCTGTCACGGTTTTATTTTTGATGTGTTTTATATAAATCACTTCCAGGCCTTCCAGGAACGATACTGTGTGTGTGTGCGCGCGCACCGTGTCATTGTAGATGTGAACATTTTCTCCCATTTGCTTTTATAGTGTTTGGATTGTTGAGTTATTGAGTACACGGCCTCCGTATGAAGAATCAGGACCTGCTCAGTGAGAGAATCCGTTTAGAACCTGACTCACTTATAGTCGAGCATTCAATACCCTGAACTCACCACACTTCACATGTACACCGTGTGGTGCACCAAAGCATTTTCATAATAAATGAAATTAGCGGTTTGATACTGCGTGAGCTTGTTTGATATTAACACTTTTTTTTTAAATACAAAATGTATTAAGGACTATTGATAATAAAACATCAAAAACCAATACTTCGCTTTGGCTTTTATTATTCAATGAAGATATGTAATATTACGAGTTGAGTTGGAAATAGCTGTTATTCATGCGCTGTTCTCATCTCTGGAGGCTTTGAAGAAACGAGATTAGATGAAGAGAGAGAGATTAAAGGCCAGGCAGGGCTAAGATCATCTCCACATCATTAGCCTTCTTTTTGCATATTAAAAAGGCACGATTCAAACAAATCCATGATCAACAGCATTTATGCTGATGAACCCATAATGAGTCATATGCAT
Organism: Apeltes quadracus; assembly: GCA_021346845.1. Taxonomy (NCBI): domain Eukaryota; kingdom Metazoa; phylum Chordata; class Actinopteri; order Perciformes; family Gasterosteidae; genus Apeltes; species Apeltes quadracus. The sequence goes on from CM037922.1 coordinate 4,382,519, forward strand.
AGAGAGTGCAAAATAGAAAAAAAACATTCAGCGATTTCCAGGGACGGATTAGTTACAGCACAAAGAGAAAAGGATCACGAGGTATGAATTTTAAAAAGGATATTTTGAAAATTTAAATAAATTGACTAAAAAACGTCTGTCGCCTTGGATATGTTGACTGAGCTTTGAAAGGTGACGTTGGACATGTTTCTGGAACGTAATGTTGGACAGCCAATGAACGATGTCACGATGGCACGCATCATCTTCTGCTGTAAGCCAACTGCTTAACAAATGTTATAATAAGAAATCACAACGACAATAGAAGAAGAAAGAAGTCTTTTGGCCCAAATGCTGCTCCACCTCTCGGCTTTGAGATCACTGCCAAGAGTCCTGGTGCACACACGCACACACACACACACACACACACACACACACACACACACACACACACACACACACACACACACACGCACACGCAGCGGCTCCACTGGCGCATGGAAAGGAAACGGCTCAAAGAGCTCTGCGTTCTTGCTGCAAATTTGTCCACAGCATCCTGCAGAGGCATTCGACATGCCAGGTCAGCAATCTGTGAACCATTATCACGGCTCTGTGGAGCCGAGTGCTGCAGGACTCTGAGATGCACCCCAGGTTTGTTCACTTCACTTACAGTCACCTCCATTGATCTGTATCCTAATGGTGTGTGCGTCTAAATAACCCGCTCAGACATTCAGGAGGATATTGGCAAAGCCGCACAGTTGCTGCATGCACATGTGGCACCTATTTCCCGAATACGCACAGGCTACAAACAACAGCACGTGTTCCGCGTGATGGTGTTGTGTGTGTGTTTTTTCCTCTCCAGCGAGTTTGGAATGACAGCCACATCCTCTGCAGCCCAGAGGTGTGTGGGGGGGCGGAGGAGGGGCGAAGCACACAGAGCAGGCTGGTCGATTGATCGCCATGCCCCGCAGGCCTTTCATGGTGTCCGCTCCGTGACCTCTGACCTCCACATGCAACCGCTGACAGCTCCTGACCGGACTGCCCCACAGCCACAGGGGGTGGTTGGGGGTGTGGGGGGGGGGGGGGGTAGAAGGGTAGTGATGCACTCACTTTCTTTGAGTGTCACCACGCTACGGAGCCTCCACCCCCCCCCCCACCACGCTACGGAGCCTCCACCCCCCCCCCCCCCCCCCCCGCCGCCCCAACCCCATTCCAGAGTTTGGGATAATGCGGCTGGGCTGTGGAATGCAAGCGCCACTAAATACTACACCCACGCACTTCTCCACCCTCGGGTTGTTGCATCTCTCCTGTCTGAGGTATATATATATACACATGCATATATATGCTGTGATGTCATGAGAGGCTACACAGCTCTCGGCGGGACAGTTCAAGTAGTGCGAGGACACCACGGCCAAATATAAACAAGGATTTTATTCAAGTTCTTGGGAATTAACAGAAACAGTGGTCCAAATTAAAAAGTGTAACTAAAGCTCAGGTTGATCTTCAACCGTCAAAACGTAAACACTGCGTCTTCTTGGTGGTGACATCACATCCTGATCCCCTCAGGTAAGTAAGCAGTCTTACTACAATCTGAGCAGCGGCTCCTTCAAACGTCATGTACGTTTTTCCAAAGGTACGTATCTCCAGCCTTCCTCGTGGGACACCTACTGGAGCGGTCTGGTCCTTTGCAGTGAGGCCTAGTGATGTGTGACTCACAGGGGTCATTCAAACAGATCTGAAGGTCACAAGGAACCATCAAGGCAGTGTAACAGGCTAGAGAGGGGGGGTCTCCAGGCCTCGACCCCTCCCCTTGTGTCTCTGGAGGGATGCCTGACTCTTTACAGATTTCTTCAGGGAGTACGTTGATTGCTCATGTATCATACAGATAGGTGTCAGTGTATTTTTTGAAAGGCAAAGAAAGACATGTGGTTGAGACCCCAGAAGGTCTTTTCCCTCTTCATTTTCATTCTTTGATCTCTGATTTCAGACTTTCACGAGGGGTGTGCTTGAAACTGGACACGTCTCCCTCCAGCAGCCCCAGTGAGCACAGGAAGGTGATGTAATGGGAAGAGCGGTTTAGGAGTCTAGGCAGCAACGGTACAGCGGTTAGGAAGTCAGATCAAATGGCTCCATTTTTTTACAGCCCCGGGATCCCATTTGACAGTAACTACCTCTGTGGCAAGACCAGTGGACCTTGGTTATGCACATTAGCACAATGAGGTGAATCAAAGCTCTATTAGAGCCTTCTGGGAATTCAAGTAAAACCCCTGTGCAGCTTGCACACTCGGCACATGCTGAGATATTACCTGGATTTAAGGGAGCGTTGCTAACGCGCGAGCTCTGCACTGAGAAATCTGACGTCATAATCCGACGTCTAAGAAGCTTTCGCTCCACACATCGTCCAATAAATCACACAATCGTCTTGGGAAATAATTGGGGAATTTGAAAGTCCTGCTTTGGGGGGAAAAAAGCCGGGGCAGATTGTCGTGCAGTTCCCACACAGTGTTTGAACAATATGTCCGATTTTCTTCAGATGTGTTTGGCATTTCAGCCCAGGGCTCCTCGGACGATACATCACAATGTGCTCGGCTGTCACTGCGCCTCCTGGGCTGCGACCTCTAAGTGCAATAACGGCCACCCCTCCGTCCCGCCCACCAGCGCGCTCCCTTTTGTCCCGGTTTGTTGGTAAGCGCCTTGCGTTTCTGTGTCCTCCATGTGTTGAGGGATAAAGGGTATCATCTGTCCCCAAGATATGGTGCAAATGGATCTCTGCAATACGGATATTAATTCATTCAAGCTGTTCCATATGGCTCAGGCAGGATTATTACTTTCAAGTCCCCTGACAGGGTATCTGATCGTTGCACAATAGCCATGTGTGAACAAACCTACAGAGGGGCTGAACAAAATGTATATATTTATTTATTTTTGGACTTGTCTTTGAATCTCCTTGACAGATTTGGACTGTTTGCTTCTGATTCAAATAGTAGTGATGTGATGAAATGGATCACACATTAAAGCACTGTAAACCAGTGGTTCTCAACATCATGTCAGATGAACTTTGACATGACGATTCATCAACAATTTTAAGACATTCAGCTATTTCCGCTGTTGACGCAAGATGAGGATATTTATTCCAAGAAATAAACGTTCCAGTTAAACAAACTGAATGTGATTGCGAATCTTTTACCTGGCGTCTGCAGAAATGTCCTCGGCTGAGAAACACTGCTCCCGACGGACGGGCCAACGTTATCCCAACATGGGTGGCGGATCACATTACAACACATCAACAACCATTACTTGGTCAGTTTGGAAGAGCGTTTGTCACGCTGAGCCGAGGGACGCGGCCGGCTCTCAGAACAATAACACTGCGTCTTTCCCTGCCAGGCTCCAGGAAATAACAAAAACAGACTCTTGCGATGTCGACTTTGAGGAGCCAATTCTGCCGGTGCCAGCGTATCCAGATGCACGTCAGCGGCGACCACAGAGCAGATGCCGGCCCAGCGGCGCGTCTGACGCAGATCCCAGCTGGCGGTCCGCTCTTCAGCCCGGCTGACAGGTTACATCAGTTACACCGGCAATATGTTGAAGTCTTCCGCGTATTTTCACTTTGAAATGACCTGAGCGTGCAGTAGTGTCTGAACAAATATCTTGTGTCAGAGATACCTTGATCGAACATGCAAGGAGAGTCCGTATACAATTGGCCGAATTTGTGGCTGAACTCTGCACAAACCTCGAATTTATTAACAGTATAGAAACCATCTCAGGCAAAGAAATACAAATGTGCCACATAACCTTTGCAGTCAGTAAGCTGCATGATCCGTTTTCATATTCCTATAAAATAAATGCAGACCAGGGAAAGACGTCATTTGTTTATTTAATCTTTTCGTGTTAGTGGATGAATAAATCATGACAGGTTTGGACATAGTTGCACCGTTAAATATTGATAGGTGATAGCTCACATGGCTAAGAAGTGAATTAATAAATTAATATTACACACAAATATAGGAGACAACGCCAGCTGGAATCTCCAGAGCACCAACAGCTGAGTCAAAAATGAAACACAGCCGTTATGAGCCCGCTTTGAGTGGGAGAGATATTTACACACTAACTGAACTATTCCCCCACGGTGTTCCATCTCACAATCAATTATTCAGCATGCAATCCATTTTGAGGCTGCAGGAGAACGAAAGAGAAAATGAACGGTGTACACAAACACATGCGTGTGACACACTAACTCGCTGCATGCCCCTCAGGTTGGGTCAAAACCTCCGCTAGGCAGCGCCTGTGCGGATCCACGAGCAGCGATGTCGTTCACGCCGAGCTCGCTCTAAATCTCAATATTAGGTGCGGTGCGTCAGACAGTCTTGAAGTGTTGCGAGAATGTCTTGTAAAATGTCATTTCTGTTCTCCTTCGACACCTGGGCGGGAATGAGGAAAAAAAATAATCAGGAGGTGGCGAGTGGGAAAAAACTTTGCTGAAGATGGTAAAGATAAACAACACGAGAGCTGTGACACATGCCTGGTCCTCAGACAATTAGTGTCCGAGATTATCAACCACATGTTATAATCCCTTAATCTCTAGCCCGCTGATTTAAAAGTGAAATTACACATTGTGTGTTTGCCAGACATTGTTTACACGGCCACATAACCTTATTAGATACAATAACTCCTCGAGCACAGCGAGTATTTTGCATGACAATATCCATAACGGAGTCTTCTGTGATAAATTATTTTGACATCCGAGACCACCCCTTTGTTGTTGAATCAGTCACGCATGATTTAGAGTTAATCCTGCAGGAGAGGGATAATACAGGGCCTGCCTCTCCTGCATTAGTGGGCAGACAGACTAAGTCCAAAGGGGATACAGTGTAAACTGTCCTGCAGCTATTGTTGAACTCAGAAGCTTCCAAATTGACCTTAATATCTTTTTTTTTTTGTCTTTCTCTCACCCAGAGAGCATGTTCGTACTCACAGTGAAGACCTTGACATCCCTCCTGCCTCGCACCTCTTCCACGAGAGCCAGCGGTTTACCCTTGGGGACGGGGATGGTGCCCAGGACGGTGCAGGAGGAGCCGTCCAAAGTCCGTCTCACTGCCCCGACAAACGGCTGGCTGAAGAGCTCCATTTTGCCAATCTCGTCAATGACAAACACCTTCCCGCCGCCTCCGTTTGCCGGCCCTACCTGCGCATAAAGTACGACCGCGCTTTGACGGGAGGTGCCGGTTGAAAACAGAGGCAAATCGGTTCGGTTGAGGAGTTTTATCGGTGAATAGGCGGAAAATGCACGTCACGTTAAAGGGTCTCACTCATGCGACGGACGGACGGCATGCCCGAGACGGCGTTTGGATGTCGAACGCAACGGGTGATCAGCAGTGATTACAGAGGCGCTTCAAGTGAGATGAAAGCGGAATAGGTGCCGCCGAGGCACAGACACCTTCCTTTACAGCACATGTGTAGGCGTCACTCGGGGCTCACTTTACATGCAGGATTAATCGCGGCCAGTGACAGCCAGACGGCACCACAGACACTAAAAATGTCACTCTGGAATTTATGCGTTTGCCAGCTACCAATTATTCCATTAATTCTGGGGAAATCAAAGGCTTGATGAGTTGGTAAGTGTGTGTGTGTGTGTGTGTGTGTGTGTGGGGGGGGGAGGGGTGGGGGGGGCGTTAAGCTCACTGTGATCTATTGATGAGGGCGAGTTTTAAAAGGCACAGGCATGCGTCTTACGTTTCTGAAGAGAGGGAGCGCCACGTTTTCGAATGAAGGCAAGTCAACCACATACTGCCCCACGGTGTATTCCCGCCCGCCATGAGACGAAGCGGCAAAGTCTCTGCGGAGTCAGAATTTAAAAAAAGGGGGGAACGAGAGTCAGAAAAGACTGCAACGGGCACTTCTGACAGTGCCGGCGATCCTGGTACCTGACTCTGGACATGTGGGCCCGCTCTCCCGTCACCGTGACGACGTCAAAGCCGACTCTCCGGCCTCCCTCCCTGACCTCCTCTGTGTAAAAGCCTCCCACTGCTGTCCCCGAAGACACCAAAGCCTCGCAGGCTTTCTGGACCAGAGTGGTTTTACCCACACCTGTAAGCCAAACCACGTGACGTTACATCACTAGGAAGAACAGGGGCCACGGTGAGATGTTACGTTAGATCCAGGCTCCTACATTTACATCATTTTACACGCACGTATCTTTGAGTAGGAGCTACGAGTCATACAGACTAAATGCCCGTCAAAATACTGCGTCTAAATGTTATTGTTTATATGGAAGTCGCTTCAAATTAAAAGGAAGTAACGTTACTTAAAAGGAATAAATACCTGGTTACCAAAACAACTTACTACTATCCTAACATTCATCAGAGTTCACGTAGACGACCGACTGTAACTTCAATAGATTTCATCAGGCGATACCTGGAAGGTCCCGTCAGAAAAACGTGTTTGAACATTTCAGGCGACGCAGCTCGACGTGCTGCGGCAGCTCTTCCGGACACATCGAGTTGACGCATGCGCAGCAGGGACTCCACCGCAGGGCTTTTCTTCAACGAGCAACATTTAAAGTGACACACAAGTTAACAAACACCACGTAAAGTTCAAACATTTCGCCTGAAAGAGTTAACCGGAAAAGGAGTTACTCTTTAAGGAATCTAGAACTGTAAGGACTGTAATTAATGGAGAATGCTAATTAAACGTTTGGCTGGTCAGGGAGTCTAATTTGAATAATTAAACATACTTTGTGTAGCTACACTTTGCATGATAGACCATTTAACGTTTTATTTTGAAAAATATTAGCGCATTTAAATATAAAGAAAAGTTCCATCTAGTGTTGAAGTACCATAACATGTACTCCAAGTACAAAACTCTTTGAGATTAACTGTTTATAAGTAAATTACATTATTAAATTACTGGTTAACGGAATAAATTATAGTAAATCTATTGTTTAACTCTTACTGAATTACCACTGGTGCAAATTAAGGTACAGTTGTCCCACTGAAACCCAATAACAGAAATCCTCAGCACACCTGCGTCATGCAAAATCCCCAAAAGTCTTTGCTTAACAAACAATGGGCTACCAACGGAGAAATGCAAAGTAGCAAGTGGTATTGGAAGCTACTACTTTGTTTCAGTGTGTGAAAACTTTTCTGAGCTTATTCAGTCAAGCGCTTTGCAGTGAGTCACGTAACAATGATCACATTATTTCCACAAAAAACTCTTTATTCAAAAGTCAAAAGGGAAACTTTCACAATCCTTGGATTATAAAGCATTTATACTATGTAATATTTTCCACTCAAGATAGAGATAGTGTAACCATGATGTTATTACAGTAGAATTCTAAATATTTTCTTTACATTGTGTAACCAGGCAGTTTATTGGCCACTAGATCAGATATATGCCGATACTCCTTTTTGAAATCCAGAGATGCGAGCCCGTCCTCCAGTTCCTCTACCTCCAGCGCTGCAAAGGAGGACACCGACTCTCCAGAGAATCCTCCAACAGCCCCACTGTCCCTGGTCGACCGGCTCCTTTGACCCGCTGACGACACGCAAACGTCAGCGCCGGAACTCCTGTCCACTCCGCCGCTCTCCTCCGTGGTCGTTTTCCTGGGGCGCGCTCCCCTCGAGGAGGCCCCGTCTCTGTCGCCTTCATCGGAGGAGAAGCTGAGGGCCGAGGCAGGGGTTCGAGGCCGGATGATCCTGCCCCTCAGGGAGCGCTGCGGAGAGCTCGGCGCTTTGACGGGCACGGGGATGGCCGCTCTCTTCTTGTCGAGGCCCTGGGGGGCAGGCGAGTTGGGGCTCCTGTTTCCCAAGGGATCCGGGCTGCTCGTGGGCTCGGGGGAGTGGGCGTCACTGAGCCCCAGGCTGTTGAAGTCATCGGCATAGTCCGCCTCCTCGTTTCCTTCCCCGCTGGAGTCCAAAAATAAAGATTTGGGGCTGCTGTGTGTGCTGCTTCCTGCAGACTCAATTTCCTCTCTGCGCCTCTCAGCCTCCGCCTGTGAGTCAACTTGATTGGATTTACTGGTCTGCTCCTTCTTGTCTTTGTCTTGGCCGACATCATCGTCATCATTCCCACTGGGGCTGTGAATGCATCGCGAGTGCCTTGCAGAAAGGGAAGGTGTTTGTGAAATTCTCGGGAGGGCCCTGTCTTGTTTACCAGGAACGTTCCCATGCAGGGTTCTCGGTTTAAGTGTGACGGTTCCTTGTAGGGTGGAGTGCGCTGCAATGCTGTGCATCATCGTCTCTACCTTTTCATTTAGACTGGAGCTCGGATTTAGAGCTCTGCTCTCGGATTTTCTTTTGCCGGACTTCCCAAGCCTATTACCTGACTCAGTCCTCCCTCTGGCCAATTGTGACTGTTTTTGATTCCGTACTAAGTCTGTGCATTCGCGACGTTTTGCTTTAAGTGGAGAGATTTGCTGGAGCCTCAGATTAAATGTTTTCGTCGTACCACATGTGAGCTTCTTCCCGGTGGATTTACGAGAGCTTTTAATCTCGATCAAAGCCTCCTCTGGTTTGTTTTTGACTTTTACAGACGTAGCAGGCCTACCTACTGGTGCACAGCAGTCTCTGGGAGAACGCACATGTTTACATCGGGGACTAGTTCCCTGCAACAACTTGTCCTGCTCCTTTCCGCACCGGGCCGAAGGCTCTGTGGAAGCAGGCCTGTAAATCCAAGAGAGATTGGGATGGATGGACAAGGGCTGATGTGGGCTCTGGACGTTCAGCTGTGACAGCTCAACAACAAGAGCATTTAGGAGAGGCAACCGTCGCAGAGCCTCCCTGAGGACATCTGGAGAAGGCTCACTCATTTGGGGGTTCCTCTGAGTTTTATTGTGTCTAACTCTCCGGTCAATCACCGCAGATCTTGTACTTTCTAATTCATCTTCACTTGACTCTTCCTCTGAATATGTGTCTTCAAATGTAAAAGAGTGCAGATTCACAAGATCGCTTTCCTCCTTTGTTTTTTGTACCTCTGCAGAATTGCTGTAGAAGAGGCGAGGCGGACAAAAAAGGGCTAAATCCGCATCAAAGTTGTTTTCCGCCTCTTTGCGTGTCCGAGACAACGGGCTTCTTGGCTCGTGTTCAGTGTGCATGGCGGCGCACACGCCACCGTCCCGTTTGTCCTCATTCACTGAGGGTCCCTCATTTGATGGTTTTTCATTTTGGGTGTTGATGTTAACGTCAGACTTGTCCAGAGTGGCTGAGCAGACGATCCCACAGCTAAGAGGCAGTGATTCTGGGATGTTGTTCACCATGGGACCTGGATGTAAAAGGGGACTTCTAAGGCCTGTCTTGGTGATATGTGGTAGCAAACTAGCTCCCAGACTTAGCAGTTTGTAACTAAGGGAAATCGATCCAATTTTCTCCCCTGCAAGGTCGCATAAACCGACAACCCCTTTTTCCCCATGAGATGAGGGACTTGAAACGCCATGTTCGTTCACATCCTGAATTATTCTGTCCATCACTTTGGCCAGCGAGACGAGTGAGGTACCAACTAATTTGGGAACGTCCTCTTTCACATCCAACAGCATAACATAGAGAGGGATGCCGGATAGATTGGTATGCAGTAACTCCAGGTTCATTTTGAAGAAGCAAGATTTCCCTCTGTTAAAAGCACATTCTCCCCGCTGGTCCTTACCAACATGGCCATGTTGGTTAATGTCACCACCGATCTGCCGAGGCTGATAAATGAGCAGCGTCGGAAAATCCAGCAGTCGTAATCCAAGAGCAAGCTCGTCGGAAAGTTGGATTACTTTGTCGACTCGGATATACTCCACCAAAAACTCAAATGAAAACAGAGTCTCGGGATAGTCGGTGTTTTGTCCTGACATCCTGAAACAAAAAAAAACCTCACCAACGTGCTAACTGAATGGCTTTCTGCTAGCTAATCCGTAAATCGAGTTTCTAGCTTCTGCCGGGCTCCATGGAAACAAACAGGTGTCGCGAGCGTTTTGCGTCACACAGTGGCCGGGGTACCTGGGAAATGTAGTTTTAGTGTAGTTATAAAGCTCCACCGCACTGAAGATTAAATTACAATTACAACTCTCTTATTTAGGTATATAGTTTTGTTATTAAAGGGGGGCTTTGCTGGTTATACAGATTATTGACAGAGTTTCTAAAACAAAAAGGGAAAAAATGGATAACATAATCATTTATGTAATCTTACAGGTAAATCGAGGAAACACGGGTCATCATTACCAACAAAGGTCAAATGAATATTAAAATGAAACTTATTTAATGTAGAGTTTCCTTGAGCGTTTGTTCTGCATTTCACCAGATGGTGCCACTGTAGCGCTTACGTGGGACTAAAATAAAACAATCGAATTGTGAATCACACTGTGTTTACACTAATAGGCTCGTTACTCGTCTTTAGCTGGTAGCGAATACATTATTCTATTTAGTGCCTCTTAAATATCGACCAACACACCTATGACGACAGGTCCGTGTCTCGACATGCCCCCACCGCGGGGAGTTTCTCCGGACGTCGGGTGGGCGGAGCGTCTCTCCTCCACGGAGGTAGGTGCCGGCTGGATATCGCCGCGGTCTGAGCCGCTTCAGTCTGGAGGCTGACGCCGAGCGAGAGAGACGTGAGGCCGACCGACCAGCAGCTTCGACCGGGTTCAGCCTTTACGGATAACTAGCGAGGTTCCACCGACGTGCCACTGCGGGACACCGCGCTCCGCGCAAGGTGAGACGCTCAGACGTGACGCTTTTCCCTTCAAACGAGCCGACCGACAAACTATTACCAAAAAAAAAAAAAAAAGAAAGAGTGGGACTGTGGCTAAAAGTGAGGCGCGCGGTACACGGTCGCAGCAGCGAAATTGCCTCCTGGATTAAAACGGGAATACACCCAACAATAAAGTTGCTTTCAGGCACAGATGCATTTAGCGGGAGCTGCGAATGTGAAACAAGTGTTGCGTATGATGTTGTTTGTGCGCGTCTGGTCGTTACTGGTGCTGTTGACTCACTTCTACCTGAGCCATTGTTTGTTTATTCAAAGGAGCGTGGCGGCCGCGCGTACGGATCAAACTCAATGCAAAAACCATGCAATCCGGCGCTCATGTTGCATACGGCGGTCTTCATCATCCGGAATTTTAAAATACTTTGTTTTGTGAAATATATGACACGTTGTCGTCATCATTTCGGAGATGCTGCTGGTGGTAGAGGTGTGAGTTATTTGGGCTGACTTTGCACAGAAATATTTTAGATTAGTTTGGTGAAGTGCTTCCGTGAAAACGGTAGGGGGCGATAAAGGGACCATTGTCCAAATGGTTACGGATCACAAAGGTGAGGCCCACCTCTCTGGGCTGTTTAATTGTTGTGGGAAGCCCAGTATGGATTTTCTTTTTTTTCTTTTTTATAAACCATTTATCTAAGCAGTGGTAAATTAAAACGGATCTTAACTATTGTATCGCATTTCCTATTTGGGGGGGCATCTTCCCTTTTTGCCGCCGCGATCGGAGCTTGTCTGTTTGTACAGACAAAGAACAATTTCCCTTTAATATCGGATTCTCCTTCCACAATATCTGGCAGTCTGCTTGTTCACTACATGTTCATTCTTGCTTCATGACTGGCTGCTCCTGTGGCCTGTTCCACATACAATGTGCCGTGTACTCCGCTGGGAGTAAACGGTTGAAAACGTTTGTTATCCAGCACAATATTCTCTGCTGTCTTCCTGCAGGAAGTTTAGCTTCCACAATAACCAACTTCCCAATAAAGGGAAACAAATAGTCCCTAGTTGCTGTTGGCTGACTGCAGACACAACAAGGCGTGCTCTTGTGTGTAACTGTATGTTTCCATTGTTTGGTTCTCGGTGGTCTGTGTTTTTGTACTTCTTGGCTCCGCAGCCGCGAGCCGAACGGATTGAGCATAGAAAGTACTGTTCTCCTGCAGCGTTAAGAATCAATAACATCATTAGTTCTCACAGGTTTTTAACTTCTGGGGGGGGATTAGCATTCCGTGAGGCTGTGCTGAACTAAGTAGGCACAGGAGTGCTTTAAGATGACTCTGGTATGTTCATTGCTTGGTGTTCAATGTAACCTATTTCCCCCTTTTTATAACACTTGAAATGTTGAAGGTGTGGCTTAACATCCTCTGTAGTGACGCGTGAATGCTTTGGCGTTTGTCTGCGACGAAGCAGCAATCCATCCCATTAATCGGCAACTTCTTGTTCATGTTAAATTAAAGGAGGGATGAAGTTAAAGACACGATCATGCCTATACAGCAGCCATGACCGGGCCAGGGAAGGACCTGCCATCAGTAGGACGCCTTAGAAGGGACCCCGAGAGAAGAAACATGTTGTCATCTATTTCTAACGGCCCCTTCTGCACGGCCAACCAGACAAAGGGTAATCGAGTTGGATAAATATGTCTTTCAAAATAAAGTTCTGCAGCACAATGTGTACTCAGCGGAACAATAATCCGCCTGTCGCGTTACCTTCCCGTGACATGCCTGCGGGCCATCTCCAGTCCCTCTCGAACCGGTTTAGGGTGTCTTCTGGCCCCGTGTGCCTGGAGACGCCCCTCTAGAGTTACATCCATTCGGTCCGCTCTCGCCCGCAAAGACGTTCCCATAACACTGAACCGATTGGGAAGCGTTAAAGAGTTGGGAACTTCCCTAACACAGTCTGCTTTCAAGACTTCTTGTTACACCTCTCCCACAGTGCTGCCCCCCCCCCCCCCCTTTTTTTTGTCTCCGTTCCCACGGCGCTTTGCTACCGATTTGCTGACTGGTCTTGATTTGGAGAACAGTAGAGGGGAGGAAGGGAAAAACAAGCCGACCTGCAGAAGGCTTTTAGATTCAGACCACATTTGTTAAGAGTCTCACGCATTAGTCCAAAACATGCGGCGCAACCGTTTCTAAAATACCCCCCCGACCCCCCCCCCCCCCCCCCATGGCCAGGACTCCCAATAGGCCTCCCAACAAAATCCTGATGCTTCAAAACCATCACATGCTGCCTGATCCCGTTGTGACAGCCAGACTCTCTCTCTCGCTGTCGTTTTTTTTTTTTTGTCAAGCCTTTGTTTTGATTGCAGTCTGGATTTATGGAAGGATTTAAGCCCACTTGTCACTGTCGGGGGGGTGGGGTTGGGGGAGTTAGGGCAGCACAGATGCCGTCATTAGGTGGATGTCTTTTTTGAGACTGTTTGGGCGCCTCACTGAGCAATGTCCATGATGTTAACAATTCCGGCAAAGTCTCTCTCTCCGGAGCCTCATCAGTGCCCGCTCTGCCTCCCCATTAGCTTGAGATGAAATAAACCATGAACCTCCCGTAGGATTCTCGGAGCAAGCCTCAAATGGACTACCAAAGGGCCCTGTGACTTCCAAGTACTCCAGGGTCGGCGTGTCGCGTCCTCTCGGGTCATTTTTGTCTTTGCACATTACAGGAATTTTCATGCTCCATGGATTTCAGAAGACGTATACAACGGCGTGCTCGGGCTGCTGACCTACAGCCGTATGCATTGTGGGGACCGACAGGAAGACCCCAACAAGCCCGTCACGGCGCCATATTGCTGCTCTTTGTGTGATACGCACCAATGAGATGTTGAAGCCTGTGTTTTTTTTTTTTTTTTGTGGACATATGTGGATCCCCCATCCTCGTGTGCCGCTTTGTTTGTTTGTTTGTTTCTCATCTAATTGTAGCCGCAGTGGTTAAGCCCGTCCCAGATTAGTGGGAAACGGACGCCGCGTTTGGTCCGATGCGTCTCTGAAGGCGAGATGGACACGTTGCACAAGTGTTTGTGTGCAGGCTTCTGCCTCCGGCACAAATGGCAAAAATTAGCTGCCGCGCCAGACGCTCTTGGTTTCCCACCCTCTCACCACTCGCCGAGCCAGTGTGGCTTGCTGTCGCTTTCCACGGGGGGGGAAATTCCTGCACCAAACCAGTGAGTGAAAGAGCCGGTGCCGTGGCCTGGAGGGGAAGCTGCTGGATCCGCAGATGGCATCGCGGCGGAAGTCAAACGCCGATCGCGCCGTTCCTGGTAAGCTCCACCTCCCTTCCCCCCCCTCCTTTGACACGCAGAGCAGCGGAGGTTAGGTGGCATGTGGAGTGGAGGGGGGGGGGGCTTAAAGGTTTTGAGCCCTCGGTTGACTGCCCCCCCTGTGTGGCTTGACCGTCACCGGACGCGACTGGCCGTCTCCTGACTTTAGCCGGAGCAACGTGCGACGTGCAGCAGGAAGATGGTGAATAAGCAGTGCCGCACCACACTGTATCCACACGTTACATGCACTGTTATGGCTGGTTATGAAAGGAAAGGGGGGGGGGATCCTATCAACTGCTCGGATCAGTTTGGACCTCGCTGTTTAACGATGACCTTTTGCAACCTCGCGTGATGCTCTGCACTAAGCTCCACCGTGCACACAATTGTCCGACGGATGTGATCGCAGTGGCCTCCAGATGTTGCCCCCGGCTTACGACAAAGTTGTAACTGCAAGCTATTTTTACATTTGAAAGAAAATCCTTAATCCTGAATCCAGACCATCTCTCTGATCTTTAGACACAATGGTGACACGTGGGTCATTCAAGTTAATAAAGTTAATCGTCATGTTTACCAAAGATTTCAAGAACGCTGTTGCTATTCACTTGGTGAGCCCCGCTGGTTACTCATCGTGGGATGCGGTTAAGACAAACGTTGCCTTGATGATTAAGTCAAAACCGCAGAATGGAGTTGTATCAAAACCTTCTGGTTGTGCACCAACTCCATTAGTTTGTCGTCTGGACGGACGCACAGTGGTTTGGGGATCGCCCTTTGTTTCACCGAGACAATCCATTAACGTCGTCACTCAAAAACGCCTCACGTTCCTGCATTTATGGATTTGCAAAAGTCAAGTTGTAGAAAAATGCCTTGCAGAGATGAATTATGTGGGCAACTCGCGTTCCCTTGGGGACTCATTAGTGTCCGTATCAGGAATGTTGGGTGGGGGGCAGCGAAAGCTGCTGACCCTCCTGTATGTTTTGTCTACGTGTCACCGGTGCGCGGTGGAGAGAATGAGTGCCGGCCAGTCATTAACCCGATCGCTGCCGGGTCCAAGGACCAGCCGTGACCCGCGGGGTTAACCCGGTGTGTGTGTGTGTGTGTGTGTTCCCCTCAGCGGGCCCGGACAATCGAGACAGCTGACCTCTGTGGTCACAGCCAGCCTCCAATGGGAGATAAGAAGGGATTTGGTTTAGTGCCGATGTGCATACCTCCTTCCTACTGTAGCGAAAAGAGAATGGGCCTGTTTGAATAGGCGCGGGGCTGTGTGCGAGCGGCCCGGCCCGGCCTGTCACTGTCTGCATGCCATCACACTGTCTGCGGCTGTCTCTGTTCATTCATCGAGCAACACCTGGGGCAGGTATGGAATTCCCAGAGCCATCACAGATTGATACAATAAGAGGTGTTAAATAAACCAACAACGTGCAGCATGTTAATAAACCAATACGCTCCCAGCCTGTCGTCTGCCAAAAATCTAATAAGATGGGGAGTAAATAGGGAGTTTAGTCGGATGGTTGGACAAGAAAGATGGACTTATTTCACATTAAATCCATGTGTTATCGCTGAGATTGTTTATTTCGCGGTCTATTTATAGAAGGAAACAGCTCAGAAAACCCGTAATGAAACCTGTTGTATAAAAATGTAGAACAATACCACCCAACCCCCCCCCTCCCCTCCCCCTCCCGCAAACATCTGTCCGTGTCCTGTCGGAATGACCCCGGCGAGCCAAGGAGCATACGGACATCGCACGAGTTGTTTTAAAGCGTACGAGCCCGCTGCCTCGTATCTGTAATTAACCAGTCAAATGAAGCAGAGCCGTGACAGATGTGCCATAAAGATAAAGTTATGAAAGAGAGAGTGTGTGTGTGTGTGTGTGTGTGTGTGTGTGTGTGTGTGTGTGTGTGTGAGAGATCCACTTGCTGCTGATGTCCGTATCCTTTACCTCACCGAGGCACCTCGGCGCTGTTGTTGAGCGTGAGGTTATTTCCGCCGCACATCTCGGGTCGACCTCGACTGAACTTTGTTTGCCGGGTCCTTTAAGTCTATTTTGTATTTTTCACCACGGCCCTGAACATCTTTTGCCTCTCTGCGATTTCTTTCATCGAGGGGAACAAACAAACGGACGAGAAGAAAACCTTGCGTAAACTTGAATAACATGTCAATACGGTCTATGAGGATTGGTACGATCCACAACTAGTTCTAATGGAAAAACCCCCCTAAAACGAGCGAGTTGAGTGGAGCGGAGCCGTAGCACGCAGTGGAAGTGAAATGCTCAATTATCTAGTACACTGTAAGCCAGTTCTTAAGTCTTATTTCCTTAAAGTATAAAGAATAAAGGGAACTAAAAATCCCAAAACCCAGAAGGGCCCTTTGTGGTTTGTACCGAGGCTGCTTTGTGTTCCTGCTTTTGTGGACACTACCGACAGGAATGCTTTCTGGCTGTGCGCCTTTTTTCAGGAAGGAACTTGGTGCTAAACTAAGCACTTTTATCAATTGTCATAAAGCCTCTTGTTGTTGTTTTTTTGGTTGGTTCCTTTTAATGTTGCCAGCTCACTGACGTGAGACGAATTAGAAAGTCCGGTCACTGTCCCGTGGTCAGTCGTTGGGTTTTTGTTTTTTCAAAGCGCTGACGCAACACGTTGGGAGGAGGATGTTGGTGTGGTTGTTGTTTGTGTTTCCACTGATCCATAAACGAGACGACGATGAGCTTAAGAAAAGCATGTGGTTACACCGAGAGTCCCGAATATCTAACAGAACTTTCCTTTTGCAAATCTTATTTGCAGTGTTTACTTAATGGTACTTAATGGTGGCGGGATATAATCCATTAGTCAGAACTGTCGTTGAAATCTTCAAAGCTTTGACAAGGCCAAACCTTTCCTCCTCTTTATCCCTTCATCTTTTTGCAGCTGTGTTTTAGTTTGAAATCCTACTTGCTTTTTAATATCATTGACGCAAAATGATATTGTCTCCTGGAATAGTAATTCTTGAATTATGCACTCCATTAAACCGGGGGGGGGGGTGGGGGGCGCCTCCCTTTCTCGGCAAAGCACAAAGGTCTGTACACTTCTTTTGAATAGTTAGCAAAGACACTGTTTCAGTTCCTTCGTCACGTCAGTTTTTGATGAGCCTTAAGCGATTTGTAAAGGCTGTTGTTGGAGGATAATGATCCAGAGGGACAGAGGCCTGTTTTTTTTTAAGAATTTTTTTTTTTTTCTTCTGTAATCACACTTGGCTGTCGACGTGGAGGAAATCAACTGCTCTCCGCACACGTTGGAAGGTTGCCTGTGGGGGAAGAGCACACTTGACACTGAATCACTGAACGCAATTTCCCGGTTATGGGTCCGCTGACTTTAACAAAAAAGGAGCGTTGCGTAACCCCGTGAGCGTGTGTCCTGGACGCTGTGTTGCGATCCGAACCAATCCCGCTGTGCCTGGCAGCTAAACGGCGTGCTTGAGGCTTTATTTACTGGAAGCCCCGCGGAACCTCTCTGAAACGTAAACGGCCCCGGAGGGCCACATAGGGAGGAGCACGCAGCCAGGTGCTGCCTATCTGACCGCAGGAGCAGCTGTGTCAGCACGCCGCCCTCGTCTATCTGGAGACTATTTACAAACACCAGAGGTCAGAGGTCAACGCAAGTGTCCGACCTGTCGATGGGTTTATCTTGTAACATATTTGCTTGCTTTGAGAGAGTCCTTTTTTGTTTTTCTTTCTTTCCTCTACGCCTGCTTTTGAGGTTTTCTCGCCTGATAAGCGCACACGCACACACACAGAGATGTACACACGGCGTTCTCCTGCAGAAGTCTTGCTGGGTTAACCAGAGTTGTCCCGAAAGAAAACCTCTTCTGTTTACATCAGACTGGGGCAGAAGGCTGGTCACTGCAGAAAGGCGGGAACGTAAACGGGTCGCACACGGAGAGCTGCTGTCTCAGGCGCCGCCGACGTGTCACCTTTCCGAGGGGGAGTGTAAAGAGACAAATTAGTGTAGGTTAATTGTTTGGGGGCCATGTCCGCCCCCCCCCCCCCTTTCTGCATTTCCCCGGACTGTGCTCCAGCAGAGCCGTGCTCTGTTGGTGCTGTGCGTCGCCGCTCTGTGCCACCTCAGTGTTTCTGTTATTGCAGAATCAACAACGCGCCAGCGGCTCGTTTTTGCCGTAGATGCTGGAAAAACGCACGCGCTCTTTTCGCCACGAGAGTGAGTCTTATTCACGTATTACGCTTTGGGCGTTCTCTGACGATGCTGGGAATTTAAATATTTCCTATTTCTGAGGTTATTCCAAGGTCAATCCCTAAACTGTCTCTGTCTCTCTCTGACTGACTAAGCCTTTATTTATAGCCTCGGCCCTTGGGTCTGACCGAACGCTGCTGGATACAACGCTGTGTTTGAAATCCAGGCTGCTCGAATGAAAGAGAGGTTTTTCTTCTCGATTTTTGCCGGCTCAGTGACCCCCCGAGTGTGTGTTGGAACAGCTGCCGTGTGAGCGCGTCCATCCTAATGGCATTCTTGGCTGCAGTTTGGAGATGGGGGAAGTGAGAAATGAGGAAATCTTTGCTTATTTGAGATTCTGTGGTGGAGTTTGCCAAAGTGCGTCGAGGACGGCCACCTTCCTCTGCACGTTTTTGGTATGTAGGTTGATGCTCTTCTTATGCCTTATGTCAACATACTTCCATGTGACTTCACCACTGCACCGCAGAATGCAATAACTATTTGTTGTTCATCAACCTCCCCCACATTCTCTACACGCCCCCCCCTTTCCTCTCTCTCACCAATAATAAGGGTCAATAACTCATCAGATCGACGGCCTCGATCAGTTCTAAAGGTCAAAGGGCACTCGATCGACGGGGGCCTCTCTCGTTAGGTCGGATCAGTGCACTTGGCTTCTGTTAAAAGGGATGAATTTGGTGAGATGGTGGAGATAACAAAAGGGGAAGATGTGGAGGCATCCACAGCCCTTCCTCCTGCTCCCTCACCTTTCCTGTACGCTTTAAACACCACCACCACCATCGTGTTTTTAATGACTCAATGAGATCAAGTGTTCGTTCTGCCGAGTCGGGCCGAGAAGAACCGTGTACAGGATTTGTGGGACTGTGTGTGGAGGTGGGGGGTGGTGGTTGGTCCCTGACACCCTTTCAGCCGCCACGCCTCCCTGTAACACACCCAGCGCATGCCATGCCAGCTGCAGCTGTCAAGCCTCAATGCGAGAGATGTCAAAAATTCCCCTCACTCTGCAATTAGAGCCGCTGAATGGCGCACATTGCGACGTCCTAAAATTGCACTCGGCCCCCTTTTCTGCTCCCGAGAACACTGAGTAAATAGAAACTGATGAGGGCGAATAAAAGTGGGCCCCGTCGGCCTCCGAGTTTGACAGATTGTGTTTTTTTTTTTTGTTTGCAAGCTGCTCCTTGTGATGTGCCGTTGGCCTGGCTCAAGCGACCGAAGGGTGGAAGAGGAGGAAGAAGGAAGAAAAGGAAAAAAAAAGAAGGGCCTCATTGACGGGGTGGATTTCTCACGGCTCACTGACAATGTTCGGTTTTCAATGAGTCAAGTGGTGATTGTGAGCCGACCCAAAGAAATGCAAATGTGAGGAACAGATGTACTCTTTTTTTGTTTTGTTTTTTTTCTTCTCTCTTTGGCCGGTGTTTTTATCAGCGGCAGTAATCCCTCACCGCGGCAGAAGATTGAGTGCGGGGCGCAGGGCTAAACGTGTTAACAGGGGAAAAGCCGTGTCACCCTGGCACATCAGAGGCCTTTTTTTTTTCAATAAGGCCCGATGCTCTGGATGGATAAATGGAAGCCTTTTGTGCCCTTTGCCGCGTAAAACCGCACAATGAGGGACACACACGGAGTGAGGTCCTTTCCAGGGAAAACAACTAAAAACAACATTCCTGGAGTCCCGCCCCTCCTTTTTCCTCCTCCTACTCCCTCCTGCGCCTCGCACTCACTCCATGAATCTCTTTTGCCTCCGTGAGAACAGAACCGTGCTCCAATAATGTTTCCATAAACGGGGTGAGGGAATGGAAATAACTCGGACCGCTGCGCTCTCGCTCCCTCTCCCCCCCCCCCCCTCGCTGGCTTTTATAGGGCCGCAGACGGCACTCGGGCGCACACACCTTCTAATGATGCACCGTGTTTCAGGGCTGCCGGGAGTGTGCGCGTTTAGGGCATCGCCGTCCGTCCCGCGCCCCTGCTGCCCAAATATAGCTCCGTCGGGCCGCTTTGCGCGCGGTGCAGGTCAAAGTCTGCTGGCTCGGTGTTTAAATCACCGCACTCACAATTACACTGCACTGTAATCCTGCCGCCATGATGTAGATAATCACTTTTTCCAGTTTTAATCCCCACCACGCCATATCTTTCTGTCCTCCCCTTTGCCCCTCGGTGATGTGTTGTTGTCTTAACTGTCCCACCCTGGGCTCTGTGTTGCCCCAGGTTTTGTGTTGGTGGTATAGCCAACATGCGCTATCTCCTCGTGTGGGGGCGGCTGCTCCCGGAACAGATGTTTTTGATGCCACTTCTGGGGGGGGGGAGGCGTGTGAGGGGGATCTTTTGAAAGTGACTCCATAAAAGAGATGCCAGCTGCATGACAAACCAGTGGCCGCCTAGTTCTCGGGAATTCTTTTTCGGAGCGTTTTCTCTCTCTCTGAGCTCCGATAACCAAGCCTCTGGAGGACGGGAGGGCTTTTCACTTAATCAGACCGTTCCCTTTGGAGAACTTCATTAATTACCGGAGGAAGTCGCTGCACTGGATCGCACGCTCCAGATGGCCACGCGCTTCACTCGGGTGAAGAAATACCCCGTCCTGTTGGTTACCGTTAACCTGCTGGTTCGGTGTTTGTGAATGAGGTCGGTCTCTTTTGCTGCCCAGACGCCCCACCTGCAGTATATAGACGGTTTGTTTGCACCGTGACAGACCGGCTCTGACCCGGCATTCCCGGTCACTCTGCCCGTAGAGCGGATCACAATGTGATATCCGGTGTCAACTTTTCTTTTTCCTCTTCTTTTTACTGCCTGCTTCTTTTTCGGCGCCCTTCCGCAGAGCAGCAGCGGCGTCGCTGTTCTGGCACCCAGCTCACTCGCCTCTGCCAAACCTCCAGTGATTATTTTTCACGTGCTAATTTTAGCCCCTGCGAGGAAAAAAAAAAAAACATTTTATTATCTAGCCTGTGGAGGGAAGGTGTCGCCGGATCTATTGGTGTCTGCCGTCCAAAAATCTAGTTTGTAGGTTTGTGGTGGCGGCCCGGCTGTTGCTCTGCCTCTGCAGCTTTCTGACGGGATCCTAATTAGAAGCTCGCAGGTAATGAAAGAGACAATCCTCAATGGGCCGATAGTGATGTTGTGGTGTTATAAAATGAGTCCATTAGTCAATCTGGCAATAAGTAGATGCGTAGTGGTGTTCAATTTGAGTATGCATATGTAAATCTTCTTCCCTGGTGGGTCTTGACCCCCAGAGATGGGAAAAACTGCTCCGAGATCATCTTGGTTTCCCTTTTTTATAGACTTAGACTTATAGACTATAGACCATTGTGTTGCTTCAGACTCCCCGTACTCATTAGATCACCGCTCCTCCCTCTCCGCTGCTCTCTCTCCCCTCCCTTAACGTTCCGTCTATGTGGCGAGAGGAGGTCTGCTATCACTCAAGGCTGTCATATGAGGAAAAAGTTGCCTAGCAACAACATGGAGGGATGCGAAGCCGTTGTTTACTCTCCGCCCCCTCACCTCATGTGCCCGCTAACCCCCTTCCCGCTCACTCTCTGTGGGGGACGGGGACCGGGGGGAGACGGGGGGCTCAGCCTCCTCCTCTCTGATGAATTCAGACAATGGATAGTGAACAAAGTGTGAGGAGGAGGAAGGTGGTGGTTGGTGGGGGACGGAGGACGACGAGGACGAGGAGAGGAAGAAGAAGTAGTAGTGGTGGTGTCATTCAGCGATGCCTGTTGCCTGCCTTCTGCTTTGCCTCGCTTCCCCTCTGCGGGAGGAACAGGGCATTTCCCCAAACGGCTCCTCTTCCTCTCCACGTAGCTAAGAAGAACCCCGTGGTTACCAGCCGGACTAAAAAACACCGGACGGAAAATGTGTCACATGCCCGGTGTCACACCCTCGGGATTCAGGCCGTTTCAGGTGCATTCTGTTCTTGGGGGATTTAAATGATTTAAATGCCCCCCCACTCCCCGGAAGCTTGAGTGCCTGATCAAATTTAGCTTTTTTGGCCTGTTCTGTACTGTAATTAGGACGCGCGGCTCAGTGGTTCTCACACCACCACACAGAGCTTCATTTAAAAAAAAAAAAAAATGTTTTATCCGGGTTGAAAGTAGAAAGTTGTTGTTTTGGTTTTCCTCCAGAAAGAATGGGCTCCGCCACATAGCTGATCTGAGAGTGTGCGAGTTAACACCAGGCCCAGACCCACTGCGAATGTGCTGTGAGCCGTCGGGTCGCGACGCCTCCTCCTCAAGACGTCTGGGGCGCGTTCACAAATCCACCTCGGGTGTCCCCTCGTGTTCGGACAGCCCGAAACACATGTTCATTGTTCTCGGCCCAAAAGCAAACAATCATATCATCTAGACAGAAACCCCATTCCTTTTAAACACAAACTACACCGGTAATTTGCCCCTGTCTCGTGTACCCATCTCAATCCAAAGCTAAATCATTTCCTCTTCCGTAAAGATTTGAGAAAAGTTTAATCCTCTCTTAATCCGACTGAGTGAGATGACAATCGGTATGTTGTTTGAAAGCGGACGCAACTCTTTGAGAGATGTTTATCTAGTGTTTGTGACTGTTGGCCGTTCAGCATGTGTATCCGCTTGTGTAATGACTACCCTTGGTATGTAAATTACCCATCAGACCGGGACGACTACGTGCAAACGACCAGCGCTTTTTGGGGATTGTGTGACTCCCCGCAGGCCCCGAATGCAGATGTGTGTAGGCCGATGAATAGTTTTTCCTGTTTTTGCTGGGATGCAGTGACAAGAACTCCTAAGTGTTACCTCCTGGGGCTTCCCACTCTTCAAATAACACCCCACAACTTCCACACAACTCCAATCAAAAGCTGAGAAGCCGCCTGCAGGAGGCGAGATCAAAGCCGAACGCGGCACAAAGACCTGCACTCGGTGCTGTTCATTCAGCCTGATTAAAGTCTGTAATTTCCTGCCATTAACGTGCTCCTATACCTCCAACCCCACACACACACACACACACACACACACACACACACACACACACACACACGGGGTGGAGCAGAGCAGGCATCGTCAGGAAGCGGTTTCAATGACACCGTTTTTAGTGTTCCTCCAATTAAACTGCCTGGAATCTATCATCAAAACGCAATTCCCCCCCCCCCTCCCCCCTCCCTCGTGGCAGCTCCCTACTTGGCCTTGATGTGGCTCAGGAGGTTTCAGAAAGCGACCGGCGTCACTGTGAGCACTCGCACGCATTCACAGGCCTGTAAGTGTAGCTTTTAGCGTCGGCCGTGCCGTAGTTTTCCCACCCAGAGATCCCAGCGCACCGATTTTAAACCGTGTCACAAGTCTGCTCGGACTAGTCCACGTCGCTCCGAGCTGACCTGAGCGTCAGCCAGCAGCTGATCAAACGACTGCTTTTGTCTCGTTTGGCTTGACCGCCACTGACTTGCGTTTGCATAAGTGGAAAATTGCGACTAAAAGAAGACGCTGAAAGTCGTACTGGATATTTTGTGCATTTGCTTCCTCGTCTCCGGGCCTCCGCAGTGACCTTTTTTAAATGCTTATTATTTACCGCCATGCAGGCACATTTTTTTTCTTCCTTCCTCTTATGACCTGTTGGAGCCCCTGATCTCTCTCTCTCTCTCTCTCTTCACTCTTCTCTCTCTCTCTCCATTCTGTTTCTCTGGCCGCCGCTGAAGGTGTTGCAAGCTCAGCAAATAAGCATCGAGCGAGGGGGATTATCTGTTCTGAAAGCAGTGCCGTTTCCCCCCGTGATCCCCCCCCCCTCAGTCCATCTCCTCTTATCTCACTGTGGTGAGATGTCGTACCAAGCTGCAGTTCAGAGCACATAAGTGGGTTCCTCACCCCCCCCCCCACCCCCTCCCCATCCCACCCACCCACCCCTCGCTAAAAATGTCAGCCGTTGCGAGAAACTTGGAAGGTCACAGGCTTGACCTGGGCATCTTTTCCCCAGGAACAATAGTTCTCCCGGCCCCCCCCCCCCCCCCCCCCCCATGACCTTCCTTTTTCTTGTGCTTCCTATCAGCCGGCGAAGCTCTGAATGTCACTGGCCCGCCCCCCCATAACACCCAACCCCGGCCCCCCACCCAGCACAGCCACCTACTTTCCTTTACACATGCTAATGTCACAGTCCCATTCATTTGGCTGGTGGCTTTGTCACAGGGGGGAGGGAGAGGGCTGTGTGCGTTAAGGGGGCAGCTGTATGCATTTCACTGACGTGCCCCCCCGCCCCCCCCCCTCTTACCCCACCCAAATGGCTGCCAGACTTATTTTGCTTTTACCCTGTTCTTCCTCTCTCCGTATTCTCCCCATACTAGTCGTTGGGCAAAGGAGCAGAAGGAAGTGCGGCCGTTGCTTCCTTGCTGAGGCGGATTTCTCTCAACAAGTGGCTGATGGATTTAATGCACTTGGATAGCATCTCTACAGCAGGGCTCATTACCACCGTGGCTCACCGGGCTTTGAGTCCTCTGCCATTCGGATTTGTGGCTCTGATTTGAAAAAGGAGTCTCTCAATTAGGTGAGCGCGGCGGCGGATGCCTAATGTTGGTTTCCGTGTCGTACCCTTTATAGGAAAGACTCGTGCGGGCTGAAAAAATGCATCTTAACCCACAACTCTCGTGCAGAGGAAGCGTCCAACAAAGCGAGGGGGGGGTCGTGTTTTTGAGGCCCGCCTCCTGAATGACGCGCGTTAGTGTGTTGCCGCTGCCGGTGTCACACACCGCTTGGTTCCCCTCCGCTGAGTCGACAATGTGACGACGTGGCCTCCGGCTGAACTCGGGGCGGCGCGGCTGTTTCTGAGCTTTCGATCCGAACTCCTCACAACTCTTTAACAGCACGAGAGCGCTCTTCTCACCCATTTCATTCCTTGTCCTCCCACCTCCTTCTCCCCTCTCGGTCGGGGAGAGTGCTCTCTGCTGACGGGCTGTCATTGGTACGGCGGTTGCAGAGTGAAGCGGCGCTCGCATGGCGGCGGTGGTGGAGGAGGAGGGGAGGGTGTTGGTTTATTCTGGAGACCTCTACGTGCACCTCCCGTTCTGTTCCCCAGTGGTAGCAGAGGGCCCGTGGCGGCGCGGCCAAGTTCTGGGGGACAGATGGTCCGCGGCGAGCGCGGGGGATCCTGTGTGCGAGGCTCCACTGGCGCAGCCAGGAACAAACAGCGGCCTCCTTCTGCTCGGAACATCAGAAGAGCTACTGGGTGCAGGACCTGAACGGGCCACGCCACCCGTGTGATGCCGGTTTGGGTTATAACGCTACCTTGTTTTGGATCAGGAACGGGTCTCTCGCTCTTCCTCCACTCGCCCTCTGGGGACGTCGCTGGTGCTTCAATCGAACGCGACTGGACACGAAAATGTCGGTGGCGTCCTGTCCATTTTTGTTCTCAGATCCCCGCCCCGAAACAACAAAAGGACAATGGCGGCGTGCTGCCTGGCAGGCGCCGGGCAGGTGGCCAGCTGGCACGGCCGACAGGGTTAGGAGACTCCCATTTTCAGTGGAGTCAGGAGGAGGAGCAGGATGAGGAGGCGGCGGCCTGCCTCTCTCCTGCGCTAACTGCACACAGCAAGCACTACCCCTGTTGGGCAGCTTTTCCGTGTGCCACACTCGAGAACGACGGGGCTCCTTTTTTTTCCACAGCTCGGCCACTGCACCGTGTCATTGTTGAGCTTGACAGACCGCTGTAGGTTATTGTGTAAATCTTGGCACAAAAGAAGTAGTCATTCCACAGATTTTTTAATTTTTTTTTATTATTATTATTTTATTTATTTTAATCAACGAGTCATCTGAATGTCTGGCATTGGAATTTAGAAACAGTCCAGCTGAGGCGTAAAATACACTGTGTTTCTCTCTCCGAGTGTCTGCTTGGTCAGAGTCGGCTCTCCTAGAGCACCCCAATGACATCTGTATTGGATATATATGAGCACTGACACGCTGATTATTTTTGAAGCAAAAAAGTTGCGTTTGAACCCTTGACTGTGACCACTGTGCTACTCAGCTACTCAAATCCACTTTCCAGAAAAACGGAGGTGAGAAATATCTGCCTTCCAGTAGCGTGGAGAAGCATAAACCTAATAGATTGAATATTTCACCTCAACCTAGTTCACATGGTGTCTCAAATCATTTCCTACTGGCAGACACCCCCCCCCCCCCCCCCCCCCGCCCCCCTTCTACTCCCCCTCCCTCCTTTTTCTTTGTCCGTAACCAGGCATGTGGTCGACATTATGCGATCTGAATGAGCGCGCAGCAAATGAAATTCACCATGTGCAGTGTCCATTGGGTAAATGGACTAGGGGTCTCAGGTGACCCCGGCGATTTTAGACGTTTCCAATGGAGCTACTGCGAGCACGGCGCACTCAAGGGTGCACTCAGCCGGTGCACTCAGCCGGTGTTGCAAAAACAAGGCTAATGCTGGCGTAAGCCTCCTCGGCGATAAGGCAGCGGCTGGAAATGGCCACGGGTCCCAAAAAAAACGGCTGCCTTTTTGTTTTAATTTTTCACACGTGAGCGCACAAACCGCTGACGGATGAGGTGTGGCGAGAGCGCAGTGAACTCGGGTTAGCCGCGGCCGCAGAGCCTCCTCTCAGTCCGGCTGTCTTCTTCTGGCCTGAAGCAACCGTCCTTTATTTCCTGTCACGCAGGAGGAGCATAAAGAGTCTCTCTCGTTGAAGCGGCGGAGGATACTCTGCAGCGCTTGTTTGATAAAGGCTGTGCCTTCCAGTAGTCGGAGCGCCTATGGGCGTTGGTGAAGTTGGACATTTCCCACAGTGCACCGTGAGGCCCCGATGATGAGGTTCCATGTTTACCGTTTCTGTCTGACCTCCTTTTTTTCTCTTTTTTTCTTTGTGTTTAATCTCTTCTGCTGATTGTTCTTGGGCCGCTGGGTCAGCTCAGGTCAGTGTGCGCTGAGATGAAAACAGAAAGCCTCTAATCGTTTTTCCCCTTTCGTTTTTCTCCAGCGTCTTGTCGGCAGGAGCTCAGGTGTTCGCGTGACTCTGCATGTTTGAAGGGTCAGTTGGTATGAAGCTTATTCACGTTTCTCTCTGAGGGACTGAGAGCACATATGCAGACTCTCACAGACAGGGAAAGGACTGTTTTGAACAAGACCGATGGGAGAAGACCTTTTAATATAGGGGCGGGGGCTCATTTTGGCACTTCTTAAAGACTGCTCGGTCTCCTTGTTTGGTATAGCAACAAACAACAAACCAGGATGAGTCCCCTTCTCTTCCTCTGTAGCTGGAGGTCATCATTAAATCACTCATTTTCATTTTCCACAAAATGCCTCCACAAAAAAGGCCCTTGCTCAGAGGGTCAGACCTGCAGTCACAGCCCAGAGCCTTTTGAAAACGTGACAAGTATGATGTGAAATGGCAAAGTATTATTTATTAATTCTGTAGTTTTTCCTAAATAAATATTGCCGTCTGTGGCTGTTAAATTGTCCTCCGTGGGACTCTTGGTTGAAGCACAGCGAGGCCACTGTCAGTTTCCACACATCGGGCTCGATAAGGCAGCTGGCTCGAATTCAATTTGTCGGTTTCCTTGCCTCCCACTGAGGGTGTGACCCTCTATTCACACTGGCCATTAAAATCTCGGCATTGCTCCCTGCAGGCAACGCGGGCTCAACGGGGCGTTCAGGCTGGTGGTCCGGTCCACAGTGAGAGAAGGCGGAGTGGAATGATCGGCTTCTTACTGGCTCGTATGCAGGAAGTTATCGCTGTGTACAGGAAGGGGAGGGTTTCGGCCATTTAATGGCAGGGCTTCAGCATCAGTGCTAATTTGAAGGGTCAGCTAGTGGTAGGTTCCTCCCCTGTAGTGAGGTTGAATAGTGTGAGATGAAAGAGGAAGATGTTAAATGGATTTGGTTTTCTTTGTTCCGTACCCAATTAATTGGCTCCGTGGTTTAATGGCACTTGTCTTTTGAGCAAGGTTTGGCAAAGCTCCCTCGCCTTTTGCTTTGTTTTTCTCCTCCTCACTTCACCACTTTCACTTCTCTTAACGCCTGGAACCAGTCGAGGTAAAGAATCGCTCCAGTGAAGCAAAGCACACAAGTGTGTTTCCATCAGAACAGAGTTCTGGTTGCAGTCTACCCCTCCTCCCATCCCAGGAAAGTGGGATGAATTTAATACCGCTCTTGCACTAAACCATCGCGTACGCCCCGAACCGCAAGGGTTCTGGAACAGCTGCTCTCAATGGAGGGTTGAAAACCGAGCTCCCCACGTTGTTGGAAAAGCAACTCCTCGGAGGGGCGAGCCCTGGAACCGAGGGCCGCGCGAATCCGATCGCACTGGAGTGCGACGTGACCTGGAATGTGATTCATTGTTTTCGTCGTTTCGAGTTCCGCGAGGTATCGCGCGGCGGCAGCGAAGCGTGAGCGACGCGCCTTCAGGTCTGCCAGCTTTCTGCTCGGGTTTCCTTCCTGGCGAACGAGGTGTGACACTAGCTGCAGCCCGCGATCACCGATCGGCTGATCGCGGGTGACCAGGAGAGCAAAACAAACAGGGGGGGGGGGTGGGGGCCTTGTAAATCTGCTTCTCATCGCGATGCCCCTGACTCACTATATGACAAAGTCCATGAGCTGGAAAATTGGTGTAATCATCTTGGCCTCTAACCTTCATTGCACCCCCACCTCCCCAATTTGGCTGCGGGGGGGGGGGGGAGGAAAGAGGGTGAATGCATCGCAGCTTGGCTTTGGCCCCCGGAGGTCAGGGCACCTTGGCTGGCGAGGCCGACCACCACTTCCTGCCTGGAGCGAAAAGAGCAGCGTTAATATGGCTCTATTACGCCGAGCTTTATTAAAGGTAATTGGCCATAATCACAGGTCTGTGTTCACCGCTCACCGGCCCCCAAACCGCCCGACCCTGGGCCGCTCTGACCCCCGGGGTCGGGCGGTTTGGGGGGGGCGGGGTGCCAAACGAACACGTTTGGCCCTGAGGAGCGGCAGGCCGGGTCACTGCCTGTATTTTCAAGGAGTGGGAACATTTGAAGAGGAAAAAGGGCTTCGATACAAGAGCCTCCTGCTGCTCCTGTTTTGTTATACTTGGTAACCTGTTTTTAATAATGGTACCTGCAATGCCGTGTTATGATATTCGGCAGTCATTTGGTTCCATGGCTGAACATTTGCAAATGTTGATATATTTGTGACACCAATTGACTAAATTGTTGCTTCCCGAGACGTTTTGAAACGTGACCTTGGGTCAAGGCAAGTGACGATTTTAGCTTTTTCAGGGAGTCACTGCCACCTCGAATGCCACCACGCTGTCAACAAATCGGGCTTGGGGGAGGATTTGGCATTCATTCTGTGACATCTCCTTTTGATGGCGTTACGACATGGCCGTGCTTTTCGAGCAGTCATCGTTTGCTTGAGTGCTGTGTACTCTTGAGCGCAGGCTTGTTAAAAATGTGTTTGCAGCAACTGTTTGCAAACAACGTATTTGCCGTGCTACCAATCCGGTGGACGTGCGCCATTTGGGACAAAAACACTATTCTACTGTCGAGGTGAGGATTGAGTCGGTCCGCCGGAGTCGGCTGTATCTGAATATATCTGAATATCTGTGATAGCAGCCGATTACTTAATAGGACGGTTGGACGGAGAGCGTGCACGGTTCCTCGCGACATAGTAATATCTGCCGGGCCTTTTTAATCAGGCCACAATGTCAGAGGGTTATTTTAAGAGCTGGCAGAAGTGCTGGGCTGCTCCTCCCCGGGTGAACCAAGATGAAGGGCGGACCGGCCAACGTCAGAGACAGGGAACAGGTTCATTACTGTAATTAGGCCTTCGCTCGCTCTCGCTCTCTCTCCCGTCCCTTCCCCGTGTTCACCGGGCCATGTGTCTTAAACACCCATAATACTCCAGTAATAAAGGGCTCTTAGTAAAGCAGACCGCCTACCCTCCATCTGCTGCATCCCTTGAACACACACACACACACACACACACACACACGGCCAAAAAGCCAAGGAGAGAAAACAGCCTCCTTCAGGTCACAGGGATCATGGATTCTGCAGACCAAGTAGCCTGTGGCTCTCTATTGGTTTGAGGGGGGGTGGATGTGAAATGAGACATGTTACAACTGTGTTCATTAATCACTGTCGCAGAGAAAGTAGCTAATAGGAGGCAGGAAAGGGAAACGCAGACCACCATGTTCTTTGGTTTATCCTGTCCAGCTGACCCTTTGCTGACCCCGTGTAGGGTCAGCATTCGACTACTCGCCTGTTTATAGAACTATGAATTCAGTCGTCAACAGGTTAGAAAGAGTTTTGAGGGGAAACCTGGGTTGCTGTGTAACGGCTGTGATGCATTTTAGAGACGTAGAGCTTGTACATATTTCCCCAGTTTACACGATAAAATAATCGTTTCGCCTAACAGTGGTGTTTTTGTGTCGACCGTATTACGGCTCCTTATCGTGTTATTTATTTGTTTATTGCTGCGCGTCACAGACTGCTGTTCAAACTCGTTCATGCCGTTGTGTGGTCATGCATCGGGGGTCGCAGTCATCAGCTCCTTTTTTGTTTGTCTCTTTTGGGCCGGTCATCAGTCAAAGCCCCCCCCCCCCCCCCGTTGGAGCGTCCCCATCGACGTGGCTGTTTGCACAGGTGGCGACATTTTGCTGTCACTACCTCCTGTGTGTGCGTGTGAAATGGCCTGTTTTGCGGCCGGGTCGCGGCGTTTTTTTTTTTGTGCCGGCGGTCGGCAGACTCCGCTCCGTCGCGACCGGGAACGAGAGCGGAGACGGATCTTGGTTGACGTTGGCGCTACGTTCACACGTTGTTGGTGGACTACTGGGTTCGTACGCGCCGCACACTCGGGAGCTTGTTTCACACGTACCCTGGCAGTACTGGCACACGGGCGAGGGCGGTTATGAGACACTTAGCCGAGGCCAACCGCCATAAACCCTTTAGGTACTTGCATGCATGTTATTGCCATGTTACTGCTTTCATCAGAGGCATCGCGGCATCTTGAATATTGATCCCCTCTCTCGGGTGGATGGATATTTAGTGGATTCAATAGACAACAGAGGTCACATGTATTTTCTCTTTTTGCCAATTCACAAATGAATATGCACCAATAATCCTGAAATGCGTTTCTTTATAACCAAATACACCAAATTTACACTTTTAAACATTTAAACGTGTTCATGTTTAGGATTTAAACCCTATCAGTAATGCTTTATAAGTATTGAATGGGTCAATTCACATTTGCTCTCACACATTCGTTCGATGCTTTATGTTAAAAATGATAAAAACCCAAATCTACCGCGAGACCCTTTTTCCAACTCCCGATTTTCACCCTGTTGAAAACGAGGCTTTGCTTTTTGCTCCACTTCAACCTCGCAGATATTTCATTATTCATTCTTCTCCAGTTCTAAAGGGGCAAAGTTATTCCCCCGAACACTCCCGTGTCGCTACATTATGCACTCGCATGACACAACACAATGTCTCAGTGTCGGCACATCTAACCGAGGAGGCATCATTATCAATCCATCTATACACATCTGGGTCATGCATGTATTAACCTGCATCTGGCCCGGGCTGAGACGCTGACTTCATTGTGCCCGTCCTCCCCAGTGCATTTGGTCTAGTCTGGCCTGTAGCTGATCTTGATTTGACCCACATTTCCATCCCCAAAATGGTTTACCCATCACCTTTATCCATATTAACGGAATGTAAACAGTTGCACGGGAACATAATAATGTGCATTCTGAAGAGGAACCACGCGCGGGCGACATCTTTTAACGGCGTCTCTCGTCTCCACTGGAGCAAAGCCAAACTGGAAACCCAGTAGTGCCTGCGTGATGTGGAGGCTTCACTCTGTAACTCTTGGGGGATTTTCGCATAATTGCAGTGGTGGGAGGAAGGAGCCACACGGCCAGCGCCCGATGAACACAGGAAGAACATTTAGGTCAATGTGGGGAAGGCTTGTAGTCATTGCGACACGGTGTCATGTGATCTCTCATTTAGAAGCCAGTTTCTAAGACGATGAATTCATCCCCGTTGTCACACCTCAGTCACTAAACCCCTGCAGCATCTCTAATGGCTTTGTTTGCAATTGATGGAAGAGGAGCGGCTCACTTCCCCCCTGGCTTTCGGCGGCGGCACACAGCGCGGCCTTTGTTTGCGGCCGTC
This sequence comes from Apeltes quadracus, assembly GCA_021346845.1. Taxonomy (NCBI): domain Eukaryota; kingdom Metazoa; phylum Chordata; class Actinopteri; order Perciformes; family Gasterosteidae; genus Apeltes; species Apeltes quadracus. The sequence goes on from CM037922.1 coordinate 4,414,768, forward strand.
TACGTTGCTTTGACTGTGTCGAATCGCTCAACGTGGTCTGAACGAGGAGACGCAAACGACCCGGCGCCTGTTTTAACAAAAGAGCCACGCGCGGTTCGTACACACAGATATTACGGATAAGAAATGGAAACCGCCTGAGTGTGAAAGGCATCTGAAAGCCGAAAGGGAACAAATCTGCCTTTCCAGGACAAGCCAACATACATTTTTCACTCGCCTTCCCTCTGTCCTAAGATGTTCCGCTGGTAACTTATTTTCCGTAGTTGGGGTCGCAGAGTGGACCACCGCTTCTTATTTCAGGGAATTTGTTGCTATAATGTCTTATTATTATATTACATTAAACACAATATTCTTTGCCATAGCCAGTGTACCCCACTAATCAACCACATCCGATTTAAAAGGCGATGTGGCGTTGCCGTTGAATATGCAAATATCCCCCCTGTATAATTTGCAGCCTGTTAATGCTGCAGGCGGTTGGATCAGATATTGGTACATGTGAACATTTAGCTGAACATCTGCCCCTTGTTGCTGTGATTTGCTTCATTGCCATCTGTTAGGCATTGCCTGGAAGCACCGGCAAAGATATACATCCATCTTGTTATAAACCCATAATGGTACCAGCTCCTCTCAAATACACTAATTAGCCGTATTCGATGGTGGGCTCGGCGGCAGTTCCAGAGAATACGTACCCGTCAGATGGACTTTAATACGAGATAAAGACGCACAATGCAGGTCGGCAGTATGATCGTTTCTAAAGCAGAAAGCCGTGTTTCGGGTCACTTGGCGCAGCACAAATTGCTTTTCCCCGTGTTCTCAACAAAGAAACGGTCTCCGCCACATTGAAACCCCCCTGGCCGTGTGCTAACGCTTCCCTTTGTTTCTGTGCCATAGGTCTTCCAGCTGTCTTCCTGCCTCGGCGGCACGCTGTGAGAAAAGGACTCCACGCCGCTGTGCCTCGGCGCCCCTCGGACACTTGTCCTTGACGTCCAAATATTATGTGCTGATCCGTCGTGCCAGCCGCCTTCAGTGAGTTATGACGACGGCTGCTCCGCCGACTCAGCAAAGAGGCCCCGCCTCCGCTCAGCAGCGAGTGAGTCGCATGATGTAATGAAGAGGGGAAGTCTGCTCTTCAAGGAGTCTGCCAGCAGGATATGAGTATTTTGAGCCCTGCGACGGATAACAAATCAAACCTCGTGGGAATAGTGGGAGGCCCAGAAGAATACTCCAGAGCAATGCAGTCAGAGGAGCTTTTCAGCAGGAAACTGAAATCCCTGAATGGCAACATGGGGCCACCGGGCCCCAACGTGCAGGGGAAACCCGACGGCGCAGGGAAAACAAATGGCAACCCGGCCATGCCTAAAATGGGCGTCAGGGCCCGGGTGACCGACTGGCCGCCGAGGAACGACGGATGGGACGGACAGCCTTCGCCGAACTACCAGAGCGTCATACCCGTGTTCCAAAACGGAATACTGGAGCAAGGCGAGCCCGTGTGCCTGGAGGTGGAGTACTCCGACAAGTACACGCTGAGCGACCTCGTCAGCCACTCGCCGCTGAAGGGCCTGCACCCCATCCGCCAGCGCAGCAACAGCGACGTCACCATCAGCGACATCGACTCCTGAGGACACGCTGGACCAGAACGCCGTCAACCCCAACACCGGGGCCGCGCTGCACCGCGAGTACGGCAGCACGTCCTCCATCGACCGCCAGGGCCTGAGCGCAGACGGCTTCTTCACCATGCTCCGGGGCTACCGGGTGGACACGCTGGACCACCGCAGCATCCCGCCCGTGGGCTTCCCCGAGCTGTTGCGCTGCGAAGCCGCCTTGTCCCCCAGCCTGCAGACGGCAGCCCAGATCGCCAGGGGCGAAATAGTCCACATGCCGGGCTACGACTACGTCGACAGCTCCCTCGTATACAGCCGCGAGCCCGAGCGCTCCTTCATGAGGCGCCTCAAATCGGAATCCTCCGAAACGTCCCTGTTCAGGAAGCTGCGGACCATAAAGAGCGAGAGCGACGCCCTGCGGCTCTCGATGGAGGACGACCGGCGGCCGCTCAGCTTCCAGAAGTGCTTCGCCCACTACGACGTCCAGAGCGTTCTTTTCAACATTAGCGAGGCGGTGGCGAGCAGAGCCACCCTGAACCAGAGGAAGAACACCACCACGGGGGCCTCGGCCGCCTCAGCCGGAGGCCCCGGGGCCCCGGTGCCCGCAGGCGGAGCGGCGGCCGGACCCGCGGCCGGGTGCCCCGACGGCGGAGCGGCGGGATGCGCCGGCGGAAATGCGCCCATGTTCGAGTCGCCCCTGGGCAGCAGGGAGGACTTGAACCCCAAGGAGAACCTGGACGCGGACGAGGGGGACGGGAAGAGCAACGGCTTGGTGCTGGGCTGCCCGCACTTCCGCAACGAGATCGGCGGCGAGGGCGAGAGGAGGATCTCGCTCTCCAGGGCCAACAGTGCCAACTACAGCGGCATGTCGGAGAGCTGCTCCTTCGAGTCCTCCCTGAGCTCCCACTGCACCAACGCCGGGGTCTCCGTGCTGGAGGTGCCTCGGGAGAACCAGCCCATCCACAGGGAGAAGGTCAAGCGCTACATCATTGAGCACATCGACCTCGGCGCGTACTACTACCACAAGTACTTCTACGGCAGAGGTAAGAGAAATTGGACGTTTGTATTTTACAGACTCGCCGCTGAGGATTGTTTTTCCAGACCCGCTGCACAGAGCCGGTTCCCACACGCAGCGGCCTCGGCTCGTGGGGCTCGGATATCTGGACGGGCCCCGGTTATTTTCGTAGGACCAGATGAAATGAGGGCCCGAACAATAGCGAGCTTGTGTCTGGCGCGAGGGTGTGCGTTTCAGCTCCCCGGGAGAGGAGCGGTCATGTCCCGCCTGTGATATCGGCCCGAACCCCGCGGAGTGGCTGTGATTAGTCATGTGAGCGGAGCGAGGTGAGCGAGGGGGCCGGCGCTGCAGCTGTTCACTGTCGAGGGCCGCGGGGGTGTGAGAACCCCCCCCCCACTCCCTATGAAACTTTTAGGGGTCAGTACAACTATGTCACGGGCCCCCGGCTCCCTCTCATTAAAACACCTATGTGGCAGAGCAGCGACCCATCATCCAAAACACTGTCTGTGGTCTCAGCAGATTGTGTTACCCATTCTTGAGCCTCCCCAGAAAGGAAACGAAAAACAGCTGCTTCACCTTTTGGATCGCGGAGAAGCGGCTGACCTTCACCCAAAAAGACGGGTGAAGGTCAGCGCGGCGGTCCGGGTTCTCGATGGAGGCTCGGTGTCTCCGCTTAGCGAGCCGCTCTGCACGCGGAATCTTTTTAGCGTACTGCGTGAGTTTACTCCGAGTTATCGAAGTGCTTTTAGCCTCTTCCGCTGGCCGGCGTACCTGCCGAACGCTCCGCGTGGCCGTCGCTTTCGTTCTGATGTCACGGCTTTTTCACGGAGTGCCGACGTGGCTTTTGCCCTTCGTCCATGAGGTGTTTTATCAGAGAGACAAGTCTGTCATCACCTCCGCTTCGCCATAAACGGGCACACACACACACACACACACACACGAACGGGCACAATCAAAGTCACACACTCACAGGGGCGCGGCCGCATGTCACCACTTCAGGGCCGGTTTTTATGGACCTGGGCTGAACATTGATCCTATTGATTGCCTGAAACCATTCTTCCCCCACCACAGAAAGTGTTTTTATCCCCACCCTCAGGCCAGAGCTTTAAATAGAACTATATATTTTCTATATATGTGCCGTACACAGCGATTTGTGACCTGAAGTGGAGTCATGAAAATAAAAAGTAAAGACACTTCAACATTTTGAAGGCCTTTCTGTGTGACAGGAGGACAGGAGAGAGGCAGAATTCGACAGTGACCGTCAAAGTCATGCATTCTGCGACCTTTTGGCAAATTGTCAGCCATGTGATGAGCAACAGTGACATGTTGTAGGAGTGCGTTGACAAAAAGCTGTCCCCTACAACCGACCGGGTCTGCCTGCCGGGTTCCTGATGCCTCGTGACTTGTGCACAGGGAAAAGCAGGCCTGCTACCTTTTTGACCTCACCGCCCCCCCCCAACCCGTCGGAGCGTTGAGTCACTGCCGAGGTCTTTCCTTTTGTTGTCGGCCGAGTCCCAGGTCTTTCTCCATGGCTTTAGCCTGGATTAGGGGCTGTTTGCTCAGGGCATCGCTCTTTGTGTGCAAAGCTCAGCTGCTCGCCGTGGCCTTAACATTCACACTTACACATACACTACGCTTTTTTTTTTTCAGACTCACACTTCAGAAATGTTTGGCAATGACGGTACGTCTTTCTGATGTTCCCAGTAGGTGTTCTGTGTCTGATGGCATTATTTGGGCAGTTGTGATGAGTCGCTAATCCAACAGCGTAATCTATGTATTGTTAGAACAGGTGTTTATAATAATAATGTATCTTTCTTTAAACCATTACATTAGTGTTAGTGACGCCTTGCCAGAAATGCCCCTAAAATGTTCAATTAAAAAGCATTCTTTTATGGCATTTCAGATACTTTTACATTTACTATTAATATGTTGATCTGAGTGACAGAATAGTTAGTAATTAATCTTTTTAAGATTAATTATCTAAAACATCTTCATTTTTTAATCATTGCCCCAAATTCATATTTAATATCAAATCCTATTAAACAACAAAAAGAAAATGCGTAGAATTCTTTGCTGTGATTCTTCACTGCTACTAGGCTCTAAATGTTTCTTGTCGTGAGATGCATTGTGTTGCGTATGTGGGTCAGCGACGGGTCGGAGTGGGGCAAACTGTCCAGAGCTCTGTTTTTATTTGTATGCTTTTTTTTTTTTTAATCCCTGTGCAAACACTACACGCCAAGCTTTAATCCAAAGAGTTTCCAGCGGACCCCTGCTGCTTTCTGTAATCAGTGTCGCAGCTCGTCCACGGCCAATCCACACACACACACAGAGGTGTTTCTGATACACAAATAAGCAAATTGATCCAAGGCCTCTGTAAAATGCATGAAAACAGTGATTGTTCAATTCTCTAAAAAGTCTAAGTTAAAATGTGCATTTTCTTTTTCTTTTTTTGATTCCCATTTTTCTCGCATGACCTGCAGAGCATCAGAACTACTTTGGGGTGGATGACAACCTGGGCCCCGTGGCGGTCAGTGTCCGCAGGGAGCGGCTGGACGACGGGAAGGACAAGGACGGGATGCAGCACAACTATCGAGTCACTTTCAGAACCAGTCAGGTAACGATGACACACAAAGTGCCCTTATTCTGCTTATTCTCTCTGTCGCCACGTGCGGCCATCCATCGCTCTATTGAAAAAAAAAAAAACGCCCCACGAGCCGGGCCACGGGGTTAAAAAGATTTTCATCCATTTATATTCAATTCATTTTTATTTTGTATAGCCCAAAATCGCAAATTACAAATTTGCCTTGGAGGGCTTTAAAGTCTGTGCACATGCAATCCTCTGTCCCAAGACCCTCACATCGTCACAGTAAAACCCCCCCAAAAATGAAAAAACCCTTCCAGGCCGTTGGCCTGTCCTGATCATTTAGAATGGGAGTTCGTAATGCCCTCCAATGGGGCCACAGTGGAGCCATTGCCCTGAATAGCATGGCACAAAATGAAAGGGTAATGTCACGCTAGATCTTTAATTTCCCAAGATGTTGAAATAAAAGGCAACGTGTCGAGGAGATCCGGAATGAATAAAGGCACATCGCCGTACGAATCTACATCAAGACCTCATGAGGCACTGTGCCTAGCTGGCTGAAAGCTCACCATCTGCCTTTCCTGCCAGCTGACGACGCTCCGCGGAGCCATCCTGGAGGACGCCATTCCATCCACTGCGAGGCACGGGACGGCCCGCGGCCTGCCGCTGAAGGAAGTGCTGGAATACGTCATCCCCGAGATCAACATCCAGTGTCTGAGGCTGGCTCTCAACTCCCCCAAGGTCCCGGAGCAGCTTCTCAAGCTGGACGAGCAGGGGGTGAGTACAGGGAGACGGCGCCACCGCCGCCGACTCGTGCTGAGGATGATCGAGCGGCGTAGAACTTGGATCGGGGGGGGCGGGGTCTCGGGAGGAAGGACGTTGCTTTTGCAAGCGATAGATTAATCATTTTAATTCACTGGTTTATGGGGTGAGACACACTAATCTGGATGCTGTCAATTACCTGAGTCGCTGCGAGGTTGCCAGGCAACTAGCCGAGATTCTAGGAAGTCATTGTGCCCTGGAAAGTAAAAAGTGCTTCACAGAAGCCCCATAAAACCAACATTTATTCTGACACGAGTTGCTTACTTTGGGATAGATGGAGCGAGGCGATCTGCGTGTCCCCCACCGCAGATCGCAGAATGTTCATTTCCTCATTTAACTAAGCAAATCTTCATAAAATCTATAGCTATTATGAGAAATTACAGTATTGATATTAATACATATTATATTCTTGGTATACTTATCTGGCGTCTGCAAAAGAGTTCACTTTATTTGGCTGAAGCTTCCATCCCGTATGTGGGCTGCTTGTTATAGATGAAGTGGAGGCAGAAGACGGCGCGCGTCACACTTGATTAGAGTCACTATGAGCCCCCGCACGCCGCGGCGCCGTCATCCACCACTTTTGACTCACGTTTTCCGCCGGTGGATGCGAGCTTAAGTAACTCGCGTCCTGACAACTTACTTCATCTGACAGCAGGTGATTCGCTATTCTTCCCGCCCGGCGGAGAATGTCATCTTGCATTATCTCTGTTTGAATAAAATGGCCATTAGCGATACGGGCTCCCCACAGTCACAGGTGTCACAGATGGATTCATTGTTTGATCTTAAGGCCTTTAATATCTCTTCTAATGAAACTGCAAAAATGGAAAGACGAGCGTGCGGGGGGGGGGAAATTAGCTCCAGCTTGTCTTGTTATCAGAGAATCGGCTGCTTATTAGTCTAATTACATTCATTAGCATGAGCCCATCCTTCCATTTGACAGGGGAGAAGCTGTTATAATAGAAAGTGTCAGCCACGTCTGTTTCGTACATTCAGATTTTGTTCCACACGTAAACGAGCAGAGCAGCGTCTTCGCCAAAGTAAGTCCAATGCCCTTAAGACAATGACACACCCGGCGCGTCCCATTATCGCATCATAACCTGGGAAGTAAGTGTGCGGTAGGAAGTGCTTCCTGCCACTTCTCACGGAGTTTCTTCACCTGCCTTTCTGCTACGAGAGGCGGTCTGCCGATGAAGACGTATGCTGCCGCTTTCAGCGTGTCGATGCGAGGGAGACGGGACGGATCTGCCGCTCAGACGCAGCGTGGCTTTGTAGGTAGTACGAGTGCACAGTGTTCTCCTTTGTGTACGCACGCTGCCGAGCAGACGTCCCCGTGACGGGGAGCGTGTCAAAAGGCTTCTCTTAGTCACGAGCAGAGAACGCGGCTGGTTAACGGGCGTCCCGCCGCCACCCCTATCTTCACAAGAAGCTCGTGATCACTTCTGCAGACAGAGGATCCCGTTGAGCGCCGCTGTGATGGTGCTGGATGAAAAGGGAACGGAGCCCACGTGAATGCGTTTCAGGGCACATTGTAGATCAGCGGACCGACTGCAGGCATTTTTGACACGTGTCTTTGGCGGTAGAAATCAAAAATCTTCCTCAGAAAGCAGTCAAGATGAACGTTTATCGTAAGCTTCCACCGGGAGGCTAATATCTTGGCTTTAAGCTTTAATTTCTAATTACCGATTTAAAAATAAGAGGATATGATCGGGATCTGTATAACCACACACCACTGTGTTTGCGAGCAGAGACGCCATCCAAAAGGCCACTAATCTCTCCCTCTCATGTATGCCGATCAAATTACCTTTTACCTCCACAGAGAACTATTCTCACCATTCCCATTCTGTATAAAAAAAAAAAAAAGAAGCAACAAACAATGAATGCGCGACTGCGTCAAACCTCCCAAGTTACCTGTTAAAAGGTGGCTGGTTTTAGTTATCAGGCAAAGCCTTCAGAGCGGCATGAGTGCCTACGGCTACACTGAAAGGTGAGTCAGGCTTCGGCTGAGATTTCGTGCACAATCTACCAGCTGCCTCCCTCGTTAGTAAACCAGACCTCGTGTCTAGACTTTCACTAAGGGAGGGATTTTGGAAACTCTGCCCACGACCACAAGGTGTTCCTCCTGGACACGTCCGCCCGAGAACCAGCAAAAACTGCTGTGTGTGTGTGTGTGTGTGTGTAATGATGTCTGATGATTGCAGCCCTGTTTTTGATTTATTTGGCCGCAGCGGGGACACTGCAGTGCAGCCAGCAGGGCCGGTGATGTTGCGTGTTCGGTGGGGCTCTGCTGTATCCTTCAGGTGCTTTCCAAGGGGAGCATTGTCCTCATTTCTCTCTCCGCTCATTAAGAATCGTTCCAGCTTTGTTTTTTTTTTTATAGTTTTGGGGCGAAAGAGAAGGAGGCAGGTGAAACATTTTTTTGGTGGGGGGGTTTATCTAAGGGGAGGAAATGGCTGCATTTTAGCAGCTTGTTCCCAGATGTGTAGCTAATCAAAGATCCGCTTAATAGGATGAAGCTTTTTTTTCTCCGTTATGGCCTCATAAGATGCCACTAACAACACAAACGCATCAATGAGCTTCCCCTCTGGAACATTACTCATCTGTAAATATATCCGGGTGTGTCCGCGCGCTCTTTTCCAGGCAGAGGCAAATTTGCAGCACCAAAGGGCAATGCGACTGTCCTTGCCCTCGGCCAGTCTGTTAAGAGGAGCAGGAGGTTAAGTGAGGCTGCGTAATGCGGGATGAAAAATGGAAGACCTCATCATTGCACATTGGTCCATTTCCACGGGGCTTGGTGCTCTAATAGCTTTCCGCCCACCGCAGGAGCCCTCGTGTGCAGCAGGCTGCCTGCTGGAGGAAGTCATCACACCAACAGTGTCGAGAGCCGGGAAGGGATCGCCCATAAAGGGGGGGAGGAGGGGGTAGTGGGTGGGGGGGGGGGAAGAGACACAATCCCAACTTGTTTTAGTATATGGATCAATTTGCTGGCTGTCAATATTCGGAGAAGCCTTTCCATTCCGCTGTATTGACACATTTGCCGCCGGGTTAAGATCCGGCTGTCCTCAGCTGTGAATGTAGGTAACAGGTATGGGGTGGGGTGGGGGGGGGGGCAGCCTTTTTCATCTTCATCAGGGACATGTAAGCCATTAAAGATGCATGTTGGTGGAGAAGGTTCTCACTGGGTCTGACCTGCCACTCCTGGATCATGTTAATGCTCCCAGTGGAGACCTGTGAGGTGTGTCCGGCCCCTGCAAGTCTATCAATACTGAATGACACATCGAGGCGCCCTTTTCTGAACAGTGGCTGTCAATCAAGAGCATTACGTCGTTCGATGTCTCATATTTCGCCAATTTACTAAACCCCTGAATGTGGCTCAGTAGTTCCTTTCCACGAACCATAGCTCCCCTCCTATCTGTCCGTAATTCCCTCCCTAGTTGCTCCACAGCTGCTCTTAAGTAGCAGCTATTAGCTGGGCTTGATTTACGCTCCGCTCGCTGCTCCTGAGAGTTCACAGCCCCGGCTTCACAAAAGGGGGTTTCAGCTCCCTCTTAGAAAGGGCCCCGAAGGCCTCCACATTAGCTGTGACGTGATGCACTCGCATGCTCTTTGAGTGCATAATGTACGGCGCCGAGTGTGATGCGCGTGATGAGTATCGGCCGGCAGGAAATGACACTTAACCGCTGAGTGTCTGTGCGTGTTTCTCGTTGCAGCTAAGCTTCCAGCACAAGGTGGGAGTGCTTTACTGCAAGGCGGGCCAGAGCACAGAGGAGGAGATGTACAACAACGAGAGTGCCGGGCCGGCGCTGGAGGAGTTCCTGGATCTCCTCGGTCAGAGGGTGCGCCTCAAAGGCTTCGCCAAGTACAGAGCGCAGCTGGATAACAAGAGTAAGACGCGCCACCACGCTCACGTTCGAAAGGCTCGAACCCTGCTCGGTGCCGATGCCGATGGATGTCTCATCCAACGCCACGGTGATTTGTGTTACAGCGGACTCCACAGGCATCCACTCGCTCTACACCACCTACAAGGACTACGAGCTGATGTTCCATGTGTCCACCATGCTCCCCTACACACCCAACAACAGACAGCAGGTCAGTAAACCGTTCACCGCCCCCCCCCCCCCCCCCACCCTCTTCAAGGCACCACCAGGTTCACTTCACTGTGTGCTAAGCCAATGACTAATGGGGGTAATAAGTCCCTGAGCAGCTTCCTTTTTAGGATGTCTTCAATTCCATCTCTGGCCAATCTTCCCCAGGGACTCATTTTGTCTCGATAATGACCAATCGTTTGAGGGCATGAGCATTGCCATGGTAACGGGTATCCCACAGTCAATTTTTTTTTTTTTTTACGAATGCATCCCCCGGGGGCCTGGACCCCGCGTGGTACTAGACGGGCCCCAGTGTCGGTCTGCGCTAAGTGGAATGAAGTGGATGTAGCGGCGGACTGGCGAGCGACGCCCCGATAAGTCTCGGCACTGCTCGTGCTGCAGCGGGGTTTTTTGAGCCCGTGGTAAAACACGCGGGTGCCCTGCAGAGACGATAACGGTGAAGACTCTGAAGGCGAAGACGCGATCCATCGCGTGGAAGCAAAACGTCTGATTGGCGGCATTCCTCCTCTTTGATGTCCCGCTCTTCAGATTGTATGAATTGGGGTGGTTTCATTTAATCCCTGCTGGTAATCTTCTCCGGGCTGAGCTCACCTCGCTCATCTCTTCATCCCCTCCATTTCCCCTCTGAACCCTCTTAGCCGGCTTGTTTTCTGCCTCCCGCTCACCCTCGACGACAACTCTGTACCAGGCGCAGAATGAGGTTAACTATCTGCACAACGCAACACTGCCAACGCTCTGAATTGGTTTTGAGGGAATAAGTCTCCTTCCCTCCCGAAGGAAGCCTTAATTGTGTTAGCAGGGTGCATTGCCCTTATCCAAAGCCCTTTATCTTGGTCTCAACAGACATTACATTCAATTTGTCATTCCTCGTTGCAATGTTGTTGGGACTTTTATTTCTCTCGAATGCTTTCAGGCAGTCTGTGGCTGTTCTGAGGAATTTCATCAACACCTGCACACTGAACTCAAATGTTTAGTGGTTAGCAGCACAATGAAACTTTTGAAAGGAGAAACACCTTTTCCCCTCAAGAAAAGAAAAAAAAAAAGAATTCATCAGCGCTCTTCCTCAATTCAGGATCTGTAGTTTGTGGTGTCTGATGCTGAAGTTGGAATCTCAATGGATGGCGTCATCTTTATTCATACGGTTCATTCATATGATTTACACGTATCTGACAACTGACCCTTTGCCAAGTGCCGCGCTGGAACTGCGACGTAGCGCGGCTCTGGCGAGGGTCCATCGACCCTCTAACAAGTTTTGCCGATGGAAGCTGCTCGTCATAATCAGCCTCTACGTGAGGCTCTTTCTCCCCCCATGTTTAACTCCATTTCCCCCTTTCTCTTCTAGTTATTAAGGAAGAGGCACATCGGCAATGACATCGTCACCATCGTATTCCAGGAGCCCGGGGCCCTTCCGTTTACTCCCAAACACATCCGCTCCCATTTCCAGCACGTGTTTGTCATCGTCAAAGTCCACAACCCCTGCACTGATAACGTGTGTTACAGGTAAGTAGGCTCTCAGAAGGATACCCAAAAGGAACAAAAGGGCTCACAGCAGGATAACAGGCACACTTATATCCCAAAGACAACCCATCGGGAATGTGTGTTTATCTTTTGACGTTCATTAAACGTCTTCATGCCAAATAGCTGTACGTGAACTTTTAAGGGCAATTCATTTTGAAGGTATAATAATGAAAGCCTGCTGAGGACTTTCTGTGGTTTCTGTCATGACTTTGTAGTAAAGTGCGGGATTCACAGGGCTCTTTTGATCTGTTAAGTGATGATGCCGTTATTATCTTCAGAGGCACCTTGAAATTACGACTTCCAACTCTCTCCCGGGGAGTTTCTAAAGTCGAGATAACTCTCGTTAATGACATAGCATTTAAACGAGCGAGATTAAGCCGAGCTCCTCTCGGCCTTTTCTCCCGAGGAACAATTTCCCCGGGAAGCCACATCCTGTCAGCGCTCGTCATTACACGCGCAGTTCAAAGCTCGGCCACTTCTTCTGCTTTCTCTCGACTGTCACCTCCGCTTGTGAGTCATCGTTTCCTCTTCCTTTTTTTTCCAGCGTGGCCGTTTCCAGATCTAAAGACGTGCCTCCATTCGGGCCCCCCATTCCCAAGTCTGTGACTTTCCCAAAGTCGGCCGTTTTCCGGGACTTCCTGCTCGCCAAGGTCATCAACGGGGAAAACGCCGCGCACAAGTCGGAGAAGTTCCGAGCCATGGCGACGCGCACGCGGCAGGAGTACCTGAAGGACCTGGCGGAGAACTTTGTCAGCACGGCCACGATCGACGCCGCCGTCAAATTCAGCTTCATCAACCTCGGGGCCAAGAAGAAGGAGAGGGTGAAACCCAGGAAGGACGCGCACCTGTGGAGCGTGGGCGCCGTCACCTGGGGCGTCCGCGCCCGCGACTTCGGCCAGTCGATGGACGTGGACTGCTTGCTCGGCATATCCAACGAGTTCATCGTGCTCATCGAGGAGGAGTCGAAGAACGTGGTCTTCAACTGCTCCTGTCGCGACGTCATCGGCTGGACCTCGGGGATTATGAGCATCAAGATCTTCTACGAGCGCGGCGAGTGCGTCATGCTGTCCGCGCACGACAACTGCGGAGAGGACATCCGGGAGATGGTGCAGAGGCTGGAGGTGAGGTCAAAGGCTCCACTGGCATCACAGGCCGCGGGTGGGGTGGGGTGGGGTGGGGTTTCAAAGACAGGGATGATTGGGAGTTTGGTAGGGCTGTCGTCAACCAAAGAAATGCTTAGTCGACCAAAGTCTTGTCCTGCGCAACGATTAGTCGACTAAACCAGCGTTCCGCAACCACATTCCTAACCGGGCCGCAGCCTAAGACACGAGTTAAAAAAAACGCATGCAAACTAAATAAAGGCCGGCGCGGAGGAGTCACCGTTCGGATCAGCTCCAACCGCCGGGGCCCGAGCTGAACGATGAATGAAATTGTCTTGTCTGGTGAAAAAAAAAATATGCAACTGGTCGACCAATGAAAATGTCAGTTGACCAAGACGGCATCGGACCAAGTTGGCAGCCCTAGAGTTTGGTATCCGGCAGGTGCTGCGCTCGCCTGCACCTGTTCGTCTTTGCTCCGTAGTCGTTTCCTTATATCTAAAACGTGTCAGAGGGCCCTATAAATGATCATTAATATGAAAGCGGCTTTCGCATCTTAATGAGAACTACTTTGTCGTGGATTCAATACGCCGCCGCCCCACACACCTTTTTGTCTTAAAAAGGAGTTTACCAGTGAGAGAGCCGTAAGCCACGAAAACACAGAAGTCTGTCATCAGAATCCTCCCGTAAATCCTGTTTGACTTCCCCCCACACACACACACACACACACACACACATGCGCCGCATTTCTCTTTGGGATAGTTGTGGCAGCTCTGTGGTGAAACGAGGCATTCTGCAAATATTGCTTTTACCATTGTAGCTTTACTGCTCGCCACAAACCTTTGTTGGTCTATTTCCATCATTATGTCAGCACGACTGTCGCCTACGTCTGTCCTGTCTCATGTGTGAGCTTGTGGTATTTTATTTTCTTGTCTTCCCTACTTTTCCCCCCTCATCTCTTTCGGTCGTCCAGAGACGCGAGTGTCGCATGAACGTGGGACTGTGAAGTGAAGTGAAGTCCCACCACAGCAGGCGTTGTCCTACGCTTAATCGCCATTAACCTTTTATGAAATAATAGCAATTTTCATCACCTCCCTGATTTTGGCCCGTTTTGTTTTTTGGGATGTCTGGGTGCTGGTGGAGCAGAAGGTGCCCTGAACCCAGTTTTGAAGGGATAGGAAACACCCAGTTTTAAGACTCTATAAAACTTCGCCTCACTTCTTCACTCCTTTTGAGAGCCATCCTATTGCTCTCAACCCCACTCCATAGTTGTGCCTTGGCACTAGTTACATAATGAGATTTTTTTTTTTTAGGGGAACAAACACCTCGTCTCTTTATCCTGGCTGCTGGCATCAGATGCCTTGTTTCCGCTCGTTACGTTGCTGCTTAGCCTTCTAGTTTCCACTGTTGTTTACTGAACCTCTAATCAAACAAGCCTCTGTTTGCTTTAAAAAAAAAAAAAAAAACATCCAGGTTGAATCCCCAAATCCAACCCTGAGCTGTGCATGACCTTATTCCTGCCTGCCTGCATACTCTCCTTCAATTATCCCTTTGGCAACCTCGCCAACAGAAATATCCAATACTCCCAAGCAGCATTCAGCCAAAAACACGGTAGCAACAATCCATCAAAAGGCCTCTCTCCTCTGAAAATGTCAATAGAAGGGAATGAATACACAGTTCGTATTATCTCCTTTTTGTAGTGAAACTAGAACAAGCTCAAAGATTTAACCAACGCCGCTTAAAAGCGCAGGATTTACTATGGTTAATCTTAAGAGGACCCGGGTGTCGTTCAGTCGCCGCTCAGCTCATGGTGAGAAAGGACAGAGCCGGATATATTAGCATTTGTGATTAGCCAGAGGACGTCGCTTCCTCATTCGCTATGCTAATGTCTCCTCTCACATTTACTGTCCACTTGCCCTCGGGATTCGTGAGGGATGTTTCAGTGGCGAAGCTCAGAATAAGGACCAGTAAGCCAGTGGCTCCTTTGAGTTACTCACAGACACGTTGGTACGTTTGGGTTCGAGCCGACCGCGCGCGCTTTGTCCCAAGGGTGTCTGTAATAACGTCCCAGAGGTTGGCTGGAGTTTCATATGGGGGGGGGGGGATTTACAGGCCTATGATGTAATGCGAACCGGAGTGTACAGATTGTCCATCCCTTTTGAGCGGGCACAACCGACTGCTTTGTGACGGCGTCCTGCTCTCGGGGGTGTGGCCGGGCCCTGGTCTTTGCTCGGGCGCCATGTTTATTTTGCTTCGCGATCAAAGTGCAGGCGGTGCCCCGCGTTGTTTGTTACCCTTTGTGCCGCATTTAACAGCAGGGCCACGGACACAAGATGGCAAAGCGGCAAAATATAATGAGGAGAAACTTGACGATTCCCTGCTTAAAAAGAAAAATCACAAATCAAAATGCAAGAAAACGTTTGGGTTTAAGACAATCGGATAGAATGGGGTGTTTTTAAATGCACCATTTTGGACGAGGTAAAAATAAATGTGTCATTGCACGTTCAAGACAAATTAAAGGGTCCGCAGGTCACCGGACTGGACGATAAAATCTTCTTACAGTGTAAACCTGTCAGGTCAGGACCTGTAAAAATTGTTTTCACGGTCAAATAATCATTGTTGGGTTGTTCGCTGTATAAAGTGTATAAAATGGTGATGACGTCTTTAAAGTGGCTTGGTTTGTCTAAGCTTCAGTCCGAAATCCAAAGTCAATCAATGTATTTATTGTATATGAAAGGGAAAATAAGCAAACTGGAACATAGTGATCATCAATATTTTCCAATTTAACGTTGAACCGATTGCCGTGACTGTGGTTTTCTATCTATCAATCAATTGAATTCATCTGCACCGTTTGGAGGCTTCATCACTGCTAAATTGTGCCGTATCCTGGTTGAAGCCACCGGCCTACATTCAGAATCCAGCCCCACATATTCAGGAGGAAACGGGTGACCCGTAGCGTTACCAATCTGTCCTCTTGAAGTTCACCTGGATGTCACGCTTTTGTAACGTCGGTGCAACACACGAGAGCCGCTTCTGACACACTTACTTTTTAATACAATATTTCCGACAAATGTGTCGTGCACGGCCCCTTTTAAAATAACTCCACAAGCCACAAACCCCTCCTGTGAGAGAGAACAAGTGTCCTGTTTTAACCGTTATAGATTCCGGCCATTTGGAGGGCACATTCGTGCTGAATGAATGGCATCGATGAGAGCATTTAGAAAGCTGCTACTTAGCCCTAATGGATTTGTGACAACGGGCAGTTTGATTCATGCTCCCTAATTCTCAGGCCAATGTTTCTCTTCAGTCACAGGCCATTTACGGGCCAGACTTTGCCACCGGAGAGCTTTTGGATTTCCCTTTTCCCTCTTCTGCCCTTGATGTTTTGCGCAGAAGGAGAAGTGCCGCGCCTTTTAATGTCTCTTTCAAAAAAGTGGATCTACAAGCATTTATTTATTGCGAGACGGGGACACGGCTGATTTCACCTACAGGAATGAGTCCTCCCCTAAGTAAATACAGATTTTAGGGTCTCGCTGTGAGATCCATCGTGGTGGTTTTGTGACCCCCTCTCACACGGGGGGGTCGTATTCCTGCCAGTGTGAGAACCTGGTGGAGTGTTGACAGGCCGTAATCTTGAGTTAATGTGTCCCTGAAGCCAGCTGCCGCTCTGCAGCAAATGGAGGCAGCCACCCACAACTCAACCACGACTAATCTGATGAGTAATTAAAGCACATTGGATGCAGTGGAAGTGTCCCCCCCCCCCCCCCCCCCCCATTGGTTGTTACAGGAAAACCTGTCCCGTCCAACTCGGCGCCCGGTTCAGTGTAGTCGGTAAGCTCAGGGATCCCAATGTCATCAATACACATGGACACGCAGCTCCTTTTTTCATTTTTTATTTTTTACTGAAATGTCAGAGCATTGCCTGAACTTCATTTGAACCTGCATTCTATTAAAGCAGAGGCTTATGCCAAGCCGCCGCCGACTGAAGTGAGCGTCCCCGTTTGCATTCGCGTGCGTGGCGGCTCGAGAGCCAACTTCTTGAGTTTCATCCGAGCGCGCAACGGGACAAGCGGCGGCCGTCCGTGAGCATCCGTGGGGCGAGTCTCAAGACGTGTGGGGAGGGGGGGGGATTATTTTATTTTGTGTTGATCAGCTGCCAGTTGACACAGAATATGTTTTGGTGGATAAATGTTGCGCTCCAAAGTCCGTTTTTTTTTTTGTTGTTGCAGAAGATCGCTCTGGTTAATAAGCTGAGGAGCCACGTTGATCCTAATTCCCCACAGAGCACCCACTAAGCCACTGTAGTGCCCAGAAACAGCCGCTTGTCTGCCTGTGTGTGTGTGTGTGTGTGTGTGTGTGTGTGTGTGTGTGTGTGTGTGTGTGCGTGTGTGCAGTACATGTGAGTTCCTCTATGCAGCTCTAAGGCTAAACCGGTTAGCTCTGTCATGTACCCTCTTATTAACTTCCATTTGAGAGGCTTTTTGAATCCGTCAAGCAGACGCGCGTGTGCTCCTCTGCCGGAGGACACGATGTTACTCGGCTCTAATAGTGTTTTTTCACACACAACCAAGAGGAAATGTGAAGGAGGCTGTTGAAATAAACAGTTCCGGAAGCTCTTATTAGGGGATATTAAGATCATTCAATTCCCCTTCTCTGGTTCTCTCCGCTTTGCTCCGTGTGATTGCATCCATTCCACGTATTGCACTTTGTGATCTCTGATGTCTCCGTGTCTCCTGACCGGTGCGGCCGAGACAAACCTCCTGTGCGTCAATCGTAGATAATGCATCGAACCACTTTGATTCCCGGTTCCAGATCGCCACCAGAGGCTGCGAGACGTCGGAGATGACGCTGCGTCGGAACGGCCTCGGCCAGCTCGGCTTCCACGTCAACTTCGAGGGCATCGTGGCCGACGTGGAGCCCTTCGGCTTCGCCTGGAAGGCCGGGCTGAGGCAGGGCAGCCGGCTGGTGGAGATCTGCAAGGTGGCCGTCGCCACCCTCACCCACGAGCAGATGATCGACCTGCTGCGCACCTCCGTCAGCGTCAAGGTGGTCATCATCCAGCCCCACGAAGACGGCGCCCCGCGACGGTAAACCCCTCCCCTCCTGTTGTTTGCGTCTCTGCGTAACCAATGCAGACCCCCCGCCCCCTTGGTCTTTGGTTGGGTTTAGTGAAGCAGAGGAGCAGGTGCTGATCAAAGAAGTTCTGACTGAAGAGTTTCTTTTTTTTTTTTGTTGTTTTCAATTTTTTCGGCAGCTGGTGGTAAATTAGCTTGACATTTGTCTCCCGCTCGTGTCGATTAGCATAAAGAAATGCTTACACGCGGATGTTTGCGGATTCCTCCGAGAGGACTTCCTTTTGTGTCGATGTGGCTTTGCTCCAGCCGGCCTGCGAGTCACGCGGGCGGTCAGCGTTTCTCACTAATGATAATGAGCGCAGCGTTTTGATTAATGGCTCGGCTCTGGCCGCCATTGTCTGACAGCTCACATTGGCAGATTGCTTTTTTTTTTAATGTATTTATTTTAAACCAGTCCATTCTTTCATCCGGTAATTAGCATGGTAAATGTTCAGCTTTTTAGAGACACTCCGTTGCTCCTGTTATTATAAAGGAGAGGGGGGCGAAGGGACAGAGGTCTGTGCAGAAGATTTGCTTGACAGCGGAATTACACCCGTCACTCGTTCACCCTCACATTTTTCGACATCTTTGTTTTGGTTGTCCTTCGGGCTGACGGGTTTGTGTACCACAGAATGCTTTCTCCTGCTTTTGTGGCCGATGATCAGACCGTGTTTAGAGAGACTCTTTATCCAATTTTTTTGTTTGTGTGTGTGGAGACGTTTGATAAATCGCTGGCGGGTGAAGAGAGATTTGATGACTTCTGTATGTAGAAGATCATGGGGGGGGGGGGGGGGGGGGGGCATATTTGTGGAAGCGGCTTAATGGCAGCCATGCGGAAAATCCTGCGTGAATGCAATGTTAAAACGGTGGCCGGCGTGTCGAAGACGGCAAACTAGGAATGCGTTTGACTGCGGTTGAACTTTCTGTTCTGGTCTGGCAATGGGGGAGTAACGTATTCGCTCCCCCACGCGATGGGCGATAATTCCCCATCTGTAAAAATCTGAAATCTGAGAGCGCAGCCTGTCGGGCAGAACCCGTCGTCTAATCCTCTTACCCAAGCTGTAATGATGCGTGAAGATACTATCATGATCGCTAAAAGAAGCAAACCTCCTCTTGCGAGTCGACCATGGCGCCGTGAAGGAACTCTCCTGACTCGGTGCTCGTGCAAACGAAGGGTGTCTCGGTTTCAAAAATGCCTCTGCCACATAGCGCCGTGCGAGTCGCCATGTTCTTTAAATCCATAATGGGTGGTATGATGCATAATTTAGGGAGCTTGACCCATATATGGCTCCTAGCAGATGCGCGTGGGCGATTAGTACGACTTTACTGGGTCCGAGCTGTAACGCGAGAGTCCGCCGTCTCTGTCTCTGTGTATCAGGTCCTGTGAATCCTCCCCCGCCCTCCCCCGCCGCCTCCCCTCCCAAGTCCAACGCATCTAGAGGTGAGAGGTCAGATGAAGAATCTCGAGGGCCCTCAACTTTTTTTTTTTTTTTTTTTCGCCGCTGCGTCTTTGAGTTGCCAAAGTGTCGCAGTCAACAATAAGTACTCTAGTTTCTCCGTGATTATCTCAAGGGAAAGGAATTCATCGGGGGCCCAGTCAGTCCCCTGTGGCCAGGGAGATGAGGGTTAGTGTTGACAACAATGGTCGACAGTCTCATGGCCTCCACACAATGTCCCCCGGGCTCCACACTGCAACCAAGACGAGGAGAAATGTTTCCGTAAGCGCTCGTCGGGCTCCATTTTTTTTTTTTTTAATTATAAGAATATAAATCCGTGTTATTTATTTTGCGAGTGGATGAGGATTGTGGGGGTAATCCCATGTTGAATGACTAATGGGACTAAAGCTGTTTATGCCCTCAACGCGCAGCCTGAAGCCGACAGGAGACAGGGCTCTAATATTAGCCGTACCTAGGATTGTATTTATTTACACTGGAGGAAGGATGTGGTTTTTATACCAGGCTTTTCCATCATCACTCTGAAAGGGCTTCAAACAAGTTCAACATGTTAGCCTTGGATCAAACTAATGAGAGAAAGATGAGAAAGATTAGCTCTTTGAAACAGGAATGCAATGCACAGAACATGGCAGTGATTGTATGTTTTGCTATATGGTCATCAGAGATCCAAGAGCAAACAAGAGGATCAGTACTTGCATGCACTTAAAATGGATGATTACTACAAGGTAAACAAACGGAAACAGAAAGAAAACGGCTGCGTAATCTACCATGTATATTTTGTTAGAACACTATACATGTAAAGGTTTTAATCACAGATGTGTGTTCTTAAAATTGTGGGATTAAGTGGGCTCGACCTGCTCATAATGAGTGTCGCCTGTGACATTCAGATGGCCACTTGCGACCTTTCCTTTGGAAGTGTCACCAGATTTGTCATCATGGATTTTCATCTGGACTAAAGTTAAGCTGGATTTCTCACCGTGCAAAAAAAAAAAAAAAAAGCCCCACAAAACCGAAACCCCAAGAACCTGCACCACCAATGGCTCGTTTTAATCCCAGCCCATGTCTCACAGGAGGCCTGCTGGCCTTCAGATCACTTTGCAGTGAAATCGCTCTTCCGCGCGCCTCATTTATTAACGAACCGCTCGGCAACGCTTCTGAAAGAAGGGGGAGGTCACGACCTCTGCGGCTCTTTGCTGTGACGTGGACTCTGACTGTGGGAAGGGATTAGCGTGTCCCTCAGTCGCCAGCCATGTCATTTAGAGTGACGGCACTCCTGTCAAACCAGTCCGTTGTAATTCCCCGAGGGCCGATGTTTGAAGGAGCCTATTGTTCACCGCTAACTGGTCACATACTCCTCTTTTAATTTTATTTAGATTTCTGATAAGCACTGATGTTATTTCACATTGAGTTGTGTCAGTTGTGCAGTAGCTGTATTTTGAGTGGAATGGATGTTGGTTTTACTTTTGTTGATGTTTTCCTCCGCCACGAGCCCACGGAGCACATTGTGGTGTAGTTTCTAGCCCCTACACATCCAGCTGGAGTGGAGCAGCAGCAGTTCTACGACGCTGTTCCTCCTCCTCTCCTCACATCTGGCTGGATGCGTCCTCCTCCAGCTGTGGTTGAAATGTTGACCAAACACCAGTTTTCTGCTCTCTCTCTCTCTCTCTCACGCCGCGATTCATACACCCCGAGTCACGAATCACATTACAATCAAGCACATTCCACACACGCAGGGGCCGTCTTTCACTTATGACCGTAAGTGAAAATGCACCTTTTACCGGTTCTTTCCCATTCGAGTGCAGGCCAGCAGACAGCGGCTGAGACCGTTCCCTTTGACAGTGCTTTCACAATCGTATTAAGACGGTAGAGGGAACAAATATCTCTATCTATCATCTATTTTTCGGCATCTTCTGACGCTCTAATTCCACTCATTACTCTCGCTGTTGCATTCGTCGAACCGTCGAGGCATGCAGCACACGTGCAATAAATAATGGAGGAGGTCGAGGCAGCTCGCCAGTGACACTGACCCGACGTGGGAAAGCTGCTGGACGAGGAGGAAGCGAAGGATGATTTTTCTAGTGAGAACTTCTGACACCCTGAGGGGGGGGGGGGGGGGTAGTTCTAAACAGCCCCAGCCACCCATGGCCCAGTTTGATGAAAAGGGTCTCTGAGAGGGTTTGCACCCCCCCCCCCCCCCCCCCCCCTTCCACCGCAGCCTTCTGCAATCACTCTGTGGCGCTGCGTGTGCACGGAGCGCCACGGCAAAGAATGCACAGTCCTCCGTCGCACACGGTGCGTTCTGGAGAGTGGACTTTGGACGGGGAGGCCGGTGTAATTATTGGGGTCACGCCTGATGTGCGTTCGGAGAGCTAGCAGAGCACGCGGGCTGTTTAACCCCGACACACCACCCTGTAAACCCCCCCCTGTTCCTTCCAAACATACACACCAGGCCCCGGCCCTGCCCCGGAGATTAATGTTGCGTGAAATGGCATCACAGGCCGTGTCCATCGCGGGGTAATAAGAGCGGGAGCAGTAATGGGATGGCGATGGGGATGAAGGAGCCGCCTGTGTAGAACTGCTCATGGGAAACCTATATCTGATCGAACGGCAAGCGGAGATTTTTGTCTCTATTAAAAAAATAAGGCAAAGTGTTTATTCCACTGGTTTGTGCATCTCCCCTCCGATTTGCCCGTAAGCCTCCGGGTGTGCAGCTTGTGTGTGTCGTTGGCTCACACACATGCATGCACATGGACGACTATATTTAGACGTTTGCCTCTGGCTAAATATTTCTGACAGCATTGGTGTGTTTCGGCGTAGTCACGGTAATGGATGAATGACTCCCCTCCCCCGCTCAGTCAGGGTCAGCTGGGTTGTACAGTAAAGTACGGTCATCACTGGCATTATTCCAAGACATCTGATATTCGGCAGGAAAGTTGTGTCCTCATTCGAATGACTGAGAAAGGTTATAGAACCCGTAATGTCATTACATTAATAAGAATGATTGTAACAATGTAACGTGGACTTCCTGTCTAATGCAATCATTGCAATGGCTGATAAGTTATTTGAGCGTTTAAATGAATCTCGCGGTTGATTACACCCTCAAAAATGAATTATATTAGTAGATATATACTTATTATAATTCTGAAATAATGTGCATAGTCAACCATCCACAACAACAATCTATACCGATGAATGTCACCACACTAAAGAGGGAAATGAAGGCATCCTTTTATGTGGCCCCTTTTTAACTACCTTCTTGGCTTCCTCCCTCCCGCGCAGGGGCTGCTCCGAGCTCTACCGCATCCCCATGGTGGAGTACAAGGTGGACAGCGAGGGCACGCCCTGCGAGTACAAGACGCCCTTCAGGAGGAACACCACTTGGCACCGGGTGCCCGGCGCCGGCGCTGCTGCTGGCGGGCCGGCGCTGTCCCGGGGCTCGCCCACGCAGGGCCCCGAGCGCCTGCAGTGCCAGCAGATCCTCCAGCAGCACCAGGCAGCCATCCCACGGAGCACCTCCTTCGATAGGAAGTTGCCAGACGGGTCCAGGTAAGGCTCGGCAGTGAAAAGGGGTTTTTGTTAAAGCTCCGTTTGGATCCGCACACAAGTAGAGGAGCAATGCAAGAGCTTAAACTATTTCCTATAAGTGGGCAAAAACGCATGTCGCTGTGAAGGGACACTTTTGGATGTAAAGCTTTTCAATCAGACATCGTGATGCTCAAAAGACCCCGATCCCTTTGAGATGTAACCTTTTGAAGTCCGACCCTTTTCTCATTTAGAGAAGGGCCTGGCTATTATGTTAAGCTATTTGCATACATATAAATGGAACCTTCCACCCAATGAATTCATGGCTTTGCTTTCATCCTCCTTCAGATGATAATGCCACACTCCGACTTTGTTCCCGTCCTAGACGGAGTCTCTTTTGGACATCTCCCCTGAGCCATGTAAAGCAGCGATTTGTTCTTTCTAATGAAACCCCCGACAGCCATGATAACCTAGACCCAGTGTGTCACACCGACCCCCCCCCCCTGGTGTTGCGTGTTTTTATATATACTATATACATATAATATATATTGGGATAATGGGCGCCTTCGCTGCCTAATCAGAGTCCCCTGCAGCGGAAACACTCGATCTCTCTCTCTCTGTCTCTCACATGTATCCGTGCTCCCTCCCTCTTCCTGCACCCTGCTGAGGAGGAGGTGATGGGGACACCGACACAGCTCAGCTCATCTCAGCCAATTACTGCTGAAACAAAGAGAGTGCTCTTCTCTGGCCCGCGATATGTAACACACCAGAGGGGTTAGTTGGATGAGGGGTAGTGGGGGGAGGGGGCGGGGGGTTCATAGACTGAAGAGGGAGGAAGACGAGAGCGGAGAATTGTAAACTTGCTTATTCTTGAAAAATAAATTGACATTTGGTCAGTGATTTATGATTGTATAATTTAGCACAGTATCCTAAAGCAGGCTGAAGGCACTGAACATTTGTTTCTTTGGGTCAACGGACATTTGGGATGGTTGGTTATGCCAGTAAATGCTTGAAATTGATGGCTGAATTATGGCGAGCAGTTGTCAACCTTTGTTGGATCGAACAGATCAAGAGATCTAACTGTTGATGGAACAAATCCAAACGTGACCAAAGTGGCCTACACAATTACCGTTCAACTGTATCAAAACAAACGCCACAAATCCTTGGATATTATCCCAGCAAAAAGAGAGAAAAAGACATTACCCCATTAAACATCATGTCTAGAGAGGAAGAGGACGAGAAGTAAAAGCGGCTGCTGTTTCAAATTAAACTGAATGGACCCGGCTGAGGAGACTTAACACTTTTATCGGGGAGGAAACGTGGCGTTCTGGCCGAAGCATGTGAATGATGTGTGCAGTGAATGATGTGTGCAGTGACTGAGCCACTGACAGCTGGGCGAGTTTCCCATAGAGGTCTAGACAACGACATCATACAGGAGTAAATGGACTTCTATGGAATATACCGTCCATGTGTCTGTAAAATATAGCCTTTCGTCCACTTTGTTCAGGCAGAGCCCCGATCTCAGTCTGCAGGCAAATACACGAGCGCAGTGCGAGGTGGAAGTGTGTGCAGCTGCAGCTGGCCGGAGACTTGATGTCAAAGCCACCCTGCCAGTGTTATTGCAGTCTCATTTCCGCTCGGTCGTTCAAGCTGCCTCGGTGTGTTGGTGAAACAGAAGGCCTCTAGGCAGCGGACATAACTCGATTCCACTGTTAGTTTTTTTTATTGGAGACTCAAAAATCAGAAAGTTTTTCCTGACCAGGCGAAGGTAAGCAAAGAAACCTGGTCTCGCTCAGGTCAGGGCCTCTTGCAAGGCAGTGGAGTTTTTTTTGCATACGTTGAGCAGAAATCAAAGCGGCCTCCCCTCACATTCCCAAGTTGCTTCTGCTTTCTTTCTCTATACACACACATACACACACACACACACACACACACACACACACTTGCGTGCCCGGATGCACCATCTGGATCGGTCACTCAGGCGTATTACCATAACTAATCCCTGTAGCCGCTCTTCTTTGGAGAATAAAATCACCTTCTACCTCACTGAAAGCTCGGCGGTGTTCACATTCACCGAAGTGACATCTGATAATGAAGTCACCAACGCGTGACAGCGGGGGAAAGACATTTGTCGAGTTGCGAGATGTGAATCTAATTTGGTTTGTTGAAATAGGAAATGGTTTTATGCAAGCAATGAGCCGATTGCATCACGTCCAAATAAATATCTGCTTTTCTTAGTTGTATAAGCTTGTGAGCTGAATATCACCTGGTTTTGGGAGCTTTGGTCGCCAACGAGCGCTTAAGAAATGGTGAGACGGCCGTTTTACGGCCCAGGTTTTGACAATCAACGGCGGCCCTCTGTTTTCTGCAGGGCAATGCAGGATATGGAGAACCCCCAGGTCACCTCGTGTAACAAGGGAGACCAGCACTACCGCAGCTCGCCCAGTAACCAGTCCTCCTCCAGTGATCCAGGACCGTGTGGCAGCGGCACCTGGTCCCAGCAGCCTGGCTACGACGGGTACGGGGCCGCCGCAGTGTTACTCCGTTTCAAATGGTCCCTCCAGGAATACACGCTTTTTTTGCGGTGATGAATGCAGCCACAATCAGTCACAGGCAGCCCTATTTCTGAGAACTTGCAATTTTGCAAAATGGCAGCAATTTTTCCACATGAAATGTCCTGCTTTTGGCCAGTTGTGACCAGGTTTTTTTTGTAGGAAGTGATGTTAAAAAAAAACTGCATTCAGAACCTTGAAAAGAGGAAGAGAATGAGGAGTTTTGTGCATGACATTACTTGTCTTCCATTAAATCAACCCAGAGCCTTCCTTCCGGGATTACATCCAGAAGAACATAAAGGCTACTTCAAACATAAATGGCCACTTTTAGATCAAACCTTTCCATCATGTAGCCATTAAAAATCCCAAGTTTTCAGCACATTGTCCTGGCGTTCAGAATGATTATCTCTTAACTGTGAAAGGAAGTGATTATAGAGACATTTTTCTAGTGTTCAGTATAACCTACTGCAACTAAAGTGCCACTTTCAGAAGCTACACTGTAATTTTGAATTTTGAACGCCATTGTAAAGACCTCTTTTAAAAAAGAAAAAAGGGACAGGCGGAAGGGGGGGGGGGGGGGGGGGGCTTTAGCTAAAAGATCCCATTTAGCTTTTGTCATCATAAAAAGAAGTCGGCACAATATCCAGGCCGTGAGTTTTCTCCCCCTTTCCGTAAGACCGTAGATCTCCTCTTTTCCTGCTTCCAATCATATATTGGTATGCAGCGCTTCAGCCTGCCGAGGCGTAACATCTGTCAGGCTGAGCTAAATCCATCAGAGACCAATGTCTGTCTGTAAGTGGTTGCAGACCATGACAAGAGGCTTAGCTGCACGCTGCTGCCTTCCTGTCAGACAACTCAGAAGTGCACTGAACTCCCAGGGACCCATGTGGCCCGTCGGAGCTGCAGAGGAGCAGACGCGTCGGCGAGCCGGTGGATCCTCCGGGTTGGAGCCCCGGCCATAGATCAGGAGAAGCCGCGGCCTCTGTTCTTCTGTTGCAACATTTATTAGCTCTTTGAGGGTTTAATTAAGACCCACATTGAACATGTGCTGCTCTCTCCCTTTTGTCAGGGCAAGAGAGTGCCCTGCATGACACGTGGAATGAAAGGAGGCCTCCTGTCAGCATTGTCTGGCAGCGCCTTAATACTATTACAAGCTCAAGTGAATCGACCTTATATGATCTTGAGCTAATTGCTGTAAATCCATTGAAGCCTCCCCGACTAGAATGCTAGAGTTAACTTTATGGACCAAAAAAAAAGAAATAAGAATTCACCTTCCGACTTCCTCTAGGTGTCCCTCCCCTACACTGCATGAGCGGGCAGGTGACATGCAGGGGGGTGACGGAGAGATCCGCAGGGAGCGGGAGCCCACGCTGGAGAGGACCAGATCTGCCGGTGAGTGCGATGGAGGATTCATGCTGTTCGCTCTCCTCTGGCGCTTCTCCAACCACTGCGCTTTTTTTGCCTTTTTTTGTCGACAGAGGCCAAATGGCACATCCCCTCCACCAAGATCCTGAACCCACTGAAGCAAAGAGAAGGAGGGAAGGACTCGCCCAACAAGCTGTCCAGGGTAAACGTCTGACCGGCTTCGATTTCAGGCTGACAAAGTTCTAGCGGGAAAGCGTTTAGAAATTTGCCGTCGACCTTGTTTTGGAAGGCCAGTGCAGAGCAGCGTGCCGAGGCCCAGCTCCGCACTGTCTGACCCGCTGCGCCCTGCAGCGGCCGCGTTGGAATTGTTGGTGAGGTCGGATTGCCCTTGTTTATGCGCTCTGCAGCGACCTCGGTTTGGGGGCATTCATCCACACGTCCCCTTTGAGCGGCTCTTTGCACTCGTCACTTCCCCCCTCATCAGCATGCTAACGGGCGTCTCGTCTCATCGCGGTTCCTGGGTGTCTCACACTTTTCTAGGACACAATTTCCGAGAAGGTTGAATCTATTAAGTGCTGGATCCTCTCATTCTCTCCGTTCGCTAAATTCTCCCCTTCTGTCTTTTCTTGCACCTTTTTGATGCTGGAGGCGGGCAGCACACAGCGGTTAGTCGGTGCATTCGGCGAGTGTTGCAGTAACCAATGGCAATGGATGATGATTGAAACCACTTCCCTGCCATTCCCTTTGTGATTGGATGTAGGCTGCTTTGACGATTTAGCACAAAACATAACAGATTTGTATTCATCGCGTTTTATTTTTCATTTCTTTGATGAACCAACTCTGGCTTCCTAATCAAAACGAATAACACTAAGTTGATGAGCGTATTTAAACCGTTACACCGATTTAGGAGTCAGATCTCAGATTTTAAGAGGTCACAACTAAAGGATGTGAAACATGGCATATTGTGTTTGTATTTCTCCATGTCGCGTGTTAACTCAACCGTAAGATTGATCTGCAACTGCTGTGTGGCCATGTCCAATATACTGAACTTCTCTCTCCTTTAACCCTCTTGATCTCTCACGTTCCACCAGACGGGCGATAAAAACTCCAGCCACTCGAGTAGCAACACTCTCTCGAGCAACGCCTCCAGCAACAGCGACGATAAGCACTTTGGCTCCGGAGACCTGATGGACCCGGAGATGCTGGGCCTCACGTACATCAAAGGGGCGTCAACGGACAGCGGCATCGACACCAATCCCTGCGCGGCCCCCGGGGCCCGGGTGCTGGTGCAGGGCCGGCCCGGGGAGCAGGGGCACCCCTGGGTGTCGGAGCATCACGAAGAAGGCGGTTCGGAGGAGGATCAGGGGAAACACTACCTGCCGCAGGGCTACGCCTGCGCCATCATGTCTAGTCACGTGACTGAAGGAAGCATCGGGGACCTGAGCGAGATCTCATCCCACTCGAGGTACAGTGCAGGGTTGGGATGTGTGTTTTACCCATTCGGAGACAGTTGTGTTTGTTTTAGTTGCATACAACTGCTGATGTTGCTGCTGAAAGCGTGTTTGGAGTCGGTCCACACAGAGATCAACGAGGCTGTTCCTGTAGGCTCGGCTCTTTACTGGGGACACTATGTTGTTTCTTCCTTTTGTACATCACCGCGCGGTCATGTCATAGACAGCTGGGATGTTCTTGGTTCCTCCTATATGAGGTTAGTGTTTCGTGCAGCGTGCCAATGGGGCCCTCTGAGGAAAATTCGCACCCTTTTTTCCCCGATCTATGCCGCAAAATCCAATGTGTTCAAACATGGTGATGCACATTCACACGTGAACATGCAGCCAGAAATCCATCCATGCCATTGACTGTTCTGTTTCCCACACACACACACACAAAAGGGTGGCTGCTGGCGGTTAGCTGGCTGTTAGCTGACCTTCTCACCCATCCCTCCTGACCCTCTGCCTGACTCATCCAGCTGTGCTGAAGCCACTGGGTGTGGCTGCTGTCATGCCAGAGGAACATGGAGGGCTTGGCGGGGGGAATGGCGGGTGGCTTCAACACACTGTTGTCCAGTGTGTTGTCCTTTGCCAGGCCGGGAGGGGTTGGACCCTGCAGCCACTCTCAGTCTGCCTTTATGAAATGGAACGGGTATCTATTTGTTTATGCCTTGCTGGGTTATGTTAGCACAATCTGTTGAGATCATTGACCTGTTTGGGAGCTGTCCGCTCCACGACATCAGTCGGCGATGAGTAAAGGGGCTCGTGCCATCACCTTGACTACTCCGATGCTTCCCACCTTTGATGGAATGGTCTTTGACACCCGAGTGTCATCTGAACAAACAGGGAAGCAGCAGGAGCACAGTTTGCAGGGTGTGGCCCAGATGGTCATGAATATGGAAACGAGGATGCGTAGTGCCTCCAGCTTAAGACACCTCTGATGTCTCGGGGTGTTTTGTGTTTGCTCAAACTTTCCAACAAACCACCAAGACTGTTTTTAAAGTTGCAGAGGATGCCGTGCAGCCGGTGTCAATTTAAACGGCACAAAGACAGGCACTGTCCTCTTTGTCCGACGCATGGCTCCTTTTCACTCACATCACTGTCAAACACATAGATGACATGCTCCTTTGACCATTTGATCGTACGTTTAAAGGGTTGGTTCTCCCAAATCACTAGATACGATATGTTTTCCACTGACCTAGTGACCTCAAACTCTGCAGTTTTTATCCTTCTTTGAGAATCAGTCATAGTGAGGAATATCTCCTAATGTCTGCAGATAAAACATAAAATAGTCTTCTTTCTGACTCCAATGCAGTGACCTTTTGATTTGGTTTGTCAGTTGATATTTGGCTAAACATTTGAAGGGCCAAGTCCAGTTGGAACATGCACATCACTTCCACGTCAGTGGAAAGTCCCTTTCCTAAAGGTGAACCAGACTGACTATGTGGAGGAGATGACATCCTGTATGACAGGCGCGCATTCATTTATCATTTTAATTTGAGAATCATTATTTCTCAACATCTGTGACTTGCAAGTAGCCTGTCTCATTCTTTCATTGTTACTATTAGTTTATGCTTTCATGTTTTCATTTTGGTCACCTATGAGTTACATTATGCTTTTTTTTTTTTTCTTCTTCTTTTCTTTTTTTTGCTGTGTTTGTCAGTGGCTCACACCACTCAGGCAGTCCCCTGGCCCGCGGTGCCAGGTACTGTATGTCCGCTGACTCCTCCAAGGTGTACACCATCCCCCAGGCCAGCAGCTCGGGGCCGGGGCCGGACCCGGAGCCCAGCTCGGAGGCCTGTGGACAGACACGCCCACAACCTGATTGCATACTCCCAGGGGGGACGAAGATAGCCGATGACGGTGATTGTGATGGTGATGCCCACGGCCCTGAGGGACCTCCCAGCATTTCAGAGTGTGGGTGAGTGTGCGTGAGAAAGGGAGGGAGCTAGAAAGAGCATTTAGGACTTCAGGAGCACACCGTGACTATGTGCTCTTTTACCACAAAAACTAAATCAAAGATCGTAGTTTGCTGCAGATTCACGTAGCGTGCGGCAGCATCTCTCATGCCGAGCCAGACGACACACTTTATTCCCGCTAACCGGGCCTCCTATGCGCGGCTTCTCTCGCCGCGGAGCTGCAGGCTCCCAGACATGCTGTTGCACGAGAGCCGGACCCACGCAGACCACAGTCGGCCCACCCAGCGTGCACAAACTGGCCTTGATTGAAGCCGACAGCCAGAAAATAAATAAGCTCAATGAAGCCGCGGACATAATACACTTGGCACATGTCACTTGCTGTTATTGATTGTACCCGTGAAGCCGTGTCCCAGTGGACCGCACGGCTGAAGCCTCTACCAGATCAGCATCTCTGCCGGGAGCCGAGCAACACAACGATCAGCACACAACAACGCGCTGCTGTCGCACACGCGGGCCCAAGGACACAGAAAAGCCTCAGAACCACCAGCAAAGGGGGAAGAGGAAGCCACGCAGGTTGACAGCGTATACTACCCTATCAGACTTCATACGAGCAGTGACGACTGACTGTATCCGTCTTCAGATTAAATGGCTAGCCGTAGACAACACAGGGCCGTTGATGGGAAATTGAAACACAGCTGTGATGATGATGATGATGTGTGTGCTTCTTTGAAGGGGGTTAGCTGGTGGGCCGTGGCCTTGTTTCAGAGGAGCGAATGTGAGATTTGCCCCGGAAGAAGGCCTTTGCTCTGGGTCCCGGATAATTACATTTTGGCTGTGAAATTTGCCACTTAAGAACTGCGTGATTGATCGCTTGCAGCCGAGTCGTCTCCTGCCAACTTATGAAAAAGCTCCGTAATTCAGTTACCTTCCCCCATTGTTTGTTTATATATTCCTCCATTTTTATTTCGACTAGTGTAACTACGCCTCATGATAGATGGCCTAATATTACTCACAGATATTGTTCTAACATAATGGAGTTTCTATTCCTTCTCCTGAAAAAGTTTTTCTCATTTGCTCTAATCCTATACGCAATGCAGGATGCTGCTAACCCTGGGCTGTTTCTCTCTCTCCCTCTCTCTTGCTTCTGCTTCTGCTTCTTGTTCCAGAGGAGCGGAGAGCTTGTTAGCGTTCCTTCTCAAAATGCTGTCTGACTGTTCAAGGTACCCACTTAGGCAAAGTCCATTGCCCCCCCCCCGTGACCTAGCCTGTTCCCCTTAACACACACACACACACACAGACCTTCCCCAGCCCCCCCACCCTTTTTCCAGACCACTTCGCACTCGTGTGCTGCTCCTGCCATGTGGTGGGCGCTGCGGGCGGAGAACAACCTGCTGTGCATCGGTAGCTGTGACATTTCTGCAGAATCGTACTGCGCGTGGCGGCCAACGATACTGCCTGCTGTTCGTGTCAGCCGCTGTAGTGATGGAGGGAGACGGGTGGAGGGAGACGGGTGGAGGGCGGGGGGAGGAAAAAAAGCAACAAGGTCCGCACTCGAACCCTGACAAACCCCCACTTTTTCTGTTCTTTATCTTTTGGCCTTTTGGGATGAGGTGTGTAACCTTTAGGGCAGCATGGCATGGAAGCTTTGTCTACAGTAGAGGAAGGTACCGCGACATTAAGCTCCAGTCATAAAAATGTGTTGCCATCGGTCTTTATTGCATTTTCCCCTTTTACAATTTGCCAACTTTATCACTTCAGCTGAGCTTGAAAACATTTCATTGTTTTTTTTACTCTCAAATCTCTGGCATTGAAAGAAATGCTTTGAAAAGGCGGATATAAACGCGTCTTTTATCATCTACTCCCAGACTCATAACCTGTAATTACAACAAAGGTCAGGGCTTGTGCGTTGTCCAATTAGTTCTTGCATGATTATGGGATGACTGGAACAAGGGCTTCATCACGATACAGAGAAAAAATAATCAGGGCTGTCACATTTTGAAATGCATTAATCTCAATTAATGAATGTTGTTTTTAATGAATGTGTGTTTTTCTTCTAATGACTAAATCTTAAAAGCAATAAGTAATCACTTTAGAAAGCGTGTATTTTAGACGCTTTTGTTTTTTTTAAACGCAAAACTACACACATTTGTTCATCTTTCAATTCCACCATGTGGAACATGTTGAACTTGCGACTCTTCCTGCTGTCATCGTGCACTTTGCTCTCAACTCTCAATAATTCAACGGCTTTGTTGTGCCATCAATCTGCCCACATTTAGCCAGGACGTTTCCAAACCACAGTTTTTTAGGCACACAGTGGTGGTCCTCTGCAGGGTAACGCTGCGATGGACGCGGCATAGCAGCTAGCATAGGATAGCATAGCAGCTAGCTTAGCATAGGAGTGCTTTAAGTGGTCCGTTTGCCACTCACCCCCTTTCTGTTTGACACATGGAGTTAATCCTCTGCACAGTTCTCGACTGTACGTCGCTCCTCTGTTTGTTTTACTTCCAAAAAGCTTGCTCCATCTTGATGTAACTGACTGCAGCTAGCGGCCGCTTCGTTTCCGTGGTCAACTTCCGGTTTACTTCCGGTCCCGGAAACGTACGTTAACCATGTTAAAATATTTTGTTGCATTCATCTCGGCCATATTAATCTCGTAGAGTAATGCGTTTTATGTTTTATGTGCGTTTATGACAGCCCAAAAAATAATGGTTGCTCCCTACGCTTTTAACACCAAACCAGCATTATGCAAGGCTCAATCCGATGCACTTCCTTTTCCTTGATGCGTCCTTCAGAATACAGCATTTGTTTTTGCACCAGAGATCTCACGGTCTGAATGCATCTGGCAATCACACAGACATTTGCAATACCCGTCTATGTATTTAGGCCTTGGTTGCCATGGTGCTAAAAGCTCAAAACAGGGGCAAGGCTCAGCGGTTACTGTCTCTAGGTAACCAATCGCTGCCCGTTGTCTCGGCGTGAGTTTCCCCCCTGCGGCCAACAGCACTCAGCGTGTGGTGCTCGCAGGCTGCCCACTTAAAGCAGAGGTCTCACAGCCGCACGGCCTCAACTCACTGTACCAACCCCTCTAAACACTCCAAAACCATGTAAATGAGAAGCACGCCTATGACTGACATCGCCCACAATAACACCTGTTACCTCTTGTGGGTCCTCGTCCAATCCTGCCGAACAGCTCTCATCTCCTCTGTTGTTGTCCCGACACTTCTCTAGAGTATGTGTTTTGCACTTGTCTCTCGATGTACTTTCTCTCCAAAACCCTCTTCCCCACCCCTCCCCTACCCCCGCTTTCCTCTCTACTTCTCACAGTGCTTGGCTGTGTTCTTCACACTGTCTTTAATCATTGCTTTGGCAGAGTGAGATGGGGCCGAGTGGGATCGGTAGGGAACTTCTCTCTGGCACTTCTCTCCAACCCTGTTAAACCCACGTTCCCCTGACCAGCATGGAAGCACCTGTTGTCGGCATGCTGTGACGGTCCCGCTGAAACCCTTTGGTTCTAAATGGCTGGACCCAAGCCGCGGCGGCCCGAGGCCTCCCGTGCAGCACGAGTCTTTCATGACCCTTCTGATGAGCTCTGTTCTTGTGTTTTCTGGCCCACAGGCAGCTGTATGAACAGGAGGCCGCCTGCCAGCTCCAGGCTACTGAGCGGGATGAGAAACCGCTGCAGAGGCTTTCAAAAGAAGAATACCTTAAAATGATGCGGCCCGCGAGCCCTCCGGGAGACGGCGGGAGTCAGAAGGTGAGGTCGCTGTGGCTCATTCAATAACTGACCTCTAAATTCCACGATGATTGGGACGTTGACAATCACCACAAACTGTGATGTGGTGATTGATGAGTAGGGTGACATGACGTGGCGTGACATTGTTACGATCGACTGAGATCTCCAAAAGCTATTTTTATCACGCTGACAAGAAGAGCCGATGCTGCTGGCGAGAAGCCCGGCTGACGGGGCTCGTCCTTCCCTGAGACAGAGCCCCTCAGTCCCCATTGATGGGCACTAAACATCCTGGAAATTACTTCTATAACGTCATGTCATGGATTAAAGGCGTCCAGTTGCAGCAAGTGCAACGATGTTTGCTGTTCCCGGGTTCCGCGGACCAATAATTGCATCTCGTGCCCCATCCATTACCTACCAGGAAAGGGACCCTGGAGACATACAAAAGAGTTATTTTTGGACGGTGCTCCATTGTGATGGAAAAGCACGTCATCCCTTCAGAATGTGGCCATGTCCTCTGGCACAGACGTCCCTCACACGAGGCGCCTGCAGTGACCAGTTCTGTATTTCGGTTTTGCTCCAGCACCAGTTGCCATTTCTCCGCCTGTTTCAACAAGAAAAGGCTGATTATGTCTGAGACCGGTTGAGCTGAATGGAAATTCATACCACAAAGCATCTTTAATGAGTTTGAGCATCTTTGAATGTCTAATCCGAGGTGGTACCTCCCTGTAGGACCACAGAGCCAGCCGAGCACTTGAGCTCGGAGCGTCAGGAGTGGTGGGAAGCTAAACGACAGAATGAAGCGGAGAGGTGCAGGAGCCGGTGCACCAATCGGCGGGAGGATGTACGGCGCCCCCTCGCACAGAGATGGAGGGAGAAAACGCAGCAACCAGAACAAAGGCACACAGTGATGTTGGGTGGATTCAAAGAGCAGTATAGTGCACGATCTCACACTCTGGCCTGATTCAGAGTGATAATGGAACGTGTGCAATGCCGATATGGGAGTGAGATTCACAAAGGGACGGCTGAGCGCCAGACATTCCGACCGTGTTACACGTCTGTTCCCAGTAAACCGCCGTCTTCAATCATCAGCTGGAACGGTTGTACAGTAACGACAACATTGTCGGTTTGTTTTAAATCCGGGTCCGACTTGGTTCAATCGCCTAAAGGTTAACTTGCGTTTCACTTCCGGCAGTCGGCCTTTGTGCCGGCGAGCAGGTGCGGAGAGATTTTCCTTCCACAGACAGGCACGCTATTGTGTGGCTGACGTCAGGGGAAAGGCCGCCGGCGGCTTCATTCTCCCACCGCGTCCCTCTTTGGGACCTCCTGTGGGAAAGCTGAAAGCATCCGAACCGCCGGTTGTCCAACACATCCTCCCAAGCGGCAGGTCAAAGGGTGCCGGCGCTGGCTGCCGTCTTTGTTCGGTGCGAGCGACGGGGAGGAAAATCTCAGCGGATGTGTCACCGCTGAGTCGACGGATAAGAGCGCTGCTGTGGGGCAAAAATAAATCAATGGGGGGGGGGGGGCTATTTTGCTTTAAGTGAGCTTTAAGCAAATCCTGTAAAAAAAAAAAAAAAGAAAAGAAAGTTGGATGGGAAAACTTGGAAGGGACAACCTTATTGAGTTAAAGCCTGCGAGATGTTGTGCGGAGGCAGTGTGTACACACGTATGCCACTTTGAATTCCAGTGGATATCTCCGCTTAAAAGACTCACTTGATGTTTGTTAAATTGTCACGGTGGGATTTGCGGGGGATCCGTCTTTGAAATGGAGATGGCTGGGTGTTGGCTTGCGGCTGTACAAGTCTAGCGTTGGTTACAGCTGCAGCCAAAGGCAGGCATTTGCCCATCTGGCCAACTGCCTCACATATCATTTGTGGCTGCTTTTGATGTCACTCGTGCAATATTTATGTAGCCTGGAAGGGGCAATGACGGATTGGATTGGCCATTGTGGTTTTGTGTGTTTTAAACAGGGGGATCCACTGTCAACATTCTGTCCGCTGTCATGAAACACGGCCGCGCGTGCAGTGGTATTCAGTGCCGTTCTTTGTACAGATGACTTTTGTGACTGTTCACCTTTTTTAACCCCTGTATTGGCCTTTTTTCATACCTCTTTGCATTACGAGCCCTATTCCAGAGAGCGCGCACAAAGCATTGATGCAACTCGCTTCAATGAACATTGGTTCTGGTTTGCAAACAAGCAAACAAAGGAAAATGTGCAGTGAGTTCATTTGCAAATATGAGGAGCTTTTAATAGATCCCTGCATTCAACCGACAGCTCCACTGTGCTTCACACATGCGTGTCGACAGTCCCCATGTTCACTGCCGTATTACCCGTAAATGCATCAGCAAGCACGCACCGCCACACAGGACTGAAAATGATGTATATCAGGGACCGTATCACCAGGGTGTGATTTGTGGGAATGGGGGGGATTTCCCCCCCTCTGGTTTTCCGATCCCCTCCTCTGCTAAATTATTTTTATCTCCGGGGGGGACAAGGATTTCCCCCCCTTGGTAGCGATGAATGCAACTTAACTGCTCGCCTACTTAAACTCTTTAAATCTAACGATCTCCAGTGTCGATACATCAGAGTAGAAGTTCAGCAGCCTTCTGGCAGACGGCGCATATTTCTGAACGTCATCCAACACAAAAACATTGGAACATTTTAGCGCGGGAACTTCGCATGGGGAAACAGCGCTGAACCAAACATGTGCGCGCGCGTGTGTCCGGGCTGTGGAGGTGTGCGCGTGACGCGGATCGCTTTCCCCTCTTTGTGCTTGGCGCTTTTCTGCTTCCTCCTCATAGCCAAACCGTCCGTGCGCGTGAAAGTGAGCATCAAGCCAGTTGGACTTAGGATCCCATTAACTGCGCTGAGGGGGGGGGGTCTCCGTAGCAGAGAATAGGACCAGCACTTTAATAAGATTACTTTTGTATGGTTTTGCATATTAACATGCTTTAGACATATTTTATTTGTTATTTCTACTAGTAGCTTACTGTGATGATTTTTGGGACATCTGCGTGTGCGGAGCGCCGGCACTGAGCGTATCGGCTTACTTTGCAGGACCCAATAATAAAACAACTAAATTAACATTAAAAGTTTTGCCACGTTGTGATGGGGACTAATCCACGGACCCGAAAAAGGGCCTGTCTACCCTTTGCGTTCTTCTCCCTAGTTATGCAAGCTAAAAGTCACATGTTCTTGTCTATAAATAAAAAACAAAGCACCCCCCCCCTCTGCTTTTTTGTCAAATCGCACCCTGCGTATCACGACCCTGACTCTGACATCTCGTGGTTGGCTACAGCTTTCCATCTCCTATCGTGGCACTTTGTCTCGTCTGCTGTCTTTAGATTTCTTCCATTAATCTCAGCGACTGTCGGCTGCCACGGCGCAGCGACCTCTGTCCCCACCTCGACAAGTCCTGTCCCTGGTTTTTTTTTTTCCCGCCCACTCTGCCAGGCACACTCCAGCTCTGCTCAATCCATCTACTTTTCACTGAGACTAATTGATCCCTGACACTGCTCCCCGACGCTGCCTCTTTCACCCACCCGGCTGCCCCGCTCACCTGCCGGGCCGGCGTTAGTGTGGTGGGTGGAGGTGGTGGTGGTGGGGGAGGGGGGATGTTTCGGCTCTCTCTTGACAAACTGTTCTCCTTCCCTCAGGTGTCGCCGGCGGGCAGCTCGTCCCCGAGACGCTCTCTCTACCGGACGCTGTCGGACGAGAGCGTGTGCAGTAACCGCAAGGGCTCGTCCTACGCCAGCTCGCACAGCTCCATGCTGGACCAGGCCATGCCCAACGACATCCTGTTCAGCACCACCCCAGCTTACCACAGCACGCTGCCCCCCCGCATGGTCCACAACCAGGGAGCGTCCAACCTGCGGAGTGAGTACGGCCGTGTGTGACGCCTCCTGAAATGCCTCTGAGAGACGGGACGGCTAGAGTCGACTTTTCTCTGCCACGTTGCTCTCGGATTATCATTCCTCTTCTCCGGCACCAGATAAAAGCCGGGATGTAGATACTCGTTTTGAGGAGCCACTTGTGTCCCGCCGATATCATTAGCGCGACTGCGACACACTCCAGCAACACTCCTCGATATAGCCACTAATTGGAGCCGGGGCGAGGCGGCGGGCGACTTGCATCGGGGGGGGGGGCCCGTCGTTCCGTCGCTCCGTCTGCATTAAGCGGACACCCGTCACCTGTCGCTGCTGGCTAATGTCCCCCCCCTCAACCCTCCCCCACCCATCTCCCGTCGCCGCCCGGCACACCGAGAATATGTGCTGAGAGGTGCGACGTTACCTGCTTGCGCGCCGCTGCACGTCCTTTCAGATCCGTGACATCCACGGACCTATTTTCCCATCAGGAATATCATAATGTCTGTCATACCTCACTGGTCACTCACTCATAAATGACTGCCTGCCTGCCTCCCCTGCCCCCCCCACCTCTCCGTCCCCCATGTCTCATTTCCATACGGCTGCTCAGCCGGCTGCCGTCGCCGGGTAGAAAATGGCTTTTTTGCAAAGATGTTTCTCTTTCTCCTCTTCTGGCTGTCAGCCTGATGGATTCTCCATTGTTTTTGAAGGGTAGTGGAAAAGACAGGCGCTGTCGTTCCCGCGCTGTAACAGACCAATTTGGTAAACAGTGAATCACTCAAGCTCCAAGACTCTGTGTAAATTGAAAGAAGAATGTCGGCATGAACTCAAGCTCTCTCTCTCGCTCTCTGTCTCCTCTCAGCTTCTCCACTCATGCTCTTCTAAACGCCTCTCTGCAGAACGGCACCTTGTTTGTTTCATTCCCTGACGGGGAGAAAAGGCGTGAGATAGATAGACAGACAGACAGACAGACAGGGTAAGGACAGGACGTATGGATTGAGACATGAAGACATTTAAGGTCATTTAAACGAGACATTTATCGCCCCTCCGAAAGCGGACGCCAAGCTGGTGGTTTTGTGTGAGCCCTTTCGTCCATGTGAATGCTAAACGTTTCATTTGCAGGGCAGGAGTTAGACATCCCCTTTACGCAGCGACGGCCCGTTTAAACCCCCCACCCTCCTTCCTTTGCGCCCCTCTTATTCCTCTCCCGACCCCCTCTTTGTCTGCACTGATGCAAACTGAAGGGCGACACGCAGATCGGCCCCAAACTGAGGCCAGGCCCAGACGCTGATCGGAGTGCCTGCCTGTCTCTGCAGGTGAGTTTTGGTTCTCTGACGGCTCCCTGGCGGACAGGTCCAGGTTCAGCGACCCGGGCCTCCTGCCCCTCCCAGACGCCGCCTCGGGCCTGGACTGGTCTCACCTGGTTGACGCAGCACGAGCCTTTGAAGGTAACCGGGCTGGCTGACGCTGCTGGCACCTCCGTGTAGCCTCCACCCCCCCCCCCCCCACCCCCCCCGCCCCCATCTCCCCGGCAGCTTAGCACGCACTCGCGTGTGTGTTTGCGTGTCTGTGTGAGTGTGGGTTTGTTTGTGTGTCTGCAGATGCCAGTTTGCTTGCATGTGCAGGTCTGTTTGCGCGCTTTGTGTTTGCGTTCCTTCCAGCGTCGCCAAAGGGGGCGGCGGGACGTGACTTGTGCGGATTTTTTATTTTGCTGTTTGCACCTGAGCCTTGAGCCCCCCCGTTGTGATTCCCTGCGGAAAACAATATGAGCCGTTGTTTGTCAACGGCGACAGAAGGCCAATTTTCCCATCAGGAAGCCAGCAAGTGGGAACTCGGCGATGGTTCTTGGAGCAACGCCACTGTCTGCCGATGATAGTTGAGCTCCTCTCGTGGCCTTTTGTCCATTTAAATCTGAATATTCTCCAGAAGAAGTTTTTTCACTTTGTCTGGCCCAAAGCGGTCGATGGTGGTTTCTTATAGGCTGTCTGAACGAGGCTGCTTAAGAGGCTTTGTGGCTTTTGTGGCGTCTGGAACAAGTGATTTAGGAACTGAGTGCTCCGATTAATTCATGAGGGCTTACAGTATGTTGTCTTTCTTGACAACATGAGCGAAATGTTCCTGTCGAAACCGAAAGCTGTCTTTTCACACTATTTTCAGCTAATTGGTTTTGGCACGTCTCAGCCACCTCACGATCAGCACCATCACTTCTGTTCATTTTTTTCTCCTCCCTCCTTTTTAATTACTTTTTTTCTACCCATCTCATGCCAGTGTTTTTCTCCATCTATCACAGAAACGCTGACATGAGTAAGTTCGTTTTTGTTCCCCCCCCCCCACTTGAACTCCGCCCGACCCCTGTGACCGGCGAGCGGACGACGCAGTGCGCGGCCATTCATTCGTCATAATTAATGGGACGCTGGAGTGGAGTTGCGCTCGCAGGGCGTCGTTTAACGAGAGCGGGATCGGGGGAGATGATGCAGAGTCTGACTGCCAGCTTGAAGGCAGTTGTCACGGCAGCGGCGGCGGCTGTGCCCAGTGAAAAAAGGCGGCGCGTGAACCGGAGCCTTGTTGCCGAGCAGAGAGTGGCTCCGGGCTGCCGTTGTTTGCCTGCCATGTGCAACGGGAAGCATTCATGTGGCGCTCATATTGGTGGTCATGGGGGGTTCCTGAGAGACCGCTCAGTCTGCATCAGCCTCTGCGCATCTGCAAAAAACACTGCGCTCCTCCGACTTACGGGAGCAGGAGCGCAAACGGCCTTTGGTCACTGACGGCTTTTCTCTTCAACTAGTAAATATGCTTTTAATATTCCCTTAAAAATAAGCACCGCCCACTGTGCTGACTTGAGCACTGTGAGCCTAGATTGCGGTGTTTTCAGATTTCTTTTCCGCCGTTTGCCCCGTGAATGTGGACGCCGGGTCACGCGGAGATGACGCGCTGCTTTGCCGCGCCCCGCCGCCGCTTTCCGAGGAGTCTTTTAATCTTTCAAATGCAGCCGTCTCGTACGAGGAAAATGTTCATTCATATGTAAATTTAAGCCCGCTCTCCCTTTCCTACCTCGTCTCAGCAACCAGCTCCAGGCCCGATCAGCTTTTGTCTTGAAGTGGATTAGCTTTCATTTGGGGAGCTGAAATAATGGAAGGGTATCCTTAATCTTTTCTATGAATATGCTGATCCTCCTATCTTTAGTCTCAGACCAAGGGCTTGAGAGAGAGTGATTGGTTTCTCAAGAAAAGAGCATTACTCCAAACGGAGCAGTCCCCAAGCAGAACATGCCAAGTTGGGGTTTTCCATGGGGCTTTGAGCGAGCTTAAGGGCCTGATATGGTAAAACAAGCATGACTGTTGCCTTGCGGCTCCCTGGGATCCGAGCCCGTTGTGAGCCAAGCAGCTGTCGGAGGAAGCTCAGACGGGGCGAGGGCACCGGAGCAACACCCGAGGGACTTACTTACTATATGAGACAGTCTGGGAAGGCCCCTGTTTCCCACCTTGTTCCTTATTTCCGGCGCTTAAACCACAACCACTCATTCATACAAAGCGTGAATGAATTGACCCCTTCCTGTCGGGGAATCATGTGTGCGTGCGATTGTGTTGCGCTGCTCCGATTTGAGTTGCATGTTGACACCGTGAAATGCATTGCTCCACGCATCTCGTCCTTTCGATGTGAAGGGCAGGTTATGACCCGTTTCGTCACCTGCTGTGTCCCCAGACCAGCGCGTGGCGTCTTTCTGCACCATGACGGACATGCAGCGGGCGGAGGCTCTGCAGATCTCAAGGGAGCTGACCAGACGGGTGGTGGCGGCGGAGGGAGCGGCACTGGGAGCAGAGTAAGCTTCACCGACCCAAACACAAATGCTCCCGTAGCCAGCGGATGACTGACTCTTCGCTAACAGCTAAGCCCGATCGTGGCTTAGCAGCCAGAAGGCGGCATGGCGGGAATGTGAAGTTGCATGCCCTATTTGAGTGTACTCTACTCTACAAAGGCAACGGCATGGCATTAGATAACTGCACATTACTCTGGGGGATTTCAGGTAGTCTCTAGCCAAATGTGCCTAAAGACGGCATTGGAAAAATCCTTTTGGAAAATACATTACGGCATAACTACTTTACCTTACCCCTTGTTTAAATAGACTCTAAATGAATCCTGATCATCAACCATTCAAGGATTATATGAGAAGTACCATTTGATTACATTTCATGTATTTAATCATAGATTCTGCAGCTACGTTGCAGTACATCAATGCTTCTCTTGTACGTCCAAGTCCACTTAGACTTTGCCAACATGTGCATCTTTAAGATCTTTTTTTTTTTACTGGCTTACCATTTCAACAAATCAACAAACTTTAAAACGCCGGCTGGCTGCAGAGCTCTCAATGGATTCTGTGTTAGCTTCTGCTTAGACTGGATAGCTCAAGCTGATGAAGTCACCTGGCAACAGTTCGTCCATAAACGGCCATGACTTGGCTAGCTGTCAATCACCAGCTGCTGCACAGTGGTAGAAGCGGCCATTGTGTACCGGTAATGTGATTAAGTGAGTCCTTCGTGATTGTTAACGCCGTCCTTTCGTGTGTCCCAAACAGCGGCCCCCCCTCCACCCTAACTGGCAAAGTCAACCAGTTGGAGGTGATCCTCAGGCAGCTGCAGCACGACCTCCGAAAGGTGAGTCCGCATTTATAAAGCGTGTCGTCCTCGCCGTTTCCACGCTGGCAAACAATGTGTGGCCCAGGTCAGGGAAATGGACAGTGAGTAATGGCTGCCCAGCCGTCTCTGTAATACAAACGTGTCCACTCAATGGAATATCCTGCTTCCTTTCCTCATTGTGTCCCAGCCCAACATATCCCCACCTCGACCAATGTGCTTAAAATGGAGAGAGGGAGTGCACTTCTATTAAAGCTGCTTTGCCACTTTAATGCCTCCCATTTACACAGCGGGGCTTTTATCAACCTCTTTTGTATCCCATCTATTTTTCCCTCACGTCCCGGCGTTGATGGTGTGTGTGTGTGTGTGTTTTTTATCCGCACAGGAGAAAGAGGATAAGGCGATGTTGCAGGAGGAAGTGCAACACCTGAGGCAGGACAACATGCGCCTGCAGGAGGAGAGCCAGACGGCGTCTGCTCAGCTCAGGAAGTTCACCGAGTGGTTCTTTCACAGCATTGACAAGAAGCCCTGAGGTGAGAGAAGCCCCTCACTCCTCCTGGGCACCCATGCACGACTACCGCATGATCCCCAGGCAGAAAAAACATTACCGGCCCCCCAGAGTAATGGAGACTCCTCTCGTGCAGCCCTGTGAGGAGAGACTCAGAACCCGGATGCGGACCTTAGTTTTGGGACCTTCTTCTGTCTTAAGTGCAGGGCTGTTGCTGTCGTTAAGTTTCTTTATCCTTTTTAAAGAGACTCTCGGGAAACCCCCCCCCCCCCACCCGCGCCCGCCGCAATCGCCCTGGGATGTTCTTACAGTAGTGGAATGTAAAAGCTCATTTACTGTAGTCTGCATATAATCTACCTGCGTGTGTCGCGTCATTCCACTGCGCTGTGTACTCAGCTGTACTGTATCGTCCCGCGCACACTGTCACACAGCTGTTTCTGCGCCGGCCTGCACGGACGCAGGAGAGAGGGGGCGTGGCCAGGAGGGGAGGAATGTACTGGACGTAATGAAGTGGTACTTGCTGTCAGCTTGCAGCGAGAGGGAATCCGCATGTGGCGGTCTTTGAAACATAGAGTCGGGGGGGGGGGTGGAAACGAATGTAGCTCAACCGAAACCCCTTTTTTTCTGGATTACTGGCTCCTCGCGTCCCAAAAATGTCACGGTTTGATGTTTTGGGCCCCGTCTTTTCTTTCAATGAATTCCACTTTTTCTTTACCTCAGTGTTGTAATGTGGGGTCACATGGCAGTCATTTTGTTGTTTAAAGGTGCTTTCCCTACACACGTCTGTCAGTAGTTTCAAATCACTGTCACAATGTCCTAGCAATAATAAAGTGGTAGTTACAAAACTGTGTTTAAAAAAAAAAGAAACAAAAAAAATAAAAAGTTAGCACAAACGTGAAGAGTTCCTGTCGTTCAGCAGCTGTTCTGGACATGTATTTATAAAACAGGAAGAGACTGTGCCTGAAACTCTTGGTTGTACATGGATTGTTTCTCTATGCTTTTAATTCTTTTAAAAACACATGCCTTGTCTGTGGCTCACTGATATAAAATCGTATGTATGACTGGTTGGTGTGTGTGTGTGTGTGTGTGTGTGTGTGTGCGCGCGCGCGCGCACATGTTTGTGTGCGTGTGTGTGCGTGTGTGTTGGAGAGAGCAGCATAATGTTTCTTATGCAGTGGTTTCCAGAGCATCAGAGCAAGCACCAGTGAACCACACTTACAATGCCAAATGTGTTTATTTCTGTACATATCTGCCACAGAAGTGTCTTGTATTTAACACTATTATTTAAGCTTATTTAACCTAAAGGTGTTTATTTAATTAAGTTTTATTTTTCTGCACATAGGAGAGATAAAGCTCTGTGTATGTTGTAAAGTGTTTAGCTTGCCAGGGCGAAAAAACGACTATATATTTAAATATATAAATGATGATTTTGGAGATTCCAACATTTGGATGCTGCTAGAATACAGTTTGCTGGTTTGTAGGCTTTTGAAAATGTCGCTCTCCGTAAACGGTCTCGTCTCTGGTGGGACACTGGTTGCTTTTTATTTTATTTTTATTTCAAATTTTGTTCTAATTTGGGTTTGTTTTTTTAAATAAATGTAGTTGTAATAATATGTGATTTTTGTGCTTTGAATGTCTTTCTATTTCTAGCCTTGTAAACCAAAAGCAATGATTTGAAAATTGACCGAAGGATTATCTGCTCATTTTAAGTTGATTAAAACACAGCTGGTTAAAGGATGGATTGTGTTTTTATTTAAAATGTCTGGGGTTTGTTTTCTCCAATTCTGTTCTATTATGTAAAAAGATAAACACTACGCTGGAGAGACAACTTAACTTGGCTTACCATAAGGACTGAATGCAAGGGGGAAACGGCGAACCTGTGTCTTCAAAGAAATGGTTCCAGCCAATGAACCGTAAAACCATAACTTATTTTATAAACAAGAATAACCAGTTGTTAAGTTTGTATAAAGCTAACCTTTCTATTCGCTAAGTTACTT
This sequence comes from Apeltes quadracus, assembly GCA_021346845.1. Taxonomy (NCBI): domain Eukaryota; kingdom Metazoa; phylum Chordata; class Actinopteri; order Perciformes; family Gasterosteidae; genus Apeltes; species Apeltes quadracus. The sequence continues at coordinate 4,459,648 of CM037922.1, forward strand.
CAGCTTTATTCTTTTAATCCGGACCTGCTGGCTGTGTCAAACCTCTTATTTTACCCTCTATAAACATTTGTAAAACTATTCATATACAATGAAGAGCTTTTTCCTGTCGCCCACCGGCTATGAAGTGATCCTTTTATTACATTACATGTCATTTATCGGATGCTTTTATCCGAAGCGACTTGCAATAAGTGCATTTCAGCCATACGGATCCATCTCCAAAGTGCAATTTCATGAAATAAGCCAATTTACAACTTGCTATAGATCCAGTACAATTTAAGTGCTACAGTTTGTTAGTATTTTGAGTCGAGGTACAGTCTGAAGAGGTATGTCTTCAGTTTGCGACGGAAGATGTGGCTGCTCTCTGCGGCCCTGATGTCATCGGAGAGTTGGTTCCACCATTTAGGAGCCAGGACAGCAAAGACTCGTGATCTTGTCGAGGGTTTTCCAAGCGGGTTTGTGATTTAAGAGAGCCACAGTCCTTGCACAAGCAGGCAGTCTTTTAGTCAGTCTAATGAAAATTGATACACAAGTTATGAACACGGCCGATGGAGCCTCAGAGCAATGCTTGCACTAACAAGACTTCTGGAGTTGTGAAGACATCAGTTGGATATATCGCTACATGAAGCGGTCTGCGCATTTCCACCCATCCCTTCATCTGCCTTTCAAGTGAGCTTTGAACAAACTGAAAGATTTGTAAAAGTTGCAGATCCTTGCTCTGAATTCTTAAGATCAGGAACCCTAAAGTATTCCAATTATAATATGTCCACTTGTAAGATGCAACAGAAAAACTAACTAGAGCAATACGAGTAAAAAAAAAAAAATGACATAGGAGAGGATATGTATTATGAAAGACATGAAGATGAACATAGAGCACCTTGTGCTCTGGACAAAAGACAAATAGCTCATTATTAACAGTACATTTGTTGATCTGCAGGAAAAGACAAAGAACCTTTTTCTATGACACTTTTTTTTCCTTCCATCCCCTGTTTTGTAAACAGCAGGTGTGCTAAGACTTTCCAATGGAAACATGAGACCATAATGGCTTTGTGACTTGATTCCCCGAGAGTTTGTGTGCTAGAAATAAATGACAGATGTTGCTTTCACCTCAGGGACGTCAAAGGACTCGCTGAATAATTAATCACGAGCCTTTCTGGGTACAGAGAGAAAAACAATTAAATTTGTTGCTACTTCCTGCATAAAACCTCCAGCCCAGCTGCTGGAGTGTGGTCCAATCCATCACGGCCCCTGGAGGCCGGTGGCGGGTACGTGGACTAGTGGCTCGGGCTTGTTTGGCTGAGTCATGTTTTGGGATGCATACATACCTGACATTTGGATCGCCTTTTTGGGGAAATTGCAGCCTGTCGCAGTTTTCTTGCTTGAAATGTTTGTTATTTTTGCGTCAGCACAGCGAGTCGGACCACTCCACTCGCCACTGATCCCCGGAGCTCGTTTTTACCAGGCAGCCCGCTCTGAGCTCCACGTCCGACCACGCAAGAGCCACTGGTGAAAATTCCTGGTCCCTCCCTTGTGTGTGTGTGTGTGTGTGTGTGTGCGCAGGGCCGGCCCGAGGCATAAGCGAACTAAGCGGCTGCTTGGGGCCACCAGGGGGCCCCAAGCTGTAATAATCTTCAATAATAATTCAACCAATAATCTTCTAGCACAGGTGACTCTGCGTGGTGGGAGGGGGGCCCCAAATCAAATTCTGCTTAGGGCCCCCAAGAGGCTCGGGCCGGCACTGTGTGTGTGTGTGTGTGTGTGTGTGTGTGTGTGGAGGGGAGGGGAGGGGGTGTCTCGCTCTGGGTTTGGCCAGCAGCGTGCAATGAGATTCAGGTACTTAATCTTCACTGTGTGCGCGGCCGTGCCAGGATAGCAGATGAGAGCTCACCCTGGCACCAGGGGAAGCATTTGGCTGATTTGGTGGAGGAGGGTTCCAGGGTTGGTTGTTGGTGGTGGGGGGCCCAACAAGAAGAACCAAATGACTTTCGCACGTGGAGAAATTAGGAGGGAGATCTTCTATCAGCAGCATGGGACCAATTAGATACTACAGTCACATGTTGGGATTTTAGCAGTGAAGTTCGACCTGATCCAATGGGGTTGAAATTCCAACCTCATCAAAAGATAGAGCTCACAGTCGCGAGATCCTTATTGACCCTCTGATATTTGATCGCCTGGGCCGTTTGTGGAGGGATCGTTGGCGTTCATCCTCGACTCGGAGTGGCAGGCCGTCCATCTACCGATCCGGCTCAGATTTGGCTCTGGTCACATATAATAGCGACCGGGACGCAGTTGTCCTGCTTCCACAATCTCACAGCAGATGCTCCCATGCTGTGAGTGCCACCCAGTTCAGGATCACGTTACCCAGAAGAGGGTTCAGCGTGCCCGAAGCGCAGCTGGCAAAGCGCGGAGGGGGGGGAGGGGACTCTATTGGCTGCTTGCGTGTGTGTGTGTGTGTGTGTGTGTGTGTGTGTGTGTGTGTGTGTGTGTGGGTCAGCTTGTGCTTACAAAATATCAGCTGTCCCTCACACAATGGATTATATTTCGCTTGTGGGTTATTCTTCTGTGCTCGGACTGGGTGGAATTATTCATAAGAGTCTCAAACTCTTATCTCTGCGACAGTTGTGTGTAATCCTTAATGCAATATCTCAATGCCATTTTTCTCTTTGACCAGATGTGTGAATCACTGACCACGACTCGGCGAAAAGAGGACAATTCAACAGCCTTTAGCCTTTGGTCAAATCTGATAGTCACACAATCTCAATTGTGTTGTGTGCCTGCGAGGTGTGACAGCAGGATGAGCTCTCTCACCTTCCCCGCTTATCTGCGCAGCTCATCTCTCCTCTGCAGGCGCGTTTGAAATTCCCTCTCGCCCACTGGAGAGCTGCATTAGACACAACACCAAAAGCAGGGAAAAGGAGACCATCCCTCTCCTCCTCGCGCCTCCCAGGCCCCCCCTTCCCCCCTCCCAACCCCTCCGGGATGTCACTATCTGTCAGTCAAGTCACAGGTGACCGCCCTCTTAGCTGAACCCGGTGAAGGGCGACATTTCATGAAGCTCTTGCCTGCCTTTCTCGCCTCAATAAAAAAAGAAAAAAACAGTTTCCAGAAAGGTCATTGCTGAAATCTAGCACATCGAGCGGAGACTAAATCTCAACCGACCGCCGGCGTTTACGGTGGGTGGGAATAAAAGGAAAGGCCTGTGTGTTGCATTCTGTGTTGTTGTTGTTGTACTGCCAAATTAGATAAAGAAGACAGGGACCAATAGATAAGACGGGGCCGCTGAATTATCTTCATTTGCAGAGATGTCCTTGCCTGTTGTCCTTGTCAACCTCCTGCTATCGATCCTCAATCAGCTGCTGCCTCCGGTGCAAACAGCCACGTTGTTCAGGGCGGTTTGGGCGATTTGGTGTGGGCTTAGGAGGCCTCTGCGCCGACGTAGCCCTTCTATTTTATTGAAGATATTGATTATGCTAAGTTGCATCGTTCGGGCCTGCCAGAGGAGAGGGGTTGTTTTTCCAGAGGGTCATGGGAATATCAATGTCAGGAAGGGTGAGTGGTAGAGGTGTGAAAGCGGGGGCGTAAACCGGATACCCCCCCCCACACACACTGACCCATCGGCAGCAGTAAAAGCTTAACTGGAGAGGCCATCGATCTTCTGCGTGAGAGAGAGGAGATCCAGAGACGCTGGGAGGTTGAATGTGTTCGAGCCGGTCCTGTTTGCCCGGTGAGCTCAGGATTTTACCCCCAATGTGGACACCGTGTCCGTGTGCACGAGTGGCCCCCCGTTCCCAATCAGAGACGGATTATTGCCGAGCTCGTTAGACACACAGTCCCATTTGTCTGGACGACGCAAGTATGCACGTGCAGGTTCTTCAGAGTTACTCAATAATGTGTTTCTCACATTTCCCCCTCATCATTCCAGACATACTTCCAGGGTGCGATTTGTGGAGGAGGATGGGGGGGATTTTCCCCCCTCTGGTTTTCCTATCCCCCCCTCTGCTAAATTATTTTTATCGCGGGGGGGACAGGAATTCCCCCCCCCCTCTGGTTTTTTGTTTTATCTCCGGTGGGGACGAGGATTTCCCCCCCTTGATAGCGATGAATGCAACTTAACTGCTCGCCTACTTAAACTCTTGAAATCTATCTTCAGTGTCGATACAGCAGAGCAGCTGTTCAGCAGCCTTCTGGCAGACGGCGCATATTTCTGAACGTCATCGGACACAAACCCATTTGGTTCCCTACGCGCAGCGCGTGATGTGCGTGTGCGGATGCAACTTCCGCGAACATAATGCGCGATCATATGGACATGCGCGCGTATCCGCGGAGGTGCGCCGGTCGACAGCACCCCCCACACCCCCACCCCCGGTCAGCCGACACTGCAAAAAAAAAAAAATCCCCCACTCTGCTTTTTTGTCAAATCGCACCCTGCATACTTCCAACAACTTTCACCAGCTCTGACCGACCGCTTTATTGCGTCAAATGTGCTCGGTCGAAGTTAGTTGTCGATTAAAGCTTTTGAAAATGTGACAATAAAGGATGTGACTACTGTGTTTACGTCATCTGTCTTCCTCGCAGTGCCAAACCTCACTGGGCACACGGCCATTTTCTATCACGGGCTGTTATATATCTGAAAGAGCAGATGTCTGTTTTAAAACAGTGGAACAGATGTGAAAATGTAATAAAAATATTATATCAGGAGGTCACTTCCTTACGGTAAATCTCAAATCTCTTTTTCCATTCATGAAATCCCTTTTGTTCGTCCTGAAGGGATTCGAGAGTCTGCGTCCATTGCATGCGTGCGTCCCTGTGAGGCTTGAAGGCATTTCTAACATGATTACATGTTGCTGGTACGGCTTGTTTAGCATCTTACTGTAGCATGTTAACATTTGAATATTTGCTCACTTTCACTAAACGCAACATGGAGGTTGTAACGATCGTGTGGAATGAATGATGAAAACAAATTATCAGACCGATGAAAAGTGTGATCATGATGGGCCTCCTCAGGGGAGCGCGGATGTCTGCACCACACTTTGACTTTGACCTACTGAAGAAAAGCCCGCAGGCCACTGAACACCATAAAATAATGGTGAAAAATGTGATACTAAGGCATGCGAAAAAAGTGGAAATATGTTTGATAGAGCAACTAGAATCGCCCTCCGCACGGCTGCAAGATAAAACCTTTGTTGAGTTTACGGTGTGTGAAATCTTTTTGCATCAGTATTTTATGCATCTCAGAGATGTGAATCAGCGATTAGGGTCTCCTGCTTCACACGCAACATCGTGACATTAATGACTTCGTTCAGCAAATCAACAAAAGTAATAAACACTAATCTGTGAAGCTCAATAAAATGTTAAAAAGAAACTGAGATTTTGATTTGTTATTTTAATTAGTCTGCTCAATAGCAGGATTTAATGTTCACCAGGAGTAATGATGCAAACACTGAATGGTGGTATCGTGCTGAAATGGTCTTTAACCGGTTCAATAAGTACAAATTAATGTTCACATCTTCCAATGACAGCTCAGTGCAATCATTTGGAAGCGCAGCTCCAAATTGCACCCCATTGTGGGGAGCGACCTGTTTGGCGTAAGGAGCTTTAAAATGTTTCATAGAACTCACATGTGCCTGAAGAAAGTGACACAACAGTAGTTCATAGCTACAAAATCGTCATTATCTTCATCAACTCTACCAACCTATTTGTACATTTCACACCTTAATATTCCAAAATACTAAAACTCTTAATGACTTACTAATTATACATAATTAAATTCTGCACAACGAGATAAAGACGGGATAAATAATAAATATTAAAAATGTTGTGGATGACCTCTGACTCCAACCATTACTTTAGATTGGTTGCTTACACAATCAATAATGTTCATCACAATGAGCTTAAATGCATAATACAGGAATCTCATTGACCTTTAATCACACAGAAATAAACTTGCATCACTCCAATCCTCAAATGTGCACTTGAGTGTTATTTACTTACCCGCTTATTCGTCTTTGTTCCCCGGAGCGACATTACATTTCGATAAGTGCTCTCCGTGCTGCCAGTGCAATTCATGTGTGCAATAACAAAAGTTCAAAGCTCCAGCGATCTTTACGTCGAGGAAGAGCGAGTCAGCTTTCAGTCGTCCAGGTTCCAGAGCTACAAGACATCATTTTCAAACACCTCCAATTAACGTCCACCTCTCTCCACTCAGCTTCTCTGTGCTTTTCTCTTTTTTTCAAATTTCATTTTCTGCCTCACCAAAAGAATATGTCGAACTTGTATGATTGGTGTGACATTTTTGCCTTTTTTTGAGTACTAACAAAACAAAAAATGACCTAATGCACAATGAATGACTTTCCCACCAGCCAAAGCTTTGCTGTGTGCTGATTAGCAAGCGTTAGCATGCTGAACTAAAGATGATGAACGTGGTGAACGTTCATGTGCGTGTCTGCATTTGTATCCAGAGGTTAGCATTCTAGCGTTAGCATCTGGCTAAGGGCTGCAGAGCCTTAGCGCTTCGTACCTCCTGTAGGTCATGTGATCACGTGAATGATACAGACTTTGGAGAATATTGGAGAACATTTCTGTTTGTTTATCATAGATATTTAAATGTATTTACATATTCCTGCCATGGTATATTTGGCTTTTTCGTACTCCCAAAAGAAAATCATATTTCTTCCCTCTATCACAAGATTTTCTTTTAATAATTACTTTCCAACTGGATGGCAGCCTGTATATGCTGCAGCTGAATGCTATGCGGTCTCCACCCAAGAACACACTCACACACATTTGAGTGACACCGGCTTTACCCCAGCACGCGGTTCCTGTAATTGGGCCCTGTCTCATGCAGTCTCTAATCATCAACCTCTATCTGCACACCATGTGACAATGTAAATGGGCCGGGGAGAGAAGACATTCCATGCGAGAGTGCGAGCCTTATGGCGGCCTGTGTGTCTGCGAGCAGCTGGAGGAGCTCTGACCACAACATCTGTGAGCAGCGAGGTCAGGTTTCCATCTCACCACGCAAAATGCATGTTACTACGGGCCTGCAGGGCAAAAGGCTGCAATATAACAGGCCAGGTGGTCAATGAGCTTAAACGGAATGACTGATACTAGCTTATGTTCATCCCAATCCTGACCAAACTGTTGTTGCATGTGTTTTCATCGAATTTCAGATTCCTGAACATTTGCGGCGAGTCCCCTGGGCCGTTTGTGTGTAAGGGGTGTGTGGGTGGGTGTGTGTGTGTGTGTGTGTGTGTGTGTGTGTGTGTGTGTGTGTGTGTGTGCGTGGGTGTGTGTGTGTGTGCGCACAACTCATCATAATGTTTGCCATCAACCGTCTTCCTGTCAGTCTCCTCGCATGTATTCAAAAACTTCAGCAAACAAAGGCAATGAACAAACAGTTATTTGAATATGGGTGTAACCTCATTGGGAGAAGAAAGGAGAAATGTTTTCGTACGGTTCAGTCACTTCGGGAGCATTGACATTCATGCTTTCCAAATACAGTTTTTAATTATTGGAAACAAATTAGCACTTGAATACTTGAATAGGTGGTTCAAAAGTGCATGTCTATTGTTAGAAGATACATACAGGTAAAATCTGTATTCACCTTCCAAAGAAAATATAAAACAATCTTTGTCTTTGAATGTTTTAATGTTCATTACCTCTCGGGCTAGAACTGGAGTTGATGACAAAGTAAAGCAATAACATCGACCCCAATAGACCAGAGTGCAAATCAGCTAAATACTTGTGTGTTTTTACTTAAAACCAACAGTCACTCAACTGTTCTCCACCCTAAAGCAAACTACTCCAGTGTTGCTACTAATAACGCGGTCTGTTGTTTTTGCTGCTTTCACCCACACACTAATCCTCCGATGAATGAACAAGCAGTCTGCGTTTCGGGCTTCTGCCGTTGACAGAAAGGAACTCTGCAAATTGAAGGAATCTACTCAGGTCAAGTGGGTTCATGGAGAAAACAAAAAGTGAAGTGCATTTTCATTTTAACTTGACAGGTTGGCGACATTGTTTTAACAACAGGTATGTGGCTGCAGCTTTACAGCAACTTAAAGAACAGTAAAACAACCAAGATAATACAAGAGATGTACGGTGAAATGCAGCTGTAGGTTTAAATGCTCAGGTTTTGTCTCTGATTGTTGATTGTTCTACCTTCACCTACACAGATGTAAGTTAAACCGAAGGATAAACATCATCCCTCCTGTTTGAGCAAGAGCACCACATAAAGGAACAATTTTATTTTCAGAAATAGAATGGAATATTCCAAAGCTTGTTTTACATTTTTTTCATATAATCACCTGAAAGTGATAATTGTAAAGGCCAAATTCCGATCTCCATCATAACGGACTCAAAACTTTGAGGCTTCCTGCCGCTATAACTCGCGAGGGTTTAGGTCCGTTCTATTGTCCCTTTGTTGAGTGTCTGGCAGATGTTTCGAGCCCTTCATAAACCCTTTCTTTCAGTCAGCAAAGCCCAAAGGATTTAGCCACAAGTCAGCGCAACGTGATGTCTAAAACGGGATAACTAGTGAAAGTATGGAGGCGGGAAGAAAGGTAAACAAAGAGGGCGACGCGTGTGCTCAGACTGTCATGATAAAATGTATACAAGAAGAAAGAACCTGGAAGACGTTCAAATCAGAGAGTGAATAGTAGGAAGTAGACCCTTAATTATAAATCATATTTTTGGACGTTGTCATGGTGACGTGCTTTCCCATTCCTATTTACGCCATTTAAAGCCGTCACAGACTCTCCCACTCTAACATTTACCCGACGACGTCTGTTAAGCCCCCAAGGGTCCAGGGTTTGGGGTGGAGGTTGGGATGCCAGGTTTCTACAGGAGCCCACGATGGACACATTAAACATGGCCCGGTCAGGTTTGTACATTAGCTGAACGGGTTAACACAGGGCCGGCCAGAGGTATAAGCGAAGTAAGCGGCTGCTTGGGGCCCCCTGGCCACCAGGGGGCCCCCCTGCCGCGAGTCAGCGCAAGCATCCGGCTCACGTGCACTTATTTTAAGTGTGAATGATAGCTCAGATATAAGGTGTCTGGTTAGTGTGCCAGAGATCTGGGTTTGTTCGTTTATAATTTTCGCTATAACATTATAGCGTGACATTTGTGCCAATAATCTTCTAGCGCAGGTGACTCTGCGTGGTGGGCCCCCAAATCAAATTCTGCTTAGGGCCCCCAAGAGGCTCGGGCCGGCACTGGGTTAACAGAGCAGTTCTCCGGCACACTTGGGAAGCGAGCAGAAGCAGCTAAATGCTACATAGCGCTCCGTTAAAGCGAGGACAAGACAATGGCCATGACTCTTCCCATCGCACTCTAGTAGCACTTTGCTTGCCAGGCACTGAGGCATGGAAGCGTTACAAAGGGATGAAGCGAGTCTTAAAGTCTGACTGTCGAAAGGGAACAAACATCCGCCCAGCTCCTCCCACGCTTCACACCAAATACACAACAGGCAGGATCTAATGAACCACCATCTGGCGCTCAAAAAGACCTGTGAGTCTGCCCTGCTAGGGCAACTCTCACAGACAAGTTCCCATGTGGCTTCCCCACCGCGATAGAAATTCAAAAAGGCAACGTGTGTCAGGCTAAATGTTGGCACCGAGCACAAGTTGAAAGACACACATTTAATATTGTTCAAGAGTAGTTATTTATGTGGGAGCTAAAGTGAAAGCCATGTATGTTAGCTGTGAACCAGGAGTGTGGTGCTCACCAAAAAGCATTGTGTCAGCATTGTGCTAACGTACATACGGCCCGACTAAAAGCTCATTTATTCCTTTCAACACTATTAATAAAAAAAAAAGAAAAAGGCAGGTAATGATACTAGGTGCTTCTGCTGTAATAAAAGAGCTGAAATGAATTTCTCTGTGTGCACAAAAGCGGAGCGATCCGAGATCCCGATACGGGCGGCTGAAGGTTTGCACACACAATGGGTCTAATTCAGCGCACAAAAGCAGCACATTGTGTGGAGGAGATGTGAGCGATAACATAAATGAATAGCAATTGAAAGGTGTGAATGGCATCTCTCATTGAAAGCAAACACGCAGAGAGGCGCAAACAATCTTCTGATCCATACTGTTCTTGCTTGTTTCAGCTGGACGTTCTCTCTGCTTCCATGTGAGCGAGTGAGAGCGAGCTGTCAGCTGCAGAATTACTGCACGTCGAGCCTTTTTCTTTCTTCCAACACGGCAGAAAGAAAAGGTCTTTTTATGTCCACCGATCCTGCTGCCAGGGCGCAAACAAACTCTCTCCTCCGATACAGGGTTTGTTGTCGCCCTCCGGGCTCAGCCAATGCTGGGTTTCCATGGCGACAGAGGTGCGAATTGTAGCCGATCTCTACAGTATAGGAGTGGCCGTTCTGTCTCGTTTTCTTTGTTTTCTGTCCATTTTCGGAAGGCATGTCTGGCTAGCAGCTCCATACAAATCAATACAGCCTGACACACACACACACAGACACACACATGCACGGTGTGTGTTGCAACTTGTGGGAAGTTGCAACAAAACATAGGTCCTCAGGCCTTCTTTTCTGTGTCCCAAGTGGAGATGGGAAGGTGAAGGGTCAACAGCAACGAGGATCAAAAACCTACCATTCAGAAATCAAGCTGGAAAGGTTCTCTGTGTGATATTCAGAGCAGTGTTCCAGGTCTCCTGTTGTTGACTTTGTGTTTTCCTTTGTAAACCGCCGGCTCAGCAGTGACTCCAATGGACTGCTTATTGTCTTTGTGTGAGAGAGCCTGCTGCTGATTAAATGTGGTCATGGTTACATGAGTCGTCTGGACTTCTTGGTCTTTGCCAGCTGCTTTTTTTACGCAGTCTGAGCCCTTCCACACAGACCTATTAGCGAATTCTTCTGCAGGATTAACGTCACTTCTGAACGGTGGGTATAGACCTAATTACTCATTTTTGGGCATTTTTCCAAATACCATGGTAAAATATTACTGTGTAAACTATACAGCTTGGGCAGGATAATCCAGGTTTAATTTTGGTTGGCTAATTAACATGATATCTTACTATCTTTTTACTGGAGGTTCCCCCTGGGGGCTTAGTTCCATTTTGAGCAAGGAGAAGGCAAGAGACTTAGCCTGCATTACAGGGTAACTGATCTGATTTCAACCGGGACACCCTCTCCGACCCTCTGCCCTCTCGCAGGAAGAATCTGAGAGCAATGCGGTCACCTCTACATGGTGGTTATCACTACAGTTCGCTCTATTGGACAGAGCAGATTCAAGTTTAAAGGAAAGTTGAACACCATAGGTTGGTATGATATAAGAAATGACAGCTTTGGGGTCATTTTATACCCCATATATAAGTTTATACTTATAAACTTGGGGGAGGCGGGGAGTCATAGCCGTTACTTAATATCCTTCTTTAGTTGACTGAAGTTGCTGTAAGGTTAAACATTCTGGGTAAAGGGAAGAAGCAGGCCAGTAAAAGGATCCACGCGTCTCCAACTATTTTTAAATGACTGTAGAGTGTTCCTGCGGAATGAGGGAAGAAGAAGGAGGACAAGTCATAAAGGAAATTTGGAAAGAGCTGTCAATGTTCACCAGTGTCACCTTATGGTGTGGCATCACGGGCACTGTCGCTTCACAAAGAGCCTGACAGTGACAGCGGATGAGGGGGGGGGGGGGGGGGGGGGGGCATCACTCAAGGACACTCCGAGCCAGTTTAAAGTTTTATGTGGGTAACTTTTGCTCTCCCTCTTTCTCCCGTCTCACTCTGCCCGAGTCAGCTGACGTCTGCACAAACACTGAGCCCCCCCCCCAGGTGCTGTGTGTTCTTCAACAAGCTAAAGACAGACAGAACACGGTGAGGAAAGAATGAACGGAGAGAACGGAGAGGGGATGATCTCCTCAGGGTACATTCCCAGATTGCAAACATTTGGTCAAAAGTCTTATTATTACCAATAATACAAGTATTTCACCACCTATTCGGGAGGTAACGGACAGATGACTGGATAAAAAATGATCACACGTCACAAGCCTACCAATGTATGTGTGAACTTTTGTCCCAAGTTTTTCTGTTGTGGTTTTAATTCTTTGACGCAAATGCCAGAAGAGGCCCACAGGTATGCCGTGCACTGCTCTTCATGCCACATTGGATTGAGGTCAGGGTGGTTCAGGCAGGTGAATCAGCACAACAATGGACGTCTTTGGGTTATGCAACGTGGCAGCCGTCCATCTTTCACACAAAATGAGCCTGGGATATTCTGGAATGGGCAGAGGGAAACAATTTGGGGAAATCATTTGTCATTTCAATTACATTTAACGCAGAGATGCGAATGCGGAGATTCGCACATGCGAATGTAATCAAATAGCACGGCCACGATGTATGGTTGGGAAACAGAGATAAAACAAACGTTAATCTGCCACGAGAATATATTGGAATTGAGGAAGTGATCAGTAATCCTTGTCCACGTTGTCATTGATCACCACTGATTTGCTGGTGCAGTGGATGAGGGGACCTGGTCTGCTGGTGCAGTGGATGAGGGGACCTGGTCTGAGGAGGTTCTGCACCCGCTCGTTCTAACGGTGAGTTCAGCATGCCGTGGTACTGACTGTATGTGTGTTGTGCAGAAGTTATGTTGTGGCATTTCGCTGGAATTGATCGACTTGTGCTTCAACATCACTGTTGATTGGGTTCATTGGCTGCGCTGGAGAAGGTTTCTGTTGTCACATGCTGTGATGCGCTTTGAAGATGTTTTTTTTTTACCTTTTTGTACCAACAAATGTTTACATAGCAAGTAGAATTTAGCAGGTCTGGGAATGATTGTGGTGACACACGTCCAACATGTATGAAATGCTGCAGAAATAGTTGAACCTGGTTCCAAATTTTTCTCACAGACCTTGCAACAGCACCCCCGTCGCGGCATCGATCAGACGTGCTGTGTGTTTTCACAGGCGGCTGACCCCTGTCTGAACGTGGCCTTTTGCGCCTCACCATAAAGGGGCACACCGTTAATGTAAATCTTGAGGTGTGAAGTCGTCCAACGCGAACACAACAGCTCTCTATCTGCTAAATGATTCAGTGCGTCCGCCGGCTTGCCACTAACTGCGTCTGCTGTGCAGGTTGTGGTTAGCAGCAGCACTAGTAGCCGCTGCTTCATCTAATATGTTAAAGCTTGTAGGACATCTCAACCTATGCACGGGTTAACTTTGGAGCGTGATGCACTGTATCAAACAACTCCCTTGTTGCTTTGTATATTTCAAACAGGTACTTTTCCCACCAGAGAAATGACATGCTTAATGAAAGCGTGCCGTTTCCTTTTGCTGGCATTGACCCCAAAATGCTCCCGTGCCTCCGGGGCTCGTTTGGGGAAGAGTCAACGGGTCCGAGCTTACATAATAAGTGGATGTGTGTTTTAGGAAGACATGGATTATGAGATTCCCCATGATATTTGTGTCTGCTGTTTTTCTAACTAGCTTCACATAGCTGCTGGCATGCAGCGTAAAACCTAAAAGGAGGTGAATTACTGGGAACAAATGGACAGGCGTTGTGTTCATGTTGGTCCTGTGAACTACTTTTCATCTGCAGATTCTTTATTAAGTGGACAACTGACTGATTTGATCAGCCTGTTGAAGAAAGGTACCTTGAACTATTAAAAAGCCCCCAGCTGCTTTTACACTGAAAAGCACATCTGTCATTGTGCTGATGTGCTCTACCCATTGGTGCCTCGGCTGGAGAAGAGAGGCTAAAACTGTGCTCCGTTCAGAGAAAAAAGGCCCCCACCCAATTCCCACTAAAAACAATTAGCACCTGACACATGTGTTACATGACCCACAGGACGCATAAAAAGTGTTGCCACGTGACGTACTTGAACATTTGCGCTTGAAGTGAAGGTGTGTTTGGGCGACGGTGAAAGTGACTGAGGTCAAACTATGCTCACTGCTGTAATTAGAGATACAAAAACCTACCAGGGTGTTGCACACATTTTATTTTCTAGGCATCGCCTTCGATTACTCTCTTAAGCAGACGCCGCTTTCATTTCACCAAAGACTTTGTTTCTGAGGCAATTATGAAAGTTTAAGGTATCAGGGGAGACGATATTTCAGTCGTACCAGGATGAGTCACCGCCTGATCCTGCAAGAAGTTATTGGTTTAAACCTCTGTGCCTCTTTATACGTTTTAAGGAAAAGTTTTTTACTCATTCGTCAATTTAATGCATTTTAGTTTGAGAAGTTTTATCTTGAATGCCTGTTTTCTTTTTATGGAGCACCTTTTATGAAGCTCTTGGTGGTTCATTTTATGGAGATCCAATTTTTGTCCGTACTGAGCTCTTGTTTCGGCCAAAATGCAATTTCTGAAAGTTTCCCCAACAAAGCCATCTGTCATTGATATTTTTAGACACCTTTTGTAAAATACTGAGTGGTAGTTAAGTGGCCTAAAAGGATCCCCTCCTGATCTTTAAAGACGTTTGGAAATGCACATTTTCCAAAGCCTCATGAGGTGCAAGCGAACGGGAGGCAGGTGGAAAGGCAATTATTCCCCATCAGAACAACTCCTGTCCACCCACACAGAGGCTGCGGCTATAATCAGCGCGTCAGTCGGCGGGAACAAGGCCGAACGCATTACCCAGTCGGACCAAAACGGATTCAGGCCGTAGACCTATGCGTGCACGGGGGGTCGAAAACGCCAGCAACAGCGTGCCGCTGGTATTGCGGACAGGGACGCCTTCGCCCAGGATCCACCTCCATGTGGGTGCGGGGAAGGTGTTGCTGAGTCCTGCTGTCAGAAAGCTAATCCCTCACAGGGACCGATTTAGCTGCCGCGTCTCCACGAGCCTTCGTCGCGAGTCCGGAGCTGAATCGCTGCCCTCGCCGACGGAGTTGTGTTTAGAGCCCACGGCCTACCACCTGCTCGCCAGCTAGGCCGACGCCGCCGTTTCAGGAGATGGACGAGGGGTAGATTTAGAAGTTGAGATCTTGCAGGAGGATCCTCCTTCACCACCAAAGAGCATCGGGGAGATTTGGGGCAGGTCAACTTCCAGATACACACACTGCCAGTTGACAGCAAGGGGAGGGGGGGGGGGGGGAGTCGAAGATGAAGAGGAGATCTGAAGCAGCCTCAAAGATCAGTTCCCTCACCCCTCTCCTCCCCCTCTGGAGCCAGCGGGGCCGTCTGTGGACTCCCTGCACACCACGGGCACTTACCCTTTAAGCTGTTCCCAAGCACAATTACCTTTTGGTCCTTAGCAGAGCAACACATGGCACCGCAATAATGTAGGGAACGGTCAGTGTGTTTGTTTGCAGGGGTGAGGAGGAGTGTTGAGTTATAGTAACACATTACCCTTTATGCTGTCTCCCAGTTGGAAGGACCACACTGTGATCAAAGTGTCTTTGAAGATCCGTCTTTATGGAGGTAAAATGGCAACTCCACTCTAGTGATTTCATTTGGAAATGTAAGTGTTATCTATCTCTGTCGCAGCTGTACTTTGTTAAGTGCTATTAAGGGAGCTTGCACTGACATTTTGGTTGTACTTTCGATTTTATATCGGAATAAAGTATTTTATATAACCTGAAATAACTGTTGATTTGACGCAATCATCATCTCATCCGATCATTGTTTTCTTCTTTGTTTGTAGCGACGTCTCTGCATTTAAGTGCCAACATGTCAAAAGAGGAAGGGTTCACGTTAGAGCTATATGAATGAAATACAATATCAAAAGAAACTTTTACCAAATACTTTGACGTTCAGATGATTTGTAGGGCTGATGACATTTACTTTGAGATGTAATCAGCAGCAATGTGCATATAAACGTTATAAGTGGATAAAGTCAAACAACACAACAGAAATTACCTCACTTTACTGTTATGGCAATTTACCATTAACCAATATCTCATGTCACAACATTGACATTGCCAAAGGACAAATTCCAAGTTGTGCGAAACTTAAATTGAAATTTAAAAATGTGCAGCTGTGTACGTGGTGTGAGTGTTAATGTGAGGTCGAGGGTTGGAGGGGGCTTTCACACTCGTGACTCTCGCGAGTCCTTCATGTCCTTCCTGTGAGAACGCCGACACGCCGCTTGGTGCCATCAATTGTCCAAGATAGTGAAGTGATTAATTTCTGTGCCAGGTCTTGGGCTGATTGGACAAGCCTTTGGGGAGAGCGCTGGATTGATTGGATGGTTCATGTCTCTGTATAGATGAAGTGGCTGTGATGGTGGAATCAGGAGGGAGGGAGGGAGGGGGAGGGGGGGTCGAGGACGCACACTGATGCACTCCGTCCCTCTCTCTCCCCTTCTCTCGCTCGCTCCCCAGAGACCCTCCGCAAATTAATACAAATCCGAGCCCTCTTCCCTGGCCGAGCCTCGCCGCTCACCTTCCCCCCAGGTAGGAAACGCCGAGAGAGGAGGATGGAGCAGGTGCAGCCAAGTGCAGAGCAATCGGAAGAGAAATGATTGGAATATCAGTTGAGTGAGTGCTTTTGTGCTTGAGAGACTGCGTGCGTGTGTGTGCGTGCGTGTCAGAGAGAGAGAAAGAAGGGAAACAGATATGAAAAACTGATATCACAAGGACTTGGGGGGATAAAACAGATGGTGTTCCAGTTTTGCCGCTGATACCTGTGGGATTTAAGATCTCTACTGTATGTATTGGCTGAGCATCTGGACAGATGTTTTTAAAATGTCCAACTGTCATTTTGATCATTTGCACGCCAGGCTTAACGGATTTCTAGAAACCTTGTTTGGTTGCACGAAGAATGAAAACCTCGCCGTGTGTTCACGTGATGAGTTGGCGGGTTATTGTAGTTGTGCTGGCGGGCCACACAAAGAGGGCAGTAACAGAGCGATGGTGGCAGAGTGACCCCTTCTGGCGTGGCGCCCCACCACGGTCTTCCCTGCGCTACGGACAGTGCTCCCCGTCCGACTGACTGCTGAACAAGACCCTGAAGACGTTTGTTAAATAATTACCCTCATGAAACGTGGCTCTGTATTCCCGTCTCTCAGTTCTCACTGTTGGTTCTTTCTGAAGTTTGGATGTCTGGGACATCAGTCAGCATTTACACAACGGACTTAGAAAGAAAAAGCATGACAAGGCAATTTGCATAGAGAATATTTGACGAGCGCTAGTTTAAGTTCCCTTTAATAGCAGTTTTTCTTTTTCTGTTGCATCCCTGAAATCATGTAGTCAATTACTTAGAGTGCCACCTTGATTCATGATGCCTCCCTCTACATTGAATGTGTATTTGTAAAATGGCTTTATTGATTAAACTGCTGAGGGCTTGTGTTTCATTATTAATGGAATCCATTTTTTTCTGGGCAGGTCTCCTCCTATTGATCTGTCTTTTACATTGTACTTCAGCATACAAGCCTCTCCACTTCATTAACATGAACCGACCGCTCTAGTTTAACCGTGGAACATCTGTGGCCGTTGTTTGTGCGTCCGTGGTGTAATGCATCGTGTTAACTGTGCGAGGCCCAAATCCCCAAGGGGACGGTGGCAGTTCAGATTGACAAATCCTTTTCATCTCCCTTTCACAACCCGCTATGTCACCGCGGAGAGCTCCTCCTTTAGCCCCGCGTCGAGCGCCGCTCCGTCAGAATAACCTTGGCCGCTGTCCTTTCGATGCAGCGGACGCATGGAGATTAGCAGGCGAGCGTCCGAGTCCAGCAGCTTTCTCTGTGATGATGCCTACTGTCAGTGCTGCCAAATGAGCCGCAGCCAGCAGAGCTCAAATGAAGTGAGTGAAGAAACGCAAAGACGAAAATATGATGAGCAGGTAGTATTTTTTATTTTTTTTTCTTCAGGGAATGCTGTCGCAGCCAAATAAACGCTATGTTTGCCGCTGCCCAAATGACAGAAAGTGGGTTTAAACGTTCATGCCCCAACTTCACCCCATGTGGAAAACTGTCCCAAAAGGAAGACGGTTGCTAGAAGTCTCACCTGCAACCCAACAAAAGGCTGTTTAACAAACTCGCAAGCTCAAAGATAAAAAAAAGACAAATTGTTAGCATAGATGGATATTTCCTTCCCTTCCGAATCTTCTAGTACTACTGAATCTGAAACCGTGGGGAAACTACTTGTGATATGCATCACGATAATAAATAGCTGCTGTAGTGGCTATATTAGTAGTGGCTATATTTTCAACCCTTTATCCACATGTTCCTCCCCTGGGCGTTCACCTGTCATTCGATGCAATCGGATGCAATCAGTGTATCGGGGACCGCAGCTCATTCCCTTCTCAAGGCTTGATTAATACCCGTCCTCATTCAGACGATCAGTGTTACCTCAGATAAAAATGGTTCTTGTATGTAGGTCAGTGTGTGTCTAGTTGTCCTAATGCACGTCTCATTTGAAAATGCAGCAGCGGGAGGACTGCGTGGCTACAAGTGTGTCTCAGAGGGATCCTTTCCCCTCCCCCGCCTGCCGGCATCCACATGCGAGCGCTTCTTTGTGCCTCGGCCTTTGGTGAAGTGCTCCATTGTGCTACAGTCCATGAGCTCATGGACCCCTCGGTGCCCCCGAGCAACTTTACTGTCCAAAATGGAACAACGGCTCGGTTGAGACTGATGTATCCTTGATTGGTATGTGGCAGATCGTTTAAAATGGCCGTCTGTGATTTAGATCTTGGACCTTGGGTATGCTTCGGGGCTACAACATTTCCAGTGATTTCGCCTTATTTATCAGAATGAAATGTGGCTCCTAATCCCCCTATTCAGCCTATTTTCCCCCATGAAACCTGTATCCCCACGGGGGAGAACAACGTGCAATCCCCCCAATCCCTCTCCCTGGGCTCCTCTAATCGCCTCTACATCGGATGCCTTCAGCAGTTTTCACAGGACAATAGTGTGGCCACTGATAAACCCTCGAGGCGAATCACCATACGGGACGAGAGCGGGAGGGATCTGTAGCAGAATTGGTGCACCATATGTTTCTCAAAGGTTTTTTGATAATAGTTTCCCTGTTGTGAGCATATACAGAGAGACTGAAGCCCAAGATACGCTCACCAGGCTCCTTACTGACGGAAGACGTCTCATTGTCACATGCTCACACACACACACACACACACACACACACACACACACACACACACGGAGGACATGCCGTAGCCTTGGGCCAGCACCGACTGACTGCTGCTCACAGCAGAGAGCCTGGCGTTCATGGCTCACGTGTGGCGGCGGCTTTGAAGCTCACCAACTCAGTCAGTTCATTTTGTGAGAGAATATTGTAACAAATCTTCTGTGCTCATGTTTTAAAACCCATTGATACTGGACTATTGATCTGCTGTCTGATTCTGATTTTTCAGAACATCCACTCATCTTCATATATCAAACACAGCCTTTTGTTTATGATGAACTATGGCTGATGTTTGTATAGCAATTCTTTTTTTTTTTTAAAAGCCCCACCCGTAGGCCTGAAATCCATGTCCCCACGAGAGGAAGGAGTTGGCCTAGTCGCTCCCCTCTCTCTTCTGTTCTCAGCATGACGTTTCATTTTGAGGACAATTTCAGTTTAACGTGACGTATCTTAAGTTAACAGCTTGACATTTTGTGAGATTCACAGGCTCCTCGCTTGACGTTGCCCCGCTGAGATTCCAGGAAGTACATCTGCTCGGGAAAGATACTGTCCTGCTTATTGATTCATTTATTTTGCAGGGACAACGCACACCAAACAGTTGTACTGTAGGTGATCCAGAGTTCGCTGGAGAGGCTCATTCCCATCTGCTGTCCCCGGCCAGATGTTATTAAGGCAGCCGAAAATAACAGAAACCTCAAATAGAAAGGCACTTTCTTCTGCAAGGATTAAACCAGTAGAACAAAGGCAACGTGGTATCCAGGGTGCAACTTGGACAGCGTCAGGCCAGCTTCCCCCCCACCCCCTTTCCAGTCTTGAAGCCAAGATCATTTGCAGCAGCTTCATATGTAACCTACAGACTTGGTATCCATCTTCTTGGCTAAACCTTGGGACGGTCAGGGTTTCTACCGGAATACATATTAATAGACTCTGCGGTGAAAGACAAGCAGTGTCTAGTCTGTTAGTATGTTGATATGTTGTGACAGTTCTAGTGGAGGGCGTGTGTCACTCTGAATATCTCACCCCGGCGGTGCAACGAGTCAACAAATACGAGGAAATGATGGATCTAAGTCTACCTTTTTTTAATAACATGCTTTATTGCAAAGAAGCTGAGATGATTTTAAATATTAAGAGATTCCTATTGACTTTGCATGTCTTGCACTCATTACGATATCATGAATAATTATTCCACCGAGGCCAGAATCGCTGCTCTGTGGTTCGGAATCGTGACATATTGGGTTGTGCGTGAGTCACGGGAGATGGGCGCATCAGTCATATCCGGTGAGCGGCGGCACTGGAGAGTGCCGGCTCCTGCCGAGGAGCAGAGAGCCTCGAGGATCCCGTTTCAGCAGATGGGGGGTGTGTTAGCAGGGCAGAGGCAATTAGGCCAGCGATAATCCTCCATCTGCTTTCCTCCATCGCCGACCCGTCAGCCAGAAACGCGGCTGCCCCCGAACCCAGAAGACACCTACCGTAGCGACGAAAACCCTGACTGAGCACTCTGAAACTAAATAAACTCGTCAGCCTTTTTTTTTTTTTTCCTTTTACTTGCATCTTGCGTTTTCTTCACCTGCGTTTGCTTCCTTTCAGCCTCGCTCTCCTGAAGAACTGAGTCGCATCTTGTATCTGCATCTTAATGGCACATGTGTGCGCATGCTGTGAAGAAAATGGGCAGAATAGACGTGAAGCATATTTAAGCCCACTGCCGGTGGAAACATGTAGGCTCCATGGAGCTACTGGTATTGTACATCTCTACGTAAATAACATCCCAGTGAAGAGTGGCGTTCCGCTGCCTTTTAGACCAAATCCGCCCCTTTTTATGGTTAAGACTTTTTATTTTACACCTCATGCACCAACGCCGTATTTAAGGGTGCGACAAAGTGCTGTTCAGGTCAGTCAAAGTGTCCCTCAATGTCCCTGACAAGTAGGATCCAACATGTGCTGGATGGTCAAGAAGATTTCACCAAAGTATGAATAAGAGCTTTTCAATATTTTAAATCTATCAGCGTTTTTTTTTTTTTTTTTGTCTACTTATAGGCAATTGCTTTTAATTATCAGGAGGTCTTTAAACAGAGTAGAGTTTAAATGGTTTGCCATTTATTCATTCAGTTAACAATCTAAATTTAGAACTGCATATTTTTAATGGCAAAAAAAAAGGGTCGCAGATTTTGAATTGCAAATAAAATTAACCTATTGATTGGAATAAATTGCCATTAGAATGACCTCGCCTCCAAACCGCCGGTGTTACAGATGAATGCTGCACATTCGCTAATTTGTTCTGAATGTCGAGCACTGAGCAAAAAAAAGTAAGTCACGGTGACTGTGAACATAAAGAGACCATCTGCTGGAATGTCCTCCCTGTCTGGAAAAGACATGACATTTTGCTGGTTGCTTTGAGCGGTCTGTCACTTTCGTTTATCACTTTCCGTCAATGTCTTTTAACCACTGCAATGAGTGTGGATTATTTGGATTATAATGTGCTTCAGCCCTCCAAATCCAGCATCTAAGTGGCATGTACGGTTGCTAATTTAGGCGTTTTCCATGAAAAAGGAGACATCCGCGACAGGGGAGACGTGGCATATTTTTGGACATGGCGGCTTCAAAATCACCCGAGGGAGTTCTTCTATTCGCTGCTAGACACTGAACGAAAATACACAATATTCTGTGGTATGGGTAAAACATGGCGAGTCGTCAGCAGAAATCGGGATAGCCTATATATCAAACGGGCTGCTTTCTTCTCGCTCACCTGCCCCGGGGAGAGTGTCGAGCAACAATACGCAAGTGTTGCCATTGCCACCAGTGGCGCATTGACCTTCTGCAGTGCGGAGGAGGTCACATGGAGTACGGCGGCTGCTGCCTCAGGGCGACGCCACCAACAACCTGACCGACGTCCACGTCTTTCGAATGAATTGTACCACTTTTTTTTTTTTTTTTTTAAGCCAATTATGGCCGCTTTTGCACCTGACGGTGTGCCAACTCGCCCTTTATGTTAATGTTGATTCAATAATGTCCACACTGGACACTCCGCAGGATGGACGTCTCCAAGAGGAAATGGACAATGATTCACTCGGCTAGAAAAGAGTGATCTCTCATGTGTGTAGTCCTGTTCCTCTAAAGAAAAGCTTTTTCCGAGCTGTATGGCGGTTCTCTATCCGGGGGCATCAGCCTTCCTCCCTCAATAGTTTAATAGAAGCACATGTCAAGGGGTCAGTGCATTAGCAGCTGTTACTTTGCGAGACTGCAACACAGAGGGAGCCAGCAGAGCAGCGAGGACGAGCAGCGGCCATGTTCAATGTTCATTTTTTGCAAAAAAGGATACGATTTTGTTTTGTAACATTCAATAAGTTGCATGCAATCTTGAGTAATTGCACGTACGCTTTCGTCAGCGTAATTTTTCCGCCGCGGCAGGCAGCTCATCAGACTTCAGTGTCGTCCAAGTCGGGCGAGTAAACAATATCGGCTTTGTTGTCTCGAGCTGCAACCCAGTTCTGTCCCCGGTTATAGTAGATAATTAGCCTACCGGTGCTAAAACAGCCTTTCCGTTTCCGTTAATTACATTAATTTGAATGCATAGATTGACCGTTAATTACACAGCATCCCGTCATGCCCCTGTCCATCTATCGTATAATTGTATAACATTTTTTTAATTGCATATTCTCTGATGTATAAATATCCCAGGGGAAATGCTGCTAAATGTGAAGCATTTACTTTGCCCAGGAAGGGAACCATATTTTGAAAAGGGAGATAACCATGTAACAAATCTGAGTCCTGGGGAAGCCTGGGTGGCTTACTGGCAGAGCCGGTGGGTCTCCACATCGTGACGTGGACAATCAGCGCAGGCGTGGTCGCACTTGATGAAATCCCTTCCGAAAAGGCCACCTCTTCACATTTGTAAAAGTCCCCTTTAATTATTTTCCAATTGCGAAAGTCTGGTGTTCTTCCAGCTCCCCAACGTTATCTTTTTCAAATGTGACAGGACCAGTCTGACATTTGTAAACGGTCAGCTTTTCTTCGCCTTCCTTTGATTTGATCTCTTTATGAGCAACCTGACACGGCTACCGTTCTCCGGCCTGCAGCGGCCTGCTCGCCGTACCGCGTGAAGCTCTGCTGAGCGGCGCTCGTCTCTCCTGCTGCTGATAAACGCTAATGTCTGCGCCTGGTATTGCAAAAAGCTCAATTCCGCTTCTGCGTTTTGAAGAAACACGCTGGACAACTTGGCTGCTGAACTGGTTTGGCTGCTGATTCTTTGTAAAGTGTGTGTGTGTGAAATGCAATGTGTAATTGGCAGAGATAATTGGAGTGTGTGACAACTCAAAGTGTGAAATACCGGCAGTAGTATTTTCAGCATATTGGGAAATCTGCAATCTGGTGTGGTTTTATTGGTCAGGCCGGCATCTGAATCACTCATTGTGTTCAAATTGACACAGTTTCCCCTGGATGCGTTTCTATTATCATTTTTGTGTGATAGACGGTGCGGCACTTTCTTAATGATATTTCCTCTAGTTTTCCTGACTCCAAAGCTAATAATACATAATTCAAAGGACGTGTTGAAAGCTTGGCCTTTCTGCAACATGAGAGATGTTACTCGAGTCCTCTTGGAAAAGGTTGTAAAGTATTCAGCCTCTTTTTGAATGGCGTTTTATGTGGTGTTAATTCTTACTGCATTATTTGATGTTTTTATTACGTCCATGTAGATTGTAGTTTAGCCAATTGACTGCTAGATCATGGTACAGAAGTCCCATCTAATCTACTATGATCATGGGATCATAGTAAATACCATCTAGGTATGTGATTGTAAATACAAGTCTACAAATGCACAGGCCCATTTTCTTAATTCTATTTTAAACATGGCTGCCCTCAGGGATGCAACGGATCACAAAACTCAGTTTGATTTGAGTCCCGGATCAGCAGGAAGAACAGGGGGAGCACATGTAACTTGCAGAGGCGCCTCGTTTCCTTTTCTATCCCGCCATTACCACGTGCCGCTCAGCGATAATTCATCGATAAAGAAAAAATATTAACGACCTGAGGCAAATCTATTTTATATATCTGTGAAATCATCTATTCTAAACAACTTGCTTGCCAAAGTCAGCTAATTATTATTGTCATTCAACGTTGATAATTTACCTTTTACCTTCCTCTTTTTTTTACCGGACGCAGTTTAGATTAACTGCATGGAAGCCGCGTTCTCCTCCAGCTGACCACAACGCAGGTTATTTGTGCAACTACTCTCGGTACCAAAGTTTGCACGTTGCTGAATGCAGCCCAATGCCTGGAAAGAGTAGGAGTGGGAATACAAGGACGTACACCAACACAATAAGCACAGTGTTTCGACCCCAGCAGGCACAAAGTGCAAGTATGGTCACGCACGAGGTAGTGTAGCTGCCAAAACGTGCCCAAAGAGGAAGCGGAGTTGTGCTTGTGGCAGAAGAATCTCTGCTGGCGGTGGCTAATGTTGCATGCAGAGCCTCAGGGACGCTCTGCTTGTGCTGCCATTCATTTCCATTATCCTTGAGTGGGAGCGCCAATGGAGATATCAATCAGCCGGTGGAAGCGCGCGCCGAAGCTGTCATGTGGCGCGCGGCCCGAGCGAGCTGCAACGGACAAAGATGGATGATGCGTCGCGACGATAATAATTAGCTGAATGCAAGTCAAGCAGGACGTGACATTGGACGAACTCACCTTTTTTTTTAGTTCGCTGCTCCCCTTCTCGAGGGGTTTCAACTGTACGTCGCGGAAAGGGTTTTTGGGAACACCTGAGCCAATCACCGACGGGCAAACGGGGCGGAGTTACTCTGAGGCCCCGCAGCTCTGACGGAGCAGCGTCAGGTGTCTTTTCAAAGGATTTATAAATAGCACATGGCTGCTCCCCGAGCTGCAGATCTGCCTCCCTCTCAGTGTCATTAAGCCCAATTGGAGCGGTAATTGCTTATAGCGAGGCAGTCGACCGCATCGCTGATGGATGGAAGGGGACGACGGGAATATTTTTGTAAAAGCTGCAGCGGAGGTGGGCGCCGCAAAACACGGGAGCAAAATGTTTTCTCATCAAATGTTACCTTACAGGTTCTGCCAAACCCTGAATTGAATTTCGTTTTTTTAATGCATGTATGCATGAATAGACCGTGTGCATGTTGACCTAGACAGGGAGCTTCCACGCAATGAGCCATTACAGGATGGTTGGTCAAAAATATATATAATATATATACACACACACACAAGTAGCAGGCCACTGAGAGGAGAACACTCATGAAAGAGAAGAACAATGCACCCCCCCTCCCTCCCCAAGTTATTCTCATTACTCGTGGGCCTCCTCTTTTTACGGCTCCTCGGTGAGACCAACCAGAAGGTTATTTTTCAGCTCGCCACCTCACCTGGCGCAGTCTGCTCAATGACGGATAATCCCAGCGGGTTTGCTCCCAGTCATGTGCCTGCAGATGGCACGGCGGTGCTGATGGCGCTCTCTGGTGTACTGCAGACTGCACATGGCCGGGGAGGGAGGCAGGGAGGGAGGGAGGGAGGCAGGGAGAGTGTGAGTAATAGTAACACTATCTGAACTGAAACGCCAGTCAGAAATGGAGGAATGGATGAGCCAGTGCCATGGCAACAAAAACAAAGGGAAGTTGGCATGGCTGAAACTCCTGGGGCGACCGTGAATGCGCTTTTCCCTGCATTTCCTTCTGTACCACTAACAAGATGTTCACAGAGGCAGAGAATTCATTTCCATGCAGTATATTTTCTATATATGATTTGAGAATAAAACAACACAGGAGCTGGTAGATCATTTACGAATCAGATACAACTTAAATTGGATGCTAAATTAATTAGCACTACATGTGTGAGTGTCTGCGCCCTTAAAACTGTTTTTACACTTCAATTAAAAATGCATCTTTGCTTTTTTAATAAATTAAGTCCAGTGGAAGATTTAAAAAAATAAATTCACCAAGAAAACAGAGATTGTGCCAAAAGATGTGATCCTCCTTTTAGTGATATAGAATCAGAGTTCAGTCGTGGACGTTTCCATTGTGTCCGTGACCTGGGGGGGGTCGCACACGGATTCCACAGAAGGTTTGTAAAGGGCTCCTCGAGTTCTCTCACCACGCTGCAGGAGGCGGGATGGGGGGGGGGGCTGCTTTGGAAATCCTCCCCAGGGGAGACGCATCAAAGTGACCTCTTAGCTCTGCAGTGGACCGACCGATAGGACGGCTCCCCCCTTTGTCCCTCTGCCTGCTGTATATTATTAATAAACCTCAAAGACCTCACCTCCTTGTGCCGGTGGATGTTTTGCCCTTGAAACCGCTGTGGTCTTAATTCATAATGCTGTGTGTGATGTCCTAAACCTGAAGGTCAGCGAGGTACGAGGACAGACTGCAGTTTGTATTTTTCCACGCTGGTGCAGATTAATGGTGGGGGGGGGGGGGGGGTCACACTGAGGTCACGTTAAAGAGATTTAGTTTTCTGCCATGAAGAGTTCTTTAAAGCTTTTGCTGTATCAGGGTTTTTTTCCCTCGTTTTTTTCATTTGCAGAGGTTTTTCTGCTTTTGTCTTCGTTTCGACATAAAACTTTTGGTTATGGAGCAACAAAGGATTCGCACTTGGCCCAAGGCACAAGAAAGCCATCATACCCACACATCTAATTATAGCATGCTGATATTTATCAAGTCTAATGTCTGCTACGCTCAGCATCTTACTCTGTCGGATTAGCCTGCTAACATTTACGACTCTGCAGCACAACGGCCGAACGTCAGTAGCATTGCATCTATTTCCTCTTAAAACAAAGTATTTGACCAATTTAAATTCAAACCAGTTTATTTTCTTCATGGTATGCTCATTTGAGACACTTCAGCACCAAATGAAATCCAGACACATCTAACCGTGTACAGACGTACACGCTGTCGCTGGAATGAGCAGTTTGCTGTTTACACGCTCGTCTCCCACCCATTTCACTCAGACTACCATACAATAGAAACCGAGGGACTTACTGTAAACTAATGTTTTGAAACAAAGCTAAACATAAGCTTACGTATTACGTACGAGAAGCTTTATGTCTTCAGATGTTACGTATTTATTTATTGTTCATGGAATTTCGATTACCTTTGATTTCATTATTTTTTTCTTTTCTTTTTCCTATCTATGTGTGAGTTCTGTTGAACATTGAAAGTTAGAATACCTGATCTATCTGTATCTGTGGATTAACATGTAAGTGTGACCATGATGTTAAAGATTAATATGATTCAAAAGATGCATTTGGGTATTTGACACCGGATTATTCCGTGAATGTTAAGCACCACTCTAATGAAAATGATTTAAAGTAGCATGTTTCTGACCCCTCTGTTGACTGAGGAAGCTTCCACATGTCCTGAAGGTTTCTTGCGTTTCAGTTCCCTTGTGGCTTTTCAAACAGAAGTCATTGGAGCAAACTAATATATGAAGAGGAACCACTGCAGGATAAAAAACACTGTCGGGGGGATTCAATTTAAACTTAATTAGACAAATAAAGTTAGTTTAAAAGCAGGATTTTTTTTTCAAAATATAGCAAACCTGCAGATGGTTTATCTTGTTAATCTCCAAGCATTGAACGTTGAGCGGCTGTAACTTTTAACGTTTATAGCTGCAAATACTGCTGAATATTACATCGAGGATAAGCCTGTGGAACTGCAAAACATTTCAGAATGACTTTGTGTTGTTGGTGGTGAGGCGCCACATGTATCAAAATGCATTTACTCTCAGATGCGTGTTACAGCCTGCATCTTTAATAGATATACACCCTCCCCTACAGGAATTCTCACATCACTATCTGTTTTCTCTGTCATCCTGTATTTCTTCTCCTCTTTTTCACCCCGACTCCTTTTTTTAAATTCTAAATGGCAGTAATGTCCTTGGGCCGCTCTTCATCATGTGTTTGCTGCATTATTTTTTAGTGCCGAAGGAAGTTGGAGAGGGCCCATACGACGGCTCTTGACACGTAAAATGTTGCACCTCTCCAGGCTAATTTGCTATAAATAGGGTTGTGGGCTATTTTCCAGCGCACTTTGTTTGTTTGTCATGAGTGAACACACACACAGTGACCATCTAGTAATAGAGACCCTTTGATTCTCTGTGACCACTTAATACTAAAATGCTTTCATTTAATAGCGTCACTCACACCAAAAGTGTTAAGATGAACGATTTCAATTCAACAGGATGAGATTAGCATCACCAGATCGCATACCAAAGGTCAACACGGCAATCTGTTGTGTAAAGAACTCTCCTGAAGAACAGTCAAATCAGAGGTTGTGTTTGATCAATGTGGCAGAATGGTGGCATGTGAGTTTTACTGAAAGTAGATGGAACGATTAGTGTTTCGTTCTGACCGGGTAGAGGCTGTCACTTTAAGAAGCTGCTTTGATTACCTTAAAAGGATTTCATTATAAACAAATACAGAATAAAACACAATTTCATTTGCATCGTCAGCATAAAACCGGAATCATTAACATACGAGCAACCCTTTTTTTTTTCTTTTTTTACATTGACTCATTTGATCCATTGTTCTAACAAAAATGCAGATCAGCACAGCGTCAGTCAGGACTGTCTCACACCTGCAGCACTGAGCGGCTGGTTGTCTTGCTGGGAATAAAGACAAACGTGCAGCCGTCCTGGATTTCAAAGCCAGCTTCCCGCCGTGCGGGTGCCTCGTGTCTCCTGTTTCTGACAGCCGCTGAGCAGCAGCAGCAGCATCTCCCATCACCTCGTCCCTCCGCAGGACGGGGGCCCGACTTGGTCTCATTAGGCCCAACTGGCACCTCAAGTGAAAAGGAAAACGGTTCCACGCGCTCAGCCTCTCACGGCAGAAACCTCCACAGCGTTCACATTCGAAAGGCCGCCAGCTCCCTCCATCAGATCCATCGATCCAGCCCCCTCCCCGCCTCCCCCCTCCCCCGACCTCCCCAGTGTGGTACCTGCTGCACAGACTAAGTGGGAAGGACGGCAGCCTTCCCTCTGGGTCGTTACGCGGTGAGCCGCGTCTGGGCTTCTTTGAGGAAGAGCTCCGCCAAGGACCTGAATGAGGACCTGAATGAGGACCTGAATGAGGACCTGAATGAGGGACCTGAATGAGGACCTGAATGGAGGACCTGAATGGAGGACCTGAATGAGGGACCTGAATGAAGGACCTGAATGAGGGACCTGAATGAAGGACCTGAATGAAGGACCTGAATGAGGGACCTGAATGAAGGACCTGAATGAGGACCTGAATGAGGGACCTGAATGAAGGACCTGAATGAAGGACCTGAATGAGGGACCTGAATGAGGGACCTGAATGAGGACCTGAATGAGGACCTGAATGAGGGACCTGAATGAAGGACCTGAATGAGGGACCTGAATGAAGGACCTGAATGAGGACCTGAATGAGGGACCTGAATGAAGGACCTGAATGAAGGACCTGAATGAGGGACCTGAATGAAGGACCTGAATGAGGACCTGAATGAGGGACCTGAATGAAGGACCTGAATGAAGGACCTGAATGAGGGACCTGAATGAAGGACCTGAATGAGGACCTGAAT
Source organism: Apeltes quadracus (assembly GCA_021346845.1). Classification (NCBI taxonomy): domain Eukaryota; kingdom Metazoa; phylum Chordata; class Actinopteri; order Perciformes; family Gasterosteidae; genus Apeltes; species Apeltes quadracus. The sequence continues at coordinate 4,489,208 of CM037922.1, forward strand.
GAGGGACCTGAATGAAGGACCTGAATGAAGGACCTGAATGAGGGACCTGAATGAGGGACCTGAATGAGGACCTGAATGAGGACCTGAATGAGGACCTGAATGAGGGACCTGAATGAAGGACCTGAATGAGGGACCTGAATGAAGGACCTGAATGAGGACCTGAATGAGGGACCTGAATGAAGGACCTGAATGAAGGACCTGAATGAGGGACCTGAATGAGGGACCTGAATGAGGACCTGAATGAGGACCTGAATGAGGACCTGAATGAGGGACCTGAATGAAGGACCTGAATCAGGGACCTGAATGGAGGACCTGAATGGAGGACCTGAATGAGGACCTGAATGAGGGACCTGAATGAGGACCTGAATGAAGGACCTGAATGAGGACCTGAATGAAGGACCTGAATGAGGACCTGAATGAAGGACCTGAATGGAGGACCCGAATGAGGACCTGAATGAGGGACCTGAATGAGGACCTGAATGAAGGACCTGAATGAGGACCTGAATGAGGGACCTGAATGAGGACCTGAATGAAGGACCTGAATGAGGACCTGAATGAGGACCTGAATGAAGGACCTGAATGAGGACCTGAATGAGGACCTGAATGAAGGACCTGAATGAGGACCTGAATGAAGGACCTGAATGGAGGACCCGAATGAGGACCTGAATGAGGGACCTGAATGAAGGACCTGAATGAGGGACCTGAATGAGGACCTGAATGAAGGACCTGAATGAGGACCTGAATGAGGGACCTGAATGAAGGACCTGAATGAGGGACCTGAATGAGGACCTGAATGAGGACCTGAATGAAGGACCTGAATGGAGGACCCGAATGAGGACCTGAATGAAGGACCTGAATGGAGGACCCGAATGAGGACCTGAATGAGGGACCTGAATGGAGGACCTGAATGAGGACCTGAATGAGGGACCTGAATGAGGACCTGAATGAAGGACCTGAATGAAGACCTGAATGAAGGAGCTCTCCCCGGAGGAATTACTGACATGGTGTTTTTCTTGCTCGGACACCAGAGTAATAAGCAATCCTCTGTTGCTGAAAACGGGTGTCCCGTTCCCTTTGATTTCGCACATGAGATGGCAGCACCGACATCGCTTTGCTCGATGCAACAACCTTTTTTTTCATTTTCAGAAAGGCTGTCAAAACTGTTGTTTTGAGGTTTGACCGTGATGTCTCGCAAAGACATGTAGATACTGTAAATCCTTGGAAAGCGATTTGATCGTGTGTCACATAGAGTTCCTCTTGACTCTGATCTTGCTGCTCTGATGTTTTTTGGGGGCAGAGAAGTGCGGTTAAGCTCTTGAGATTTATGATGCTTCTAACGGGGATTAAATACACAGTATGTGACACTATGAGCATTTGTTTTTAAATCTAAATGTGTTTGGTTCGTTTCTCTAGGTTCATTGTGAGTTTAATTCAGAGAGATGTACTAATTTGAGGCGAGTTGTCATTACTATTTTCAACCCAGCCAGCAGAACAGAATGCGTTTCCTGCTTTTGCTCTGAAAAGAAAACCATTAAGCAATTTGAAGAAAGTCTCTTTAATAATCTCTTATTTTCTGTGGCGCAGTATGGAGCAAATTTACTTCCACTACAAAACGGGGAAACGTTTCAAAATAGAAGAAATCTAAATGCTGTAACATTTCTATATGTACACTATATCCCTCAATAAGTGAAAGAAGTGCGTATAATCAAAGCATCATACGACCAGAGCACGTATATGATTGGTCCAATTTAGTGCTGCAGGGATGAAATCGGATGCTGAACAACACATCAAATCCTCAGTAGCTACTATCTATCGCGCTGTCTGCACATTATTCAATTTATTACAAACAACTGAAACTCCAACATCCATTTATTGTGTGCCTCAGGGAGTTGTTCTGGGACTGAACATGGTTCGTTTCAGTCGCTGGTGTTTCCTAGTGCTTTTGTCACAGTAGAGCGATTGAACGGGGCTGTTCTTGAATGAACTCCTACTCGGCACCATCATCATCATCATCATCATCATAGACTTTCAGCCATCTGTCCAGTCCCAGTGGTTCACAGTACCAGGCTCTTTCATTAGTTTTAGAATCATCAGTGATTTAAATATCTTTTAATGTGGCTTTCTGTTATTTTTTTCCTGAGGGTCTTCCTGCACAGATAGATCACATGGAGGTTCAATATTTCATGATCCGTCTGAATGATAAAATATGTAAAGGAGTGATATTTCCGTTGGGGTTCCTGCATAATCCGTAAAACTCTCTGCACTTGTTTCATGCACACATTCCACTTCTGCCCCCTTAAACTCCTGCGTTCCTTCTAAAGGGCTCTTAGTTTTACTAAGTGTAATTTCTGAAAGGGCAAGTGTATCTCGTATATCTCAAAGAAGATATAAGTACACAGGTGCCTCAGTGCATTTCATCCAATGCTGTGATTTTACGTGAGCATAAGTACCGAGGAGACTGCTGCTCCCACTGGCACAGTCTTTACAGTCAAGTGGGATTTTCAACGTTGGGCTCAGAAGACATGAAAGAGAAGAAGGCCGGCTATTTCCTGTTGTCTCTGCCCAGCACGCTCTGTCTTGTTTGTGCAGAGAGATATGTAGATTTTGAGATGGGAAGACTTGTAATACTTAAATGACATAAATGCATATTATTTCCATGGGAATTTACTGCCCATTTAAGTGCTCATTTGTATTTATTAAACAGTTGAGGGATGTGCTGATTTGAATGAGTAAAAAGTGGCATAAGAAGCCACAGAGTCCAATGTCCAGTTTTGCCTCTGTACAAAAAAAAAAAACACACTCAAGAGAATAAACTTCACTGACTCAATGAGCAGAACTGACACGCAGTCGCTCACACATAACAGACGTGTGGTTTTCAGAGGAGCATACGAGGATGTGAAAGGCATGAACACGCAAAAAAAACCCCAATTTGCATGAATTAGTGGTGTCTGAGATGCTGGGGAGGAAAATCTGCCACACGATGCGAGTCTCCCATGGTTCAGAGGGTTTGTACATGTACCTGTCAGACAGCATAACATCTCAGCGCGGTATCAAATACAAATTCAAAACCGTCCACTGCAATCCAGACGTCCCTAAAAAGAATTCATTCTGTCATGATGCATTATTCATAAACACATAGAAACCTGTGGATAAGGGATTGAATATCAAAATTCTTAAAAATTAAATAAATTGGGGTCAAACACAGACCAATTTATCTCACTGGCACATTTTATATCGTTATGGGGGTTGATTTTACTCAACGTAGAAAAAAGCTCTGTGCTGCATCAACAGAAAACTGCCAGAAGGCTCTTCAGCACATTTGCCAAGCAGCTCTCCCAAACAAGCAATTGTCCAATCGCAGCTTAGCAACCGTAACTATGCACAGCAGGTGTGTCAATCTTTTGATTTTTCCACATGTGAAGTGGAGCTGCGGGGATGGTGACGTTTTGCCTGAGACACATGGCTTCAGTACAACACCAATGTATATCGTATGCATGCGTGTATATAAAACTAAAAGTCAGCCCGAAAATGTGTCAGCGATGATGTTTAAAAAAATGAAATCATTCCCTTCAAGCAAAAGTTAACTTTAGGTCAATTAGTTACCCTTCATGATGCCCCTTCATGACACACGTTGGATGTGATTGGATCTCGTGTTGCGGCGAGACACGAGACACCTGCTCCTCCTCAACGCCAGTTTAGGGCCAATAGAAATCTTTCCTTTTATACCTAAAAAAGAAATATAAAACAGAATGTCCTTCCTGATGTTAGTCAGTCGCTCCTGCCTTTGCATACGCAGCGCTGATACTTGACCTGTGATCCGACCCATAAATCTACCAGAACGAGAGAAGTCGTTTGGCTGAATTCTTCCAGACGTCCCCAACCGGACTTCCAATTTTTGATCACCTTCCTTTTGATTAAGTAGTTGTTCTTTCTTTAAGTAGCTTTTTTTTATGCAAGCACATATTCCATTAAAAAGATGTCTGTCAGCAACGTGTGTGTGTGTGTGTACGCCCGGCTCTGTCTGTAGTCGGACAGATGTGAAGACTTCTGTCCTGGCTAGTGGCTTGCAACCCCGCCAGGGAGAAAAGGCCCATTGTGCTTCTGGAGAAAAAAAAAAACCCCGAGCACTCAGCTCAGCCCAGAGAGCGCGGCACGGCAGTGATGCCTCTGAGAATCCCTGAACAGGTCCATGCTCCCAAAAAAAAAAAAAAAAAAAAAAAAAAAAGGGGGCGGAATCAGATGGAGACAAAGCAACATCATCCCATTTCCTCCACTGTGTCCTCTGCGCGGCCGCCTTCCAATTAGCAACACCGCTGCTGCTGAGGCGAGATAACAATAGAAGCCCATGTATCCCCTAAAGAGCTCACAAGAGGACCTTTTATTACCGTATTGATGTCTCCTGCATGTCACCACTGCCCTCACTTGCCTTGCCGCATGCCTGCACATTTAATATGAGGGGAAAATAACCACAGGAGCTGTAACTCAACACAAGAAGAAAACAGCGAGACAAAACAGGAGGCTGAAAGGTGCAATCTGTAATTAGTAAGATGCCGTAAGGAATAAATACGAAATAAGATAGAGTTCAAGCTCCACAGGCAATTTGAAAAAAGAAAAATAATTAATTGGTGCATAGTACAAAGTGTTTCTGTAAAAAGGTCATGTGACACCCAGTGGGATGAAGATTCTGTGCTGATATTAAGACCAATAAAACGGGCTAACAGTGGAAGTTACAAAGACTCTAAAAAACAAACAATCACTGATATTTTATCCTTCAATATGTTCTACATGCATGAGACTATTTCGGTATTGTGACAGATGGACAAAATACAGAGTATCTCTCCAAGCGTGCAGTGCTTTAAGACTGGTAGGAAACATGAGCTTTTAGTACACAAAGTGTTCCACACTTCCGCACCACAAATGAGTTATTCCGTCGATAAAAGGACACGTAACTGTAGTCCAATCATACAGAAAACACCCAAGTGCCTTGTTGACATAAATATTGAGAAAAATGTGTTAAATTGTATATATTATTTAGTAATTATATCAAAATCCTTCATGTTTGTCCGTCTCTGGATGGATGAAATGTTCCACGGGCTTTCTGCTGGAAACCTCCAGCAGTATCAAAGAGGCTGCTTTTGCAGTAAATGGATAAGAGGTCAATCCAGCTGCAGAGCTGAGGTCAGGCTCTATGAGAGCACGCCTGTGTGAGAGTGGTCATAAAACCCTACATGAAGCCATTTCAAACGCCCCAGCTGTCACTAAAGTACTGGTCCTCGTCTTCCTCTTCTTCCTCTTCAGTCCCGTTCCTCATGACGTCATCATCTTGTAGCCCGGTCGTTTCCTCCTCCTTCTCTTCTTCCTCTTTGAGCTGTGCGAGCATGGTTTGTAAAGTGGCTTTCACTTCCTGAACCTCCTTTTCCAGCGACTGTGCAGTGTGCGTTAAGGAAGGATCAGACACAAAACGGAGAATCACATGAACATGCACATAGCAGACGAATATCGGGGGGTAAACGTGACGCTCGTGGCCGGCGATGGCAGAGGACAGCCCTAACCCGGCAAAGTCATCAATCTCCAATTTGGCCACCCAAACGGATTACTTGGACAGATCATCAAGTCATACACCCAATTTAACCCCATCCGATTCCCTATTCATGAGCTCATCTCATCCGTGGAGCTGGGTGGCGGTGTGGGGACCCAAACAAACCGGCTGCTCAACTAAATTATTCACAAACGCTCAATGAAACCGGATACGGGCCGTCATTAGGGTGGCGGTTGTTTAACCTGCCTAGAAGATTGAATTAATCGCGCAAGTGTCCATCTTAAGTGGTAAATCAAAGGGATGGCTCTGATGACAGATGAGGGCCTGACGGGTTGTTTGACCATCTGAATGGTCATTGATCAATAATTAACCAGCCGTTAAACGTGTTGCATATTGTTTTTGAGCTTTTTAAGGCCACATGGTGAGACTTTTTTAAAACCAACTAACGTATTGCCTGAGATTTGCCTGTTCGTCTTTCTCTGTAGTTTTCCATCTCCGGCCTCCTACTGAGGGAAGAGACTCAATTAAGACCCTTAGACACTCGGGGTTTGATCTTCCGGTCACTATGGCAACAGCAGCATCAATCCTGGGTTTTATCCATGTTCCATTTCTACAACCCAACAGCAAAATTGTCCCGTACCTTCAGTGTCCTAGTGTCCACGGTGAATCCATTTGGATTCACTTCCAAAGATTGAGATGAACGGCTTGTTAGGACACGGCCACGGAGAGGAGGGGGAAGGAGGCTCGTCTGTCTGTCTGTCTGTCCTGTCTGTCTGTACTGATATCATGCTGCACGCAGACGAGGAGCCTGTACTGACCCCTGACAGCGCATAGAGGGAAGTGAGTCTCTAATCAGAGGCAAAAGAAATCTGGCCACACTTCAACAGAGTGAAGGAGGAAGAGAATTATGCAGGGCTTTTAGAGATCCTAAAATGAAATCAATATCTTTATTAGATCAGGAAAGAGTTTTAAAGACATTTTTAAATACAGGGTATATGGCAAAAATATTACCCCTTCTATCCACATTAATAAGCTCACAGTGTAGAGGGGAAAAGTTGAGAGAGAGAAAAACATACTAATCTATTTCCAATCAGCTTTCTAATTAGCGCGGAAAATTATGTATTGTGACCTGTAATCAGCTTCAACGGTTTCATTTGAGTCATTATCATAGATATTGTAATTTCCTCGGAGCCAGATCCGGCAAGTGGAAGTAAGCAGAGGGAGGAGGGGGGGGGGGGGGCGAGGGTCAGCAGGAGGATGGACATGAAGATGACGGGAGCACAGTCATTACGGTGACATTCCAATTCGCTGCTCCTGTTCGCTGACTTTAATCTCTGCCCGTGGTGACTGGCAGCCCACATCAAGCGCCCTCTAATGACCTCGCATGGACTTTTACCATTTCATTTTTCAGCTGGCACGTCCAGCCCGTCAAGAAGGTTCCTCTGATCCCAGCTTATCTTCAATTCCTTCCCTGAATGGACCCATAATGTCAAATAAGACAGGTTGATTTTTATTTTATTTTTCCTCAAAAAGGTAAAGTCACAGAACATCAGAGGGCCTAAAGGTAGTTTGGCTGTGTGCTTTTTTTAGAGTTGGAGGACCTCGAGGAAACTAGGTCCTTAAGATGGATGGACAAAGACAGAAACACACACACACACACAGATAGCATACGGTATCTTTAGAGAGCAGTGAAAGGATATGGGTACGGGCAGCATCCCGGTTTAGTATGGCCGTCTGCAGTTCATCTTCCAAGGTCAAAAGCCGATCACTGATCAGCTCGCAGCGCTCTGTCAGGTCGGCCGTCTCGCTGCAGCCATCCTGGTGAGGTTGAGAAATGAAATGCTTGTTAAAAGATGATGATTTGAAGCTGCAAATGTATACGTCTGATATAATATAATGGGAACAAACACAAGTCTATCTGACAACAACAAGCAACGTAAAAAACATTAAAATGATGTGGAGGGTTTTATCACTAAAACATTGACACAACATTGTCAACAGCAACTTACAAACAAACTCCGGTCCGTTTGCCCGGTTGGTACGGTTCGTTTGGGCGGGTGTGAAAGCCAGCGATTCCAACCCGATTTTAAAAGCCAAACGCACAAATTCTGTTCGGGAAGTGATGCCATAATGGATCTGCATCTGGCCACGTAACGTTCTATGTCATAATGTGTGCAGAACAAAACGGATGTGCTTTGTATCTGACCGTATCTGCACACTTTGTTAGTTATTTTGGTCTATTAAAAAAAGTGTGTTAAAGAGATACGGCAGACTCATCCACGCCTGCAGCGTGTGACTGTGCATCGCCCGATGCTAATTTCAGAGTGTCATCTGGGAGCAAGTGGGCTTTTATGAAGTCCTGTCTCTACCCGTTTTCCAGCCTTATAATACCAATAATGCCTATAATTTCCTTGTTGGCACTCGACATGAATATACACATCGGGAGGATTAAAGTGCTGCATATACATAAATAAGAGTTGGATTCCTCCACATTGGTCCTGATGATGTAAGAAGCCAATCGCCAGAACTGTCTAATCAACAAGTTACTTGTCAGTTGGTATCATCTCACGTTTACTTGGATTATGTATGTATGTAACCTTTCCCGTGGCGTTTACCAAATGAAAAAGCCTCTTACGGTTCAGATCAAGCTCCCACACTGGATCCTATAATTCCCATTTTGCAACTGGATAGTGTTTTAGTAGCCGCTATCTGCCTGTTAAACAACCCCATCATACACATCGTAAACCTCCAACTCGGTTTCTAATCATTTTTGTACATTAGTCCCTATTACTGCATAGTACAAAGATCTGCATCCTTTCTCCTATTAGAGTATTCACAACTATAGCCTGATTTCGAGACAATGTCCTCATTAGTTTGACTACTGTTTTGAAGGTTTGAGTGTGGCAATTGATCGCTTTTAGTTGGTTGCAATGAACCTTTAATGAACTGAAAACCATAACACTGCGGTAGGCAGGTCAGCCTATAGCAAGGCATATAAGCCTTGTGTACCCAGAGGACTCACGTTCTGATTAGAACACTTTTCAACCCATAATTAATATAATGCACTCATGTAACAATGTCAATGAACATTGATTGATAGGACCACGAGTAGTGAGCAGATGTCAAGATCTCTCAGGTGAATTTATATAATCGAATGAATCATTAAAGGTAACGCTTGGAGGCCTGCTTCAGTTACACTGATTGCTGTTACACAAGCATTGAGAGGGCATAGGTGCATTTGTTTTTCCTCTTTAATCCATTTAATTCCTGTTAAATTGAATGCGTGCTCCATGCGTCCGAGCTTAACGCAGAGCCATTCACAGTCTCCCGAGGCACATTTCATCTGTTCCACAATAAATTCTCAAAATGGTTTCAACCAGATTCAATTGTCGGGGCAGACAAACGATCGAAGGCTGCTCAAATCTGTTCGTTAAGGCGTCAAGGTCAAAATAAACCCACCACGTGGGCGTGCACGACATTCAGCGGTGTGTCTGCACATCACCTGAGGTTGCTGGTGCAAATGTCAGGGGTGATGGAGGAGCAGAGGGCAGCAGGGAGCAGAGCTGGCCGCAATTACAACGGCCCCTTTTGCGGACATCGTGTCCTAGTTCCTTTACACTTATCACGCTTAACGAACGCAAACACACGTGCAGGAGTGCACAGAGACGCTTGAAGCAAATACACACACACACACACACACACACACACACACACACACAGAGAGAGACGTGCAACGCAGACTCGGTGTCCTCGTCAAACAACACATGGAAGGTCTAATCCGACTCATGGCTGCAGAGGGAAAACATCGACTCCCTGCAGCTCAGAGGTGTCAAAACAATGAATGGAAAGTTGCTCTGTTGTCTCTGTGTCCTGGAATAGCACTTATTCTCCGAATGATGTAACACCCCAAAAGAAATGTTCAACAAAAGGCCCGAGGCCCGGCGACACGAGCAAGTCTTCCCTCACGCAATTAAGGACTTCTGAATGACTTGAAAGAGTTGGACGGCTCACTGGACACGACGATTCTAACGTCACGTTTTTTTGTGTGCGAGGCATTTAAATGAACAAAGAACCTTTTGACAGCGCTCCGTCCTCGGGCGTCACTTCCCTGTCCTCCCGTTCCAAGAAGCAAGACAGTCCACTTATGGATTGACCGAGCTGTTTGTTTGTCAATGTTGGGAGCTTCTTCAGCGGATAGAAGCCCTGTGTTTGTTCAGCTGATTGATTCTATACTTTACAGCCTCCAGTCAGCGTTCAGAAAATCAATAGAGGCGGAGGACAGAAGACACTGCACAGAATGACGCATCCCATAGTACACATACCCTTTAAACAACTATTAAAAAGATGTTATTTTGCTCCTGTAGGTGATCAACATGGTACAAATGGGGAAAAACAGAAAACCTCTGAAATGAGATTTCAAATACGCAGCAATTTGTATCACAGAATCCCCAGCGTACATGTATTGGCGTGTTTATTACTGATGCAGATTAGTGCTTATATTATTCCAACAAAGGTAAACAAGAGCAGACTGCAGAAGCACAGATTGTTTAGAAATTCAATATTCCGACTCGTGTTTGCATTCGTATGGTTATTTAAGCAATACAGAGCGAGAGACAGCAGGTAATTACGGATGTTCCCGTGGGTGATGTACAAAGCAAGGATATGCCACTAGTACAACTCTCCAGGTCACAATGGATTGTACCAAATAATAAAGCCGCTAAATTCGTTTTCAACTCAAAAACAAATTGGCCGGCTTGCGATTTTCCTCGTGTTTTTCGATCAGCGATGCCTTATCAGTAAGTTACCGGCTCCGCACTTGGAAATCAGTTTCATCGACAGTCTGCGAGGTCATTTGGAAACGAGTGCAGTCACGTGATGCGGCGTTACGGTCCGCAGCTTTGCCCCAAGTCTGTACTGGACACTACAAAGCGGTTTCCCACCAAGCGAGACGAAGTGAGGGACACAAGTATGCAGACTTGAAAACAACTTCACTTTCTCCCGGAGGTCTGATCCGGTTTTTCATGCTGGTGCTTTTTGTACACAGAATACTTACTCTATTAGGAGATTTAATCGACGGGTCTGTGAAATTAACTTTCTCTGCAAAAAATATTAATTAGCACAGCTGTGCTAATACGTTTCTTGTCAATGAAAAAAGCTTGAAGAAGGATTGACTGTAGGATCTTAATTGCCTTTTAGTGAAATAGTAGAATTAGTCAACTAACTGAAGAGGGGAAAACCCATCCTTGTAGTATTAACCTATTGTAAGTAGTTGGCATACAAGTATTCAAAGTACTTATGTAGCTAACTGACACAAATCATGCAACTCTGTCTTTTAGAAAATGGGTACTTTTTTGTACGTTAGTACAATTTGTTTTAACCTCATGACCATTCTGCTTTAATGTTTTGCATTCTTGGAAAATTGTATCCATTAACTGCACAAAATCAATTCTAATCTGCACACGGACACTGATTTTGTCCCTTTTGAGGGTATGAAGTGGAAATGAGATAAAGCTTTTCTGCTGATGCACACTGTGCTACAATGCACATTTAGAACATTGGCCACAATTATTGGCAAAATCTGAGACTTTCTTTTTTAATTAAATTGGCAGCGTCACATTAACTTTACCTAATTACATGTTCAACAGTCTGAATGCTGTATGGAATTTTGACACTGAAATCCTCCCTTCGAACAGGATTGGTGTAAAATCACACCACAAAATAGCATAAATTTAATTAAAAGCAGTTATCAATTCAATTCGGTGAAGTATTTAAACGTACAAGGTGCTGCGAGTCAGTATGAAGAAGGTAGTGTAAGGACCTTGAGAGGATAAAAGAACAATTAGGAGAGATTACAAGAGTAAAGACACACTAGTGCACACACCAATCAATCTCCATTGTGGCAGCGGGGCAGCGGCTAAGTGGAAATCATTTACTTGGAGTCATTATGGAAAGGAGAAAGAGGTCAGACGGCCTACGCGGCGAGGAATCCAGCTCCCCAACGGCGCCATCCCAACCCCTGTGAGACCGACGCAGATCAAACACCTCAGTGGCTCGTCACACTGTCGCTGCTGCAGCCGTCGGTGTTCAATGATCATCCCGATTCGATGTTGCACACGTCGCCGTGCGATACGCCAACTGAGCCTTTCACCCTCCCATTTCCTCGCACAACAAGTTAATCGGTTGATCTCTCTCAACAATAGCGCCTTGATTTCGCGCCGCGCTGGACGGAAGCAGGCCTCTCGTTTCTAGCTGGAGTTCAAAGGTTTTCGGCAGCTGAAAAAATGACAACCGCCTCGGGCCGATTCCACAGTTGTGTTGTGGCTCGCCAGCCAATTAAGAGAACCGAAGCGCCGGGACGTAGGAAGCAAGGAATTAGCGTCCTTTCAGTTGTTTACACGTGGAGACATCACAGAAACAAGGAGCGTATTGCCACTGATAAATCTGTTACTTATTGTGCTCTTGAACTTTGACCTGACCCCGAGTGGCTTATCCGTTGCCAGACCAACAGATCTTTTTCGTTTTGACATCCACAACACATCCAGGATGAAATAAGACTCGCATCAAGTACGTTCTGAATTCAAACCCTCCATGAGACGGTCTCTCTCTCGCCCTACCATTTGGCAAACCAGGTGCGGATAAATATAAATGTATGGATTTAAAGCAGGGAGGCGTTGAAAGGAGAACGCACACTCAGCAAAACCTCATCCCTGTTTACATAAAGGTCCTTGTGCGATCTCAGACAGCCGCACCACCCGACGCGTCTCGCGTAGATCGGCATCGACCGGACAGGCAGAAGGGCGGCAAAGGTTACGTTTTAACTTGTGGTCCAACTGATGGATTCCTCCTGCACGGCAGCGAGCCCAACGCAACGGACACCTTTTAATTACACTGATAACATTCCACTATAAAGGGACAGTGTTGGCGTTACCAACCTCGGGGTGATTCTCCTCCATGCAGAACAAAAACTCCTCCAATTTCTGCAACAAAAGGGGAACATTTGTTGAGGCCACACTGCTCATGAATTATTGAAACTGCAATTATGTTCGCTGTGTACTGTAAGTGCGCAGCATCATCATAATGAGAGGAGGTTGTAATTATTCATCACCAAAACTGACGAGGAAATAGATTAACCGGCTCATCTGTACTGCCGGTTTCCTTTGCTAGTATTCAAAGTGTGTTATTGTTGTTCTTCAATAAGGAAGGGGGTAATTATAACTGTATCTAATCAAGGCTAACATATTGTTTTTGGCTTTAGGGTAAGTACGTAAGAAGGCAGACTAACAACAAATACCAATTAGCTCAATTTTAATCATTTATTAATAAAAAATGACGCCTCATGTGACTTCATGCTCGGTACGGCATCTGAGATCAGACAGTTTAATCGCTAAATCTCTTGAACCAATCCCACAAACTGGATTTTCTTTGCTCTTTTCAATGACTTCCAGCATGTCATCGGTCATAAGCAGTTTTCTAGCTACAGATTGAAAGGTTTTTTGCCATTCAGCTGATTCAAATACTCCTCCGTTGTCTGTCGCCTTCAGATGCAAAGCCTTTTAATATGTGGGTCCTTGAATATATTTACAAAGGTAACGTAAGCAGACACATACTAAAGGGCTAAATTATGACTGTAATATCAAGATTTCCAAGATTCTTCACTAGTGTTTGCTTTTTGAAAGGAAAAAGCCAGAGCTGCAGGACCAAAAGTGTCCACTTGATGTGCTGCTGTCCCTCTTTTCTCTTCAACAAAAGATTAAAATAATAGTTTCTACCTAATGTTAAACATGTAAGAACATGTTAGTTGGGTTGTCCATATGTTTTGTGTTATGGCGTGTGTTAAAAAGAGCATAAGATGTGCTTTTTCCTCCCTGTCCGTGAACGCCATAGGTTCTTTATAACGTATTGTGTGCGAACATAGAACAGCACTAACGATCAGAAATCTTCTTGGATTCCTGCCAAAACGTTGAACTTGCTAAATGTATTTTTTTTAAATAGACATTTTAGCTCCACTGAGCTCGACGGCTTTTAGCTCATAGGATGCAGTAGATTGAGTGAACAGGACGAGGACAAAAGAGGGAAATGGTCGGCGGTCTCACCTTTTTAGTTCTCTGAGAAATGTTAGGAGGGGCCGGGCTTTCAGGGGGGGGGAGGAAACCAGGGGAAAGAAGGAGAAGCAGAAAATGGATCCATGCAGTTTGCAAAACGCTGTCAGGCAGGGCAGGGAAAGAAGACGTCAATGCAAGGGTTGGTTACGGCTGTACAAAGAAGGCTTAAGAGGGTTAAGAGGGTGCAATGGAAGAATTAAAGAAGAATGCCAGTTTTAATACACGCATGTGAGAATTCTGTCAGCTGTCACCATTAAAGTCATTGAGAAATATTTGAGTTAAATCCATGAAAACAAAGCAAACAGGATAGAAATAAGTAAACTAACGGATTGTAGTCTCACACAAGCTCTCGGGTATGTGTGCTATTTTTCCTCTTTTTTTTTTTCATGAATGTTGGCTTTGTTCCTATCTCAAACAAGGCTGTCAGACTGAGTGGGCGGAGGAGTGTGATGGGAGAACGAGTTGGACTCTGTCCAGAGGCAGTGGACCTCAACACACACACACACACACACACACACACGTATGCATTCACGCTAAATGCATGTAATCACGCAGAAAGAGGCTCTTAAATCTTAACTCTGTAGAAAGAGACTCTTCATTGAAGCCAAAAATGGTCCAAGCAGTTGACACCCACATTTTCACAGTTTGAAAAAGCTACCTAGGAGCAAAAGTACGAATGGCCTGCTGCTCATCTGGCTAAAGCCGACGGACTTCTATACGCTGAGAACGGCGTACGGACTAAAAAAAAACCTCCTCTACCGTCAAGTAGTGAGAATGACCGTGCAGGCACACAGTAAAAAAAAAAAAAAAAAAAGCTCAGAATCAGGAGTGCATCTTTAAATACGTTGTCTTGGTGATGGACAGCCTCAAAAGGGCAACTTCATATATTCACGATGTAAATGTCTGTTTGCACCTTGCACGGTACCTTCGTGAACTCCGAGTTCTGCAAGTTGGCCTCGGGACACCAGCGCCCGCCGAGCGCAGTCAGCATGGCACAGTCTTCTTCTTCTTCTTCTTTGGTGCACGGGCGGGTTGCAGGATGCACCGCTGCAGCGGGGGGGTCTTCGATGTCTGCTGCGATGCATGCTGGGAGTCCGCAGCTGGAGGCCCTGCAAGAACAGGTGACACGCCTCCAGGTCGGCGTCCCAGATCCGCTCCAAGCCCGGACAGCCACAGCTATGGAGACAACGGACCAGCACAAGACCCAAGTTGTTACCCGGAAATGTCTAAATATAAAACATCAGGGAAAAAAAAAAACACAATTCTGCAACACACACGGCGATGTCGTGGGATATTTATATGGACACATGTCTTTTTACTCATCGTCTAGCTGCTATGCCATCTGTAGATGGGAGACAATTAAGCATTGAGTGTGTTGTGAAATTATTCAATGCTTTTTGATCTTGTATTTGTTCACCTGATCGTGTTGAGCTCATCCAATTCATGTAATGAGAAAAACCTGATTTAAGATTTATATTTGCTTATAGCTTTCACAGTTAAAAGGTGATTATGAAATAGTTATGGCTCACTAGCACAAGCTATTAAATTAAATATGTTCGTAGCATCATTTTGCAGTATAGCCTCAATTCCCCACCCCACCATCTGTGTCGCAGGTTTCCCGTTTAATGTGCCTACTCATGGGTCAGAGTTTCCTATATTTCTCTCGTCAACTTGTGTATCTATTGCAACTTTAGCGTGGGAAGTGGCAAGCACGCAGCCACTCAAACGACTCATGTAAAATGAAAACTCTTAGAGGTGTTGATCGGTGCCGCTCCCACTCTTAGGCCGCGTATCTGGGCCCACTCCTGGCTTCCCTATAGGCTCATTTTCTGTCTGTAGCTCGGCACTAAACAGAGCGGTGCTGAGGTGCAACAATGAGGCCACGCAATGCTTAACAACAAAATGCTGACGTCACGACGACACCGATGTAAAACAACTTTCACCGAGCGGCACGACTGAGAACTGCTGCACGATAGCTGAGCGCGGTAGTTCTCAGGGACATCTTTAATAGCATCTCCACAACGGAGCGCTGACAAAAGAATGTGGGCGGGGATGAATCATTCAGAGATTGTTACTCTATTGAACAACTGTAATGAGAGTGAGCGGCCTCGTCGCTTCAGAGAGCTGCGGCAGAGACGGAGGACAGAGCCGGGTTGTGTTCCTCTCTGCCGGGGTCACTGAGCAGGAGTTCAGGGGGAGGACAAGTAGATTGCTTTTTGTTTATCTACTCGGTGAGTTACCACTCGTCATCCTTTCCCCCCCCACACTCTTCCTCGGCGCTGACCCTTGTAACGTCCCGGACCGAAGCTCCCGGTGTTAAAACCGAGGGCTGCAAAAGATTTAAACCTGATTGTTATTTAGAGAATGAGCAACACTGTCACCGACCAGCGGATTTCTCCGTTCGTTGTAGCATTATTTAGGTTGAGCTGATCACTGTGTGGAAGCAAACCAAATAAAACACGGCTCACATCTGAGACCTCTGATCTTTTTTAAAATATTCACATGCTTTCTTTCTGTGCTTCCCTTCTTTTTTTGTCAGTTCCAGCTTTTTGACGTGGTTTAGAGAAACAAAGGTTTGTAGATAAGGGTTTTATATCAGAGCTGCATCTACCATTACCGGCCCTGAGCACACACGTATTAACATACAAGCCCTATGATATAGGCCTATAATATATTCAGCATTTGTAATAGAGTACCTCCTTGCTGCGTAATTAAGATGTAAACAAACTGAAAGGCCGAATGCACTCAGACAACAGTGTTTAATCTCTCCCTCTGTTCCCTCCACTCTCGCCATCATGAGGCCCCCTAAACCAATTGAATGCCACTTGTATTCCAGCCCATCTCCGGCCTGAAAGGGCTGCCAACCTCTGTGCTTTGCCAACGCAAGCCTCTCAGACGTTTCCTAACCTTCATTTGGCACTCAGACAATGGAAAAATGGCTGTTCCCCCCCCCCCAGCCCCCCTCCTCTCTTCCCTCGCCACTTCGCTGTGCGGCTTTAGCGGCGGACGCACCCAGTGAGCCGCGCCATTGTTATTCCCCTCAATTCTGAAGTGGAGGAGGGGGGGGGGGGGGCACACACACACACTCGCACACGGATAAAGGGTGGGCACACGTGTTGGCTTGCACGCAAACCTCATCCATCATTCCTCGCGTGGATTCAGTTTATTCCACAATGTCAAAGCATCACGTAACGCTTCTCGTCAAAGAAGAAGCTTCCGGCGGTGAGAGTTCAGCGGACAACAAGTCCGCTCCTCCCTCTGAGGGCGGCCTCCTGGCGCCCGTAGGGACGATCTCCCTCCCCCCGTGGGGACGGGGGGGAAGGGGGGGTTAATTGGTGGCAGCTACCGTCCGGCAGCGGCAGGATGAGGGCGCGCTGCTCCGTAATAAGAAGGAGAGACTGACGGTCACACTCCTGTGGGACGGCTGACTGACAGGACTGCTCTTTCTCCTCCGGGCATCGCGCAGAGAGGAGGGAGCGGGCGGTCTGGTTCAGCTGGGACCAATGGGTTCAGTTAGCCTCTCAGCGGGGGGGGGGGATGCGGCCCGCGTTCTGAACTCCGCTCGGCCGCATCCTCGCATCTCGCACATGAATACCAATGAGGGACCGCCGGTGGAAAGATGGAGCCTATCTTCAGTCACAGCTGGAGTTTTTAAGCTATCAAACTATCAGCCGTTTCCCCAAGACATTATTACCCGGGATAGAATTAAATGAGTGCGGAGGCTTCATCTCAGTGCTCCTGATATTTAGGATCCCCATAAGCCATAAACACAGCGAGAATTCACATGAGAAAAGCACAAAAGAGATGATGTTTTCACCTTAATCACACAGCAACATCTCAAACAACACCGACGGAGGAGAGGTGCTAATATTCTGGTCACATTCAAAGGGGGAATGTGTGATGGCGAACTGAACAGTTTGTAAGCTGGGTGGCTTGATGTCCCCGGAGGTTTTCAACAGCAGACAACCACGTTTCCACGGTTACGTACACATATATTTGTCTTCCATGTTCACAAATGAGAAACATTGAAAGTACTAATGGGGGAGGGGGGGGGGGGGGGGGGTGTTCACTCCTGGCTCAGTCTGTCAGCAAGTCTTCGCTTTAACTAAGAGAACATGTCTTTTCCTAGCATGCTAATGACTTCTAGGGCCAGTTGCATTGCATCCATTAAATATGATAAACGACATCCAAATCTTAACAGAAGAATGCATTAATGTCGGAAATAGTCAAGAGGCATTTTGTAATGAAACATCTACATAATGTATTAAACAACTGTGCACTGGGGCTCATCTGAATGAAAAATGTTTTTTGTTCTGGTGACACACTTACAGCATCTGCGCCGATCTAACATCCTGTTCTAGTCTTTAGCAAGGAAGAGATAATTAGTTTTTTTCAACACCTCCCGTCTCCACGGAGACCAGACAGCTCTCCAGTACTAATCTGCCTCTCTCCTCCTCCCGCCTCTCCCCCTCTTCCTCCCCTCACGTCTCCAGCGCACTCCATCAACAGTAATGTACGTTAGAGCTGACTTATGAAATTTACAGTGAAGGAAACGGTACACTGTGTGTGTGTGTGTGTGTGTGTGTGTGTGTGTGTGAGAGAAGTGCCAAACTGGAGCTGGAGGAAGCTACTGGCCCTCGTCTGGAGGCAAAGCTGCAGAAGGGATTTCATCTGGAGCGCTTTTGGTTATGGAAGCTGATCCAAAGCTGCTGGGCCAATAAAATAATATACTCATGTGAAAATTAGTTTAAGGAACCCAATACCGAAGAATCCCAGAAAATGATTTATTTTTTCAATAGTAATGCGATTAGATACATGGGATCTATATAATCAAGTGTTCCTTATCACAGAATAGAGTTTTACCTTTTGGATATTTATTAAAAGCGCAGATATGAAGACCTCAGTAATCAGACCCTTCCAGAGGCACAGCCTTCAATTCTGCATTACTGTTTCATTGGTATTGGTAGTGTGGGACTGAAGAGACAGAAATAAAATTAAATAGGGCTTTATGGATTTCAAATCTCAAAAGTTTACCTCAAGTGAGAATAAATGGAGCTTCAGCATGGAATATTTTTGAAGTTATTTTTATGGTTATTTAAAGGGGCACTCCAGTGATTTGTCACACGAAGCTCAGTTTACATGTCACAAGCAGTACTACTGTTCAAACACATTAGATGTTTTACATTCGATGCATATGACTGACCGGCTCTCTCAAACCTGCTGGGCACTGAGATCTCAGCCATGTTGCACTTTGACCTCGCACAACAAACCCCCCCACAACAAACAGCCGTGCTGGATGTGGCCTAGTCCTCCCAAAGGGCCGACCCTCCTTCTCCCAACATGCAACGAGGAAAGCACAGCTCACACGGCTCGCACAAGCCTTTTCCCAGTGTTATTCGCCCAGTCCGTAACCACGAAGGGTTCCGAAAGGCTGCCCCGAAGAAGAGCCGATCCAATTGCAGCTACTCTGCGTCGATGGAGGCGAGCTTAACGGCTCAGATCTACACGAGGAAACAAACGCCAGCGTGGTGTCGACACTCGCACGGGTTCACGCCCTTTGCTCGGATAAGTCGGCTACACTCGGCACATCGCGGTCCAGTTGTGTCACTGTCGGGCGGGCCGGGGCGGCCTCGGCACAGAAGGCCCGTCCTCCATTATTCAGGACCCCGAGAGGCGCGGATATAGAAACGACGGAACGGGGAGGAAAAACTTTTTTTTCTGAAACAGTTCGTACAAAAGGAGGGTTAATGTGGCAACTGGGCCGACGCGAAGGAATGACAAATGAAGCACGCTGGCAATTGGATGTGTGGGAGGAAGACGAATTGCGCAGGTGAGAGACGGAGAGGAATGTGAGGAAGGCGTGAGAAAAAGGTGCGAGTGCATGTTGAGATGGTTGAGTTGACGTAATCGGGAAGCGGGTGCTCTGCTTAGACGACAACAAAGGTGAGAGGTAATTCCCTGCAGGATGCTTCTCTGTTTGTCTTCATCGATTCTGTACTAAAAACAAAGAGGTGGCACAAAGCCGTCTTACCTGTGCAATCTGTCCTCCAGTAACTTGACGTACTTGGTGGTGTTCTCTTCGAGCCGGCGTTCTATGTGGAGAGAGAAGCAGAGAGAACAGCCTGTTACGGGCACTTTCATACAATTTTTTTATACAATTAAAGCTCACTCATTAGCTACAATATATAAAGCCACTGTATAGTCGCAATAATCTCTGCTGATCAGTACAAAGGTCCAGCTGGCTCGCACACACAGTTGAGGGAGACATGATTGTCGCTGCTGTAAGAGGTGGATCGTGGTGGAGATGGCCTGAGGATTAAAGGGGATTCGAACGTGGCATCAATAGGTCTGCACACAGGCTTTTCTTTCCGTGAGGCATAAAGTTGGATGGGTGGCTTATGCTGCTGCCTGTGCCCTTCCGCCAGCAGCGAGCTGTGCCTGAGGAGGCAGACGCAGGCCGGCTGAGTGTTAGTCAGGATGGAGAGGAGGGCAAGCTGAGCGGCGTTAATGAGCTCATGTATGAAACATGAGAGCAGCAGCAGCAGGTCTTTGTACACGATAGGATGATGCACTTATGTCAAATTGCGCCCTATATGTATACACGCGCACACAGTTCTGTTCATCCCAGCATCCGTACAGCTTAGTAATCCGAGTGCTTTCCCACTGGTGATGTCTGACTACTGATTGCAATTCTGTTGTCTGACCTTCCTGTTTAGGCGGGTTTCTGTTTTCTTTCCCCTTTAACACCCATAGTCTCTGAACATGTATTTTCACCACATGCCGGAAAAGGTATTTCAACTCCCCCATTAACAGCGGATACCATCAATAATTTGTTTTCCTTCATTTTAAGTCAGTTTCAGTGGTTTCTGACTTAAAATATATATAATTCTAAGGGAAATAAAATAAATGATGTATCTTTGTTTAGCTATATGCTTTGGAAAAACAATCTTGGCATTAATAGTTTAAATGCTGTGTGATATCTGCTCATTAAGGAAATGAAAAACCTCCATAATTGACTCTAATGTCTGCTTTATAGCACTGTCAACATATGGGATTCCTCTGAACAGCATGCATGCGAAGGAATTATTCTGTTTTGAGGTTCTGATTAAAAAGACGTCTGTGTCTTTGCGCCGATGACACTGCTGGCCGAGCCACAACCAATAACAGTGTGCATTCCCATTAAAAAAAAACGATGAAGTCCCAAGTGGACATTGCTTCATTTCAAGGAATGAAGAAAATGCAAAACATGGTTGGAAGCCACTGTATCATATTGCCATTTAGCTCGCTCACACAGAGAAAAAGTTTCCTAATTGGCTGTTCAGAATCACTCTGTTTGAAGTATAATTTGTATCATTGTCTTGATAGTTGTGATTAGACAGCATCAGCTCCAGGACGTGGCGAGCTGGGGGCTGGCACAGCGGGGAGGAGAGGAAGAAATCTCAGACTAAGGGCCCGTGGGGCGCACGCACACACACACACACACACACACACACACACACACACACACACACACACACACACACACACACACACACACACACACACACACACACACACACACACACACACACACACACACACACACCTGTGCTCGATTAGAGGGAAGAGGGAGGCCACTGCCGGAGCCATCAAATATCTGGTTGGCAGATCTGGTGTACGCCGACCAGACAGCTCACTTACCACCCCTCTAATTGCTATGCGAGATCCTATCCCACCTGACAGAGTCTCCCGTGTCAACTTCCATTCATGTCGGCTCCGTTAGGCAGCGCGCAAGGAGATAGCCATTGAATAATACATGGGGGTATTAAGCGCGACTTGGGATGGCACCGGGCATGTACAGATGTGAGATGAATAAGTAGGCTACAGCTGGAACAAGAGCGAGAGCTAAATTTAGAAACGATATACAGAGAGGAAAAGAAACGCCCGATACATAAACACACCCGTTGAACTGGGTGCATGAGGCGGACGAAAAAGGGAGATATGACATGAATTTTATTAACTGTTAACTTGGTATCTATTTCCATGCTAATGTTGAGAGGCAGTGGGCCACCCTGTCGCCATGCCAACCGGTGGCAAATTCGAGTGAGCCTCTTCGGGGTGTGACGGATGAAAATAATCTTTTCTTTATAGAATGGGACAAGACATCAAGCAGCAGAGCCTCCTCCTGCGCTGAGTGGAACCAGAGCAATGGGTGATATTGCCACTTCCTGTAAGTCTGCGGGAGGCGGCTGTCATTGGCAGCCCATGCGAATAAAATCAGCACTAAAAAGCCCATAAAGAAGAGAGAGAGCCTGTCTGTTAGTCCCTAAAACATGCAGCAGTGTTTGGGGGGTTTTGAAGTAACCTTGAAAAGGCGATCACAGAGCGTCCCCTCAACGGCCGGTGATCTCAGCGGGCGCTAAACATCAGGGATCGCTGCCAAGGACCTCGGCCAAAGGGGCCTTTCATTAAAGAAAAATACACAACTGAGACACTATTGAAAGATTATGAGAACGTGCTACTTGGGGTTAGGAGAAAAAGAAGGAAAAAAAAGTACCTGCCTAATCTAGGTCAAAATACTTCATCATTCAAATAAAGGAATAATTACTTCAGCTAAATAGATGGAAAGTTCATAACGAAGAAATCGGCAATGCAAAATTGAGCGGGCATGTGGTGTGATGCGTGTGGAGGGATGCACGATGCATCGTTGCATCGATGCAACGCAATGTTTTAAGCATTTGCCGCCGCATTGTGAGCATTCGAACAGCTCTCTGATTGAAAGCAAACAGTGCAGTAATTTCTTCACTGCCCGGTGACAGCGGAAGCAACCGACATCTGAGAGGCCTCCTCGTCGTCGTCGTCGTCGAAAAAATGAGAGGCGGGCCTGTGCTAACGCAGCACCCGCCGATACGCGTCCCATTAAAGGCCTGCGCATAATGAGGCAGAAGAGAAATCGCGTGTCTTTGTAATTGAGTCGAAGCCACCGACGGTGATTAATGTGCGTAAGCTCGGCTCGCGCTGTTCGAGCGCGACGGCACCGCAGGTAACGCAAACACACAGTCAACATATGCAGGCGGCGACCTTGTATGGCTGCATGTGTACGTCGCGGCAGCCAAGCAGCACGGCTAATGAAGGGAAGAGGGACGGGTTGATATCTCAGACAGACGCGCAATAACCCACGGTGCTTTGAGGCTGCGAGATCTCAAAGCGTAGCGGCAGACGGATTGCAGCCGGCCTGGCTAAACATTTGTGGGGCTACGTATGAATGCACGACAAAAGGAATCACAAACCTATGCTTGAAATATACATATCATTGGCTACTGAAAAAAATACTAAAATGTTAGACATGGTCACTGTCATCATAACTCAAGTCTAACTTTTTTTTTTAAAAGAGCTTCTAAACTTACTGTGGGCTGCAAAATAAATACATTTTTCTGATCTGGGCTGCACTAAAATACCCAACAAAAATAAGTCTCAATTGCAGGGCCATAAAAGCTTTGAAATACTATCTCAACAGCTCACATCCCTGCTCCATTAAACTGGCATCCTATTATTTCCTCAGTGTCCTTTGAGAAACTCCATTAGCACTGGGCTATAATACCTTTTCCACCAACAACATCGCTCTGAGTTAGCCATGCTAGCTGCTCTCTTAGGCCGTACTCAGGGACACAGCTGTGACGATGCTGACGTCGCCATGACAACGGCGGTGATAATGTTCATGTTGCTTACCGTGCTTGTTTAACGTGTGAGCATGCTAACATTTGTAATGGGCAATCTAGTAGTGCAGCTGAGGGGGATTGGATTGTCATCCCAACGTTTGCGCTATTCAATCGGAAACGTGAAAAAGTGTTTGATCTCAAAGTGATGGGACTATTGAACGCGGATGGTGCTTAGAGCCATTGTAGTGGAACCTCAGACAACCTAATTTGGTTTTTCGAAGTAATTCTGATGGGTTATGGATGCTATAAAACTCGCAACGTAGTGATTCCTCTCCTGAATCACTGGGGAAATAAATGAATGCTGCCAAAACGTCAGTGACAAAAAAGCAGGAAACATTCTCCCGGGTCCACTTAACCACTACAGCGCTCTCAATCATTTAGACACTCTTTAGGATAAGAGCTGTTGTATGTTCCATCATGTTCTCCACAAAAGCACCCTGATAGCAACAGGGTCATGAATAAATCATAGATGTCCTTGTCTTTACTATCTGCACTCCATTATGTTGCATTTATTTAATTACACAGGACGGCCTTTGGATGTACACTTCAGGTGCTCGTCCGGTATGGAAGGCCGAGTTTGATCATCTGAATGGGCTCCCGAATCCCTTCCAAGGATCATGAAGCACTGCAGGCGACACTGGAGTGGGAGATGCTTAAAGAAAGAATAAATGGTGGAGATGCAGCTGAAGACCAAAAAACGTAACGCTAGTTAAATTTGTTCCAGCGGAGCCACGTCAAGAGACGACAGCCTGACTGCTACGGAATGTACCACCTGGCTACTAACAACAGCATCAAATAAGCATTGATAGAATACTTTGATAAATCAAGAGGGCGACACTCTGACTCCCCCCTGTTTGAATGTCCTCACCCATGGGGGTCATTTACTCGTGTTAGTCAGCTCTTCAATTATTTATTTGTAAATTTAGTCTCACTCCAGATCTCTCTTGGGGGCAAAATTATACTCTCGGCGGGGAGTCAAACCTCTGGCTATAATGGGTTTGGTATTCATCAGCACTCCCGCCAACGGCAATTAGGGATGTAATGGCTCCCAGGCGGCAAAAAAAAAAGACCCCCCACTACAGAATACGGCGGGCGGAGACGCTCACCAAGCTGAAGCTGTCCAGTTTAACTGGATGCATCTGCGTGGATCTTGTCCGGGTGTCTATGTGTTGCTTTGGAGCTCATGCCATGACAACCAGCCTTTGGATGAAGGCTTTAATAGTGTGAAATGGCACTAGTTTCAAGTAAGGATGCGGCTAGAAAGCCAAAAGAACGGCCACCTTCACTTAAAGCACACCATCATTTCTAATCTCCTCCTGTTGAAGAAATGCTAATGTGCTACTTGTGGGCTATCAGTTTCCAGATAGCGTACACAAGCCCCTTATTACCAAATAGGATGACAGCTTAATGAGCCCCTTGTTTGGTGTTGGCAACGCTTTGTGCGATGCGCGCCTGATGCCATATTGCGGGTGCCCACTGGAGTATTCGAGGAAGTCGGGCAACCAATCATTAACTTGCCGGCTCGTCTCACATTTGTGACGCGTCTCTTGCCTCGTTCCCGTTCCTTTGTTCAGAGCGAGCGTGTGCAGGTCACCGGTTTCCCAGCCTCAACGTGTGCGACACGCTGTGTGTTTGGGATAGCGAGGTGAACTTGAACGCG
The DNA here is from genome assembly GCA_021346845.1 of Apeltes quadracus. Classification (NCBI taxonomy): domain Eukaryota; kingdom Metazoa; phylum Chordata; class Actinopteri; order Perciformes; family Gasterosteidae; genus Apeltes; species Apeltes quadracus. The sequence goes on from CM037922.1 coordinate 4,514,207, forward strand.
ACTTGCGACAAGATTCATTCTCTTCAACAACAAAAATCAGAAAGGTCAAGGGGAAGTAACGGTCATTTGCAAGTAAAATTATTTGGTTTCTAGTTCAATGCTGTCAAATCATCCCCCCCATAAAAACTGGATGCAACTCTGCCTCGCTGCACAACGAAAGGCTGCCCTCTAGTGGCAGCGGAGGTCTCATTCAAGACATGACAATGGAGTCTGCTGCCACAGGCCTGAATGGTCTACACCATACACATTTCACACCTCTGTGTTGCAACAGGAGCCGGTGCTCTGGTCTCTGCATACCTGTTCTGGCCTTGTTGATTCCATTTCTCTCCCTGGGCTCACGTCTCAGCGTCTAGTCAGAGAGTAGTGACCTTTTTTTTTTTTTTAAGAAATCTTTAGAAATGCCTATGTGACTGAAAGCGCCGCTGCAGGTGGTGCTGTCAAAGGCAATTTATTTCCCTACCGGAGCCATGAGGCCAAACCAATCCACACAACCCGTCCTGCCTTTTCATAAGCAGCTTTAAGATCTCCTGTTGATGGAGAGTGTTCATGCGCCGAGCCATCATGTCTGCACTGAGTAGCTTGGAGGTAATTGGCTACTTCACACAATCTAAAGCTCATTTCCCCTGCACGCACGCACACCCACACACACACACACACACACACACACACACACACACAAAAACACCCGCCACCCCTCCCCTTCCTCTCAACAACTGCCAGTCCTGCTGGTAACTAATTTGATGCCGACTCCCCACTGACAGCAGATCACTTCCCCTTCATTTGGGAGAAAAGTCATCTCCCATTGATGTTCTCCCAGCGTGCAGGGACATCAAGAGAAGACTTCTCTTTCAAATAGCTCCCATGAAGCACATTTGAGTTGATTATTATAAAACAGGTGTATTCAAAGGCAGTGAGAGGCACCTTTTCAGAAATACAACACTAGAGCTTTCAGTCACAGCAGCCAAGAAAACGTTTGTTGTGTGTTCATTTTGCTAATGGTGCATTTATTTTACCATCCCCACCAGTAGGATGATGCCATTGGTCGAGTGTGTGTGTGTGTGTGTTTGTGTTTGGGAGCCACGGAACTTCCCGGCGCAGACGCTGCTGTACCTGCTTAATAATCAGACATTAATCAGACGACAACCGGAGCTGGATTATTGATGATTGTGGGATGAATTTGTTCCCAGCTGTGGTCAATGGGACACACCTGGAGGGAGATCTGCGCTCAACCGAATGCACCTTTTCTAGTTTCATGTTTACTTTCCTCAGCCGACAAAAGAAGAGCTCAAATTTGAATCAGTATTGGACTTCAGATGAATGATTATCCTTCATGGAAACAGGCAGTTGCTCGTTGATGAAACATCTGGTTTACAGAGCAGACACACGCAGGTGGAAGACAAAAAAGACGGGGCAAAGATGGCGAGTCAATACTCAAATGCCCGCCACTCATTCCTGTCTATATCACTGCTCCCTGGCAGGAAGAAATAAAATCTGGTCCCGAAGATTAAAAAAAAAAAAAGCTCTTCCATATCTGAATGAGATTTGGGCCGTGTGGTTCTCTCTTTTTCTTGGCGGCCGTGACTCACCGTGCTGGGCCTCCCTCTGCTCCAGCTCCTCCCGGAGCTGCTGCCGCTGCTCCTTCATCCTGCACAGCTCCTGGCTGCTCCCCGAGCTGAGGCAGCGCAGCCGCTTAGCCAGAGCGTCCAGCCGGTCCCTCTCCAGGAACACCGCCTTCATCTCGGCCTTCAGCTCCTTGGCACTGCTGAAGTCATTACCTGCACCGGTGCGCCACAGGAAGACATTAAGGCCTGCAACGCCCATTAACGAGCGCCTCCATCATTAATGGCATAATTAAGGGAGGCTAATGGCGGCCGATCCAAGCAAATGAGGTAAACGGAAGAAGCGGCACGGAGGAAGGGTTGAACTGGGGTGTGGGTGAGCGCAGAGTTACCCGAGATGGCTGCCAGTTTGGCCTCATGCAGAGCCAAAAGCTGAGTCTCAGTCTCGCTGGCTTTCCTCCTCAGGCTGCTGCCCAGCCTCTGACTCATGACCACCTGGGGAAAACAAGGACATGAAGAGGCTGAGGAGGGGCTGGGGGGGGGGGGGGGAGTAACTAACAAAACCTTTGCAGACACATGGATCCCACAGGATGCCGAGCTCATTTCCAATTCCACTTTCATTCTCTTTTTGACACTCATTCTTACGAGACCTTACGAATTCATTTCCGTCCCTCTGTGCTCGGCCTGCTTGGAATACACAGCCGAGCATCAACGGCGATCTGTTACCAAAGCCCGTAACCTTTCGAAAAAGGGAAAGAGAACGCGTCTCCTTTCACGTGGACGGACATGGCAATATGAAATCTCCATAGACGATGTCATTAGAATGTCAGGGAGGGAAAAAAAAAAAAAAAGGCCTTGAATGTCACGGGCCTGACGGGGCGGCAGCGCGTCCGCCCCGCTGTATCCACAGAGGAGTCGATGGCTTCAGATACTGCCTGTCTGGCCCCTCATCTTCCCTCCCTGTGCCCTTTGAAACCTCTGTTCACTCTGAATAACAGCCCGACACAAAACCCACGAAGCGTCTTTCTTTTGAGGTTTGAGGAACTGTCCTCACCACTCAAAGGGATGCGGAGACAGATTTTCCGAGACATTTTCGTCTCGGATCTGATTTGAAAAGGCTTTCAAAACGGGTTGGTATTTCTAAGGTGGAACGTCTCCGGGGAGTTCTCTTCCCACAGAATTACAACAAACAGCCTTGCATAATATTATTTCACGCGTTACATGGAACTGCTCTCGAAGCGCCTTTCAAACTGTGGAAATTCTTACGTCTGTGATTTCATTTCAAATCGTCGAGCTGTTCTTCGGTCTCGAAAAAAAAGTCAACGGCGAAAGCGAAAACTACTTTCAAGACGGCAATCATTTTGTCACAGCAGGTCTGCCATTTTCCACGTGGTGGCCAACTCATTTAGGGAGAACACTTTTTCATTTCAACCTCACAATGGGCAATCTTTTGATTGAGGTAAAAGTGTGTCCTAGTGGAAAGTCCACATATTCCTTTAAGGCGCAATTGAAATGTCGACCAGCCATTTGATGATGGCTTTGTGAGGAACAAAGTGAGAGCAAAGAGGTCTTTCCTGAGCCGCCGTCTTCCGCCATGGACTGCCTTTCTCCCTCTTTCCTTAAACCAACACTTTCTGCTGCTTCCGGGCATTTTGAGCTGCAGAGATCTATGTATAGAGATCAGTGAGAGGGGAAAAATAACTCCCCTAGAAGCAAAGGGGAACTCCAGAGACACCGCGGGTACCAAGGGGAAGCATGCAAAGCCACTCGCGCACACACACACAGGAACACAATGCTGACACGGACAGAAAAGCCAACAAAAGCCATCCTAGCAGATATTAACAGATATTTCATATAGATCTATGAACCCATCGGTCCAAAGGCGGCTAACAAGCTTGATTTAAACCACACAAACTCAAACACAAACTCAGCTATTTGTTTGTTTTTTTTGCTGTATTGTTACACAGAGGCCTTTTTAAAGGTACATTATATTAAAAAAAACAACTTTTACTCTTACGGAGGGTTCACGGCCAAGTCACATGATAATAAGATCAAGACCACAGACATATGGTTTGCATATTTAATATGTTGACGCTGGCGCACAGGATGTGCTTTCCAGCTTGACTTACTACTCATTAGATATTCACAAACATTCATTACTGGCATGCTGAGGGGAAGCTGTGCTTTTTGGACTAAATGGGTCAGAGGAACAGTGGCTTACTTTAGCAGTGACTTCCTTGATGGACAAATTCAAGCCTTGCTGCTGCTCTTGGAGTCTGCAAAAAAAAAAAGGACATCAACCAGTTAGATTGCCCTAAAGGTCATTTCTTTCTTTTGGGTGCTTCGAGCGGAAGCAATAGGTGGCAATGAAGGGATCAAAGATCCACTAGTTTACAGTAATTCAGTCATGTTGCTGATAAACACAGAGAGTTACTGAATCTTTTATAACTCTCACAAAGGGAATATCTTAAAAGATCTGCTTTGATCAATAAGAGGAAAGCAGTAGGCACTAATTATTTACATATAAATTCTTCCATCTGCAGCAAAAACGTACCAACGACCATAATGAGAGGTTTACGTAATGCCAAGTAAAGTTGATTTGGACTGATTAATGAAAAGCATAAGATCTCTATTTTTAATTTCACATTTGGAAGCAAAACTCTTAACTCGTTGGCTGGTGAGTTGGCTGTCGGCATGATCATCTCTTATATCAGCGGTAGTGACAGTGATGTCTGTTACTGTGCATGTATGGAAACGTGCAAATGGGACAAGGTCACATTATTCAGTGACAGAGATCCAAATCAATTAGTGGACGAAAACAGAATGAGCATAAAATCCATTATGCAAAACAGAGTCACCTTGAGATTACCCCAATCAGCTCATTTCACCAAAATCAGTAAGCACCTTTTATGGGGGGGGGGGTCCTGTGGTATTTGAGGAAGGGAACCAAAAGCACACAACCTGGAGAAGTGCAGCTGAATATCACATCTGAGGTCGCAATTTCAATCAGTAGCGAGAATATATGCATGCCAGTTGGGGTGGGAATACGTCAGATATCAAATCATGCCAGTGGTGGCGGGTCACGCCACCGAGAAGGCGATAAGTACAATTTACATCTTTCTAATGAGTGGCAAGACAGAGACGCTTTCCAGAGTGCACAGGATCCGATGCAAACTAATCATTCGCCCATCTGAGGAAACCCATTAAAATTCAAAGCAGGTTCAAGCAGGTGAGAGGGAAGAGGATTGAGGGCACGGGGGGATTCGAGGAATAAAGGAGAATAGTTGAGGGCGCTTGATGCGTCCTCTCTGAACCTGAAAATAAACAATTCATTCCTTGCGAAGTCTTGCACAATTATTGCAGTATGTCGCATTCATTTGGCTGCTGCTTTTGTCCAGAGTGACTCCCTATATAACTGCACTCATCCTGCCCAATTTGCGCTGCATTGTCAAAGCGCATTACTTGAGGTGATAATTGGGTTGAAAACATGACGGTGCTTTTTCTAAATAGGTTGTACTTTTTTTCCTACGAGACCAGATGGCGAAAGATGCCAAACGCCACTTTGTCTGTCGGAGGACAACTGAAGCTCGGAGGCAAAGAATGTACTCCTACACGTCCCCCTTTGAACGAGCTCATTTAATGATAAGCAAAGACGTGACTTGATACAGACGAGTGTTGTGGCGTCGCCTCCTCTCATAGCTCACTAGCAGCTCCACCTGGTGACTGGCAGTACTGCAGGAACTGTGACAACTACTCAATGCGTGATAACGAGAGTTCTCTGCCATTTCCTGTATTGATACCTATTAAGAGCACATTACATAATAATTAAATCCATCAAGTAAATATAAAATATACCACATGTGCAACCTTCAGCCAATCACATCACTTCTGAGTAATGTCACTGTATAAAATGCAAATGTTATGTGTGAAGATGTTACTTCACAGAACACCCCAGAGGCACAAATTTACATTTTTCTCATTACATTTGTACGTTTTCCTCAGAAGCACAAACACCTTTTGGATGTGTCTAAAGATCTGCTCACGTAAAATAGGCATCATTTAAAAGTCCACCTTTTACAGATGCTGCACCTGTCGTGCCGTGTCGCCCGATATCCTGCACATTCGAGACGCCCACCTGAGCAGGGAGGGCGGAGGCGAGACGGAGATCTGCGCGCGGCTTTCAGAGGTGACGAGGTCCTGCAGCGTTCGGCTCAGGTCGTGCAGCTGGGCCGCCGTGCAGCTCCTCAGCACGGAGCTCTCCAGCTCCTCGGCCTCCACCTGTTGCTCCTCCCGCTGGATCCGCTGCCCCAGGCATCGGCTGCTGCTCCTTCAGCTCCGTCAGCCTCCGCTGCAGCTTTTCCATCTCCTCCTGCACAGGTTTTTTTTGTATACTCTTTGCATTAATCACCAGTGTGTCGGAGAAAAAGGACTGCACGAGGCCTACCGTGAATCGTTAAGTGTTTGTCGGTATCATATTACACATGCACTCAAGTGGCAGGAATTACCTTTGTAAGCTTTAATTGCTTGTGTGTGAGCTGGATTTACCTCCACCAGCTGTTTCTCTCGGATCAGGCTGTCTCTTCGCTGCAGTGACCCACGCGATGTGTCGGAACGCTCCCTTGCATCAGGCCCGACAGTCTCCCTGACAACCGGGCACAAACACCACAGTGACTATAAAAAAACGCAGCAGTGGTGATGTTTAATTATGGCATTTCTATTTGTTCGAACCCTTGGTTCACATTTCAAGAGCCGTTCAGTCCTTTGAGCTAAAACAAAGGGAAGCAGTACAAGTGCACTGTTGGGGACACTATTTGCTAATCGTAAATGATTTATTATTCAGTGAGTGGATTTGGGACTCCAGGAAAACGACGCCTAGCTTCACTTTTTACCATCCTCTAACGGGCAGTGGTGGTAGTATCGGTGGTAGAAGGAGGCGGCTACTTGACACATTTTTTTCTGAAGTAACCTATTTACAGTTAATAATTGAATTTGAACAATTCAATAATAATACATCTTTAACTGTTGGGGGCCTTAAAGTAGTCAGCCATCGCTGATTTTGCTCTTATTGGAGAATAATATGTGTCAAGTCTTATTTCGTAGACATTACAGACTAAATTGAGGCAGTTTGAGGCCCTTCAGTGTGGCCCATGGTTCAAACCCGTGTCTTACATACATCTATGCCAGCAACATGTTTACATGTTTATCTATAGCGCTTAAAACACTCTGAGCAGCCTTTATGTGTGGAAAACAGTAACGGCGCAGTGCTGCATTTGTCCAGGATACACTCGGTGGAGGCCCCACCTGATCCTTCCTGTTACGAGAGATATTTTTAACTCTCTTTCATAACTCCTGTATCCTACAACTTCATAATGGAAGATAGATCACAATCATAGGCCAAAGGTAATGAACTCAATTTAACCACATAATAAAGCTTTTCCAAGAACCTGTTGACTTTAATTCCCCAAATGAGGTAAGGCTGTAAAATACTTTCACTGTTAACTACCATGGAATGAAATCAGATCGTAATGTATGGCTAGTTGGTAAAATCTAGTTTCAAAATTAAATAATTCTGAATAATACCAAAAAACCTAAACGTTTCAAATTAATTAATTTAAAATACAATGTAAGCCTTTCACTTAATATGGTTCTCCAAATATCAATAAGAGACACTTCGTTTTTAAAACAGTAGAAACGGTTTCGAACTTGAGGACTGGATGGATTACCAAGCCCATAAAAGGACCACGTCCACAGGACATTAACTCCTCCCTCAGCAGAGCGTGAGCGTTGCTGTTTGTTTGACTGACCTGCACTGACCGCAGTCTGCCCGCTGGAGGGCGCTGTGCACCACCCGTCTCAGCCGCTCCAGAAAAACCGCCACGCTGGGCTGCCTCGAGGGCAAACCGAGCTGCAGGGCGCGCCGCTCCCGGCACAGCTCCTCCAGCTTTTTCCCAAAACGCTCCGCTGAAAAAAAACACACGTGCACACTAAATAAAATGCAGCAACATTTCCAGTAAAGTTCAGTTATTAGAATCTAGGTCGAAAGTCAGTCGGTTCTGTGGCCTTGCAGAAACCTGATGACTGAAATGTTGAAGTAGTTTGTATTCACTTAATAGGACGCCTACACAAAGGTCACTCGATTCGATGATCAAAATATGGTTTCATTCTGAAAGGCATTCAAGGAGAGAAAAACCTGTCAGTACAAACTGTCTGCTTCAGTGCCGGTCCGAGCCTCTTGGGGGCCCTAAGCAGAATTTTATTTGGGGGCCCCCGTCCCACCACGCACAGTCACCTGTGCTAGAAGATAATTGGCACAAATGTCACGCTATACTGTTATAGCGAAAATTATAAACAAATACAGTGAGGTTATAATACAAAACTAGGGCTGCTAGGGCTGCTTGGGGCCTCCTGGCCAGAGGGCCCCAAGCAGCCGCTTAGTTCGCTTATGCCTTGGGCCGGCCCTGGTCTGCTTGCTGTTCTTCTTTTTCTTTATTTAGCGTGTTCAGCAAGACAACCTAATCTTTAGTTTACGGCATATAGAGCTGCTGACATAAACACAGCAACAGACGTTAACGGTTCACAGGGGTGAATAACTGGTGATGCATTGAACGGAGGCAAATAGACCTGTAAAGACACCCTGACCCAAACAATTAAAAGCCAAAGGTCTAACACACATGGGGGCATTCATTCTTGTCACAGAGTACAGTACTTTGCCTGCTGTTTACTGCTTTCATTAGTTAGTTGAACTGATGGATCTGATGTGGTGAGCAGTTCGGTGAAATACACATCCAACTGGTCAATGACACAGAAAAATCAATACTGACAGTCAGTGTCAACTAAACTGACAAACTCATCAAAGCAACAGATATCTGAGCTGCTAAACTAAATACGTTTAAACAAAGGCATGCATCGCGTCAGACGGAACGAGAAGCTGTCGACAGTCCATCCGCCCCTGCAGTAAACACTGGAAGTCTCACCTGCGTCATAGTCGTCATCCAGGATGGCTTTCTGCTGAAGCCTCTGCAGCTTCAACATCATGGACTCAATCTGAAAGGGAGACCCAACAGAGCGGAGACACAAAGCGATCACCCAACAGTCCAGAGGGCGATTCAAGACAAACAGTCGCCAAAGGCCAAAAAAAAAAAGAAGAAAAGCAGTGTGGGTGCAACGACCATCAGACTGGATATGAAGTGTAAAACATCAGCCTCATCTTGTTTTTACAATCAATATTTCTGCTCCACAGAGTGTTTAGCATGTTCAGCCTCCTATACGTTGAGGATTTAGTTGGATCGGCGGCATAATTACAGTCAAATATCCTAATTGCTATCTTTCTTTTACAGAAGCGCCTCCTAAACCCCTGGCTGTGTTCTATCATATTTCTCCTATCTCAACTTATGTCTCTCACAAGAGGCTGGCAATGTATCTATCCCATTTTTATCATTACATTTTAGATTATACATGTTAGATACTACAAGTTTGGATGAGGTTTAGTTTTTTTTTACTTTTTTAGGTGTTCAGAAGCGACCCTATTTTCCTCTGAGTCAGTTTGGGAAACATCATATACCTTCTTGCAGAGAGTGAGATGTGTTCTCATGAGAGCCATCAACCTTCTCTAACTCTTGGTAGGAAAAGCCCAATTCTACTTTGCCAAAGTACTTTCTCCCACTGCATCTCTTTCACCTCAGAAGACCTCCACGCTCACCTTGGTGTGGGCGCGGTTGTTTTGGAGGCAGTCCTGCAGCACGCCCTCGTACCTCTTCACCACGTTGTCCCAGCCATGTTCGGAGACGGGCGTAGCGCTCTCGTAGCCGGAGGTGACGGAGGAGGCGGAGGCGGTGTCCGAGTCCACGGACGGCGAGGAGGTGATCTCGACGTCCACGCTCAGGGAGTCGACGTCGGGCGGGTCCGCAGTGACCTCCCACAGACGCTCCCGCCAAAACCTCCCGCCCGGGGACGTCTCCTCCCGCTCCGCCCGGCTGCAGGAGGGCAGTGATTGGACGGGGGTGGCCTGTTTTGAGACGTTTTGCCCAACGGACAGGGCTGCTGGTTTAGTTTCAGGCGGACTGAGTGCTCCCGTTGACTGACACAGTGGTTCTGGTTGCCGGGACGGCGCGGCGGTAGTGGCGTCCGTCCTCTGGCTGGAGTTGAGGGACTGCCTGATGAAACTGAAGCTGGAGTTGAAGGAGTCCTCTGGTGAGGACCGGACGGCCGGCCTCAACCCCAGTTCCTTCTGAGGCGAAGAGGACGCACCCCGGTGGCTGGAGGCACCGTTACTGGCGCCATCGTAGTCCACGTGAGGAAGGGTAACAGAGGAGAGAAGGCTCTCCCATGAGCTGCATTCTAGTCTATCCGGATGCTGCTGAATCCGAGCGTTGGTTTCCCCAAAGATGTCGCAGTGACGACCGGATGTTCCGTTCTTACAAGTGGTCCTCCATTCCTCCTCCTCCCCCTCCTCACCCTCCTCCTCCTCCTCCTCCTCCCCCTCCTGCCCGTGAGTGGTGCTCTGTGGTCTGGCCTGCTCTCCTGTCATGCAGCCCGGTCCTCTGGTCCTACCAGCTGTCCCTGATGCTCCGCCACCTGTTTAACGCAGAGATTAGATACTGACTGGCAGAGTTAGCTTAGACATCAAGAAAATGCGTTAGATGCGCCGGTGACAAAACATTGCAACAACAAGTGTTCTGATTGTGATGTAACGGCTTGGGCAGATGTCTGACATTTCCCAGAGTTCTCCTCCAGCTGTTGGGAAATACCAAAGTCACACGGTCAGTGAGTTAAGGCCCGCCCCTCTCGGCTGAGGAGTGGACTGCATGAGCGATACTTCCTGAAGTGCCATTTGCATCGCTTTACAGCTATTCAGTAAGATTCTCAGTAAAGCTAAATGAATGGGATCCACCTTTGAACAAACTGAAAACATAACTGCTCAGATTTGATAACTGATCTGTCAAATCAAATCAGCTATTCGACGAACTAGAATTGAGTGCTGACTAAGAATTGATTTGCTTGAGAACAACCTCTGATGCTGACGGGGTTGTTAACATCTGAGTAGTGTCATTTAGAAACCCCAAGCCTTATTTTGAGCCCGTCTGATGTGGTCCATACAGTTTTTGACAGGAAAGAAAAGATGACTGCTAAGATCACTGATTATATCGGCATTAGTTGATCATTTTTCAAGAGGTTCTGTTAGTGTGCACTTCATGAAGTCATGCGTCTGATCTCTTGAAGGAAATATCTGGCCTTTTAGCCGCTTAATGCTTCATTCAGCAGCTTCTTACTCACCAACGAACAAAGTTCAACCAACGAATCAACCAAAGGTGCAGTATAAATAGGATATGGTCAGAGTATCAAAAGCAAAGAGCAATAAGCAGATCTTTCTCTTAAGTTAACTGTCAACATAGCGACACGCCAGCAAGCGGAACAAGCGTAGCGATGGCGGCTTGCGTTCGGACACCAGCTGCGGCCGCGGAGATGAATGAACTTTTTACGCGCAGGATTCAGAGACGCAGACGGGCTACAACGTTGGTGGGTGGGTGGGGGGGGGGATGAACAACCCCTTTGTGTACAGCTGTGTCGCGCACTCTTTTACTTCTGGCTCTCACATTTTCTCCTTCCACCCACACACACATACACACACCGACACAAACAACACACTGTTGTACAGAGAACACAAGGGGCATTCACACTACTCATCTACACACTTAATGGCTCGATCACACGTTACTTGCAATCAAAGTCACTTGGGAACTCTCTGTGAGCTCAGCCCTTCTGTATTCAGAGCATCGAACAAACCCACGACCACAGTGATGTCACTAATAAAGCCTCCCATGTGACCGGAGAGCGACCAACAAAGAAGGACACCACTTCAAGGGGGAGTTTCAGTCGGGGTGTATCGCTTCGGTTCCGCTGGGAGCGCTGCGCCGAGGCTCAGGTTGCACAAAGCTCCATTGGTGCTTCTTTTATAGACGCGGCCACTGTTCCACAACCGATTCAAGAAACCCAACACGCCCCGTAGGTACCAAACACACAGCCGTCCGCCATCTGGTGTGGGCGAGACAGAATGCGGAGCCCACTCGAGTCGAGGAACGCGAAAGGGGAAGCGCTCGTTGATAGAAAGTGGGACTGCGTCCTCGTCGAGCTTCAATTACGTAGAGACGGCTCCTCTGTGCAAAGGGGAAGGAAATGCATCAGGGCCCATCCATTGTGTGTGTGTGTTTGGGGGGCATCTACAACTCTGTTGAAGCCCCTGCAGAGGTATGTAATTTGCTGCTTCCTGCCAGGCTTTGTGCTAAAATAGTTTGCCAGGAATTCCGGCCGAAAGCAAAAGGGAGACCTAAAGTGGTTCCACGGCCACAACGCCAGCTTTCCCCTCTGCAGCGCGTCGCTCGCGTCGAGGAGACTCGTGGGAAAAAAACAAAAGTGTTTCAGCACAGAGGAGGCTAGATTATTTACCTTGGGAGATTACGCAGGCCCTCCTCCGAGCTCGGGGGGGGGGGGGGGGGGGGGGGGGGTTAAACGCCACATCCCATTGGTTGCTGAAAGCGGTTTGGCCAAAGAGTATAGAGGAATGCAGAGGATCTCATAAAAAACACCAACGTTTTGAGGAACAAGCTCAGCAGCAGCCTCAGACACACACAAACACACACACACACAGCAGCAGCAGATCTGCTGAGAAGCAGCACCGCTCGGCAGATGTGCAGCGACTCGCAGCTTGTGACCGACCACAGCAACAGAAATGGGGAAATGAAAGTCCTTTGGCCATGAATATAACCAAGGCTGACCCGCGGTGAATCTATGCACCCAAAATAAAAGCAGACAGGAAACTGGAGTGTGACGTGTATGAATGTCGAGGTTTGCATCTCTGCTCCGCTGATGCTTTAAGAATAAAAAAACGCTCCGCTCTTCTTGTGTGGATCAAACACCAAAGGGTGAGCTGAGGGGAGTGAGGACGCAGTACAGATGCGGAAGACTCGCGACAAAGCTGAAATACTATACAATCAATCCGCAGGCGTATTTGAAAGGGATGTTTGTTTTTGTGAGATTTTAACATAAATTTCCACGGTGCTGGCAGCATATGTTCATGGAGAGCCTATCAGAAGCAGGGATTACTCCAAAGTCTATGCAAACTATGCCAAGGGGAGCCATAACATGTCCCACTACTACCTATTAAGAGGGGAGTAAAACTCTACACCTCTCCTCACTGACTGGTGCAAAGAAAGTCCACGCAGGAGTGAGGGAAAGTCCGCGTGGACAACCGGCTGAGCCCACTGTGTATTCAGTCACAGGAAACGCCACAGTGTAAATAGTAAAGTCTTGTTGTGGTTGAGTTGGAGCGGCACTGTACTGAATATTAAGACCCCCTTGGTGTATTTATTCCCTTTTTATTTCACGTTATCACTTCATTTCCTAATTATTATGTTGGTAGGGTTCCAAAGTAATGTGTGGCTCATGGAGAGGAGTCAAACCAGCCTCCATCATCGTCCCTTCTGCAGAGGAGCTATTGGTGATTGATAGTTTAGACAACCAGCCCCCCCTCCCAAAGAAAATGCCTTTTTACCTTCCTTGAGTTCGCAGTGCTGGAGCAGAGACTTGCTCCTGCATTTCAGCCCCATCAGTCCGGCAAGCATGTTTCTATTGACAACAAGCTGGTCCGCGGGTGTCAGATCCCGGCGCTGCTTTGCACTCGTGGAGTTACATCGACCATGTTTTAGTAAGAAGTGCAGCCAGCCGACGGCACTGATCTCATTTCCGTTGTGGAAAAAAAACGAACCCTGCAGGCTATTCCTTTTTTTTTCTCTTCTCTCTCCTCGCTTCGGAATGACGCGTGAAACCGGCTTTTCGACTCGTTCTTCTCACGCGTCTTCTCCGCGGCCAACAAGTGGGTTTTGCGCGTGAACGCGAGTCGGTTCTGGAGAGACAAAGGTCCTCATGTCATGTTTCTTGTGATAGAAAAACAGTTCGGTTCGGTGCGGGAAAATGGCAAAAGTGGCAAAAATGAATTTAAATCCGTGTCTCATCAGCGGACCGTTATTCGGGGAGTCCGCGCGTGCGTCGTGCGTCGCCGTGGCGCAGCGAGAGGAGTCCTACGTCTTCAGGAATTTGACTCCAGACTCCTTCAGACCGCCTCGCCGCCTCAGCAGGCAGCTAGTGAATGCAGCGGCCACATCGCCGGCTCAGCTGCTGCTGTGTCGGTGTGTGTCCTCTCTTTGTGTATTTTAAAACAGGAAATGGAAAAGAAAAAAAATTAAAAAGGGAAAACGTCCAGTTATGCGACTTTTAAGCCTGTTAGTTGAGTTTGGCCAAAGTTAGGATGTTTCGAAAAGGACCCTAACAGATATTGTCATTATTGTGTTTTGTATTTTAAAAACTGGAATAGTAATGAATTGACTTCACATTAAAACTGGCCTATATTAATAAGACATAACAGACAATCTGGAATAACAATGTTCTGATGATCTTGACATCCAAACTATTTGTAAAAGTAATTTCAACGTTGAAATGTGGTTGAAATCCGGTTGAAATGAGGTCCGAACGTCGAAGACCTTATTTCAACGTCTTTTCAACCGGCTAAAAAGTGGATGAAACATCAACGTGCCAAAAAAAAAATTGAGTTTGTTGTATCATGTTGCAACGTAAGGTGAAGGAGAAACGATATTAAGCTTAATGATTATTGAACTGGTCGGCAAAATTTGTTCTACGCGAAGACGTGATTTCAACGCATTTCATATTTCACTTAAACCACCATAAATATGGAACTACACGCTGTGTGCTGTTAACAATATGCTTGAAACATTTCTGTTAAACACGTAACTCTGCTCACATCTGTAACGCGCATGCGCGAGTTCTAAGACGCTTGCAGAGCCCGAGGCGAGGTTTGCGCAGGAGAGAGACTATACATGATTGTTTCAACGGCTCCTGGTTGTTCTGTTTTGTTATGTCAACAACAAAAATGCTATTTGCCGTCTGGTCTCACTGGAATAACTCCAGATATACTTGGACACATATGTCCCCGAACTGTTGACACTAACGGCGTGTTTAAAACGTGTGGGTCGAGTAACTGTTTGGGGGCAAAAATGCATATTTTTTTTGACGCCCCTTTATCCCGACGTAAAAACGAAAGTCTTCCTTTGTTGATGCAATGATGGAATACATTAGGAGAGGCCCCCCACATGGAGGAGGGTCTGTTCATCCTCCTTCCCACACATCCAAATGTCCCTTTCATTCAGCGCGCCTGGCTGATGGACAAGACTCGTGACAGAGAGCTCGGCTGAGCCGACACAACAGAGGGCAGCCTTTGTACCTCAGTCCAGGCTGTGAGAGAGAGAGACGCGTTGCAAAAAGGGTTAAAATGAGTTTCATCCACTGTCAAATGATCCAAATCCCCTGGTATCAATCTTCGGACGCTCCCAATTAAATCAACCGATGCCATGTCTGTGTGGCTACGCCTGTGAATGGGGGACACCTGACGTCACTTATTCCTCATCTCTATCAAAGAAAAAAAGGGTATGCAGAGAAATATCAGAAATTGAATTCGATCTTCGGAATCTTGTCTGACGTTTCATTTTTAGACGTTTGTATCTAACGTCGTCTCGTATCGTAGGCAAAATCCTTTAGGATGCGTGCAGTACAGCCGTTTATCCACCAGGTGGAGACGTACGCTGTTGTTTTTGTTCACGGAAGGCTTGTGATGGGCCACCTTCCTCAATGCTTGTTCCTAAAGATGGCTGGAATGGAATTGAATACAGATGTCTGGTGTTGGGGAAGCCATTAGCAGCGTTGACATGCACTTGAACCCAACTTATAGTTTTTAAAACTCAACCCTCAGGTTTCCCTCAACTCTAGCTGTTTCTTTTCTCCATCTTAAGTTCTCCATGTTATAAATCTTTACATTTAAATATGGCCGCCTGAACACACGCCTGCCGTCCTCGTGGTTTTGCTGCTTACTTTGGCAAAGGGGTTCATCGAGTGTCCGATATTTGACAATAGGACAAACGTAAAACGCGCCTCCAAGTCTGTGAGGGTGGAGATTGGGCCTAAATCTGGTACTAGAACGCCTGTGTACTGCGGCCCTCGTTAGTGTTATTAATTACCCCAGGTCACCGCTGGGCTAACTGTGATGTGAGCAATACACGTTGTCTCAGGAAGAGAAAAAGTTGTTTTCTTTTTCTTTTGTTTGATACGTTTTAAAGTGATTCATTCCCACATATAGATGCTCAATGGTTAATTAGCCTTTATTTGTGGTCCGGCCTCTTATTTTCTGTAAAAACATTGAATTTATATTTATTGTACACATGCTGTGATAGCTCTCTATATTCCCCATACAGTGTTTCTTTGACATTTGAAATTCTTTGAAACAAATACAAGTTAGACAGTGAGCTTGGGCACAGTGCCTTGATAGGACCTTTTAAGTAGAACTTTACAAGATGTAACAAATCCTTTTTTTTACTAAAACAGCTGTCTTAATCATTCAAATGAAGCATGCATAAGAAGTCATAATGTGTCATATTATTTTTACAATAGTGGTTTATTTTAGAATTTTAATTAAATTACATTTTGTGATGAATATTCGAGTATGTTGGCAAAGTAAGGTGGCAGAGTTTAATTGAATGAAAACCTTTTCCGGCCGACAGAAAGAAGCATTGAAATGTCAGAATAACAAAATGCTTGTCATTTTTATACATGAAGCTGAATTGATCAGAGGGATTTGTTTAATCATAAAGCATTTGTCTCTTGTTGAACTCATTGTAGGCATTACACTGTGGGCACCTTATCCATCTCAATGGTAATATTTACCCCCATCAGAATAAATAAACGAGAAAATTGCAGGAGAATACGGTTTCAATGCCAAGAATATTTCTCCGCATGCTCAAAAACCTACTATGAATGTAAGTCGCTGTAGAGCGAAGCAGAGGGTAGAATAAGGAAGTGATGGGTCGTGTGCCTGCCAGAGAACAGGCCCGTACAACGTATAAAAGGTCACATGACTGCTTCTCCACACAGTATGCTGTGTGTGCAAGCAGCCAATGGTTGCACCTTAGATTATCTGTGTGATAAAGCGAGGGGAGGGCAGAGAGCAAAATAAAATAACCAAACACATTATCAAAGCAGCTTAAAGACGACGAGAGCGTAGCATATTTGGCACAGAACCTTTATTCATGCAAAAACCACTGAATTCATCAGATCCTTATCAAAGAAAAAATAACCCATTGTCTATTGGAACACTTTTTTATTTAAGTAGTAAAAACAGAATTAACAAGCAGGTCATCGAACCCCATTAAAAGTAAATACAAAACATCCAGCTGGAGAACCAATGCAGCGTACAACGCGGAGGCCGTGCGGGACTCAGACCACTCCCTCCTCGGGGTCGAGCAGCGCGCCGGTCCTGCTGGAGAACACGTCGGCCAGCATGTGTTTGGGGATTTCCGAGCCGCGGACGCGCAGGGCGTAGCAGGCGTCCTCCACCTTGCCCAGGCTCTGTCGCAGCGTGTGCAGCTTCTTGGACACCTCGTACGGGCCCGTGTTCCCGATGTAGGAGAAGCCGTCGTGGATCTGCCGCAGGAACTGGCTCAGCTGGAACGGCGTGTCGATGTCGCCGTTGCCCACGCTGCTGATGCACATGCGCATTAGCTCTCCGGTCAGGTCGGCCACGCCCAGAAGGTAGTCGGAGGGGGTCACCTGAAAGGTCAGTACGGGGCCGGCCGTCTGCAGCTCCCCGGCTGTGCCCTGAGATGAAAACACGATGGAAAAGGACATGAAAAGACACATCCAGATCGCTCTGCTAAGAATTGATGCATACAAATTATTCTAGCGAAAGCGCCAGCCTTCAAATGAGCAACCCTCAGTTTTTTTTTTCTTCTAAAGAACTATAATAGTTCATGCAGAGATGGTTTCGCTTCTCCACACGGGGAAACATGAATGGATCTTCTTTGAATTTACCTCGGCATCTACCTTCTCAGCGGCCCCGAAAACCAGTCTGGCGTTGATCTCCTCCAGGCTGATAAGGCTGCGATGGCGGATGTAGTGCAGGAAAGAGACGGCCTCCACGTACTCCTGAATTCCTGAAAGCATGAAATGACATTGACATGAACCTCCGCTAAACAATGGGGAATGCATGCTGACGTTTCCCTGCTGCAGCGGTTGAATCCAAAAGGCATTTTCTCAACGTGTTTGAGGTTTACTAATAAGGAGGTTGATTGTATCAGATGAGCAGAGCACGTACGGTGTGTGTAAACACTACATGGTATCTGCAGTGGAGATCCTGCATGCAGATAAATGACTCAAATGAAACCTGTTTCCTGTCACCGTCTTTTGATTGTGGTGATTTTTTGGTGGCGCGCTGCGACGCCCCCCCTCATTTGTTTTCTGGCCCCGTGTAAACAACTTTCAAATAATCACAGGACGGAAGACTTTGTGTCTGAAGTTTACTTTCGGAACGGCAATTGAACTTCAAAGGGCCTCGTATCTCTGCATGGTGAACCCCGTCGTGCACCACGGAGGCGAGAAGAGAACGTGGCTCACACGCAATTCATTATTTTTAATCGGGAAAAAAAAGAATCCCACTTTTCCACCTGATTTGAGAAAGTTTGGTTGTTTCAAAAGCTGGTTGAAAAGCAATTCATTAATGCATTTATTAATCTTCTTTCGAAATTGATGACCTGGGCTGATATTTATTTTGCTCATTTAGTCATGCATATTCACAGCTATGGAGGAATACTTTGGGCTTTAAATGAACTGCTTACAAGAGGGACTATATCCTATTCTCATGCAGTTGGTACCAGTAGTCCTTTGACCTTTGTTAAACAAAACAAATAAAAAGGTACCATTGTCAGTGGCTTCAGAGCTTTGACCCTTGGAGTGAATGTAAGAGGGACAGGAAGTCACATGTTAAAAGGTGAGACAGGGTCTGGATTCAAATCGTGAAAAAAAAAAAACTGCTCTCTTATCCGTGGCAGTTAGTTCAGATTTAGCCCAAAACATTGTTGATGGTCTTTAAAAATACATCAACGAGGCTAAAAAGGCAAACCCATTACACAGACTTCTGGTCCAGCAAAGATTATCTGCAGGCCCCATGTAGCGAGCCCAGACGTAATCTAATATAAACAATACAAAATGGGGGAAAATGAACCGTCTAATTGGCGGGAACTGCCACTGGTCACGTCGCGGATGTCGCAGTTGTGATTCCTGAATGACCACAATCTAAAAATGACTTCCCCAGCTGCTAGATAACGGCTCACCATCGCTCCCTGTAATGCTTTTCTCCAAAACACTGCAGACATTTTGGCTACGCTAACAAAACTGGCGTTGATGCTAGTGGGGAAAACAAGTTTAGCAGAGTTTTATCAGGGTGTGGCTATCATATCGAGGTCACGCTCTCACACTATCAGTGACTTTTCCATTGACACGAAGCACAAATAAGACTGGAGACTGAGCTGATTCCAGGCCAGAAAAGATCCAAAATTTGGTGGTTCTCGTTTTTCAAGTAAGGAATTTACAGTTAAAGAAAGGAATACGAGTCTACATCCGACGGCTCCGTAAGGTGGCCTTGCTAGAGAAGATCTCATTTAGAATGAGAGGATTAAACAGCATGTGATCAAATCATTGTAGCAGAATGGAGTGCGAATGGGAGAGTGGAATGCAGGTATTGACGTGTATCGTTAACTCCTGACACACGCATTCAATTAAAAGCCAACAAGACATGCACTGCTTTCCAAACAGCAACGTCTTTCTTTTTACTTACAGCACTTCAGCTTCTCCGGCGTTGGATAAAACTTTGCATGGCACCTTTACCTTCGACCCTTTTGGTCGTATATTGCTGTGCAAAGGACTGTGGTTCAGAATAGTATGCGAGTCAGCACGCTGACCCCGGATGCAATATGGCATCCTGATTGGTTTTACATACTGGATTCCACATAGTATGTAATGGCTTAAACAAAATATTTTTTTTCTGGTGCTGAGGGAACAGTAGGGCATTATGGGTATTAGAAGACACAGTAGGGCTCAACAGTCATGTGGCTCTGTGAGCTTGAAATGTCATTTGTCAAGAGCCCTTTGAGCCATCCATTCTTTCAGCATCAATGCTACCCGAGGGGGATTTTATGTGCAAGATATTGCAGACCCATCTCTAAAAGGGAAATAAAGAGACTGGCAAAACAGTTTCCTTTAGGTCAAATGCATAAAATCGTATCAACTGGATATAACCAATCATTGATTTTTGAAAGGGAACAAAATCATTTTTTAAGTTGACAGAAAACAACCTTGACTATTTTTATATGCACTTACTTGAAAAACTGCAATATCGTAAAAATAATGACAATCATGTTCATTATATTTAAGGCCTTCTTAAACCAAAAGAAGGGAAACTCACCTGGTGTGAAAGCTCTGTGAAACTGAAAGAGATCCTCTTCTCGGAGTTCTTCAGCAATTTGACCAATTTTCTGCCTGACTGCATCCAGCTTCACTTCGGCTTCTTTCAGAATGTCCTCTGCATTTGGTACACTTCCAACCGCCGGGAAAGAATAAGCCTCAAAATTAGAAATGCACGGTCTGCAAGATACACATTGCATTAAACCACTAAAAAGGCAGAATATACACTGTGTTATTCCAGCGACAGTGACAAGGGAGAAATCCGTTCCAACTCAAACTGCACCAATTCACTCGATATTGTGTTTACGATAGCAGCCTATATACCTGGTCACTCTGTGTAAAAGAAAAATGGTCCTCTTGCTTTCGATGGTGACGTCCCGACTGATCTTAACGAGGCGCTCGTGTTTGTCGTGTTTGGTGTCGAGCTCCTGCTGGAAAACTTAAAAGATGGAAAAACAGAAAAAGGTATTACTTTGAATGATAAAAGTCTTTACAACGAAATACAGCGAACATGTGGGTGGAGAATGCGGTCAGAAGGCTGACGACGTAGCTGCCTTTGAAAGCAGCGATGACCGGTGAGGACGAGTTGGCGCCAGCATCTCGATCCTGCGCCGCACCAGCAGTTCTCCGGGGACATCCGTCACCTGAGGCAGGAGAAGTCAGGTGAGACTGCAGCTCGTCTGCGACGATCAAAACCTGTACGTGCCGTCACTTCATCTAAAAACGGCCGTGACAAATCTCAGAGGAACTCGGATCCGGCACAGCAAGATCAGCGTAATCATTCACCCCGATGTGGATATGTTGAAAACTATGGACATGGAACTTTGAAACGCATAAGGTGTGCGTACAGCATGGGGGACTAAACACAAAACACTATAATGAAGACCCCATGGGAAACTTGTAGGATTTAGTGTTTCTCTCTCTGTCTCTCTCCCCAAACTCATTGGACCGGAGAACCTTTAGAACTGGAGCAAGACAATCAAAAGAAAATTCAATAAATCTTTAATAATAAATGATACTATAAATTATATTTAATGCCAGAAAAAGACACATTGCACCAAAACAACCCTTTGCTCCAGCTGCAATGTGTCTAGCGTTTTATCCGCCTAGTTTATACGTTTTCTACTGTTAATTAAATGGGCTTCTTAACGAGTTAACAGTCCGACCAAATTATTCGTGGTTAACTTTAAACGGAGAGAACCGCAGGCTGTTTCATCAATAATGAAAATAGTAAGAATTGCAGTCCCCTTGGTGCCAGGACCAACACGAACACATAAGGACACTTGGCGAGCAGAGGTGTAGGAAGAGCGGAGCAATACGCGTGTCTCTTCTGTCCACTTCAGTCTTTACTGTAAATGGCTGCATGTTGATGTGAGCTAACGTTAACTAACACGATCGTTGCTTGCCTGAAAACGTTGCTACTTGTCCTTGATTCTCATATGTGGACTTACCTTCTCGCCTATTCATGTCTTCGGTGTTGAAATGTCTTCTTTGAATAAATGTAAGCGTATATATAATAAGCTCGGTCGAGGTGGCCAGTTATTTATTGGGTCGGTATTAGCAGACACAAGTCCGTGCTGTCGACCAACTGTAACGAGGCAGAGTAACGTAAACCGCTACTTTAAATGTGTCAGGAATGATAAAAGATCACCAGAGAAAACATCTGCGTTCAGACTTGAAAGTCAGCATCACTGAATAACGTCTAAATGTCCTAGAATGGGAAGTAATCGCCTTTACTTTACTCGATAATTTACTTAATAACAGGCAACCATGTAGGCGTCATTTTTCGCGGGGCTTCCGCGCTGTTTACATACGTAGCTGGAAATGGGAAATGCATTATGGGAAATGTAGTAACGTGATCGGATTTATGCATTTTACAGTTCTAATATGGTTATTTCCCAAAATACTGAGGCCATATTTTAGGGATTTTCATTTTTGAAGTATTCAAAACAGTGTCAAAGTAGTGAAACTTAATGCATTGTTAATTTTTGTTATTATTTCACGTTTTTACTAGATAATATTTTTTTATGGAGCATTCAATATATGATTAATGGGTGCAGATAATATATAGATATAAATATTATTGCAATGATTTCCATACTTCTATATCAAATATATTTAATAGGGAGTTGCACATGGACCCCCGATGCCATCAAACCCCCTTTCTGCTTCAATACAAGTAAAAACAGATTGAACCACTAGACATCTCAAGACTGGCACCCTATATTTGCCCGTGTTATTTGTTGCTATTTAAGTATGTTTCATCAACCTTTCTTTATCAGATTACTCGCTTCTCTACTGTAACCCCTCCTCCAGGGACTCCTGCAGACTGTGTACGTGCCACATGACTGGTGCCAATTTGAGCTCGCGCATTGCCTCTGCACAGCACACCCTGTCATTCAATCTCTGCTTTTTATTATTTGTTGAGGGCTCGACACAATCGGTGTATATATCGGTGGATTCAGATAAACATATGTTGGTTCTTTATTTAAAAAAATCTAAATCAAATCTGTCATAATATGCATTCCGATGGTCCCTATAAAACGTAGCCCTGAGCTTCGTAGCAGTCCACAAGTTCATTTGTCAACCAAAACACCAGCAAAATATTCCTTTGTTGTGTGAAAGGAATTTCACACATCCACGGCAGGAATGAGGCAAAACACTACCGATGCCTTCAAGTGCTCCCTTCAAGCTTTTAATTTCAAGCTTTCGACCTACTGTTTTTTTCAAATTACTTTGCTATTACATATGAGGTTGATGTTTTATAATCTGTATAGAGGATAATTAAACCTGATACTATGTATGGTTATGGTTAACCTTTATGCTAGGATTCAAACTTATGCAAACCATTTTGTGCCACTGCAGGATGCAAATAAAAATGCCAACACTTGCCATTGAGCTGCAATAATATGTAAATAAAAGTGAGTCTTTATTTTGCAACCTCCTTTATTGTTTTACCTTGTAAGCTGTGAGTGTTAAAAAAAGTACTTATGTTGTTGGATTTTCTGATTTACATTTTATTGCATTATATATAGATGACTAAAATTGTAGTATTAGTATATAGTATTTAGTCATTTTAGATTATCGTTAATAGATGAAAGCATTAAACTGTAAGTATTTAATTTGAGCTAACTTAGGTTTCCTATTCGCTTGAATAAACGACTTCAATGTATTTCTAACATATTTCAAGCCACATTATGAAACAGCTATTTGTCCGACAGGCAAAAATGCCACGCGAGAAGGGGCGGTGCTTGTGTGTCGCGACGTCACAGCCGACTAGACCACTGACAGGCTGAGCACACACCAACGGGCGCCATGCACTACCCTTGGACCGACAGCTAGCCCGCTGGAGTCCTCGTCCAAGCCCGAAATGGTCGGTCCAGGGCGCACGTTGGTGCATTGTTTCACTGATACGAGGTACAGAAAGGCAGCAACTACGTTAAAATGGCGGGGTTTTGAGTCTTACTTTTCCGTATCGTTCGGTGTGGCGCGGCAGAGGATCGTTCCTCAAGTTGTCGGTTAGCAGGGCGCGTGTGAAGCATCGGAATTAAAGGCGCAGTGCACCTCGTTTTGAAGCCGCAAAACATGGAGCAGAGCGACTTGGACCGAGACCAGCAGTACTGTGAACTTTGTGGGAAAATGGACGACCTCCTCAAGTGCGGTAGGTGCCGTAGCTCATTTTACTGTAGCAAGGAGCACCAGAAACAGCACTGGAGGAAACACAAGCTCACCTGTAAGGAGAAGGACAAGGCGCAGCTACCCAAACAGAAGCCCGAGCAGCCTCCGCCGCCGGCGGACGACCAGGCACCGGAGAAACACCGGGAAGAGACCGGTCCCGAGCAGACGGACAGCGCAGCCGTGACACAGCCCTCGAACACGGAGGTCTCGGGGGGAGATGAAGACGGACGGAGAGAGGAGCGCTCCATGAACACCCCCTCACCCAACGGGCAGACCGGCTCATCCCCACGGAAACTCTCCGTGGAGTACATCGTCCCGTGCATGAACAAGCACGGCATCTGCGTGGTGGACAACTTTTTAGGAGCCCCAAACGGATTGGGCGTTTTGGACAATGTCCAAGCACTGCAAAAGACGGGCAAGTTCACGGACGGACAGCTGGTCAGTCCAAAGAGCGACTCCACTAAAGACATACGAGGAGACAAAATCACGTGGATCGAGGGCAGCGAGGCCGGCTGCGAGAAGATCCGCGTCCTCATGACCCGCATGGACGACCTGATCAAACACTGCAACGGGAAACTGGGAAACTACAAAATAAACGGAAGGACAAAAGTGAGTATTAGGAAAGGCCATTAGACACGTGCAGGCTGTTATTCCTGCATGAGAGCCAGTGCCGGGGAGTCGGAGTCCTGCTGGTTGGGCCCCATCACACCTGTCGCTCCGCAGGGCGGGTTAAGAGCAGCACGGCTCCGGCTCCCCGGGAGCTAAACGAGGGGTGCGTTTTAGTAGGCATCTGCCTGGGTTCGAGGACGTGTCCAATCGGTCGTCTGGTCAGTCACCATGGCTTTAAATATTATTTGCCCTGTCTGATAGTCAATCATCAATACCCAGAACGGCCTCAGAGAGGAGCAGGAAGGTTATAATGTTCTAGGCGGCTACGCTGCTACGACCAAAGGTTATGTTGTCTGAAGGTTGTGGCAAAAGCAAATATTTAAAAAAAAAATAAGGCATTTGAGGACGTCACCCTGGGTTTGGGCCTAAACGCAGACCGTTCAAATTCAATTTCACCATTTTCCGACATTTCATTGAGGAATAAACCCATTAAAAGTTGACTCATCGGGCTGGAAGACATTTCTAACAGTTACTCTCCTCTGACCGCTGTTTGCTTATGTGTTTTCTAACCGAAGCAGTATTCCTCCAGTCTCTGCTCGGATGTTGGATCGCGTGCGACATGTGACTCCTTTCAACTAGATCTGGTCACCTTGACTTAGTGACATGAGACTCAGTTGGGAGGAGATGAGCCGCTCTCAGCGCCCCCGCTTCCTCCCCTCCTTTTAGCAGGAACTGTGTCAAAGTTGTCGTTCTTTTTTCATTTGTCATCCCTTTTTTAGGGCGTAGGTGTTTGTTGAAGCCCTTGGGCCCGTGGCCAGTCAGCAAAGTAGCCCATAGTTCAAAGTCAGACCCTTAAAGTATTAAAGCTGAACTAGCCTTTCTCAAGGTAGTAACTATTTTATGTAACAGACTCCACCATTACGAGTCTGTTAACACGGTGCTTGACATTTAAGGGATCGTCCAAAGCTGTTATTTTTAGGCCGCTTCTCCTGTCCATTTACAGCTAACACCCCCCCTATCCCTCCCTCTCCCTCTCTGGCAGGTGCGTGTTAAAGTGGACGTTGAACATTTTTCAGAAAGCAAGTTATTTCTATGAGCGGTCGAGTGGTGCAGTAGCTCCGCGCAGCTGGCCACTGAGTCAAAACACCTACTGCCCTAGTTATTCTGGCAAACACGAGCCTGGACTGTGACCAGGGAAAATCAGCATGACTTGCACAAATGGAAGTCCGCCAGTATCAATGGCTCAAAGGGAGGCGAGACATTGTAAGCACATTTCGCATTGGGAAAGATAGAGGGAAAAGATTTCGGCCAAATAATTATTTAATGTCATTGTTCCCGTTTCCCGCTTTTTTCACTTGATGACAATGCGGGAAGTCGCAGGCAGCAGGACCCGATTGTTTGTCGGCAGATCCAGCATGCTGAATGTGCGCTGATGCCATCACAGCATAATGTGGGAACATTAAAAAAAGTTTGTTGCAGCAACACGACCGTCTCGCTGACTCCCATTTAACGATGGTGTTCATTGTTGAAATGTCTTATTAAGCCACGGCTGCATTGTTAACATACACATGGCTTAAGCCTGCCTTATGCAGTTATGTTGTTGAACATGAAACCTGATAACTGACAAGCACGCCATCCCGCTGGTCAGTATAGAGATCACACACTGGGATTTCTTTTAGATAACTGCTTTCCTAAATTCCCTCACCAAGATGCTTTTTAGTTCTTTTGAGCACATCCTGATAACGTTCTAATTTATCATGGACAAGGAAGTTGACCGTTGACCTACATCTACTGGAGGAAGTCATGCGGTGGTGGTCCTCTGAGTGAATGCCCGGGGCTCGTACAGTACCTGCATGCCATCTCCTTCCTGCTTATTGTTTAACCATCACGCAGTAAACAATACATGAAGTTGTCAATGAGTCCGTCGGAGAACAGGCTCACTCATTGCCCGTGGTCGAGTACGAGGCAACCTTCCCCTAGTCCTTTCTTAAGGCCCCTTTGTAAAGAACATGAAGAGAACAGCGAGACCAAAAGAACCGTCAGTGGAAGAGAATTAACGGTTCTGCACACGTTTCATTATATTCAACTAATATTAATGTAAATGCAGAGCAGTTGCTGTAGATGTGATGCACTGTATGTTTGCAATATTCAAAAGGTGCGGGCGCTTGATCAGGTCCTTAGCAATACGCCCGCTGTAACACAGTCACCGGGCGTCGCTAAAGTCCGTGAGTCATTTCTAAAGCCACAATGGCGTCAAAGCTTACGGCTGTGAGCAACGGATAAGCTCCAGACCTCACGTGCCTCGGTAGGTGGAGTAGAGAGACGAACAGAGAGCCGTTGAGGCAAAGCGTCTCCCTGTGTGGCCCCTAAAACCACAGCCCATCCGGCCCGCTAGCGTGTTCGCAGCTTCATCAGCTTCATTCATGAGCTATCCCAGTAGCTGCTTACATCTGGTGATCTTGTTTTTTTTTTTGTCATTCATTATTCACAAGTTTCTGTAGGTTTATGCTGGCTTGTGCAGTAGGGAGTCCACAGAATATGACTGACCATGTGTCTGGAGAACAGTGTTCGGCTGGATGTCTGTTTTTTTGTTATTTATTTTGGGATAGTGGTTGGCTAAAGTATTTTACACGTCAAATCCAGTGTATCCCAACGAGTTTTGTTCCAAGGCGTCAATGAGAACACCAGGACGAACTAATCGTCGTGTTGCAGGTGCGTCCTAATACAAATGTTACCCTCTCCTGTTGCATCTTTATTCAAAGAAATCCTTTTTGTTTTTGGGCAAGATCGCCCCTCACCGGCTAAGGGTCGACAAGCTCGAGCTTACGGAGCTGCGAAGCCCCGCCCCCCAATGCTGTTCAAGTTTATTAATACTGAATGTGCCGCGTGTCCAAATTGCACCAAATTGGACAAGGCACTCCCCCGGGTGAGCGCATGTTTATCTATGTTTACTACGCCGAGACCGTCTGAGGAGCATGTGGCTGTGATCCAAGTGGTGCTTTAGAAAAGACGTCTCATGTTTCTTTGACTATTCGCTGCAGCAGAATTGAAGACGGGAGGATCACTGTTGATGTTGTGTTGAAATATTTAATTGCGATCGTTAGTTTGAGCCCAAGCTCTGCAGAGTGAGACCTGTAAGATGATGGTTGATATAGAGCTTAAACCACCTGATTTTTTTCTTATGTATTTTGCCGACTCGGCCCAGTCTCTTACCACTGGCAACGAGAAAGTATCAGTGGCTGATCCAATTACCGAGTTGGCTCGACGGCTTTCACACACGATTAAGGCGAGTGTGTGGTGCACAAAACGGACACAGTGCTGTAGATATCGGCTCTTTTGGCTTCTACTTTTTTGTGACCTAATATGAAACCGCCAGACCAATTGCAGGACAGTTTTGAAGATGTGGTATTGTCGGCTGTTTTCTGACAAAGGAGTTGGCGTAGCCTGGTAGGATTTTCTGACTCAGCTGAGTGGGAGCAGCCGGGTTGAAACTTTAAGCAGCTGCGTTTTTTAAGTGTCTCAGTGTTTTGGTTAAGCGTCTCTTCTGTGAGGTGAGCAGACCCCTCGGAGCATTTCCTTTTCGCTCCACGCAGGGTCACAGAAGAGCACGAACCGCCCGTGCGCTCAAAGCCTCCCAGTGATGTGTTGACCCGATCCCCTGGAGGACGACGACAGAGGTCACGACTGAGCCCTTTGTTCGGCACGCAATGCCTGATCAAATATGTGTATTTTTTAAACCGTAATGACTGTTAGTGCCTCATCATTGCTCCATCAAGAATGACGTTGTCACCTTTTTATTTCAGAGAATTACTTACTTTTTAAATCTGTCTCTGAAGCTGAGCCTGTGACATGTAAACTAGCAACCTAGACGTCAAGGTCCTAATAAAAGCCACAGGAATGCTGGAGTGACTGAGAGGGAGGTGAGCTCAAAAGGGGATACAGGTCAGCGGTGAAGATGGCGAGGAAGGAAGCGGCCATGTTTGGATGGAGAAGTAAGGAGAATGTCAGTGGTTTCTCAGGGATTTATTTTGCTGTACTGTATTTCTGCACTGCTGCTGCATGTTGCATATGTGGTTTGTCATGCGGTTCTCTGACCAAAGATTTGATTCTATTGAGACCATTTGTCTCGTGCTGGGTCCTCATGACCAGATCACATGAAATTTGAGCTGCAGTTAAATTGCACTTCGTACACGGTTGGCGTTTGCAGAGACCGACTGACCTGCATTCCAGTCCCATGTGTTTTCTGTGGACTTGTGGACACTTTTTTTGTGCTGTGCCATTCGGTTTTGAGAAGTGCCAAACCGTCAACTTGCTTTTGCTGTGTATTTTACAGTCTCACAGTTGCCTAGTTGAGCGTGGGCTGGAATCGAGTTTTCCCCACTGGAAGTGAACCTCTCTTGGACCTTTACAGTCTCAGGCAAGAGAAAGACGAAACTACACGGCTTTCACACCTTCAGTCAGCCAACGCACGTGCACGCAGGCATAACCGCACACGCAAACACCACTCTCACACTTTAGACTCCACACAAACACGCGTTTCCTAGCCGAGACTATTTACCCATCTGCGGCCTTGCAGCACGCAGTGAAGGGTGGGAGGGGCGACATAGCAGAGGATCAGCCAACCTTCCTCACGCTCTGCACGTAGCCCATCCATTAAAATACAGCTCCCTCTTGAGGGGGGCCAGGAGTCAAAGTTTACAGCAGTTCACTCCTCTCTTCTGGTCCAGGCCCACCCCTGTGCTCTCTCTGCCTGTCTGTGTCCTTATCCGCTCTCGCTCTCTTTTTTTTTTTGCACTCACAGAGAAGCTCACTGTATTGCATCTTACCGACAGGAAGCCCTTTGTCAGTTTGCCCCCCCCTCCCCTCCCGCCCCTCCCTCATCTTCATGCTGGAGTTTGTTGCTTTCTTTGCTTTGAAGGCCCTGATCCGTGCATTGCCGTGGTAACCTGAGTCACTCTGTATACGTGAGCTTGACGTGGACCGAATGCGCAGGAAAACAAGAGTCAGACGTATGTGTGATGTCAGTATTTTTTTTTTTTCTACTGGCTGAGCTTGTCACGAGATACCGATTTTAAGATAGTTACTAATGTAGTGAGATTTAAATGTTAAAGGGCCACTGCTGCACGTAGTTTTGTTCAGGCAGTAAGAAAGCGGATTGTCCGGGCAATTTGTCTTTTGTTTTGCATTTATTTCACAGAAGCCACCAAACACGTACGATAAAACTTGGCTGCCTTCCTATGCAGTGCTGCTCTGACTCGCCGTGCTGTGCTGACTCGCTGGTAAAAAAACAAAACTATACGTCACCCAGGTGCATGATGGTCCTATACCTTGCTATGCCCTTAAATAACCTCCATGTGCCCACAGTATTAGCCGATTAATTAGTGGTCCAATTACCCAAACAATCAACCAAAGCTGCACATCGAGAGAGAAAAAAGGGTTAACCAAAAATGACCAACCCAAGAAGTTAGACAGTCATTTTTACTAAATAACTAAATAATCGCTCCCACATGCATATTTTGACCAACGGACTTCCATTCTCTTAATTCATTGATTCCGTTGAACTTTTCTCTGTCCAAATTTTTGGAAATATATCAAACCAAATATAAGGCCTTATTTCCCCCGGTACGAGAGCGAGTGAAGGCATTCAGTCTACTGTGAGTGTTTATAATAACGTTGCCATGGTTTATGGAAGAACTTGCCTTTTTGTTTGTCATATCACTGCTTAGACACGAGCATGAGGGCGAACTCTTCCCTCTGGGTTTGTGCACGTCCCTCCCCCTCTTCCCCCCTCCTTGGCTCCCCTTTCATGTCACAAAGCAGGCAGTTGCATGTTGTCCAAGAAAGTGTTGCAGTAATTTTTTGCACCCGTAGCCGATATTTGAATTGCTACACACAGTGAAAATTCCTGAATAGATTTTGTCTGTCACTGTGTGTGTGTGTGTGTGTGTGTGTGTGTGTGTGTGTGTGTGTGTGTATGCGCACCTGGCTGTTTACACCAAGGCGTTTACGAGAGCTTATAGGGGTTCGCTGCCAACACCCAAGCAGATCATGCGACTCCTAATAGAGTGGGAAACGGCGAGGGGAAGTCGACGTGCTGCACGAGATCTCCGGTTTATTTTCAGTTTCGCCAGTTTAAAGTTTATAATCAGACAGCTTTGTTGTCATTGGTCTCCGCTACGTACGAGTCTTGGTGCAGGTGAGCATTGAAGCTCGTCAGAGCTCCATGACATCCATGCTGCACCTCTGTTCACTTGTTTAATTGCACATAGACTCCAGACATTGAATGCATGTGTTTTTACGCTCTCCGTGTGTCTGCTTTTACTAATCACGCTTTTTTCCCCTCTTCCTGTCCTGTCTTCAGGCAATGGTGGCGTGTTACCCTGGAAAGGGTACAGGATACGTGCGCCATGTGGATAACCCCAACGGCGATGGGCGATGTGTCACATGCATATATTACCTTAATAAAGATTGGACGGCTAAGGTATGTGAGCGATGGACTTCGAACGACTACTTGATGATAAGCATTCCAATTTTCATTAATAACTACACTATTACATAATTTATTCTCTTGTTTTTTTTCTGTTTTGTTTCACACATTGATTCAGTTTTGAAGCCAAATGATTATGAGAAAGGCAATGTGTCTGGTGTGCGTACTCCAGTGGGACTTCCTGTCCCAGGCACATGACAAGTCAGCGCAGTTCTTGTCTCCATGGTGAGGTCATCACCCTCCGTCCTGCTTTGCTCCGCACTCGACACCCGGGGAGAGTCAGTAGTGGAGGTTACGTGTCGGTACGTGCCGTTCGGCCACTCTCCCTGTTTATAATCCCATTAAAATGCAGAGATCCTGCTAATCCTGCCACACCCAATCGACACACAGGAAACAGAAAAGTCGACACACAGATGCACAGAAGGAAGGAGGAGACCACTGGGTTACTGTGGTGGTTTATTACTCCAGCAATCACATGGATTAGATAAGCGTTTCCAACCCTTCTGGTGTTGGCTGTGTTTGGCATAAGAAACGGTCTTATCAGTGTCCGTCTGCCCGCCCTAGTTAGCTGCTGTTAGTAAATCAACAGCAGCAATTAGTAAATAAGTTTACTAATTCCTTCGGAAATTTGGAGAACATTTGGAAATGTAAAAAAAACCCAACTCGAACAATCAGAAACAGCAGAAACTACATTTTTACAAGACACATCGTGATCATTCACCTTTGCCCACTACTCGGTTTTATTGAGTAAGGCTCCAACAGGCCGTGGCGCACGTCTATAAAACTTTAGCGCTATCAGTTTGCACCGTTATCAGCAGGAACGTGGCGGGGAGAGACTCCGTACTGTGTGCAGACCAGCCACTTACTCTGATTGCTCTAAACAGCCTGCATTACAATATATTAACCATCTGATTAAGATGGTTAGACGCTGTTTTCATTATTTTGGACTTAAGGTTTGTGAAGGGTTGGGAGCTTAACTTTGTCTTCACTCAGTGACACCAGTCGTGTCTGCGCGGAGGAGGCATTGTGGCGCAGCGGCGAGCGATCTGTGCTCACGTCCGTGTCCGGCAGCGTCTGCTCCCTGACTAGTCACATGTAACAACATCCAGTTAACTCGCCTCCTGAGTACGAGGCCGATGTGCAGGATGCATCGGCAGGAAGGAACGACACTGTTTGCATTAGCAGAAAGGAGCCACAAAATAACAAACGACTACTTCAACAGTGCTGCACACTAACTGATGTTGC
The DNA here is from genome assembly GCA_021346845.1 of Apeltes quadracus. Taxonomy (NCBI): domain Eukaryota; kingdom Metazoa; phylum Chordata; class Actinopteri; order Perciformes; family Gasterosteidae; genus Apeltes; species Apeltes quadracus. The sequence continues at coordinate 4,546,139 of CM037922.1, forward strand.
CGTTTTACATTGTGCCTTTCCTTGACATGGCGTAGTAATGGGCACAGATTTCTTATGTTGTGGAAGTAGGCAGTTCTAAGCACCGATGCAATATCACGTTATCATAGAATCTCTCCTGTGATTTATGCTACTCGGCAACAACATCTGAGGGGGGAGCTCAATAAAGCCCTTTTTGACCGCCGTACACACAAAACGACTCTTTGAGTGTAGCAGTAATGAAAACACGTTGGCTACGTAATGGCCAACAATTCAACTCATTTTATTTTCGACATTGTGTCTTTTCAACTGCTTACGATCTATAAAAAGTCATAATACTGTTCTTAGATCACTCAGTAGGTCTATATATGTGAAGTATTAACACTTCATTGTGATAAAAGTCTGAGGTAGAGATGTATTTGTTCAATTTGGTGGAAAGTCCCAGCGTGGTACATTTTTTTGAGAATGGTTTAGATTTTTTTTCTGTTCGCATGTGACAAAAGTGGAAACAAAACAAGTCGGAGGAAAATATTGAAGCATGCAAAAGTCAGTCGGAGGGAATGGATTATCCACTGAAATAGTTATCTTTCTTTAGGTTCAGATTCTCAAGTATGCTTCGAAAATACTTCAATATAAACCCTGACCAGACTGCTGCTGTTAAAACAACGCTCTGAGTGCCGTGGGTTCAATGACGTATTGTATGTTATGACCGGAAAGGGCTGAAGGTTTATAAATATAAATCCTAAGTGCTCACGGTTGCAGGGAATGGTAGCGTTTCCCAGCATGCAATATGTGAGTTAAGGACACATCACCACCACAGCTGGCACATACTGTAGCGACTCACAGACGCGGGCACGATGGTTTCTATGAGGTGCTCCACCAGTTCAGGTTGACGGTACTCAGCAGAGCCGCTCCGCCTTCACACTAACACTCGACACGAATCTGAAGTCACATGTTGACATTGTTTCACCAACGGCAATGTAGAAGTTTCGGTGGCGGCCTCCCGCTTAGTCATACGGGTATCTGAGGGCGACCACGTGACTTCCTTTTGTGTAGCGCGTTCTCAGCAGGCATGGGGGTGTCAGGTTTGTCTGGATTCTATGCCTTCATCTTGGGCAGGATGTCCAGACATTAAAAAATTGTTTTGATTCTAAACTGTTTTTGAAAAAAGATCTAATTGAGGTTAGTGTGAAGGATTGTATTTGTGAGTGTGCCATCGTAGCCAGCTGGGCGGGGGGGGTTTAGTTTGCTTCTATAAGTTACTAAAACTAAGTAAGAGGCTGTAAGTATTCCCTCTGCAGGTCATTATACAGGATGTATAGGTACATTTGGAAGTCTACTGTCGTACCACAATATATACCATGGATAGAGGGGCGGCTACGGTGTCTGGTGATTAACACGGGTCCGAGTCCACCCTGCGGCCTCCCTGTGTGGAGCCCGTGTCTGCGTAGACATCCTCTGGGGTTTAGGTTGAGCGATGACTCTAAACTGCGGGACCCTGGTTCCTCTTCACTCTGTATGAGAGATAAGCGGCTTTCATGAGTGAACAAAGTTATCCTCTGTGTGAAATACTTTGATTTTCAATTATCTCCACATCACGTAGCCCTAAGGTGTACAGTTACAACCATATACAAACTAATGCAGGTCATTTTAAATGGCAATCCTAAAAATGATCAAAACAATATATTTGCTTTGGTATAAATCTTAAGGGCTGAACTATTATTTGGGTCATTTTAAAATCTTTCTTGTCATTGTGCTCTGCATTCTGTGCCCGCCAGTATTTTCCCAAAACTACAACCTTCTGTACAAGGCTCTACAAGGCGATCAAAATGGAGATCCAAATGATTACTCTGCTCGATGTAGGTCAGAGGCTGATGTCCTGCATGTCACCTTGTGTTCACGCTCCCTTACAGGCCACGGGGAGTGTTACCACCTTTCTGGAGATGTATCGTGCAGTAGAACAATGGTTCAAATCGGTGGCGTTTTGCCACTTGCGTGTTTTTAATCTCCTTTGGCCCTATTGTGCTTTTTCCACCTCCGGCATTCCCTCCTCATTCAAAATCGTACAAACGAGAATAGCGCTGCTCTGCCGATCGAGGGCGGGAACCCGCTGCGCCCCGCGACTTCGCGTGTGAAGAGAGGGGCCATATCATGTCAGCCGTGTGTGAGATTAAGCGGCGCGCTCGCAGCGATCTGCTTTTTCACTCTCCAGGTCCTTTATCCAGCCGCAGCAGTTTTTCCTGTGGGTTATTCTTCCTATCCCTCCACAGGAAAGCCGCCCCTCCACCCCTCCTGTTCTGCGTCTGATCCTGAGCTTTCCTCCTCCGGCCTTTGGTGTTGGACAACAGCTTTCCTTGACGTAGTTTAAAAATCCTATCCCAGTAAATGTATGCAGTTATAGGATGAACAGGATCAGAATATTCTTAGTGTTTGCTTCCTAAAGTCTCCTTTTCTTTCCCACGGTCTCTCCTTACCTTCTGCCCTTCCCTTCCTACAATCGCTCCTTCCTTCCCTGCTCGCTCTTGCCTTCCTGCGGTCTCTCCTCAGCGTCCTGCTGTCCCCCGATTTATGTGCATAAGAGTTTGTTCTTCTCTTCCAGGAACACGGTGGCCTTCTTAGAATCTTTCCAGAAGGAAAGTCTCAGTTTGCCGACATTGAGCCCAAATTCGACCGCCTGCTGCTGTTCTGGTCCGACAGGCGGAACCCTCACGAGGTTCAGCCCGCCTTCGCCACCAGGTCAGCGTCCGATCCGCCGTGCTCCACTTGCCCATGTGACCCGCTCTGCTTGAACAGTGACTCAGTGCTCTGATTGTGTCCCCAGGTATGCCATCACTGTGTGGTATTTTGACGCAGACGAGCGAGCCAGAGCTAAAGAAAAATACTTAACGGGTAGGTTCTGATGTGCGAGCTACGCGAACCTCATTGCGTCGTCTACGGCGCGGTGCGTTTCTTTAAATCTCCCCTGTTTCCTTTTCTCTGTGTGCAGGAGAAAAAGGAGAAAAGGTTGAGCTGAACAAAGCATCGGATCCCAGCTAGTGCGCAGCCCGAGTCCCCCTCCAAACAGCCTTTGAAGTGCTCAGTCCTGAGAAAGTGGCCTACAGAGAGCATGTGTGTGCGTTTTACATGGCAAAGCAGCAGACTTTTTTTTGTGCGAGTTGCTGGAAGATCCATTCATATGGACACGAAACAAACATAAACAGGGATTTGTTAGTTTTCAGAAAAACAGAGAAGCCCAGAGGACCTTGAATGTCATGACATTGTACCGAAAGGGATTGTGTTTCTTGTTATTTTTCCCCTTTCACCTCTTGGGTGAAATGAAAGGCTTGTTGCTGGAGAGCCTTTGCGTTGACATTTAAAAAAAAAAACAGGAATTAAACTCGAAGAGAATCTACAGTTTTTGCATATTTGTTTTTGCAGTTAATTCCTGAAAGGTACAGTGTTCTGCATATTCTTAATGTGTTATGCTTTTCACATGGAATCGGCTGTTATAAGCTTCTGTATTGCTAAATGTACTTTAGGTTGCAATAATACAGAAAATGATCTGAATTAAAAACGTCTTTTTTCTGACCGATATGGTTTGGTCTTGGTTTGAATCCAGTCCTCCCGGCCACTCGTACTGCCCTGTTCGCTCTGTATTCGGTTTAATGCCGCCCTCTGCAGGCCCGCAGTGTGAACTCCACTTATCCACTCATCTGTAGCCTTTATTGCTCAGTAAACTACAGCATGTCGCTGATCACCACTAAATCCCAAAATATGTTTAAAATATTCAAATCGACATATTTTAGTATATAGTTCATTACAACATGAACCTGTAGATTTACATTATAAAGTGTGTTGGCAGTTTGAGCCCCGTTGGCTCCATGTCCAGCTTGTGACGAAGTGTCCCTCAGCAAGACGCATGACCCCCGAACTGCTCCGCGGGCGTCTTTATGGCAGCACACTGCTCCCACTGTGTGCAACGGGTTGAATGCACAGTGATCAATGCATAATAGTTCATTCTTCTATTAACTTAAAAGGCTGACCCACTGGTAATCAATGGCAAAATATTCACACTTTATGATAAACAAACCAGGTCTCAAGAAATGTTAAAACCGACAGACCTTTTCCAATACATACTTATCTAAACATACCGTGCTGTTACAAAGTGAAAAGTAAATAGACAGCGATTTAAAATGTCAGGGTATTCTCTTCTGTAAAGGTCTTGGGTACGAAAAACCAGAGCAGCAGTGACATTTTTTTTGTCACTAATCCTAAAAATGCTCCATCATTCAGAGATTTTAGCTTATATGGTCCAACTCTGAGCCCCAGTTTCATCCATCGTCATTTACACCCGGTGAAAGCTCGAACCGCCCAGAAAACGTGTTTATTACTATCCACTACAGCACTGTATTGTAATCATGTAATATGAAATAGTGATTTATTTGTCTTATCCAGGATGGATGGATGGATCTGTGAAGCTGTGCAAAAAACTAGTGGGGAAAAATAAGTATAAAAACCTTGTATATATATTTAAAAGGAAAGCAAGAACCAGCTACGGTCAATTAATCAATGAACCACATTCACAGCATTTGAACAATTTTAATATATCAAATGAATATCTCCTCTATATAAACACATGTATGAAAAGTACACGGTACATAAAATAGTAACTTCATATTACAATAGGTCAGAAAATATATTAAGCCACATTCAATACAAACTATAAACAGTTTTAAAAGCAGTTTAAAAAATCACTTCATACAAAGAGTGTGCAACATGAATATCCCAATAGTGGACCTTCATGTACCGGCAGAAAAGTCTGTCATTCTTCTCTATTGAAAACAGGTGACTGAATGTGTGGAGGAATAGACGGTGCCTCCGTCGCTGAGAGAGAACCGAGCCGTAGCGTCGCTGTGGACTCAGTAATGGCTGAGCTCCTCCTCTGGAGGAGGAGAAGGCGGGACCGGGAAACCGTCGACCCCTCCGACGTAGGGGCCGATGCTGCTGCCGCTCTCGCTCCCCCACTCGGGACTGTCGGCGGCCAGACTGTCGGGTCAAAGTCAGATTCAACACGGACACTTATGCTTCTCGTTCTCACTCGCGGGTGAGGTTCTTTTTTTTTTGTGTGTGTGTGTGTGTGTGTGTGTGTGTTACCTTGCGTGGATGTTCTGAGGCATGACGCTCCACGCCAGGTCGTCGTCGCTGTCGTATCGCCGCGGGTTGTCAAAGAAATAACCCCTGCAGGAGAAGACGTGACCAGCGAGCCCGTTGCCACTCTGCCGGACACAACACGGTAAACTGAAACCATCGCTCGCTTCCCAACTAAATGTCTTCCTCAAACAACAGAAGGGTTGAGTATCCCGAGATGAACTACGCTGTGACCCTTTCTGCTTCCCTATGAACTATGTCCTGACCCCCCCCCACCCCCCCCCCGTCAGCCATGTGACCCCGGGAGCATCCCTGACACCGGCTGACGGCGCTCGCCGGCTCACCCTGTCCAGGTCCGGCTGCCGAACTCTGAAGAAGAAAACCACGAGAGAGGTCGGGAGCAGCTCCCACACGAACAGGATCACTCCGAAGACGACGTAGCCGGCGTCGCCCAGAGTCGACCGCAAATCCGCCTGGAGCGCGTGCACAACGAGGCGCGTTCATTTACGCTGACGCCACATGTCACATGGAAGCACTCGCTTTCAAACCTGAGGTGGAGGCGGCTGCGTCTCACCTGGTCGGAAACGTTGTACCAGTCGTAGTCAAAGGAGTTGATGCTCTTGTTCGAGAGTCCCAGGACGACCAGGTTGTAGCAGGCCCTGGACGAGTACAGGAGGATGACCATGGCTCCCACAGCCGTCACCTGGCACACGGACGTCCCCTGCACATTGAACGAGAAACCGTCAACTTCCACGCAGGAGGAAATTATGAAATATTTGTCATAAGGATGCTACAGAGTTTCTAGGGAACAATCTGTGTACAAAGCATCAATGATATGAGTGCATCATCACGCATGGCTGCTGATCAGGTTGCAGTTCTTACCCCCCCCTTCCCCTACTCTACCCGTCCATAATGTTCTTCACAGCACAGGGATGTCGTTGTGTTACCTTTGATTCCAAGTAGATGTTGGCCAGTGACATCTTGGCCACTTTGTAAAGGCACACGGAGAGCGAGACGGCACACAGGACAAACAGCGTGTCGTTGATGGCGACCCTCACGAGCACGACGGAGCGGGCTTCTGCGGAGGACATCCTCACCAGCAGGGCGCACACGAGGTTCACCACCAGAAACACCAGGCTGACGAAGAGGAAGAGCAGGTACAGCAGCAGCCTGAGGCAGAAAACACGGTTAACCTCAGAGGTTGGCTCTCAGGCGATGTGCAAAGTCCTTCGTCGGGGTCGCGGATCTCACCTGTATCTCAAAAGCTCCGGTGCATATTTCGACTTCGCTTTGAAAACGACCTGTGCAAAGAAAAGCAGTTAGCGCGTCACATGCAATTTCACTTCTGCATTCTTGGTGGTTTGAAAAAACAAGGGCTGTTTTTGTGAAACAGGAACCGGGTGGTGGTTTGCGCGTTGGATGCACAGTGTTCACGCAGCTCAGGGCCTCGTGCGCTTTCTTTTCCCGTCTCACTCTCAACTCAGGCGCCAGAAGAGGGTTACGCCACAAACAAGGTGGAAGTACAGAGGCCAGAGAAGCTCTGATTTTAATCTGGAATGAGTCACTGCGTCGCACCTTGTAGCTGATCTGAATGAGAGCGAAGCAGCAGGTGATATTCAGTGGCCATTGTGTTAACATGTAACGTGAATAGTGACTAGTGACTAATAGAGGGTCACGTCAGATGTATTCAGTGCAGCAGGTGGCCCTGAACGATGACTTAGTGGCGATATATATGTTATCATATAATATTAAGTCGATTCATTTTTCAATGTAACATTTTTTAAAAGCCCCCAAAATTTGAGTTCCTTTTTTATTGTTTTAATAATCTTTTGTATTAATATAAAGCAATACAGGTAATTTCTCTGAACACAAAGTGGATTATTATATAATTCAATGCATACCTGCAAAAATGAATATATTTATCTGTATTCACATTTAGAGCTGGAATGATGATAGTTCAACAGAAAATTAATCTTTCAAATAAAATGTAAATCCCTGGACTGTTGATGGGACACAATGTCGTTATAATCAGCAAGATTAAGAATAATATAATGATGATTAGTCTTCAAGATATAACTAATAATCAATAGCAGGAAATCATCCGTCATCAGCTATTCTTAATATTGTATTGACTCTTAAATTTTGAATTTGAATTTAAACCAATCACTTAGTCCTAGTTTATTGCTTTTTATTTGAACTTTCCCACAACGATGGCATTCTGTTCATTTCATGTGATCACCATGATCCATATCATATTTTGTGTTCCGGCTCGAGTTCATACGAGGGCAGCAGAAATACCGCCTCCAGACATGTTTTATAACATCTAACACCTGGAATAATCTCACTTTTTAGCTATGTTGGAAAATCAAGATTATGCACACAAAAATGTCCTGCATATTGACTTCCCAGCTGTGAAAACCCTGCTATGGGCTACCTAAATAAACGCATGCGATCAGTCTTTAGGACTTAAACGATCAGGGCAACACGCGCGCCGACAAGTGGCGTGCGCGCGCGCGGGCGGGCCGACAGTCACTCACCTGCGCCAGGTACAGGTTCATGAGGCTGAGCGTGAAGAACTGGAGGCACACGGGGAAGCAGTACAGCAGCCAGAAGGGGAACGGACCCATGGCGTTGGCCGTGACGAAGTCCTTGAAGTAGAAGGAGAAGAGCACGGCGCGCAGGGCCGACCACAGCAGGCACAGCGACAGGAACGCCGTCTGGTAGCTGAAGCGCTTGTGCCGGTAGCGCAGCACCAGCCACAGCTGCGCGTACACGAAGATGAAGAGGAGCGAGTAGAAGACGGTGTAGACCACCGTCAGGCCCAACGTGACGTAGGTGGGCACGGCGGGACTCAGGGTGGGCAGAGGCAGCGACTTGTCCGTCGGCGACGGCTCCTTCTGCTCCGCCGGGGCCTCCATGAACCTGCTCTCCCCCGAGCGGGTACAGAGAGGAGGAGGAGGAGGAGGAGGAGGAGGAGGTGGCCGCGGGTCGGTCTCTGGCTTAAAAAAAAAAGAAAAGAAAGAAAAAGAATAATACAGAAAAAGATGGAAGTGCTACCGCTGCGAGGGTGGCTGTCAAGAGGAAGGAGAAGAGAACAGCAAAGGGACGAAAACGAGGCGGACTTCCTGCTGCGAAGCCGCGGACAGCCGGAGAGCGAGGCGCATGATCAGCGACGATGACAGCGAGCCGCGGCGGGGCAGGAAGCTGCTGAGGGCCGCCTGCAGCCCCCGGAGCCCCGACGCGAGGAGAGGAGGACCAGACCCCCTCCCCCCTCTTCCCCCTCTCGCCTTCTCCCCCGCCCACCTCATTACGTGCGCATCAGCTGACGCACGCACCTTTAACCCTGTGATGGGGCTTCCCACCGCCGCCCCGAGCCCGAGAGAGGCGCCTCGGATTTACTTTCATTTGTACCGAGGATGCGCGTGACTGAACATGTCACCGCGCAATGCGTCATCGTGCGACACTTGCGGGTTCATAAACAATACAAGCTCCAAAAACAACAGTTGGTACCACGTATTGTGGCAGGGCTAGCCGTGAAAGATAATCGTTATTGATTATGTTTAATTAACAAGCTCTGATGAAAAAGACAATGCATTTAAGAAGAAAACCCCTGAAATATAGCAAAATAAAAAAAAAAACCTGCTAAACTGCTGAATTACATTATAAATGTAGTTTTGTGCGGTCATAATGTCCTTAGTTCTACTGAACGTCACTGTAAACTAGTCAATAAAGATTGGGGGGAAAAAACAGAAGTATGTTCACTCAATAAAATATCCCTTGTCAAATTGCACTAAAGTTTTTACATAGTTTTTATTACAACAGGCTACCAATAGTGCTATTGATCAATTCTTCTCATTGTCACAACCTGGAGTCCTGAGGGTCAAAGTTGGTTGAGAAGGAGCAAAGCTGAGGAGCGAATTAGGTGCAGTCTGGGGTCGTCGGACACAATGTCAAGGGGTCAAATGATGGTCAAGTTAAAGCAGCTGAAGTCCACACACGTCAAGACATTTTGTCTCAAATAGGAGTCCAGCTCCAAAAATATTGGATCCTGCTCTCAGTAGTATTTTAAATGGGACCTTCTCTGCCTGGGAAACACCAGGGTTATTTCATTGAACTTCTTGAAAAGCTCCTCTAGTTGTTGCAGTGAGCAAAAAAAACAGATTTCAACGAGTTAAATGTCCACAGTTCCCAAATTAACTAAAACCAAGAGTACCTCCGGTCCGCTTTGAGAAGCAAAACTTGGTTAATCTTTCAAGAAAACATCTAATCAGCACTCAAACCTCAGTGAAGCTTGTTATGGTTGGTTGGAGCTGTTTTTTTGTTTTGTTTCACAGGACTGGGGCATGTGAACAGGAGGAAGGCCGAGCACGGAGGTCACTGCAGCTCACCCTTTGACTGCTGCGAAACGTTAATCTTTCTCGCCGCATGGACACTACCAGGCACCACATGAGGCAGGATGCGGCCAGCTACAGCACTTCCCTTTTCTAGTATCCGCATAATTAAATATTCTATAGATTTTAATTTAATTTCTTAAGTGTGATAAGGAGACAATAAATAAATAACATAGTTGTAGCCTTTTTCTTTGTGTTTTTGCTTTCAGTAAAGGCAATTTGATGATGGCAAACTGTAAGCCTTATAGATATTGAAGGCAAAATATTTAGCCAAAAAAGGGAAAAAAATATGGAAACATACATACATGTGTTTTTTCTTGGGTTCCTCAGCCCGGATAAATCTCTTGAATCTGCCACTTCTCCCGTTTTGTCTGTAAATAAATCTGTTTTTCACTCTTATTATCAAGATAATCAGATGAAAGTCTGCAGCTGTTTCCCAGGCAACGCACTCAGAGAAAACAGACTGAAACACATCACTGTCCAACAAGTGCCCGATGTCTGCAGCAATGTAAGTGCGGTAAATAGCGACCGATATTTATTTACATGAGGAAATGTACCGCAATTTGGCGTATTTCATTGATTTCTGTGCACAGAAATACTTTTGAAAAGTTCTGCAGTCATCATGAAGCAGTTACAGGAAATTGGTCCTTGCAGTGCAACATACTTGAAGAAATAATTTTTGGAATAATTTGTTGAATAATAAAATAAACAAATACGTATACATCTTTAGCGTTGATGTTCCTACTGCGTGTACAGTGTATGAATTTGTGTTTCTGTCAACCTATTTCTCTGGGGAACGAACCACAAATGCAAACTTCATACAAATGAGCATAAGGTGGCGCCTTTCAACCGTGTAAAGATCTAAAGGCTGGAAGGCATTCAAAGTGGGAGAAATCCGATGAGACGATTGAAAAAAGAATGGAAATCAATGTATATAAATATGCAATGTTTATTTCCTTGTGAATGGTCTCTTTCCAAAATACTGATTTTCAGCTTAATATTTAAAATCCTTCGACAGCATCCAGGTCGATACTGTTAAACATCTCTTTTAAAAATGAACTAGTTTGCATAGAAATATCTTTAGATTACTTGTGATGTCATCCTTTATGGCTGTAAAGCTCATTTTAAAGCCCCATAAAGGATGGAAGATTTTCCTTGAAGGTGATGCGAAACATAAATGTACCCAGTAAGTTTCACAACAACATGGTGATTATATATTTTGACCCGAGGGTGGTGCAGGAGAGTTGCTGCACCAAAGGAAACCGCACAAAGCTCTGCTTCTCTGGTTGCCTAACTATTCGCCTCGTGATCCTGTGGAACTAATTCGTGTCTACTTAAAACCCTTTGTTGCAAGTTATACGTCTTCGGCCTGGAAGTCACACGTCAGCACCAGATTCATTTCGATTTTTTCATTAACAAATATTTATATTAGATGGAAATGATATATAAAATGCGTTTCCCTCACCACACCTTAACAGGGGCAATCTTGCACATGATGTTATGAGGGTTTTCCTCAGGCAAGCAGGGATCCATCGTGCTCAACCTGTACTTTGAGTTTTATTACCCCATGTGAAATGGGGTCCTGCTCTAGTGGCGGACACACAGGGTGGACATGGGAAAAGGTCAGGGGGTCACAGTAAACTAAAATGGTTAATTATCACTGGAGGATTGCAGTTGTCCATACTGGATCTGGGGAACACAGTCCTTCACACAGATGCCATTTGTAATTCCATTTTCCAAGCACATTGTTAAAGGCAAAAGCTTCCAAACGGTTGGCAAAAGCTTTTTTTTTTTATGGCTGACGATGTAGCGCCAAACAAAAGGTCCGATGTTACGACAAATCCTGAGGAATCAAGGGAACCCCGCATACCCATGTTAAAATGTGACGGCAAGGTGGCCAACAGTTGTTCAGATGAGTGGACAGACGTTTGAGTATTCGGTAGCAGGGCAAAAATAGAACCGTGTTACCAGCAGGCCCCTCGATGTCCCAGCTGGCGTCCAGTCTGACAGCTGCAGCAAGAGGCCTCAAGCGATTAGTGCATGGTACGCTGCTCTGTGATATTGTCCTTTTACATAATGTTTCAATCAAACCAGCCATGCGGCTCCGTTGCTGGTAACTGGTCCGTGCTCTGATGTCTCTGGTGCTTCGCTGGCCCCTTGGACTGAGTCCAGATCTGCTAACTCAGCCCTGTTTCGCCGGTCCCGCTGGAGACACTCGCACCTCCCACACAGTGGCCCCCTGTGTTTTATATGGTCATCCAGAGACAGGCTGCTCTCTGCTGTTTTGGCAATACTGAAACACTGAGCTGCAAGTCAGGTTTCAAAATGAGATGATGTGACGTGCAAGTGACGTCGTTGGCCACTTCTTGCTCCCCACCGACCTTGGTAAAGTGCAATATTGCGTCTTAAAAGTATAGGCCAAACGGCTATCACCACACGCGTCAATAAACCGACCAAGAGTCCACATACCTCACCACAGCACTTCAGGAATTTGTTTGAGCAACAGCCTGAAAAGAAAGGCTCTGATTTCTCTGTGCGGTGTAGGTGGTGTGAGGAAGGCGCGCAGCTCTCAGCGTTCCCCTTCAACTCCGCCCCAAGTTCTCGCCCAACTCTGAGTGAACTTTCTCCCGCGGACGCCCGTGCGTCACTCTCCCATAAACCCGGCTTGGACAGACCACAGGACCACCGCGCCATACTGCTCTTGAAACACGGACAATGGGTCGGCAGCAGCAAGGGTGGCTCGTCTGCGCGAGCCTCCTCGGGTTCGTGTCGTTGGCGCAGAGCGTTACGCGTGGGGAGCTTTTCCCCTTCGGTCCAAGCGCACGGGACGAGCTGCTGGAGGCAGGGAATGACCAGACGCACCGGCTCGAACTGGACGAGCCAGTGTTTTTTTATGATGGTACTTTCGACAGCATCTTCGTAAGTCAAAAACAAACTAAACTTTCTAGTGCGGCTTTGTCGTTTTAACACACACGCGTGGGAGTTGTGGTCAGGGTGGATGACCAACGGTCTTGCACAATTGCGCGTTCCGTAGAAAAACCCACGATCATTATTTTAAAAACGTGTTCAGTAGGCCAGTTTAACTCGCAACCTTACATAATACATACCGAATGCATCTGGGGCGGAGAATGCTCTTGAGTATTTGTTAATATTGATTTACTTATCACGGAGGCTGCTTCCCCAGATATTATCATTTTAACGTTGACACAATGACCCAAATGACACAGGCTCCTCGTTTTGCAATCTAGCCCGAACACCTCGGTGTAACTGTGAGTATCTTTTACAACTATGATACAAATCAAACAAATGTTGGAATCCTTCATTATGGCAACAATCTTGAAAAAATAGTGACTTTGGAAGTGTGTCTTTTACCTTTTAGGACAAGCTCTTCTCCTCTTCAGAGACAGTGCTGCGTCTCTCTTCTAATTGTGGTGCATTTGGGTAACATGCTCTCAGAGTGTAATAATATTCATTAACATACATGTATTATAGATATTGAAAGGCGACAAACTTACCATTTTCCAAATCGTTGTTGGTATTTGGAATAAAATCAGTTTAGTCTTTACTGGTAAGTATTCTTTGTAGTATTTCTACTTTTTATCGTCTCCTTTTGAGTGTGATTTTTATCCCACAAAGCCTGTGTGCGTATTCGCTGACCTCAAAGATCAGACTTACTGATCACTTTCCCAGCTCTATCTTCCATTTTGTCAGGAAGTTTGTGTACTGCAGATAGGTGTGCAATCGTTGGGCTCTCCGGGGGTGCTGGTGGAGCGGCAGGGGCAGGAAGTGTAGCCCGAGCCACCCAAAGTAGTAGAATAAAAATCAAAGTGGGTCAGACTGGACCGGGTTCACCTCTGATGAAACAGTCCTTCGTGGGTTGTTGTACCAGTTCCCCATTACCAACCTGAGCTTTCCATTCCAGATAAACACCAATGGTTTCGTTGCCACATCAGAGCCAACGAGCGAGTCCACATATCTTGGCAGTATGCCCCCAAAATTTGGCATGATTGCAGCTCTGCAAGGAGACCTGGACACAAGTGATGGTGTGGGAAAAGTTTTCTTCCGTCAAGACTCCAGTCCTGACGTTCTCACTCGGGCGGCCCAGTACATCCACGGGGCCTTCCCCGAGGATGGAAAAGTCGATCCCACCAACGCCGTGGTGGTCACCTGGGTTAATGTCGGCCCCCACGAACCTCCGAGGAGAGGAGATGACGCTGACAAAAAGGTGAGCGTCACAAGGTGAATTTGGGTGATCTTTTGTTTCACTTTTCATTTACTTACTGTCTGATGCTTTGTCACACAGAGAAACACCTTTCAACTGGTCATTGTGTCCCTCGACGCTGCGTCGTTCGCTATTGTCCTGTATGCAAAGGACGGCATGCAGTTTCCCTCCACGCCGATACAAGGCAGCGGTACGGTTATGCACGCTGGATTCAGTAAGGGTTTGGTCCAGGGTTTCCTGTTTTCAAGTCAGGGACCATACTACCGCACCACCACCGATGACGAGGCATCCATCAGGGCTTTGGCAGAGTAGGTCAACCAATAGTAGAAGACGGAGTAACCATTTCCTGTCATTATGTTGCTGTTTGGATAATGCCATAAAGGCACTCCCTGTAAAAGTCTCTTTTCTCCCTATAGAGAGACCAACTCTGGCGTGCAGGGTTTATGGGTGTACGAGATTGGAACCTCTCCCTATTTCACCAACGTGGCTCCAGGGGAGGTCACCGACCTGCCCACCGAGGCAACGCCAGAGGCGCCCACTGTATATAGTAACGGACAGAGTGTGCAGGACCCTCCTTATGAGTCAGAGGAGGCGCAGATCGAAGTCCAGCCAATTCAGTACCAGCCACATCAGCCTAACAACCCACAGGTCTTGGTGGTGGACGACACAGATATAAATGTAGATGGTAAGTCTACGGGAGAAGGATTGAAAGGCTTGTTTAGTCAATGAGCCGTTCCTGCCAGATTCGTACCATGTTCTTCCCTGTTTTCAGTGTTTTCATACAATGAAGGTACATGCGCAAACAGTAGGAAAAAGTGCTCCCAGTTTGCTGACTGCAGGGACCACCCCGGCGGATACTGCTGCAACTGCCGACCCGGCTTCTATGGCAATGGGATACAGTGCGTTGCAGAAGGTAACGCCCCTTTTAGTTTTTAATTGATTGTATTTTTAGAGTCGGTCTCTACTGCTTTAAAAAAACTCAGAGAAATTGGTTTGGTTAAATATGTGCCGGTGGCAGTTTCCTGTCACATTCTACGAGCGAGGATTCACATTTACAGCCCAATGTCCTGTTTATGTGACACACTTAAGACAACTTTAAAATGTAATACACATGATTATAGTCTATTTATGGTAACCCAAGGCTATGCTTAAAACATACACCAATTCATTTTGCAACTATTCAACAAGTCCATCTTTGTTCTTTTGTTATTTGAACTGTGAAGATACCAATGCCATAGAGACCTTGGGAACATTGGGGTAACCCCAATTGTCTAAGTGGATTGTTTTATCGAGGCAAACCATTAGATAGTTTAGCTAACTAACATTGCTTAAAATGTTACAGGATGCCACAGTTTTAACCGCTAAGTCTGGCTAATTTATACTTAAGCGCATTGAAATTGAAACATTAATACCAGTGACTAGTGAGTGTTTCACATAAGGATACCAAAAACCATCTCAACCTCTAGGTCGGCTTTTTAAACCTACTTTTTGAACAATTTTAAGACATTATCCAGGAAGGATCTGATACGTTCATTGTTTTTTTAGTAGCTGGCACAAGTAGAAGAAGACGGGTGAAACCCCTTCACCACATTAGAAGTTTCACTATGTTTTTTTCCATATTTAACCATCAGACTAACTTTATTCAGTATTGAATATTTGACGGGTGTTAAGCTCTGTTTTGTGGTTTGTTTTTGCAGGAAAGCCACAGCGGATGAACGGTAAAATGTTCGGAAAAGTGTATGTGGGCGACTCTGCTTCCCCGGTGGAGTTCAACAGCAACGACCTGCACTCCTACGTCGTGGTAAACGATGGCCGTTCCTACGTGGCCATCAGTGACATCACAAACAACATTGGACCTTCGCTGCTGCCGCTGTCGGCCCTCGGTGGCGGGATCGGGTGGGCGTTCGCTTTGGAGCAGCCCGGCTTCAGGAATGGCTTCAGTATTATCGGTGAGGGAAATCTTTCAACAATGAAACTTGGACAGAAGGCGGGGAGCCAAAGTTCAGCTTAAAGTTAACCTCCTCTTCTCTGTCGTCTGTAGGGGGCGAGTTCACGCGACAGGCTGAAGTGATCTTTCTGCCAGGAAACGAGAAGCTGACCATCAGGCAGGAGTTCAAAGGCATCGATGAACACGACCACCTAGTGGTGAGCACCTCCCTGGAAGGCAGGATCCCCGAGGTGCCTCGTGGCTCCAACGTGAACATCGCGCCTTATTCCGAGGTCTACCAGTACAGCAACAACTGTGAGATACAAAAAAAAAAAAAAGAGACTCATTTTGTTTGGAATAAAAATTATTTTGTAATCATAACTTAACCCTTCAGGAGACTAATGACTCGTCTAATTGCTTCTCACCTGCCAATCACACCTTCACAGTGATCACGTCCTCGTCCACTCGGAACTACGTAGTGAGCTTGCCCGACGGCTCCACTGACACCCGGACGTACCAGTGGCGTCAGACCATCACTTTCCAGAGCTGCCAGTATGGCGAGTCTTTGAGAGACATGAAACCAGCTCAGCTGCTCAGCGTGGACCAAGTCTTTGTCCTGTACAATGAAAATAATGAGCTCATCCGGTTCGCCATGAGCAACAAAATCGGGGACATCAACGGTGAGGCCATGGAGATTATTTTTGTCTTCCTGTTTTGGTCTGCGCACACTTCCTTCCTGTAGTTCAACATATAACATCCTGGCCAAGGCCTGGTTTTACTAAAAATATGTGTCTAATTGCGTCATGGCATCACATTCATTTATATTAGAATGGTAAGGCTGTCCTAAAATACACCCTTAATTCCCAGGAGGGCAGCCAGAGGAGAACCCATGTTTCACCGGAAGACACGGCTGTGACACCAACGCCGTGTGCCGAGCTGGAGAGGGAAATCAGTTCACCTGCCAGTGTTCTGTTGGCTTCAGTGGGGATGGGCGCACATGTTATGGTAAGAATCCATCACCCATGGTGCAACACCGAAAAAGGACCTTTGTTTTTTTGGGGGGCATTAAAGATTCTCACCATTAATCACACAGTCGTACAGAGCCTTCCTTCCTTCCTTCCTTCCTTCCTTCCTTCCTGGGGAACTGGGCAATTTAACCACTTAGCCGAGGGAGTATCACATGAGAGACAAAGTGTCCCCTACTGCCAGACCAAGTTAGCATATATACTGTGGTCCATGCAATATGCCGCCGTGAGTCTTTTGTATTTAAGGCCAGACAGGAAGAGCTCTGAGGCAGATACATTGAGAAGAGGAAGGAAGTATCTCAGACAGATGCTATCTTGAAACATTTGTAATTAAGAAGCCTAATCAAGCTCTCTCCTTTGATCTCCATCTGATAATGAAGGACACTGATGGGACAAACCCAAACACGATTGCTGCTATTGGCTGTTATGATGAATTAGTTCTTTTTATCAGACAATGACGAGTGCAGGGAGAATCCTCAGATCTGTGGCTCCCACGCCATCTGCAACAACCAGCCCGGGACCTTCCGCTGTGAATGTCAAGACGGTTATCAGTTTGGCGACGATGGTCAGACCTGCATGGGTGAGCCTTAGTCCATACGTCGTCACAGCGCCTCTGCGCGTATGTGTTCATCAGCTTTAGATCAAATAATACACTTCACCAGGACACTTCACATGAAAGTGTACAAGGCCGTCCTCAATATCAACTGTAACATACATTATAGGAATAGTACAGCATTTTTGCTTTCTTGCTTTAAGTTAAAAAAAGAGTTTAAAAAATGGATTACTTGATTACTTGTTGCATCTTGTAACAATAAAATAACCTTATGCCACCTGTCTCAGCCTATTTCTAGTCGTATCTTAATCATGAGAGTGGTACTGATCTGATCTACTATTTCCAACATAAGTTGAGACAAAAATGAACCACCGTGACAATATTTAACACATGTTAAACTGTACTGAGTTAACGTGACATCTGGTCATTTTGTGACTTGCCGTGATAGAGTATTTCTCTTCTCCTCAGAGCTCCGTCGACCCGTGGACGCCTGCGAAGAAGGCACCCATCACTGCGACATTTCTGAGCGCGCTCAGTGCAGCTACGCCGGAGGCTCATCGTACATCTGCTCCTGCTTGCCAGGGTTCGTAGGAGATGGAAGAACCTGCCAAGGTAATGCATAGAGACACCGGATTTATACTTTTGACCGTTTATGAGCATCATTCGATCGTTACGATAAACATATTAATAATGACTCATTATTGCATGTAATTAAACTACAGAGCTCACCGTATATTAGAAACAATTCATGTTAACACATAGCTTTGGCGTTTATTGGGATAACATTCCACTTACAGAACTTTACATGTGTTTTTGCACATTTCAGCCCATCAATTGCTGGTCGTTGTAACCATTTAAGCATCGTAGGTTTTAGGACTGATCTTAAAACGTACACAGATGTGGTTGCAGTCGAGCAGTGTACCAACTCATTTAACATGGAAAAGCAGCTGCTGTGATTCCAGACTCCAATAACAAGTTATTATCAGAGAGAATAATAAATCAGTGGCAGCCTTCACGGTGTAATTCACTACAAAATGTTTTGAAAATGTTCATTTAATGTGTGTGTAAAAAGTATTTACTAGTCAATCCATCACACGTACCGTAGGGCTCTAATTGTGAAACCATCTGTTTACAACCGGGGGAAGTGAGATTGCTCACAAAGTACTGCAGTCTGCAGTGTTTGTGTTTGAGCAGTGAAAACATGAAAAGCAGATGGTGCTCCTCCGTCGGCGTGTGGTTTTTTTGGCCGGTCCTCAGGAGCACTCATTCTTTTCATGCCTCAAGCGTGATGGCTGACCCAGCTCACAACGCACAGCCCTGGCCCGTGAAAGGACAAGACAGAACCGGACACGTGGAACTTGTTTATACGGTTTATGAATGATTATCCTGCATCTTACTCTCTCCTCACACTCTTCTCCCCCTCGACCGAAGACATCGACGAGTGTCAGCCTGGCAGGTGTCATCAGAACGCTGTGTGTTATAACACCCAGGGATCGTACACCTGCCAGTGCAGGACCGGTTACTATGGCGACGGCTTCTCCTGCTCTCCTGGTGAGTCTTCCAGGATGCCGTCACTTTTTTCACAAGCGAGTGCAACGTCGTGCTCAGACAGTGCATCGTTGTTGTGTACAGTCACACAGCTGACATTCAGCCTCTGCTACTGCTCATGCAGCATGATTCGGGGGAAACTTTCAAGGGGGTTGAGATAGTTTTGGTAGTTGTTTGGTCTAATTAGCTCCCCCGACAGAGTATATTGATGCCAGCTGGAACCTGTTTTTCCTTTTTCCCAAGCAGAGAGAACACCAACACGATGCGAGTCTCACCGAGACAGTCTCCAGGGTGTGATGGAGTTTGGTCCACGGGGCCCGCGCCCTCCCGTCGGACAGTACGTCCCCAGGTGTGACGAGAACGGTGCCTATGAACCCATGCAGTGCCACGGCGGCTCAGGACAGTGCTGGTGCGTGGACCGAAACGGGCAGGAGATCCCCGAGACTCGCTCCGGGCCGGGCAGCAGGCCAATGTGTGAGTACAGTGTCCCACGCTGTGTGTTACAAGACCAAACACGCGCGACCGTCGAGCAGCCACGGACTCCACGGCCACTGGGGTTAGCTCTCCTTCCACGCGGGTGTGATTTCTCAGCGTTGTGTCTCCGTTAGGTATCGAGCATGGCGGTGGGCCGCCGCCTGTTGGACCCACCCCTCGCCCTGACGTCCACCCCGTGCCTCAAGGAACCCACCTGCTGTTCGCCCAGAGCGGCAGGATAGAGCACATCCCATTGGAAGGTTGCGACATGAAGAAGGACAACGCCAAGGCCGTCCTCCATCTCCCTGTAAGAGTCGCTCAATTACATAACATTACATTACATCAGGCTTTTCGCTTCATGAAAATGTAAAGCAATGGTTCACTGGTTTTAAGTGTGTTCGTGAAAGACAAATACCGATTTATTCTTAGAAGATCACAACTGTGAGCGGATCTGGGCAAGGAACTGTTTCAGTGAATGTGTAAGTGGGACGATTTAGACTAGTAGGTGTACTAGTATGTGTTTGGATTTCACATTTGTGTTTGCAACATCAGCTCAGCTGCTCCCTTTGTGAAAACAACACTCAGACTGGAGCTTTGCCATTTCTGGATCTGCTTCGTGCGTTCTGCGCCTGCACTTTATTGGAGACACATGGTGATGTTCACCCGATTAACTAACACCAGTCTCACATCTTTGGAATTGCATTCTTCTAGCAGCTGGCGTGAATCCTGCTGCTCACGCTCGGTGTGTGCAGCTCTGCTGGTTTAGATTTCTGTCTAGACGTTAAAGTTAAAAAAAGAAAGACAAGCATCTGGCCCGTGTTATTTTCACCGACCTATCTTGTTTGTTGAAAGCACACTTCAAAGATTGTTGCTCGCTGACCCCTCCGCAGGAGAAGGTAATCATCGGAGTGGCCTATGACTGTGTGGAGAAAATGGTCTACTGGACCGAAATCACATCTCCCTCGATCAGCAAGGCCGGCATCCAGGGGGGCGAGCCCACTGCCGTCATCAGATCGGGTAACTCTTCTCTTTTCTACCGTTGGGAATCGGGAGGCTGTTTTTATAAGACATGGAAACTGACGTGCACGGTGGGTCCCCTCTGTAGATCTGGGCAGCCCGGAGGGTATCGCCATCGACCACTTTGGACGGACTATGTTCTGGACGGACTCGGTGAAGGATCACATCGAGGTGGCCTCGTTGGACGGGACTCAGCGTCGCGTCATCATAGACTCTGGTCTTGTCAACCCTCGCGCTATTATCGCCGACCCTCCAAACGGGTGGGTGTGGTTTCACATCAAAGTTTTTTTGCCTTTTTTGTAAGTAAACTGCAAGTGAAGGACTTTTTGAAAAACGATGTTCCAATCAAAAGGTAGACATTAAAGGGAATAGCTCACTATTCTGTGATTACAATAATATTGCCTTATATATTTTTAAACCACATAGAACTAAACTTTGTTTGTACAGTTTAAATGAGGTTTCAATGTTAGATATTAAATAGTAAACAGTGGCTACTTTACTCTTGTTACCTCAGAACAGATCCCTGCTTCTTGTCTTTATTCTAAGCTAAGCTAACCGGCGGTTAGCAACTCGGGGGCTTAGCAACCACTTTGCTATTAAGGAAACACATTTTCAGGGCAGTAAAATAATAGTATGATGGGATCACTATATGCTAAAACCTACCAGTGCAAATATCTGTTGAGTTAGTTTGATAGATTACACTTATCGTTACAGTAATCTTTACTGGGCTGATTGGAACCGCGAAGCCCCCAAGATTGAGACCTCCTACATGGACGGATCCAACAGGCGGGTGCTGGTTAAGGACGACCTGGGCTTGCCGAATGGCTTGACTTATGACTCTCAGAGCTCCCTGCTCTGCTGGGCAGACGCAGGTAATGTAGATTTCAGGCGGATGACTCATTTATGAAGTGATGTCTGGCTTCTCCTCGGCAGTAATTTCTCGCCTGCAGGCACACACAAACTGGAGTGCACCCATCCGGGCCGTGGCGACCGCCGAACGGTCATGGAGGGGCTTCGCTATCCTTTTGGAATCACGTCTTTTGGGAGGAACATCTACTACACTGACTGGCAGAGGTTCGACTTCTTCCATTGGAATTCATAGAATGAAGGATACAATCCAGCCTCATTTAGAGGTCCACTGTGCAGTGTCAGAACTCAAGGTAGAGGAAGGAGAGGTTAAGTCAGAGGTCAAAAAGCTCCCCACCCGTTAAGCACCAGCCCTTGAAGTTCTTCCAGACTTCTCTGAAGACTGTGGAGCTTTCTCTCTCCCTATTCTGTATGTTAGCCACTGCACAAATGTGGGGGTTGGGTTGTCTATTTGTGTGTTATGTGTGTGTGAGTGTGTATGCAGGGGGAGGAAGCATCCTAAAAAGTGGCAGCTGCTTGCAATTTCCCCACCGTAGCGTCCGCGAGTGACCTGCCCAGGGCCTCACTATCTTGCCACGCTGTTACATTGCTGATGGGGGAGGCACTCAAAAAGCTACCCTAACCCCAGTGATTCTTGATAGCCGTGACACAAAACACGGGGGAAGACGCGAGGCCCGCTGGGATTCGACCGGATTGCGCTAAACTCCCACGCTTATTTTGTTTACAACAGGGATGCTGTGATTGCAGTGGACCGCCATTCCGGCAAGGAGTCAGACGAGTTCCAGCCTCAGAAACGAACCAAGATATACGGGATCGCCACAGCCTACGCCCAGTGCCCGTCAGGTAAACACGGCAGACCGGAACATATATACTTCCTGTGAATTCCCCTTTAAAAAGTTTGCTCTTTGAATAGGTTCAGTGGTTGAATCATTTACGGTACTTAGCAATGGCTGAGTAAACCCTCCCACATTCCCGCAAAGAACCATTCCTAGAAATAGCTTGACCCTTGTGAATTTGGGGGCTGCCTTTGAGGCCGCCTTATTATCCATCCGTTTTACTCTTTGCAAACATAACAGCAGTTTTGCGCCCTGTGTGAAGGCCACTGAATGGAGAAAGAAGAAGTACAGCGGGAGACATTCGGCAGCTAGTACTCGTCACGAATGGGAAGGGATGGCTGATGTTACTGTGCAGCACCAGGCCCCCTTCGTCTCCTCCAGATAAGGCTGCATGCTTAATAAAGCCAGGGAATGTGGAGTCAAGGGAAAGGGGGCCTCCTACATCTGGAGTTTGCTCTGTGTTTGCTCAAAGTATGTGTATATCTGTTAAACAAAACAGAGAAGAGACGGTTTCCTGCCGTTTCTTGCTACAGTTTTGCTTACGATTTACACAAACGTCCTGGAATGTCCCGCATTAGTAAGAGGTTGTGTGTTTTGTTTTACATCCTGCAGGCCAAAACTACTGTGCCGTGAACAACGGGGGCTGCACCCACCTCTGTTTAGCGACTCCTAACGGACGCGCCTGCAAATGTCCCAACCGCGCGGTGGGGGCGGGCTGCGTGGAGAGAGACAGCGGATACTGAAAGGAGACGGTTGTGTCATGAGAGTTGACGCCGTTCGGATGTTTGACCGCAAAATTAGCAGCCGCTCAGCATTACTAAACCATAGCTGCGGAAAATACCACTGAAAACCCAGCGGTGAACTTCCTGTGCCTTTCATTGCTCGGCGTTAAGCTTGTCTGTATTCTTTTCCCCTTTCCCCTTTATGAAATCACCATTACGGAACATTGAGAATTGTAAATAAAAACACTATTACGTTGTCTTTTCCTAAGTGCACATAGACAAGAACAAGCTCAAGGGATTCATCATTTAATGTGAAATGCATCACGGCGGTGCGTGACGTCACATCGCGTCAGTCGATGGCAGCTGTGTTACACAATGGCGTGTTTGGATTAGTTTGTCTCATTGGGGTGTTATTGTGGAATAGGACGAGCGTCTGTACCAGCTGGTTGGAGGAGTTTGAATGCTTGGCAGCAAAAAGAATAAACCTTTTTTTTTTAACAATTTGGGCCCGGGTCTGTGGTACTAGTGTAATGATAGTGACACCGTGTGTTAGGTAGGGTTCATTACAAATACATATGTGGTGTTGCGCTGCGGGGTCGGTACAGCCAAAGTAAACCCCATCATGTCAAATATCTGCTGCGGTTGAACAAGTATAACGAGCAAATATCAAAATTTTAGAATATAAATTATGAGTAACTGTATTCTGTTACAATTTAAATGGATGGTATTCAGAATACAGTTATCTTGTTGAAATCAATGGATTATATGAAGTTACTTCTCTGTTTCACAAGTTTATTCACTCTCTAAAAAAGGTCAAACTCATTTCAGGTTCCGGCCAGATACTGCAACGCACACTCTAAAGGAATGAAGGCAACTTGATGCATTTCCCAGAAGCCCCAACATGAAAACGAGTACAAATTGAATTTGCGTGATAAGTCGCTGTTTATGAGTTTGAAGAGGAGCAGAGACAGAGCCAGGTCAGCGATGCTTTTCTACCCTAGAAGTTCAACAAGCAGTTAAAGTTTAAAGAAAGAGAAGGGAGAACGAGATATAACTGTGTAGTGAAACCTCTGCTTGCAGGCAGCCAACCGCCTTTCAGCGTCCCTCATTTGCGGTTTAATTTTTGTAGTACGCAGTTCCGGACTACAGACACGATAATGTGTCAGAACTCAGCCTGACACATTCAGCCAGTTGGATCGTAGGAACACACCAGAATCGGCCTGTTTAGTAAGCAGTCCTACACTTACTACCCCGGGAAACTGGATCATCATTCATTTTCACAAAGTAAAGCTAAAACATGTAACCTGCCTCCAAGTAATGGAACAAAAACACATTTGGATTCGCTCACTCGGCCAGAAAACCGAATGCTGTCGACCCAAATAGTATGACATATAAAAGGGAATCAAAATATTTGCAAGTAAATACTTGCTTTTACTGTAGCTAAACATTGTGGTTTTTGAATGACCATTTTTATGTTGGCTGATGGTTTATCTACATAATATTAATTTAGTTGTTTGTTATGTGGACGGGACAAATAACAGAAGTCAGAGGGCATGTCACCGGCAGCAGCGGGCTGAAGCACCCTGCGCCTTGTCTGCGAGGATCGTTTACCCCCCCACACCAGGAACTACAGGTAGAAATGAATAAATCAGCTTTTTGGGGTGAGTTCTTTCATCAACGAGAGAGATGAGAGGATACGATAAATGCAAGCAATCAAAAATAAAATGAACGATATTCCAGTGCGTGACCGGCATTGCGTGGGTAAAGTCATCACAGAGCCGTTGAGAGGAAAGGGGCGGTGCTACATGGAGCTGTCTTCCAGTCAGCACTGAGGGAGAATTAGCCCAACGCCTTAGCTGCTGGACGAAGGCTAGCATTAGCAGGCTTTAAATGATAGGAAACGAAGGTATGAATGAAAATTATTCTCTTTTGAATTTGCGTATTCTGCATGCATGAACGATGTTGCCATAGCGTATTATCTGCTTTTGTTTGTAAAGTCTGGTAACTATATTTTCGTTTATCTCTGCAGTCTGTTTTGACAGCTGCCTAACGTAAAGCGGTGCAACAACAGCTAACACTATGATTGTTAGCCAGATAAATATCTAAATACAACTGCAACGTTATTTCATTGAAATACTACGCAAAGCCCATTACGTTTAGTGGCTGTAAAGTTAACATAACGTTAGTATTTGGGAGATTTCAACGGTTGAAATTGATGGGCTTTCCTGCCACTCAAGCCATCAAGCTAGATACAACATTACACCACTATTGAGGTGAACTTTCAAAATAAAACATTAAGTGCAGTGTTGTTAGAGGGGCTTCAACATTCAATAAAAATGTATCAACTTTGTTGTGAAACAATTTAATTATCAGGAAAAGAGACGTGGAGGAATAAAGTTATTCCCCAAAATGATGGCTTTGTTATTTAAGATGTTAAAAAAAGGATTGTTTTTATCTCAATTATTTCTATAAATTTCATAAAATGTACTATAGTTTATATTTATAGACTTTATATTTTTGAATCATATTAATGGTGACATTTAACATGTTGGTGGACAACTCTTTGATGGTTTAAAATATAGAACTCACTTTGAAACAGAAAAGATATGTGTTGAAATGTCCCGGACACAAGCACTTCTTTCGGTGTTAGTCATTTTAAGAAATGAAAAACGTGCTGAGGTGTTATATTGAATATTTAAAAAAATAGGGGAGTGAAGACTAATTTGTATCATTCATGAACACAGTATGCTTTATCTGTTATTTAAAATGTCTACCTGCATGTTTTTGAGCAATATACGAATGTTAGAATGCGCCAATCGTTGAGTGTTTTTATGGGGGTTTCCGTCAGAATATAATCCATATTATAAATAGGCTACTGAAAAAAAATAGATGCTTTTATTTTGATATTAAAACCCCACACCGGAAATGAACTGCTTCAACCCGCTTGAACACTTTACGCAGATTAGATCTGTCCGCCTAGCTAGCCTGCTAGCCGAGTGTATCGCTCGAGCCCGTAATGTTTTGGTCACGCTTCAGTGTGTCACGATCGTCGTGTAGTTTCCGTCAGGTGAAAGTGCTCAATTTAACAACTGTCCGCACCTCACAGTGCGGCAGATACTTTGTCCGCCAAGTGTGTTACGCCAACCAACCTTTGACACTTTGCGTCTCTCTGCAGAAGCACAGTTTCAAAGTGGGCAAAGCGGGGCAGCGGATCATGGGTCTGCCATGAATGACCCGGGACAACGTTTGGGGCTTCGCTCGCCGCTCTCCTGGAGGACCAGGGAGGACACCAGAAGGGGGATCGGGTCAACCCCGACTTGCTTCACGCCCTGACTGGTGTCGGACCCGGAGGTGTGGACGACATGGCCAGTGTGCAGCAGACTGATTTGTCATACGCGTGGGGGAAGTACATGGATTGTAGGCTGCAGGGAGCGGATCTGCAGGTAGGCAGGAAGCCCGGAGTGATGCAGCCTCAACTCGGGGGGCTTTTTCAGGCCGATGGGGGATGCTTACTTTTGTCGTACAGGTCTACCAAGCAGTGCAGCAAACTCCTCCACTCCTCATACTAGCTTATTTTCATCACAATCCAGTCGCAAAATTGGCCTCGTACCGTATTGGATTTGAATAGGAAATAGGACTTAAATAGGACTTGTATAATAACGAAGGTCCACTTATTCTGGCTCACTCAATACGGACAATACGGTTTGTGTAATATTTGATTTGCGGTATTACTTTTTTTTTTTTTTTTGCATCTAGACCCGAGAGACCTTCTTTGAGCCAGCTTCTTATCATTTCAGCTGGTTAAATGACTTTTCCTATGTGTGCCCCAACTGTTCCAGTGGCCTTGAGCTGGAAGAGGACGTAGTACAATTACATAGTAAAAAAGCACATGTACATTTTGATCCTGACATTATTTTTTTTCGCAAAAACTGTTAGGGATATGTGGAGTTAAGGTAGAATAAATAACTCTTGATTCAAGTGTTTATAAATGTTTGTACTCATTAAATTAATTCAGACCCCTGAATGCGCTAGGCTGCGGATGACTGTAATTATAAGGCTTTATTTTTAGATACTGCAACAATTTCTTTACTTCAGATTGTGAGTTACTTCCCACAGACCTCTGTGTATTTTTATGAGCCAGTAAGTACAGCATGGACTCATTCAGAATGTGCCAGTTTGCCATTGTGGTTAGAGCAAGCGGTAAACAAAAAAACTAAAAGAAAATGAATTCCCTCGTTGCTCGGGACGGAGCGCCTTGAATCGGCCCAGAACTCCGCAGGACGGCGCTTCTAGAGCCAGAACTGAAACTGCTACACGCCACGAGCTTGAGACGCGCAAACAATGAGTCACTGCACGGCAATGGAGGCAGGTGTGAACCACAGATTGCTCATTATGCACGTTGTGAAGTTGCCTTTTTTGTTACAGCGTCTGGCTACGGCCTGAGTCATTGCTGGTGTTTCTGAAATCTCTGTCATGCAACTCAGGACCCCCCCAACCCCCATCCGCCCACCCTCCTCCTCCTTTAGAGTACAAACAGCCGCCAGATCACAAGACTCAGATTAGAATCACACTCACAGCCTTTACGTGGGTCTATTATTGGTGATTTATCATGTGCAAATCTGAACAGACAGACCTGCCCTAATTTGTGAAGCTAGTCATTGCTGGTATTAATAACTTCCCTTCCTCTAAAGTCTTCGCGTCGGCGAGGGTGGTGTGCGTGCAGCCGCCGCAGAGATGCTGCTCACTCGTTGTCATTCGTCACGAACACCATTAAAGCTCGAGCTGCACCGAGCCGACTCCGCCTTTCTATCAACGGCAACTTTTGGCTTTTGTTGTGACGACTTCTTTCCCGAGCTCCGTGTTTGCTCTTCCACTTGGCCGAGAGAGCAGAGGTGTAGTTCGCTGGTACCGCAGCTCTCCCTCCTGATGGAATCGGAGGTGGACACACAGCGACAGGCCAGAGTACACACATTGGTACTGTTGCACTGCTTGCAGTGGCGGCGTCTGCTCGTGGCAGTGGTCTGCTAAACAGGAAAACATGGTTACGTGGTCATGGAAACTGTCCCACGAGACACCTTCTCCTGCAGTGATGGATAAGCACAGATGCCAGCGGGAGAGGGGCGCGTGCTGCAGCCTCCCTCTCCTGCTCTTTGCCTTCTCCTGCCTGCGCTCTGTCAGCGGCGAGATACAGCAGTGTCACTTATTCACAATGACCAAAGGACAGAAACGGGAAGCCGTGGCTCATTGAGGCGTAACGCTGGTCAGTCCTTCCTCTTTGGTTAAATGCCATAACAGAAAAATTATGTGTTTTTTTTTTGGATGTCTCATCAGGGGTCGGTGTTTTTAAAGGCGAGCATTGAGAGCCTCCTCCCCCTTGCTATATATCCACCCACCATTAATGCTACTTTGACAATACCATCGATCAAACTCACTCTTTGCATTCAGTCTTTTTGCGTACTTTGCATGTAAAGTATGCAGAGTGGTTGCTTCATCGCTTCAGGTTAAAAGGATCGCTGCCGTTAAGCCTTTTCTTTCCGTTTAATCTGCAGGATCTCTTCCTTTTTGTGGAGCCCAATCTACTGCAGGGGTGTGTTTTCGGCGATGGAAGTTTGCCTCGGGCTCGCTCGCATGGCTTTTTCCCTCCCCGCCCGGGCCTCTCTGAATCTCGGTGCGCGGCGCTCATTTCCCACAGCGGTTACCTCGCCTCCAGGCGACCGGGTTTCGGTTGCTTGTGGATCGTTTCGCTCGGTTGTGAGACAACAGGATGTTTCAAAAGCTTGAATCACTTCACTTTTTCTGTCTCTTTCATACACCTCTTCTCGACTCTTGATGCCACTTTAGATTCAGTCGGTCGCACTCTCGCTGCTAACGTTAACTCTGGTTGGAGTCAGCTCCACGCACTAAAGGGATGAGCGGTCCCGTGCTTGAAACGACGCCGCCCGCCGGGGGTGGGGGGGGGATCGCGCCGGCCTCGTGAGTATCGTTGTGTAGAAGCTATGAATGTCCATGTAGGAAGAAACACTAGAACACGCCTGGTCACATGATACACCTGCGTTACTTGTTATTTACCTTCCTGGGCTCGGTTCCGTGCTTTACATTCCTTCGTGGCGAACCCTTGAATCCTTGTCTAGGTAAGATTAAAGTTGTCGAGCGAAGCATAGGGCAGAGTCTAAGGAGAGAGGGGGAACATCTCAGTCGATGGGGCTGAACAATGTGAAATGCACCATCTCTGCTGTATTTTTTGCTAAAGACTGTGTTGGGCACATCATTTCAGTGATTGCGTGCTCTCGCGTGGCATTGAGGTCAGCCGCGCGCCGTACGCCTGCTGTTGCGCTGGTCGTAATCCACACCGCAGCCGCTCGGCTCATTTGTTATTACGCAATCTTTCTTATATCTAAAGTCTGTTGTAATGCACAGCCTGAAGGCAGCGTCGTTCCACGGCTCGACAGTAATTCAGCCGATCACTTCTTGTCCGCATTTCTTATGTCCTGTGAGTAATATCTAATGCAACTTAAAAAAAAAAAAAAAAAGAAACACCCCCACTGGAGCTGTTAGAGCGCCTGACCTCAGGTGGTCGGGAGTTTCACGCCAAAAAGGTCGTCTCTTGTAATTTGCTTTACCTCAAACCAGTCACGCTACTTTTAAAAAAAAAAACTGAAAACATCAAGTGAGGTCACTTTTTTTTTTTTTAGGCCTGCTGGTCGACCCAGGCCTTGTTTCACATCTGCATTTGTAGTTCCGCCTGTTGGAACTCCCGGTGGCCGTGGTCTGCGGTGAGCCATTGCAACTGTTTGCCCCCGATGGATGAATAATTCACGTCTCCCTGCTCTGTGCGGACGCCAACCCGCCGCACAGAGCAGGGAGACATGAACTAGGCCACAATCAACTGACAATCACCAAAAAACACCCACGTGCTTTTTGGTGGTAACCTGTTGACATTTTGATTTGCATCTTGATGGTGAAAGGAAAGGAACCGTTTTTTTTTTTGGGGTGTCGTGCGAAGCCGGCGTGCGCTCTAGCTGTAGTTTTGTGAGGAAATGCGGAACGTTAGGTGCTCCTCATGACGCACATCACCCGAACGTCAAATTAGATCAGTAATGATCTCAGACCGAAACCCCCCCTCCATTGCATAACCAACGCCCCGTGTCCTCTCTCTCACGAGGACAGGATCACATCGCGCTCAGCTGCCGCTGCCAAGAAGTAGTCTACCCAATTATCCACAGAGAGATCGTGTGATGGATGAAGGCGCCTGGCTGTCGGTACTCAAACGCGTGTTTGCGTTATTATTATTATTATTATTATTATTATCATCATGTAAAGCCACCCGTCCGACAAATAAAGTGTAAGCAAATGTGTTTCCTTCTGTCCTGAAGCAAGTGTCAGCATTTTAGAGCGCCTTGTTCTGCAGCAGCATCTGACCTTTGACCTCCCGGAACCAGGAAAGGAATAATAAGTAGTAGTTGAATATTATCAAGACAAAAAAAAAAAGAGGTTTTGTTTCTTCAATTCTGTAGCGACTTAATTCTGCTTTGGCCCGGGAAACTATGTGATGGTTAAAGTATATTAAAGATATTATTCTGTCAGCAAATCCTACACAGCTTTACATACAAGTGGCAATAAATGGCATCTGTAAGAACTTGCTTCAGCCACCCATGTGGCCTGTGAGCGCGTTCATGACGGATGGATAAATAAGTAAGTTCATCAGTGCAGAGGAAAGGTCACCGCTTTCCTTTTGTTGACAGATCTGTGTTTCCCGGGCTTTGCAAACCGTTGATTTCCTTTCCGGGCCGTATTAATCAGTATTGGCAGTCTCTCCATTATCAGATGAGGCCGGCTGGTTTGTGCAGAGTGCGTCGTGATATTGGATTAGAGACTCGCAGGAAAAAACAACCGCGTTGCTGGGTGATTAGTGTGATCCTATACAGCTACGCGTCCCTTTCCCATATGGAGACCGGACGGCCCCCAGCGGACACAAACACCGGGGCCAGTCCGGCCCCTTCAGACTGCAACGCTCCTGCAAAACCCCGCCACTTGAAAAGCTTTTTTTTTTTAAAGCTTTGATTCGCTGCTGCTGTAAATAGTGGCAACAACTATCGCAAAACTCGGTTTGTCAGTTGTGACGCAGGAAGCTCGAATAACTGTTTTTTTTTTTTTAAATGACCCCGTTTTGTGTTTTTGTCACAAAGTGAATCAGACACACATGGCCGGACGTGCGCGTGTCTTTTACTGCTTGTAAAGACGACAGAAGGTCATAAAAAAAAAAACCTGTAACTGTAAACGAAGCACGCTAACTCTTAAAAGGGCTGTTTGTCATTTGCTTTCGGTTTTATTTTCAGCTTAATTGTTTTCTGTGGTGTAACGGAGACTCACCGGGGGAAGTGCACTCAATTTGAACTAGTAAATACAAGCAGTGTCATCTTTGTTGATGACTAGTTTTTTTTTTTTTTTTTTTCAAAGTAAGAATTAAAGGTGATTTGTGGAATCTCTTTTAAATTAACAGAAGTTATGGTTTTGTTTTGCACCTCAAGGTTGAATGTGTTTCTATCTTTCTTTCCTTTTGCGGATCAGCGGGAAATAATTGAGTGTTTCAACTAATGAAAGACATGTTCGTTACCGTTACAAAATGTGAGGATCAAGATGGAAAGCTGTAAAAAAAACATGCATTACGTAATGATGAGTTACCGTTTATGTCTTACTCTTAATAAAGAGATTTAAAAATGTTTTAGGCACAAGGTGAACTTGGGAACATCTTGGATTTCGGGATGTAAAAGAATAAAATCCTGATTTCCAAACTAAAACAATAAACATAATTTAAACCATTAGGTTCAAGGACCATTTAGATGTCAGACTACATATTAGTTTCTGCCTTTGACGTCTCGCGTTGAATGTGCAACCACTGACTAAAACACCCAGAACACCCAGGTGAACCCACAGGCCGCGTCGTGCCACACTGTGTTTAACAGGGCGGCTGCTGTGTGGCGTCGTTGCCTCGGTGACCCAGACGTCCCGGGTCAGTGTCTCCCTGAACGGGTCCCGGTCAGCTGATGTCCGATTAAGGCGCGCCCTGAGCTGGCTTCTCTCTTTCGATTGGCTCGTGCTCCGGACTCAGACCCCCCCCAGCGCACGTCTGAACTTGATGCGACCTTTCTTGTTTGCCCAGAAACAGGGATTCTCCGGCGCTGCTGTGCGACTTGAACGCGTAGGATGCTTCGCTGTTGTGCCAAAAGTAATGAGCTTTTGCTTCCAGCACGGATGGGCGAGTTCTTTCGAAGATAAAAAAAAAAAAGAAAATGCAATATATGGGATTGAGATCTTTTGGCTTGTGGGAACTGAACAGTCTGTTTTGGAAAGTGTGATAACAAAGGAGGTGCAGCAGAAGTGTGTCCCTACACGGCATCAGACCCGATGAATCAATAGCGGAGCAACATTTACACATAATTGGATATACCATCATATAAGATGCCTCTGTCACATAAAATCACTGAGAGCAATGCCATATAATGGGTTATCACTTGCAAGTGTCGCCCGTTTGCCATTTCAGTACCTCGTCCCGTGATGATGATGATGCTGGGTCTGATTCATTTACTCGTTTGTCTCTCGTCAGGTCAGCCTTCAGTGTCTGGAGAATTTCCTCTGTCTCTTCCACTACGCGCAGCGGCACCCCGGCAACGGCAAAGATGCGCTGAGATTCTGGTAGGTATCCTCACTGTTTAAAGCCCTCGACCGAGCAAACATCTCAGCAAGGGTCTGGTGAGGCGTGTGGACTTATTTTCATCGTTGGTCCAACTGCCAGAGGGGAGGTTGCAGACTTTATGTAATCATGGTGTATTAGCATATGGGAGTTACTGCTTAGATTTCCATAATGATGAGCACCTTTAGGGCCTCTGGTTTGTATTCTGTTCAGTTTAAATAGGTGACAAACACACACACACACACACACACACACACACACAAGGAGACAGAGACAAACACTAGAATTAAGTGAGTGCATTGGCATTCCTGAGTTACGTGTTGCCTCAACTGAGTAGTGACTCGTTTGAATGGTGTTTTGGTTAAAATGCCTGAAAAATTGTCCTTGTCGAAAGACGGGTTTAAGGCAGTTTAATGTTTCGCTCTCAGAGACACAACCCTCAAGTTGTGAATAAACAGCTGTGATCTTTTTAAATTTGACTGCCCACATTACTTTATTAGAACTAAAAATACACTCGGAATAAATATACATATATATATATTTATAGTACAACAATAAAGTAACTGTCAAATGTAATGAAAACATGACTGCTAAATCATTCATGTGCATCTTGACCTTTTAGTGCATCGAGTTGATTCTTTTGTTTCCTGTCTGAGGTTATTTAGCGATTGTTGTGTCGTTGGCTTTTCTGCTCTGTGGTTGCGTGTTCTTCAACGTCCTTTTAGAATGAATGAGAAAGTTGGAGGGAAGCGTGCATCTGATCGTCGGGTTTCATCTCTTCATGCCGATGGCGTACTAAACGCTGCATCGTGCCCGACCCTGCTCGTAGTTTGTTCCCAAAAAAAAGAAATTCCCAAAACGGCGATCACAGCGCAGAAAACAAAGACTGTTTCTGTGAATCGCGGCGAATAGCAGAGGAGGTCTCACACAGGCCACCGGGGGCTCGGCGGTATTCCCCAGGACAGCCCTCCCCCTCCCCCCCCCCTGCCATGTGACATCACATGCTTTCATGTGATACGCTGATCGGCTGCGTATCTGCAAAGCTTCCATTTGAAATTCCAATTTAATGGGATTTGTGCTGCAGTTCGTGTGAGGAGCCATGCAGATACAGCCAGTCGTGCTGGAAGGGAACATTTGGTAAGGAGTCATCTTATTTTTTTCAAAACTTAAATACTGGTTTGTAGATTTCATTAACGCAGCACTCCTCTACGCAGGATCTCATGTTGGTATTGGTTAGCGCGCAGGTTGGTGTGTCAGGCTGGAATCAGTGCCGGATGTTTTTACCTCCTGTGTAAGTGGGGCCGTCCTGTGTGGTGGACGGGGGACGGGGGACGGTTACATGTCCGTTGCATTCAGAGGAACCCGTGGTTGTGGCAGGCTCAGGCCTACCTGGAACACCCCAATCCCAAAGGAGCTGTAGTGTAGTCTTTACGAAACCGTTTGTTCCACATTTGGCATTTCCTCTCGATATGATGTTGCAAAAGTCAAACTTGATGGAAAGTTGAGTGATGGGGTCTCTGCTACTTCCTAATCCTTAATAAGCATCAAGGATCATAGGCTGAGCGTGGTCATTACGTTTTATTGAGAATGCGAACCTCCATTTACTCACATCTGTTTTTTTTTTTTTTTTAACTGACGGACATATCCACTCCTAAAAGTTACCGTCTAGACACCTGGAGGCCGTCCCCTCCGTCTCAAGAGGTCTCCTCTCTTCTGTGTTGCAGCTCGGACATGAGCGGGGCCAGTAACACCCTGGCGAGGGAGTTCCTGACCGACGTGCATCAGCTCTGCAGCGCGGTGGCGCAGAGAGCCGAGGCACGGGAGGAAGATGAGGAGGAGAGTCACATGGTGGCGCTGGGGGAGTACCTGGTCAGGGGGCGGGGCTTCCTGTTGCTCAGCACCCTGGACTCCATCATTGACCAGGTGAGGACCTTCACTCTTCGTCCTTTTGAGACCGCGTAACACAGGATGAGTGATGTAGAACATTAGACTTTCAGCTGTTGTCGCAGATGGAAAAGCCACTAATGTAGTTCAATTAAGTAAAATTCCCAGTGAGCTTTGGGCCACAGCTGTTCTTAAAATCAATTTAATAAACTATTCATGCAGCTGTTTGATATCGGCAGGACAGAAGTATATTCCCGAACATAAGCCTGTGTAACCAATGCTGCGTTGTATCTGTTTATCAAAAGGGAATTTCCTAACACTTGATAAAATAAATATAATTATGCCAAAATAATAGCATATGGTAAGATTAAAAAGCCATTTAGAGTGAATCAGTAAAACATTTAGGACATACTGTGTATTTAAAGGTTTACATGTTCACCAGATTTGACTTCACTTCATTGCCTTTTTGATGCATTGCATCAGGATACGCTTAATGCTGCATGGATGCTGCGCCTGTGGATGGCGGTGATTCTGCAGTTTGCAGATAATCACATCTTAAAGGAAACGAGCATGTTGTTTGAGCTTCTCATTGACGGGGGAAAGTTTGTTCCTACGTTTTGCTGTTTGTTGATGCTGATTGTTGGTGCAAATCCATGTAGAACACTTGACCGCAGTCGTCGTGTAACTTTTCAGAACATATCTTCATATCGGATAACATCGTTTTTGCAACAATCGCTGATGAAGATCAGGTTTCGTTAGGGTAACGAGCATTATTCTAGTTTTACAGACTCATGTGACCCAAACATAGATGGTAACTCCAGAGCGTAATAAGGCAGCGATGTATTGAGTTTATAATGTCATAAAAGTTCTTACTATTTATTATTATTATTATTATTACTGTCTCCTTATCAGGCGGCCTCTCAACCTCTGGTGTTACAGCCTGTAAGGTGGGTCATATCTAAGGAACTACAAACCTCTACAAGGCCCACAAGTGGTTTGATTTTGTGATTGATTGCAGAAAGTTGGTCTGCCCTGCTGCTATTGGATGCAGGACGTTGACGGCGGTTGACCGACCGTCAGCATAGATGATGTTTGTTTAATGCAAAGAATGGCCAGCGGCGGTGAATCTGTTGTGATTTGTTAGCTCATGTTAAATGGCGGGAGGGTCAGTGTTTATTCTGCCTTGTTCTGATTCAGCAGAGCCCGCGAGTTCATGTATTTTTGTTGTGAGTATTTTCGGGGTCTTGTAATAATTTAGTATGTGTCCCTCTCAAGGGTGAGTTGTGTAGCTGCCACACGACCCGTCCAGCGCTGCGCATAAACGATCAGACACCACGAGACCACAGCGGAGAGATCTGAGACCCGCGAGGCTTGGTGTTTCTCCTCCCTGCGTCACATGGTGTCCATGCCGAATTCAGTGAACGCACGGCCGAAGTCCTTGCAGATTTAATGCTACAGAGTGTCATAACCATAGAGCCGGACTAATTAAGTAATATTGGTATCCGGAGAATCCCCCAGCCGTGGATGCCTTTCCGTGTATTGTAAATAGTGTAAATAATATTGTTTTTTTAAAAGGTCTCCTCGGCTACAGAGGGATGGTTTGGTTACCAATTGAAGTTATTTTAGCCGCAAACAGTCCTTTCAATAAGAAGTATAAGAAGATCCTTGAAGACTTGAAGTAACAAATGCTTTATTGAATGAGATACTGTGACCAGTGTGACCCTGTGTTTGTCGTTGTGCCTCGTGTTGTTCGTACCCTTTAGCCAATTTCACGTTCTTTCATTAGATTGTCCCCTTTTTAATAGGAGCCTTCAGGACTGAATTGCAATGGATCCTCGTGCTGGTGTTTGATTACACGCTACATCTCTGTGTGTGTGTGTGTGTGTGTGTGTGTGTGTGTGTGTGTGTGTGTGTGTGTGTGTGTGTGTGTGAGAGATTTGGGAAGATAATATATCTTCATAAGTTGTGTGGTGCAGATTCACTTCTGTCCTCACGCAAGACATTCATCACACCAGCAAAATGATTCCTCGCATGAACAGTATTCCTGGGGTCCCGTTCGAACATAACACGAAGAAGAGTGTCTATGAATCATTTTGTAATGTGAACGTCAGCGATATTTGTTGATGCATGTCTTTTCACCGGCCAAGCGCTGAATGTCAGGCAGCTGTCATCTCAGGCTACATCATGGACTGAATAATTCAAAATGCAAACGCACGGCGACAACCAGATAAAAAGCCGTTTCATTTACAGTCACAGGTGCTGAGAGTCGGAGACGCACCAATCAGTCTTCCTCACTGCTCTGTGCGTACGGATACAAACGATGTTGTATTTAATCTCCTTGGTAGCCGAATGGTCACAGCCAGGGCCGGCCCGAGGCATAAGCGAACTGAGCGGCTGCCAGGGGGGCCCCAAGCTGCCGGCTCACGTGTATGCATTGACAAGCGTTGGTGATAGCTCAGATGTAAGGTGTCCGGTTAGGAAGCCCGAGATCTGGGTCAATTCCTGCCTGGCACCAGACTTTCTTTTTATCTTTTCACTTTTCTGGCTGACCGCTGCCCCTCCCCCCCCACCCTCCCCGACATGCAAGGGGAGGCGAAGGCCCGTTCAGTGCTGCAAGCAGCCCTAGTTTTATATTATAACCTCACTGTATATGTTTATAAGTTTCGCTATAACATTATAGCGTGACATTAGTGCCAATAATCTTCTAGCACAGGTGACTCTGCGTGGCAGGAGGGGGGGCCCCCAAATCAAATTCTGCTTAGGGCCCCCAAGAGGCTCGGGCCGGCACTGGTCACAGCACATGGCATGTAACTTCAATATCTCCTGTCTGATTCCACCTCGCCACCTTATTGCCTCTTTATAAACAACGATAAGGGCCATCGGTCAATGTATCGTCACTAGATATCTGTAAGTCAATGCCACAAAAAGGGACCTTGCAGAAACTGCACAACATTGAATGAACGATGAGTGCATTTTACAGCGAACGCTCTCGTGACAACATTTAATTCATACAGGAATCATGATGGAGAAGGTTGTTCTACTTAATTCACACATGAAGAAGTAGGCTCTCCTTTTTAAATTTGCATGTGATCGAGTAGGTTGTTCTTTTTAATTAACACATGATGCAGTTGGGTTTCTCTCGGCTGTGAAGTATGCCCTGGGCAGACACGGGATCCCTCAGATCTTGGAAGTCGGGTTGTCGCGTGGTCGCCACATTGTTCCCGGACACGTTTCGCCGAGGACTAATTAACGAGCAGCCTCAATTTTCACAAATAAATAACTCCTGGAATAAAACCCGCTTCTTGGAAAACCGTTGAACTCAAAGTGAAAGCAAATTGTCTTGGTAGTAAGGGACATTCGTACTGAGCCGATCCTGATGGGGAGTGTCGGGTGTGACACAGAGGGGCAGGGAATCAGTTTGTTTTGTTGCTCCCTCAGGAACTGACCTGCCGGGAGGAGCTGCTCACTTTGCTGCTGTCTCTGTTACCGCTCGTCTGGAAGATCCCCGTTCAGGAGGAGAAAGCCCCAGGTAGGCTTCCCCACCAACGGCATGCACTGATACTAACGGATGCAACGGTCGCTGCTTCATGTTAATGCTGATTTTAGGAGCACATTCCTAACACCGTGAATACCTCTTAATCCTGCGTGGTATCTAATTTTTATTTTATTACGGGGGAATTTGCTTTGCATTCGAGTTCTCTTTGATGAACAAACTACACGGTTGTTTTTTTGTTTTTTTTTCTTTCGCTGGCGAGCGACTTTTCCACAGCTTTTGTTCAATTATATATTTGCTTCCATCTTTAATCATGATTTTTCAGATCGAGCCACGTTTTGGCATTATCTTTTGTGGGTTTATGGGAAGGTAGTGAAATGTGTGCACGTTGCTTTTCAATGAATAGTGTTTACTCATTTTATATGTATTTAACTTGCAACTTAAACGGTGCAAACCGTGGATTGCGCTCATTTGGAAAAGGGATGTTTTGTGGTTTACCTTTTTAGTCAATGTCTCTATAAAGCTACATCTTACAAACACAAGCAGCCAGTCTCCCAACAGGAGAGTAGCAGGGGCTCGTGACCTCAGGATGACACTGGCATTTAGTACAGCGCTGCCGATCCGAGCTAACGTGGACCTGAGACATTTTTACTCTAATTAATTCCTACTCACTGAGTGTGTTTTTAACAAACCCAGGAGGGCTGTTGACATGTTACTCATCTTACAGAATAAAAAAGGAATAATTGAAGTATCAATTCCCGAAAATGTGACCTTCAATGTGGCACCTTTTATTAATCGTAAACTGTCACCTTAGAGCAAAAATAATAAGTATCATTGTTAATATTGTTTATGCTTATAATAGTCCAATAATACAAGTTTGTCTTGAGCTACATTTTGTATTCAGTCCATATTGCAACTGACCGGTTTCTTTTATGGTGACAGATTTCAGGCTGCCGTCCCTACTGGAGGTGTTCCTCAGCCGGGAGGTGAAGGCCGCCCCTCTCCGAGCGGGACAGAACGCCGCTCCAGATGAACAGAGCTCTTGGAAGCGATCCCGCGTCAGCAGCGGCACCTGGAAGTCGCGCCGGTCCCGCAGAACAGCGCAGAGGTACTCTGTGAAGGATGCCCGGAGGTCCCAGGTTTCCACGTCGGATTCGGAAGCCAACCCTGAAGACAAAGCGGCCCCGGGCCCCAGCGGTGCGAGGAGCCGCAGGTCTCATGGCTCCGCCATCCGGGTGAGCTGTCAGCATCACCGCTCCGAGGCCTCACAGGTAACGGCCACCGTTGCCGCGGCCGCGGAAACCATGAGTGCGTCGTACCCGCACCCCCGACCCCCGGGGTCCCAGATGGTGGACACAGAAACCCTGACGGACCCGGCTGCAATATCAATTTTCAACCGCATGGAAAACTCGCCCTTTGATCTCTGCCACGTGTTGCTTTCCCTGCTGGAGAAGGTCTGTAAGTTTGACATGAGCATCAACCACAACCCCGGCTTGGCGGTCAGTGTCGTACCTACTCTCACTGAAATCCTGACTGAGTTTGGAGACTGCTGTGGTCCGGGCGGAGGCGGTGGAGGAGGAGGAGGAGGAGGAGGAACGGGGGCAGAGGAGCTCGCTGGAGGCTGGACGGAGGAGCCCATTGCACTGGTCCAGAGGATGCTCCTGCGCACCATCCTGCACCTGATGTCGGTGGACGTGAGTCAGAGTGAAACCCTCCCAGACAGCCTGAGACGCAGCCTGACGGACCTGCTGAGAGCCACCCTCAAAATCCAGAGCTGCTTGGACCGACAGAGGGACCCGTTTGCCCCTCGGCATAAGAAGACCCTGCAGGAGGTCCAGGAGGACTTTTCATTCTCCCGCTATCGCCACAGGGCGCTTCTTCTGCCGGAGCTTCTAGAGGGAGTGCTGCAAGTGCTGCTGGGTTGCTTGCAGGCCTCCACGCCCAACCCCTTTTTCTTCAGCCAGGCGCTGGAGCTCATCCACGAGTTCGTGCAGCACCGCGGCCTGGAGCTGTTTGAGGCCACGGCGCTGCGGCTGGAGGGGCTCGGCAGGGCCTCCGAAGTGGGAGGCGAGGCTTCAGAGAGGCTACGAGGTCTCATCGCGGGAATCTTTAAGATCATCAGCGCGGTCAAGAAGGCAAAGTCGGAGCAGCTGCATCAGTCGGTGTGCGCCAGACGACGGCACCGCCGCTGTGAATATTCCCACTTCCTGCATCACCACAGGGACCTGTCGGGTCTGCCCGTGTCCGCTTTCAAGCAGGCCGCCAGGCGCAACCCTTTCGAAGAGGACGGAGACGGCAGGGACGGGGCGGACGGCGACGCGGTGCGTTACCCCGAGCGCTGCTGCTGCCTGGCTGCCTGCGCTCACCAGTGCCTGCGGCTCCTGCAGCGATTGTCCCCCAGCGGGCCGGCTGTGTTGCAGGTACTGGCGGGCGTGCAGGCTGTCGGGATCTGCTGTTGCATGGACCCTTGCTCTGTGGTGGGACCCCTGCTGCATGCCTTCAAAGCACCAGGTCTGCGCAGTTACCAGTCCCACGTTCTCAGCGTCCTGGGCAGACTGATCCTGGACCAGCTCGGCGGGGGGCAGCCCTCGGAGAGAGCCAAGCTGGCCTCCTGCAACATCTGCACTC
The DNA here is from genome assembly GCA_021346845.1 of Apeltes quadracus. NCBI lineage: Eukaryota > Metazoa > Chordata > Actinopteri > Perciformes > Gasterosteidae > Apeltes > Apeltes quadracus. Next base: position 4,586,520 of record CM037922.1, read on the forward strand.
TGGACAGCAGCCAGCTGCCAGGCCTGGAGCAGACGCTGCAGCACGGGGAACCGCCGGCCGCTTTCACCAGTCTGTGCTACCGCTCCCAGGGTATCCTGCCCTGTGGAGGGGGGGAGGAGGACATGCTGTGGAAGTGGAACGCTCTGGAGGCCTACCAGGAGCTAGTTTTTGGGGAGGACTGGCAGCTGAGTCAGCAGATAGCCGGCCATGTGTGCCACCTGACCATGCGGGGCAACGCCATAGTGCAGTGGCAGCTCTACACACACATCTTCAACCCGGTGCTGCAGAGAGGGGTGGAGCTGGCCCACCATGCCCAGCAGCTGGGGGTGTCCACTGTCTGCTCCCAGGTCTGCAGCTATCACACCCAGTGCCTGCCCGTGGAGGTGCTGCTAGTTTACCTGCAGACGTTACCCGTCCTTCTCAAATCACGGTGAGCGCGTTCACATTTTTCTCGAGTCCTATTGGTCCTCTTTGGTGTTTGGTGGTTGATTTGATCAGTTTTCCTGGTGGTATTGGGTTGCACTTATCAATTCTGCCAATAATGTTTTGAATTCTCACACACACACCAATTCTATGAGGTAGAAAGAATTGTACCTGCGAGCGCGATCTTGACTCAAGCAAATGTGCGAAAGCACAAAGCGTTTTTTTCTTCATGTGAGAGCCGGTGGGTGTTTTTGAAAAGATATTTTGGCAATTCTTTCACTCAAAAAAAAGAGTCCCCTCCTTTTTTTTTTTTTTAAATCTACCACATGAAGCGAGTATAATTTGACACCTAATCCACTTGTGCTTTGTCATTAGATCCATCTCTCCAGCTCATTGCTAATTGATACTAATCAATAATTTATTGCAGCATTGTATACTGAGTGACAGATGGCCTCTTAGTGACTGTTTATGTAACACTGTGACGAGGGCAGTAGTCTGACTGAATCAGGTGCTTGTGGTATTTGTCCAGACACATCGAATTGGTATTTTACTGTATTTGATTGAATAGGTGTATTATGGGTTGCATATTGAGACAATGAAGGCAATCTGTTTCCCAGATGTGTGAATCGGTTTTTCTGTCTATGTAGTCTTGGCTATATATATACCGGCTCCTGCCCCAATGCATGCTGGGATAGATTGAATCCCCATGCGACCCATAACAAGATCAGAGTGAATGGAAAATGGATGGATGGGGGCTTTGAGGCGGTCTGTCAGCAGTGGGTGTTTAGGTTTCCATATTAAAATTCAGAGTCTGTCATTCTGCTCTCTGAATGTCTGACTGGCATTCAAAGTCTTCACGGCCGTGGTTTTTGTAATGTGACCCTTTTTTAAAAGATTACAGAAACAATTGTTACAGTTTTTGGATAGATCTCCCTTTATTGGTAAGATTTTCCTCAAATTGTATTTGTAGACCAGAGAACAGAAGTAGTCTACGTTTCTCAGGGAGTCGACCTTTATAAGAACATATAGAGATCAGATCATTAACATCCAAATCAGCCTAAGAAAATGGCCACAGCAATACATATATTCATGTATAATAAGCTTTTAATTTTCCGCTCTACAGTCTATTTAACACATTCCTATTTTGTCTGTTTTGACACAATAGCAACGCTTAATTTAAACTTCAGGCCGCACACAAAGTTCTCGCATAAAACTTTTAACATATAAACAAAGTTTATTTATTATGGAAACCGAAAAGCAATATTTAAAACAAAGCAAGATCAAGAAAAGATGACTTGTAGGACACTTCTTCACCGTGCAGAACCATCTTAATGTACCGTTAGTCACTAAGTTAGAATACGCGGCCAATCGGTCTCAGCCTTCTTCCAAACCAAAGACGGCTGTTTGTCGCGAAGCAGAAGATTCGTCCTGATCAGAGAGCGTATTCAGCCAAATCATCTCCAGGTTCAGTAGTGAACCTTGCGCGTGAAGGACGAACTTCTCGCTATGTTCATTTCACGGCCAGAGAGTACGAGGATGGGGGACTCTTGAGGTAAATCCAGATTTGGTACCTGCAGCGTACTCAAACATTTACACCGTTTGGCCCAGCTAGCGGCAAAGCTACGTCGTACAGAATTGATTTTAAAGCATGGTGATCCTTCTTCTCAACGCTGCACATCCTCTGACCATCCAAGCTTCCTCCTCAGCTCACGCTCTGCATACAGAACGCCGCGTCTCCGCAGACGAGCGCATTAAGCATTCAGGCTAATGCAAAGTCATTGGGGTGAACTTGCACACGACTAATGATGTTCTGAAAAAAAGCAGAATTAATTAACTCTACAGTCATTTGGATGAAGACCGGAGAAAAACAGCAGCAGGGTTATTATTTATTAAATTGACACATTTCGTGCACTGAGCTCAGAGCTTTTTATCGAGCATCTGTTTCAGCTCCTTGACGTAGCGTGTAAACAATGCCACGCTGGGAGGAACGTCTTTTCATTCCCAGTCAGCACGTTTCCTCGGAGCGTTCTCTCTTACCAAGTGTGGATTTAACCTTCACTCACAGGTGGTACATTACGCCAATTTACCCTACGATGTGAGAGCGTAATCCATTGTTTATCTCCAGCTCAGTAGCTCCTGCTTAAGACACATTTAATAAAAGGAAAAGGTCAGCTTTGTTTTGCTGAAGAAACGCAAAATAACTCCCGACACGGTGTGAAGGACATGTGCGATCAGTCAAATATATGCGCAGTTTTTTTTTTATAGTTGGGACTTAAGCGTGTCGTGTCCTTTACAGTTAATTCATCATGTTAATAGAAGTTGAGTTATATATTTAAAGGAGTTGTTGTGCCTTGAGGGAAATCATATCTGCAACCCGATGGGAGGAGCTGGATTCAGTGGAAGGAGTAGTGTGACTTGGTCTCTGATTGACTAGTTTGTTGAATTGTCTGTTGAATTATAAGTTGAGCTAACTGCTGCTATTTATGTGGACTTTCCGTCATGTTACCAGTATAATTGCCCATTTTCTGTTTAATTCATTTTCTAATCTGTTTCTGCTTCAGGGTGATCAGAGACCTTTTCGTCAGTTGCAACGGGCTCAATCAGGTGACGGAGCTCGTCTACCTGGACCAGACCCGCTCTCTGGCCCTGCGGGTCTTTGAGACTCTGATAACAGGCGTCGGACGCCAGCAGGCCGACGGGGCGCTTCAGGAGCTGGAGAGCGCTGTTGCCGAGGAAACCACTGAGGCGGTCTCGGAGCCGGGCTCCCGGGGGGGCAGCGGCGGCGGCGGCGAGGGCCCGCAGAGCCTCAGCAAGTTCTACGAAGGCCTGAAGGAGGCGCGTCCCCGCCAGAAGAGGTCCCTGCCCGCGGGCAGGGACGCGGGGCGGAGACCCACCTGCGCGTCGTCAACCTCTTCTTGTGCGTGGCCTTCCTCTGCGTCAGCAAAGAGGCCGACGCCGACCGGGACTCGGCCAACGACTCCGAGGACACGTCGGGCTACGACAGCACGGCCAGCGAGCCTCTGGGCGGGCGGCTGCCCTGTCTGTCCCCGGAGTGCGTGGCCCTGCCCTCCAGGGAGCAGCTGCGCTGCGCCGCCGACGTGTGGTCGGCGTGCCGCTGGGTCTACGCGGCCAGCCCCTCGTTTCAGAGGCAGTTCGTCAGGCTCGGCGGGCTGGAGGTGTGCCCGCGCCTCGTGGCCATGGTCATCCAGAAGCTCTCCTGTAAGGCCAAGGACGGGAAAGCCAAGCGGAAGAAGGACGGGAAGGGCAAGGCCGGCGGCTCCGAGTCCGCAGCGGGCTCGCCGGCAGCGGGGGAGGCGGCTCGGGAGGCGGCCGACGCCCCCCCCGGCACTCGTCCAGCTGAGGGGAAGGCCAAAGAGCCGGCGAAGAGGCTGGAGGAAGAGTGGCAGCTACAAAGCATTCGGCTCCTTGAGGCCCTGCTGGCGATCTGTCTGCACAGCGCCAACTCCACCCTGCAGAGGATAGAGCCCGAGCTTCCTCACCAGGTACGTCGTCTAATGTCCCACTGACACATTACATCACTTGGCATTTAACGGACGCTTTTGCATTTCAACCCCATAGGGATACAAAGCAAGAAACAAAGTGAATTTTTGTCAAATAAGCCCATTAACAACTTGTTATGGATTAGATCCATTATAAGTACAAGTTTAACTTAAAACAGCAGAATCAACAACACATTTAGCAGACTTGCTTGGTTTACAGGACAGATACATGGTCCAATTTCATGGATGAAGGCCTAGTAGTCAAGATGCACACTCTGACCACATCAACCACACACACACACACACACACACACACACAAATAGCTTTGTTACGGCTCCAGTCAAACTGTTCCCTCTCCTCTGGTTTCCAGCTCCAGTCGGTGGAAGAGACTCTGCTTGAGGTGAGAGAGCAGCTCTCTCGCTCAGGCGTGGTGAACTCTGACCTTGCCGTCCCTCTGTTCGACTCCCTCCTGAGAGTGGCCCTGGCACAGGTATCATCCTGTCCTGATCCTCCTGAGGAGAAGCCAGACAGGGTGAGTCCTGCCTTGGCAGAAACTGTGAGTGACGTTACTGCACATTATTTTCGTAATATTCTCAAGTTGAGTTTTTTGAGCAGCTCGTGTGTACGGAGACCGCGTGCGTCGGACCTGCTGCACAGCCTCTTCTCTCTTAACACTAAATACTTCCTCTACTACTCTACTAACAACTTCTCTTTGTTGCTTACTCCCCTTGACGCAATGTGCTGTTGTGTCATTTGGAAAGTGACGCGCCACCCCCCCCCCCCCCCCGCTGGCCTCTGGGATCAAGCCATTCCTCTGTAATGCCCCAAAAATAGTGCAATGAGAAAAAAAAAGAGTTTCTTACTTTGTAGCCCTTTCAGCGAACTCATTGACGAAGCAGATTGTGTTCTCAGTCACCACACGCTGCCCCTCTGGCTGGACGCCTGAGCAAACTCTGAGCAGCAGCGGCGCCGTTCATTTAGCAGCAAACCGTTCAATGAAAGGACTTTTTTTCACACCGTGTCGCTAAGCAACCGTCATCTGTACTCACTAGTCACCAGTAGTGTTAATGAATAGTTCTCAAGACCAAATGTGGGTACGACCAGACCTGGAACTGCGTATAGTTTGTCTCGTGATAATGATAATAATAACTATTTGTTGTGGCTTCTGGCCGACTTCCCCGCCTGTTAGTCGATGCTTCCTCTCTCGCGGCCTCACGTGTGTTTTTTCACGAGTCTTAAAATGCCTGCTTGAGTAAGCCTGTTGCAACACCGGAGGATTTAGCCTTTCATATAATGGATTCACCTATTTCCTGGGAGCTCGGCTTTCTCAGTGAGCCCAGCAGAGCGGGATGTTCGCCGAACCGTAACGAGCGTGAGCTGTGAAGCTCCCAGGAACGACGGTTCTTTCAAATTCTCCCACTAGTGAACATCAAAGCTGCCTCATGGTATGCTGAAAGGAATAAAGGTGCATTACAGTAAGCCTCTTCTTTGAACTAGTAACTAATTCACAAACCATTGCGTTTTTGCACACATGACGACTGACTGTTCAAATCAGCTGATATTTGCCACATGACTTAAACTCTCAAACTTTTTTCCCCCCCCCTCATCACTGGTAAACCCTTTTTATGGGATGTTCATTTGCTCGATGAGTGAACCGCTTCTTGCCGCGCAGCAGATGTTTTAGTGTTAGCGTTCCTCGCCGAGGACTCCTTTTTCTAGCCGCGTTCCGGTAAGCTCTTGCGCAATCCCTTTTTCGCCAGACCATAAACTGCTTGACCGAGAGGGCGCGTTGCCGCGTTTTGATTGTGAGCGATTAGAATTAGTGACTTTGCTCTTACCCCTCTTCCTCTTTTTCTCCCTCTTCCTCTCCGTCGCTGTGTCGCCTGTCAGAAGCTCCAAGTGGTTCCGGCGGGCGATCTGTCTGAGGAGGTGGACGAGGGGCAGAGCGGCGGCGTCAAGCCCCCGGGGGAGGAGGAGGGCTACGACGCGGACAGCGAGAGCAACCCGGAGGACATGGCCAAGCAGGAGGAGGGTAGGCACGCACACACACACACACACACACACACACACACACACTCTTGTCTTGGCCTGGTTAAACGCAGCAGACTAATCTTGAGTGAGTGAGTTATTATTCAATACTGCGTTTCTTTGTACTTACTGGAGGAATTTTCTGCCGAAGAGCATCGTGTTTTTTTTTTTTTAAGAAAGCTGCCGTGTTAAACGCACATCTTTCTTAGAGTATTTTGCAATAACGAGTGGCCGCTTTTTATTGCGCAGATATGACCTAGCAGATTCAGGCCCGAGCACTTGTTTGTCGGCTCCGTCTGTCCACTCGGGTCACACCGGTTGGGAACGTGGCCTTATTGCAACCCCTTTGCTTTTTATCCCCTCTGAATACAGTCATTGTTTTTCAACTGCAGGCAGCTACACCGTGCCGCCTCATGAGCTGGATCTCGTGACTTTAAACCCCCATCAAATGGAGTTTTTAACTTCCTGTAAATGTAAAACCTTATTCTTTCCTGGAAAACAGTGAATCCTAAAGGGAGAATTGGCCGCCTTTCTGTGTATCTACAATCAGTGCTTATTGATATCTGAGGGATATCTTTCCCCAGCGCTTACTATATTGAGCCAGACAGCCCATGTCTCCCTCTGAAAAGCAGGGCCAGCTGTGCCGACGTGCACCAGGGAGCATTGTGCGTTGGTTTGCTGCGTCTGATTAAAAAAAAGTTACAAAAAAGGAATTTACAAAAAGCCAAATAAGGACAAGTTGCTAGCTCGTAAACAGAAAAATACAACCGCGAACTTTCTGAATTCAAGTTTGTCTTTTACACCGAACACACACAGGCCCTTTTTTCTTGTTAGCTCATCATAAAACACACAAAGATGACTCACCAAATTCGGCCCAAACTCCAGTGACAAATACTTGGATTAACGCCAGCCCAGGCGGTTTGTTTCACACACGTTAAACGGCCTCTCTCTCCTTGTCATTGAGCGTCCCGGTTTATTTTTGGCAAATACATAAATTAAAACGAAGCAAGCACTTCCAGCTGGTCGCTGTTGTCGAAGACTAAATTAAATATGATGCCAGTGAGTGACATGGCAGCAGCGCTTTTGTTCCAGCGTTGTGTATTTTTGTTGGCCGATGCTTGAGTGACAAGTTGCTCAATGCGTCAAAGACAACTGTGACATTGAAAAATGACAATGAAATAGAAACTGACAGTTTGCTGTGTGTGTGTGTGTGTGTCCGGTGGCTCCCTTTAGGTGCGAGGGCGGAGTCCGCCGCGCTGCTCCAGCTGTTGGCGGTGGGGGGCGGGACCCAGGGGGGCGTGCTGCTCTTCCCGGAGATCTGCACGATGGAGCTGAAGCTGCTGGCCGCCGGCTCCCCGGACCTGCAGGTCCTGAGCCATGTGCTTCACGGCCTGCTGGCGGCGGTGCGCGCAAACCACCGCAACGCCGCCCTCCTCTACGAGCAGGTCAGAACCCCCCCCCCCCCCCCCCTCCCCGCTGTTTCTTCTTTTGTGCCCCTCTTAACCGCCGCGGGAGTCTGTGTTTGTTAAGAGATATGACTGACTTGTTGTGCTGTTTCTCACAGGGAGGAGTCAAAACCATCCTCTCAGGCTTCCACAGCATCCTCAGCCAAACAGACCCCTCCTTTACAGGTTTGTTATTTCTTCTGGTTTGTTTTAGTCTAATATGACGGTGGAGGATATTATTCATGTTTGACATCTGAGGGGACTATTTTGGTTCACTGTTTTTTTTTCCTGCTGTTGGCCTTTCGACTGTGTCCTTAGGGTTCAAATGCCACTCTGTGGATATTTATAGTTATTCTTGGGAAAATTGGAACCCAATTGAAAGAAAAGTTGATTTATTTTGTATTATTATAAGTTATTGTCACGTGTCTGTGGACTTTTTTGGTCCATATCTTTTTTTGCTGAGGGGAAATCGGGCAGCGATGCTGTCTTTGCCTTTCTTGACGCATGATGCCCAAGCGAGTGAAAATTGTTTATGTAATCTGCACTTTACTGGTCTACACCCAGATTGCCAGACTGTGCTAGTGGAGCTGCTCGTTGCCATGGTGAGCCAGCGCATCACGGCGGAGGAACTGGCTCTATTGATTCGCCTCTTCCTGGAGAAGACCACACCCACTGTAAATAGCAAACTCTATCAGTCCTTCATCGGTGTACGTTCAGGGTGTTGACACTGATAGCGTATGACCACACAGTCTGCCTATTCAATGTTTTCGGCAAGAACAATGACCTATTGTAACGACACGCCTGTCACATTTTTCTCACCTCCTGGTTCTTTCGCGCTCATCAACACTTAATGCCCCCGTGGGCGCACTTCATCCTAGAAACGAGAAACGCCAACGTGTGCAGAGCAGACGTGATGCTGCGGTTTGTTACCGAGAGGCGTTTGGTGTTTAATTGGATCCGGTAGCAGACATCATTAACAACTTCCCATAAGGGAAGAGAGGGGTTTATTTTTAACTATGTGAACAAAATGTGAACAAAATGACATGTGACCTTTATTTTCCGTCTATAAATATGAGACACATAGGGGACTGCGGTTGCCACATACTATTGTTTTAACTTCGTACTGCTTTGCAGGATTTTCTATTTTAAAAAGTTTTAAGAAAAATGAATTTTGCTGCATCTTTTCAAGACTCTCAGGCTGACCTGAGTGTCGAGTGTCGAGCTCTTTTAGCTGTTTCACACTGTCAATATACTGCTGAGTAATGTGCGTATCTCTTTTTTTCTTTTACGTCGGCTTCACTTTGTTTAGCGATTGGAATCAATCAAGCGTTTCATTATCAAATCTAAAAATGACGTTTACTTTGTTGCCCCCGCAGGAGATTTTGCTAAAAGGCATCCTTCAAATCGTTGAAGCCAACGTGAACATAGAACCTCTCCACTTCTTATCCTTTCCAATAATCCTCGGGGCTCCGTCCCCGGGAGGGTCGTCCTCCGGCTCCAGACCGAACGGGGCTGCCGGAGGCAAAAGCGTTGGTTTGCTGTGGAAGGGCAAACTGTCTCCTGGGCGCAGGGACGGCGACGCCGAGTGCAGACCGAGCCACCTCCGGTCCTCTCCCTGGCACATTGCTCCCCTCCACTTGCCCCTGGTGGGGCAGAATTGCTGGCCCCACATGGCCAGCGGGTTCAGTGCTTCTATGTGGCTGAGAGTGGCAGAGCGGGAGGAGACGAATGGGGAGAAAGACAAAGGTGAGACACAGATCTTTGAATTGGACATGTTGCTGCCAGAAGTAGATAAATAGATGAACTTTTCCAAAGATTCCTTTCATCGTTTTTTTCCAGAGCGGAGTAACGCTCCTGCAGCCGAGTCCCAACACGGCCCCTCTGAGGCCGGGACGAGATCACTGGAGGAAGGTCTCATTCATATTCTCTCTATGGGCTCCAAGGCACTGATGCTTCAAGTGTGGGCAGACTTCTCCACAGGTGCCCTTACGTTCCGGTGAGCTCCAGTGCAGACTACGAGACCAGAATGGGCTGCTACTTCTCCAGTACCTGTAGTTTACGGACCATGACATTCTCTAATGTGCTGTGCTGTGCCAGGATCTGTATTGACCCAAACGATGAGATCAAAGCGGGCCTGCTGGCGCAGGCTGACTCCGGAGGGGGACTACTCGCCCCGGGCCGATGGCAGCACCTCGGCCTCACTTACGCCCAGCAGCCTGAGGGCAAGAAGAACATCCACGGCTGTGTGGCCGTCTGGGTGTGTGGCATCAGGTGAGGAACGTGTGAACGCAGGAGTGAGACTGTGGCACGTTTTTCTTTAAACTAGTGGACGTTCATCCTGATTCATAATGTGCTCTGTTTCAGGAAATGCGAGGTGTCTTTGGACTACACCCTTCCAAGAAAGTCCAGTTTATCATCGGACAGCAACAAAACCGTGTGCATGTTGGGCCACTGTGTGCCGTCCTCTGAGGATCAGAGCGGACGCTGGGCCATGGGCACAGTGCTGCTCTTCAACGGTAAGACCTCCCGTCTCCATCGGAGCGTAACCGCGGTGAAGAACACGGCTCCCAGGTCGCTCATCGTACCTCCTACATTCGCATGTGCAATCTGCTTTTAATGTTATTGCACGATTCGACCCGTTTCACCTCATTGCTGCTCCCTGGTGGTACGTCACACCGATTGCCAGCCTCTCGCCCATGAGCAGTGTGTGCTGCACGTAAACGCGCAGCCATTTCCTGTGGTGCAGTTGTGTTCTAGAATCCCAACCAGTCCGGTGGCCGTGGAAGCCTCCTGCTGGTATGGCGCGCGTGGCGTGCCGTAGATGCTCAGCATTCTCGCTGGAAGGCTAACTGAATGCTTCTCTTGTTGCGTCTTAATTGGCCGCGAATGGCTGGCCTCCGAGCGAACCGAAGCTCGGCCTCTCCGCCGCTGCAGGCGGAAGGTTTCTTCTTCGGAAAAAAAAAAGAGATTCATCAAAGTTTCACGCAGACACGAAATAAAACATCACGGTGCACCGCGGCTTCCCGCTTTGCGTCACGTCATATGTTGTTACTGCCTTGGTTATTGATCGAAGGATAGGGATCAATTAACTCGTTGGGGGAGGATGTTATGCTTCCGTAACAACAGACATTTCCAGCGTTTGCCTTGTGAGGAGATTACTTGTAATTGTAATTCTATTTGCCTTCATATTGCAGGATCTAGAATCGGATATGAGGAGGCCCTGTATCTCTACACCAGCGGGCCGGACCTCACCTCGATCATGCCCTGCAAGTACGGCAAGCCCAGTGGGACAGTCTCCAAGTTTGTTACCCTGGAAAGCCTCAAGTGTGAGCATGTGAGGGAGCTTCTGATGAAGAATAAGGACGTGGACACAACAGCTTTAGTTGTAAGTCTCGGTTTATGGTGAAGCATTAATTTAATACAAAAACATGTATTAATAGAAGGTTTTTATTGTAACTGTTGTTTCACAGAATTGAATGCATAGTAAAATACATATTTACACTGCAGGTAAACCCTGTCGATGTGCTTTGTAAGCACAGAAAATCCCTTGCATGTGTCATTGGTTATTTAATTTTGCGACGTAGGAGGTGTGTGCCGTTCCAATTAGCTGTCAATCATTTTTTTTATTGAGACTTGCCAGTTGTTTTTCCACTATTAATGCAAATGACAATGTTGATTACTGCTGATGTAATAAGGAAATGTTGCAGGATGGAGGTTTTGCCTGTAAATAATTGTGTGCCTTATGTTTTCCTGTGTAGGAGAGCTTAGCAGTAGTGTACGCTCCCAGCAGTCCCCGAGTCTACACCATCTACGAGCCTGTGATCAGACTCAAGGGTGCGGCCAAGACGGCGGTCACCCAGCGGCCCTTCAGCTCCAAGGAAGTGCACAGTGTTTCCCTCGAGCCCAACTTCCTCAGAGCGTTTCTCCCCACTGAAACGCGTGGCCTGCAGAGCGTCCTGCACAAGATCGGTGGCACGGGGAACTTTGTGTTCCTCTTTGCACAGGTGGGACGATCCGTCTTTTTAATGGAACTCTGGCTGAGTCGGTGAGGTCGTGAATCCCTGTTGTATATTTCTACAACGCTGCATGTTCTGATGGGTGTACGCCACAACAAAGCCGAACATGTTCATCATAATGTCACACCTCGATTGCATTCACTTCTGCTCGTCAATTTTGCAACTCTTTTTTTTTTTTTTTTTTTTTTTGAGACGACAAACTACACAAAGAAGGAAAGGATTAAATTCCAAGCAGTGAATAATTCCAGTTTCACAAATCTGAAGATTTTCAGATTTTTAACATTGTTAAAAAGTTATCTGAATGTTAAATTGTTAACATTGTAGCAGTGAGACTGTGAAATAATATTATTACGGTCTTTATTTGTCACATTTGACATTTGACACTTTCTTCCATCCTGTGTCCCTGTGTTCTCTTCCTCCACGCTCTCCAGACGGTGGAGCTGAGTGACTGTGAGAAGACTCAGGCCCTGGCCCTGCGGGTGCTGCTGTCTCTGTCCAGGTTCAACCATCACCGCATCCATGAAATGGACTGTTACCATGGTTACTCTATGATCCACCAGGTCCTCATCAAGTCCAAATGCACCGTGGGATATCATATGCTCAAAGTGAGTCATTGCACGAACTCTCTGCTCTTTCCAGCACCCACAAGAAACCACGTGCATGGGCTGTCGTTCCACCAATCCCATCCGGCGTGCCTCTCTGGTGACCCTGCCGTTACTTGACCCATTGGCTGTGTCCGTAATTGAGCTGTGCGATGGCCGAGCAATGAAACGGATTCTGTCCGACTTGATGAAACACAACGGTCACACAGCTTCTCTGATTGCCCGTTTCACTTTCAGCTTCCGTGCAGTATTTTATAGCTCAGAACAGCAATGATTAGTGACATTAAACACTCATAATCATTACAATGAGAACAACATGCTGTGTTCTTGTTGTTGGATTCTATTTTTTTTTTATGCTGCAAACAGAGTGCCAACTTTTGTCTGACTGGTTGACAGAGAGAACCAAAGAACCTGTAAGATCTATCAGCACTGCAGTTTAGCTGATCATTGGTGGACTGACCAATACATACAGAGCTGCTGAGGGAGCAAATGTCAGCCAAATCAGCAGTATAGCAACACCGTGGATGTGCTTCTGATGTTGTGTCCGTATTCTGTCCTTCCAGACGTTACTGGATGGATGTTTCAGTGCTCCAGTCCTCACGCTGGGGGACGATGGTCAGTTCCGTTTGGACACCGAGTCCATCGCTGTGGTCTTGGATATCAAACTGCTCTCAGACGTCCTGTTGGACTGGAAGATCTGGGCGAAGGCTGAGGTGAACTCACACGTCACAGCATCAATTATGTGTCATAACAGCAGGCGACGAATCCCAAAGTCTAATAAGAAGAGACAAAACGATACATACATGAGTAGACATGCATCTTTGCACACACAGACAGGCAGTTGAATTTGTGATAATCACTTCTTTGGAAATATGACTTTCTATTCAAACAGGTGATACATATAATGGGAATACAACTCAGGAGCAACCATTTTTACAATGTTTGCAGAAAAACACCCAGAAAAAAAGATTTGTTGTGGGTCTGATCAATCAATAAAGCCCAAATAATAAGACAATTGATCTTCAATCCGACTAAATAGATGATGAAGTCCCAATTTGTGAGTCACTGTCTGTGGCTTTCTTTCTGTCAGAGTGGAGTGTGGGAAACGCTACTTGCTGCCTTGGAGATCCTCATCAGGGTGCACCACCCTTATCAGGTCTTCAACATCCGTCAGTTCCTCAAGGCCGAGGTAGTTCACCGCTTCCTGCTCACCTGCCAGGTGTTACAGGTGGGTCGCACGATCGCAAAGGTGCTGCAATACCACACTGTCTCTTCAGAGGCCGTTGCTGCATCCACAGCATCCCGTTTGTCTTTAGGAGAATCGGGGCGAGCATCTGACCGCCATCCCGCAGGAGGTCTGTCTGTCCTTCATCAAAATCATCCAGGAGGTCCTCGGGTCGCCCCCGGACATGGACCTGCTGAAACTGATCTACAACTTCCTGCTGGCTGTTCATCCACCCACCAACACCTATGTCTGCCACACTCCATCCAGCTTCTACTTCTCACTGCACATAGGTGAGGGGGGCAGTGCCGCCGAGAGCGGCTTGTCTGTATCCAAGTGGAATTAATTGAAATGCGCTGAGCTCTGTGGATGTCTCTTTATGTGTCAGATGGGAAGCTGTACCAGGAGAAGGTGCAGACCATTATGCATCTGAGACACTCCAACAGTGGAGGAAAGTCAACCAGCAGCTCTGTGGTGTCACTCTCCCCAACTGTCTTCACTGATGTCTCCCATGAAGGTAACCGCAGTATCAACTAAATTACACAAACCTCCTGTTACAATTATTATCGTTATTATCTAACTGCGGCGCTTAACAGTAGTTTTTTTGGTTGGGATACTTGCAACAATTCCTTATGATGTACATTTTATTTATAAAGTGCTGAGTCATTATGTTCTATTCTCCAGGCCATCTCCAGGCTCCTTCCCCCGAGCAGGGAGGTGACAATCAATCATTACGTCCTCCTAGCGTGGCGCCGTCTCCGTACGCCTCCCCCCTGCTGACGCCCAGACTCGAACGCGGCGTCTCAAGCGAGGCCGGCGACGGGGACGGGCTCTCGCTCGCCACCCAGCAGGCTCTCGGCAGCACAGAGACGCTCAGGAGGGGCGGAGCCGACGAGCAGCTGCTGAGCAGCTGCGAGTCGGCCAAGACCATCTGCGACTCCAAGGACGTCGGGGAGGGAGGAGCCCCGCGCCCGCCTTCCATCAGCGTGGAGGAGGAGCGGGAGGAAGCGGCGGAGGTGAGCAGCCCGGCGGAGGGCGGCGGCGGGGCGGCGGCGGAGTCCGAGGACAGGTTCGACTGGACCGGCGACGAGACGCCGCGCCGCCCCGACAGCCTGAAAGGCATCCAGTCGTTCCAGAGGAGCCACAGCAACCTGGCCAGTCTGGGCTTGGCCTTCCCGGCTCCGAACGGCTCGCTCGCAGTCGGCCGCTGGCCCAATTCGGCCGAGCGAGGATCCATGCCGGAGGACTGGGAGAGCTACACGTACTCTCCCGGCTACGAGAGGGCGCACAGCAAGACCGAGTCCAATGACGGGTGCGTGCATGGCGGGCTCGTTAAATGAGAGCATTCAAAAGGATTTGCATGACGTTCTAACAGAAGGCTTTATGATATTAATTCATTTAGCCAATATCAAAGATTTGGGAAATCTATAAATTTCTCATGGAAACAGTTTCTTTCAAATGTCTTTTCCATGTGTGCGTCGACCACATTGCTCGATAAGGAGGATGTATTTGTATGATCTAAATACAGCGTTTGGTTATGTTAATAATCCTCCCAACTCTCTTGTTTCACATCTTAAAATAAATGTTATTTTGAGCTCTGTAGGGTTGTGGAAATTCAGCAAGCTGTATTTGCGCAGTAATTTGGCATTTAACTGCAGGCTGTGTTTCTCAGGTCCAGCACTGAGGACTGCCTGGTGCTGGTCTGCTGCGGCCTCTATGATCTTCTGAGGGGCATCTTGCTGCTGTTGCCTGACCTCATGCTTGAGGAGGTGATGGATAAACTCATCCAGCCCGACGCCCTCATTGTCCTCGTCAACCACTCGTCGCCTCTCATCCAGCAAGGTGTCATGAAGGTCGGTTTCTCTGTCCCCTTTAATGGGTCCTGAATACTGCGATGCAGAAGATCTGATATATTAGTCTGACCCAATCACACTGATTTCACTTTGAATATCTTAGAGGAGCTTTAAAGGCCCAGGGAGAAACCTTTTTACCGTCTTGCTGTTGCCCCTTTTGTTTTCATTCTTTATGAATGCTAGCAGTATTTATCATAACATTCTGCAAAAAAACTGAAGCTCTCTTGTTAATTGCTTGTGTTGACAATTCTACTAAGAAAAAAAAGATTTGCCAGCTTGTTAGCAAAGTATTCCAGTGACTCCCAACGTACTGTCATTTCATTCTGCTCCTCTGTCCAAGCTGCTGGATGCATATTTCAGCAGAGCCCACCAGGAGCAGAAAGAGAAGTTTCTGAAGAACCACGGCTTCTCCCTGCTGGCCAACCAGCTGTACGTCCACCAGGGCAGCCAGGGGCTCCTCGAATGCTTCCTGGAGATGCTGTTCGGACGGCCGGTGGGCCTGGAGGAAGAGTGAGCCCAAGAAAAAATGCAGCCTTTTTGTCCGGTGGTTTTATCCCGTTTTCTCTCTTTGACACAATTCTTCTCCTCTCTCCTTCTCTCCCAGTTTGGACCTGGAGGAAATGGAAAACATCTCACCTTTCAGAAGGCGCTGTATCATCCCAGTGTTGGGTCTCATTGAGAACTCTCTGTATGAAAACTCCTTGGTGCACAACATCCTGTGTATGCTGCTGCAGCTCCTCAACGCCTGCCCGAAGCTGGCGGACATCCTGCTGGACCACGGGCTGCTCTACGTCCTCTTCAACACCCTCTCCACCCTCAATGGCATGGAGCTCGGGTACGGCGGCGCAGAACAGAGCACCGTTCATTCCAACACTTCCATGGATTCCTGGGTTTTTTTTTCGTCTCAAGGCACAGTCCTGCTTGTCTCATGTTTTCTTGTTTTTCCTCTGCAGTATTCCCCTGAATGACTACAAGCTCCTGGTGTGTGACATCCAGCAGCTGTTGGTGGCTGTGACGATCCACTCCTGCAGCTCCTCGGGGTCCCAGTACTTCCGCATCATTGAAGACCTCATTACCTTGTTGGGTTTCATGCAGACCAGCAACATGCGGCGCACACAGGGTGAGGGCTGGATTTCAGAAAAATCAATACACATGAGAAACTTGTGTTCTGGGCGGTTTGGGGTGATATCCAGCTGTCGATGTCTGCTGCAGAATAAAAATGCATCATCTACAACTACAGTATGGAAACCTACTTGAGAAATAACTATAAATATCTCATATCTCCATCTTCCTCCAACTAAATGGTCATTTTCTTCCCTATAAATTTACCAAGTGAAACGTCCCATCTGTTCCCCTTTAGCAATTTTATTTTTTCTAATGATGTTGTGATCACAGAACCATTATAAAAGCATTGTGGCTTTGGGGTAGTTTATTTTCGGTTGTTTTTCATTTTAGTAATTATACTCGACTGTATTACTGCCTGCTCCCTGATGAATGTCACCCGTTTGTGAGGAGGGGCATGTTGTGAGATCATTAACAAAATCAACATACCCAAAATGTTATCGCAAGTCCACCTTTTCTGCTCTATTTGTGAGAAAGTTTTCTGTTACCAAGCTACAGAGAGAAAGAATTCAAGATCAACCTATGAAAATGTAACTCGTTCAGCAGCGTCTGTAGTCTAGATATTACCAACCGCACAGAGACCTGGATGAAGAAGAACGGCCTCAAAGGAAGTTTCAACCTCTTTCCATGATGGAAATCTGACTGATGCTGCGAATGGTTGATTTACTTTGACATGACCCGAGTATGTGTGGGGATTCATTCATTCATTCAGTCAGCCGTGTTTAAATTTCAATTTGCATTCAGATTAAAGCAGAAGAAGCTTTTTTTATAGGTGGACTTCCTGGGTAAATGGGAATTAAAGTAATATTGCTGAATTCCAGTTCTCTTAATTCACATTCAGTTTGTGTGATGAAGCTCGTCAGGTCCCCTTCTTGTCAAAGTTCCTTTTCTCTTCATGTTGTGTTTTTTTTCTGCTAGAGATGGCTGTGGCTTTGCAGTTCCGCGTCCTTCAGTCAGCGATCGAGTTCATAAAGACGACAGCCAATCAGGAACCTCAGAAGCTGAGCAGCTCTGTCAATACACCGAGCTCGCCACATCACGCCCTCCACCAGAAGCGCAAAAGCATCGCGGGTGAGTGTGTCGCACCGACGCGACGGCAGAGATCCGGTGTGAACTCTGTCTGCGTCGGGTTGGAATTGACCATCATGCATTTCACCTGTCTGTTTATTCATCCTCTCCTCGCCTTGATCCCAAGGTTCCATTGCCATGAAAGACTCCATTATTCCCCGCATCCCCAGACAGCACTACTGCTCCTATGGCCAGATACCCCTCTCCCCTTCCTTCAGCTTCCTGTCCCAGGACTCCCCCCTCCCCTCCCCCTCTGGAGCCCCATCCTACATGCTCCACTGTGAAGCAGGTAGCCCGGACAGCTGTCCACAGTGGAGACCGTACTCCACCCGTCATGGAGCACGTCTCCTGTTTTTTTGCTGTGAACTTACCCTCTGCCCTGCCCGCAACTGGGGCGTTAATTTGCCCGGTACCCCTTGTGCGTTACTGGTGCCTGTGTTTGCGCATGATTTAAAATACTTCACTAAATCAGTGTCAAGTATTTTAGCACAGACGACCCTTTTTGATTGGTGAATGGTTGAATCGTGAATCTTTTCTGGGTTCAACGATTCACGGGACATTTACAAAATCTAACTCTGAACTCAAAAGTAAAAAAAAAACAACAAAAAAAACAATGTGTGTTTGTGCCCTAAAGCCCCCATCGTATGTGCTTGTAGGCCGACGGCGTTTCTCTCTGGCGCAGACCGACTCCCTTCTGATGCGGATGCGCTCCGTAGCCAGTGATGAGCTCAACCAGATGATGCAGAGGAGGATGAGCCAGGAAAACCCCATCCGGGCCAGCGAGACGGAGTTTGTCCAACGGCTGCAGAGGCTCGTGGTTCTGGCCGTCAACAGACTAATTTACCACGGTAAAAAAAAAAAAAAAAAGAACCCTGTCTATTTCTCTTCTTCGCTTCACACCAGCGTGAACTGAGCTTGCTGTCTAACTTCCGGGTCTGTTCTTCCATTTCAGACGTAAGTCAGGACCTTTTTGACCTGCTGAATATCCCAGACTCTCCGGACCAACCGTTTTTGACCCCGGATCCGGGTGACCAGCCGCAGGATGAGAGCGGCTCCGCCCACGTCTCGCACTCTCCTATCCCATTCGCCCTGCCGCCTGCCAGCAAGAAAAGCTTTCAGAAAGACGTCCTGAGACTAATGACGGACGGCATCAAGATAAGCCTGGTATGCCGTCGCCGAGAGCGCTTTCTCAGCTGTGAGGTTCTGATTGGCACTTTGTGAGACCCTGGTGTTAATGGCTGCGATCCCACAGGGCAGCTCGGGTCGAGGAGGCGCGCCACACCAGCAGTGGCGAAGGATCCTGTGGTCGTGTCGGGACACTTTTCGGGTTCAGATCGGCCGCCTTCTTGTGCACACGCTCAGCCCCGCGCTGCCCCTCTCTGACAGGAAGGAGTCGCTGGAGTTTGTGTTTGATCACAGGCATTTGGACATCCTGAAGGAGAGCCTCAGCCCCGGTCTGGAGGTCAGTGGCAAGGGAATGCTTCATTAAATTAATATCTATCAGTAAGTCCAGGTGTCAACTTCAATGTTCATTCGGAGACAAATATTGGGTCCTCAAATGATCCATATGTGGCCATTTTTTTGTATTGACATTGTGTTGGGCCCAGGCAAAGCTTGTTTGCGAACTGCGTCACACACAAACAAATATTTGATTCTCTCTCTCTCTCTCTCTCTCTCTCTTTCTCTCTTTCTCAGCATGGACCAAAGTTGTCTCTATACTTGTATGAGATGCTGCACGATCACAGAGACGGCCTCACCAAAGACGAGCAGAGCGCCGTGGGTGTCTTCATGACCTCGCTCAAGCTGTGTGGCCATCGCTGCATCCCGCCCAACTCTCCACACAAGCAGGACCTGCTCAAGGCCATGAAAGAGGTGAAGTCCCACAGAGACGGGACGTTAGTTGTTAACTGCCTCACGCGTGGTAGTTCATGACTGTTGTTGTGCCGATCTGGAACGAAGGGTAGCACGTCAGGTTTTGCTTTCAGGTTCAGGCTAATGTGTCTCGCTTACTTCATTTTACAGGAAAAATTAAAGTATGAAGCAGAAGAGAAAACAAGCAAAGTGGCATGGGAAAAGAAAATGACCAACACCCAGAAGAAGTGAGTGGTTCATGTGATTGCAAGAAATGATTACCGACAATTATATCACACCTCCACTCGCGCTTCTTTTGTTCCTGTTTCTCTGCAGTCTCATCCAAAGGTTGGATGGAAAGTCCAAGGACATTTCAAAGATTGCAGCCGACATCACTCAGAATGTGTCTCTGCGACAAGGCATGGAGAGAAAAAAAGTCATCCAGCACATCAGAGGTCTCTATAAGACGGACCTCAGCGCCAGCCGGCACTGGCAGGAGCTGGTGCAACAGCTCACGCACGACCGGTAGGCGGCCATGTTTATCTGTCACAGTTTCAAACAAAGTAATAATAGTTATTTATGTGATGATGATTGAAAGCTTTGCCAAGCTTTACTAAAACACAGTTTCGAGCTGAATGCCAATTGCAGCTTGATGTTCATAAGAAACCCTACTAACATGTTGATCATATCTCTCGGTTTACTTAACCTTCGTAATTTTGTCTTTGACAAACCTACCTTTTGATAATTAGCATAAACGATTCGGGAGCAATGCATGAAAAGTGTTTTTGTTGAGCCTGAAGAGGACATCATTGTTTGTCTAAAGGTCGTGGCAGAAAAAAAACCGTCGGGGAAACAGGGAATTTGATGTTGTGTTTCAGCGCGGTTTGGTACGACCAGACCTCCTACCCAACGTCGTGGCAGCTGGATCCCACCGAAGGGCCCAACCGCGAGCGAAGGCGCTTGCAGAGATGCTACCTCACAATTCCGAACAAATACCTGCTCAAAGACAGACGCAAGTTTGAAGGTGAATGAACCCTTTTTTTCCCCTCCGGCGGCACAGCGATATTCCGCCTGGCGCTAGTGTGTCCGACTCCTTCTCGCATTCTCAATCTGACCTCCGTGTCTCGTTAAGATGCAGTTAAGCCGCCATTGTCCTTCCTGGTGGAGGATAAAACGCACTCCTCCTTCTCCTCCACCGTCAAAGACAAAGCCACCAGCGAGCCCATCAGGTAAAATGTTGTACCTTTAAATCCCTCCGAGGAGGACGGGGTGATTCTTAGAAGGCCCATTAATGCGCCGCAGCGGTGAGTGTCTCTACTTTATTCACGAGGTGCGAGACTTGCATGAGAAAACGTCTCTTTGTCCTCAAGGTTCACCAGACGGTGCATCAGCGTCGCCCCCTCCAGGGAGACGGCGGGGGAGCTGCTTCTGGGTAAGACGCTGACCGTCTCTGCACAGCTGCTCCGTGCATAATGGGCACGAACACTAAATGTGCTCTCTCTCCGAGCCGCTGCAGAGAGTTTCTCTCCCTTGTTGGTCAGATATTCAGCTCGTGTTAGTCGGCTTCTCGGCTCACCCCCCCCCCCACCCCCCCGCGGCCCCCCCCTCTGTGTTGTGTCACAGGAAAGTCTGGGATGTACTTTGTGGAGGACCACGCTGCTGACGCTCACGACAACCAGGTGAGGCCAGAGGACTGTCGGGGATTCTCGCCGGCACAAGGAGAGAGGGTCTCCCCGCCTGGCGACTCAACAGCAGATGCGTTTGTGTGTTTGGACAGAGCCTTCACGGGGAGGCCGAGGCTCCCTCTTTCTCCTGGACGTACGAGGAGATTAAGGAGGTGCACAAGCGCTGGTGGCAGCTGAGAGACAACGCCGTGGAGATATTCCTCACCAATGGCCGGACCCTGCTGATAGCCTTCGACAACGCCAAGGTGAGGCAGAGACGCGCGGCCGCTTAGAATGAAAATCGAGACGTCGAGAAGACGTCGTTGTGACTGGAAAGTTGGCCTCAGAGAACAAAAGCAGAGATTTTTTTTTTCAGTAGATGTCCCGGAGTTTCCCCTTCGTTATTACACAGAATCGAGTTGGCCCAGGTTTTATTTGAATATAAAGCTAAACAGGTGGACTGGGACCGAAATGAGAAGATGAGAGCCTACTTATGATCAAAAAGAAAGTCACGTAGCTTGAAAAAAACCTATTAAAATGTCTTTTTGGTATTCTGCCCCTTCAGCGCTCTGTGATGTTCTGTGCCTTCAGTCACGATGGTAACTACAGTACTGTCATAAAAAGCACTTCAGTAAATAACTGGAATAGTGTTATGATACGGTGGGGCGAAGGACTTTTAATTAAATCTGGGTTTTGCAGCAGGTATTTCCAATCCAGAAGAATCAAAGCAAGTCAAAGGAGAATCGTCTGTAGACTCGAAAAAAAAGCTTTTTCCGGATGAACAGGCGTAATAACTTGTAAATTAATTTCTACTTTAAACTGATATTTAACATTTTCCCGTTTTAATGTTCCAACTACTGTTGGATGGGTTGTCGTGACATTAAGTGTATTCATCCCTCGTGACCAATTTTAGGCTTTCTGGTCACGTTAGCCATTATACACCAACACGTTAGCATGATGACTCCTCCCAAGTACAACTTCCCATAGCGGCGGCCGGCCTGCATAGTCTGCAATGTGGTTAATATGTTCTGCATTTATTGATATTCAACGCTGGAGACATTTACATTGGTGAGTCAGTACTTGTTGCGCGTTTCAATGGAGAGGCGGAAAACAACTGGTGGTTGTCATTTTCTTTCTCGCCTCAGTTCCGCGACGACGTCTACCACAACATCCTGACCTCTGACCTGCCCAACCTGCTGGAGCACGGGAACATCACGGCGCTCACTCAGCTGTGGGGCTCGGGTCAGATCTCCAACTTCGAGTACCTGACGCATCTGAACAAGCACGCGGGCCGCTCCTTCAACGACCTCATGCAGTACCCGGTGTTTCCCTTCATACTGCGAGACTACACCAGCGAGAGCATCGATCTGCAGGACACAAACATCTACAGGTCAGCGGCTGTTGGAGAGCAATTTCATGTGTTTGTTCAGTTTTATGAAGAAACGAGATGTTTTAAAGATCGTTCTTTGGCACTGTAAGAATATAACTAAAGCCGCTCAAATGGATTCACGGTTAAGATTAAAAACAAGACCAATGAAGTTATTTTGACACATTGTTGCATTTATTTAACTTAGCAGGACGACATATAAATTCTCTCTGAAAACTCATGACCCTGGGATCATATCTAATGGGTCCATTTTTATTTGCCACAGCGCAACGTTCATTTCTACTTTTCTTCTGTTGTCATGCAGGAATTTAATCAAACCCATCGCAGTCCAATCCAAAGAGAAAGAAGATCGATATGTGGACAATTACAGGGTAGGGCCTGCTTCACATTTAGCGCTTGCTCCTTGAGGGCACTGGATGTTGTGATAAGGAAAGACGTGTGGGGGGGGGGGGGTCCTTTTGTGTCGCGCAGTACCTCGAGGACGAGTACAAGAAGGGCGTCCGTGAAGACGACCCCATGCCTCCCGTCCAGCCGTACCACTACGGCTCCCACTACTCCAACAGCGGCACCGTGCTGCACTTCCTGGTTCGGATGCCTCCGTTCACCAAGATGTTCCTGGCGTACCAGGGTGAGTCACACATGAGGGGTGGAAGAGAGGAAGAGGAAGCCTCCAGCTGCGTTGTCTTTTACAGTGTCTGTAGTTATTACAACATTATTACATCTGCAAACAGCTCAATCTTAGACTTGGTGTCTTGTCCGTCTGTCGTGACGCGGCGTTGCTTGGCCAATCTCGCGTCTTAGCCATAAAAGGTCACTTCATCTTCATCCTCTGATCAACTCCTTGCGCTTCCTTTGAATATATATTTTTTTCTTCTTGTCCTTCTTTCTTGTTAATTATTTTTTTTCATTTATCCGTCTCCCGCCTCTGATCCTCTTTTCATGTGGTTGTAAATGTATTCAGCCAGCGCCGTGTCTGAGGTTTTCAATCAGTTCAATCAGTTGAATCTGTAATTAGATTTTCTTTGGTCTCAATCAGACCAGAGCTTTGATATCCCGGACCGGACGTTTCACTCCATGAACACCACGTGGCGCCTGTCCTCCTTCGAGTCCATGACGGACGTCAAGGAGCTCATCCCTGAGTTTTTCTACCTCCCGGAATTCCTGGTCAACAGAGAGGGTAATTTATTTTCTATACCTTCACTCCATGCCAGCATAACGTGTTCATATACATCCATTCATTTGAAAAGTTACCAAACATTCTTGTTGTTTAATTGCCTTCACAGGTTTTGATTTTGGTGTTCGTCAAAACGGCGAGCGAGTGAATCACGTGAATTTGCCGCCATGGGCCCGCAACGACCCGCGGCTGTTCATCCTGATCCACCGGCAGGCTCTGGAGTCGGACCAGGTCTCCCAGACACTGTGCCAGTGGATCGACCTCGTGTTCGGGCTCAAGCAGAAGGGCAAAGCAGCCGTCCACGCCATCAATGTCTTCCACCCAGCTGTAAGTAGCCGCTCATTTCAAGGTTCAAACAATCGGGAAAGTCGCCTTTTTGCCGACAAAAGCCATGGTGTAATCTCCCGCAGACCTATTTTGGAATGGACGTTTCGGCCGTAGAGGACCCAGTGCAGCGACGGGCCCTGGAGACGATGATCAAAACGTACGGACAGACGCCCAGGCAGCTCTTCAACGCCTCCCACCTCAGCAGGGCCGGCCCCAAGCTCCTGATGGAGGGCGAGCTGCCGGCCGCCATGGGGCTCCTCGTTCAGCTGGCCTTCAGAGAAACCCGAGAACAGGCCAAAGAAATAGTCTGCCCGGTAATCTGCGCAGAGACACGTCGCACGTCGTCCCACGAAATGACCCGCGGCTCACCGGGCAACTTCCTCTTTCCGTCCCCCCCCCCGAACAGAGCCCGCTGCCGTGGATCAAAGGCCTGAAGTGGGGCGAGTACGTGGGCTCGCCCTCCGCTCCGGACCCGGTGGTGTGCTTCAGCCAGCCGCACGGGGAGAGATTCGGATCCCTGCTGGCTCTGCCGACACGAGCCATCTGCGGCCTGTCCCGCAACTTTTGCCTCATGATGATTTACAGCAAGGAGCAAGGTAGGGAGCCCCCCTTCCCCCCCGGCCCCCCGCACGCTGTGCACGCCGTCCCGCTGACTACACCTACTCAATGTGTCCCGTGCCCCGTAGGTGTTCGGAGCATGCACAGCACGGACATCCAGTGGTCGGCCATCTTGAGCTGGGGCTACGCGGACAACATATTGAGGCTCAAGAGCAAGCAGAGTGAACCGCCCATCAACTTCATTCAGTGTTCACAACTGCACCAGGTGACCAGTTGGAATGTTAGCAGAGCACCGGAAAGCCAAAGGCTTTACTGGTCTCCTCTCAGGGTTGCGCCCATTAAGCCGTCGGCCTCTCTCTCTCTCTCTCTCTCCCTCTCTCCCTCTCGCTCTCCCTCCTGCAGGTGACTAGCTGCGCCTGGGTGCCTGACGGCTGCCAGCTATTTACAGGGAGCAAGTGTGGAGTCATCACCGCCTACAGCAACCGTTTCACCAGCACCACGGTGGGTTTCCATGGCGACGTCCCCCTCTAACCCTTCCGCCTCCACATCAACAGCCACTGAGGTAAACTCAACGGTCCTGTTCATGGTCTCTGATGTGCGTCTTTCCACAGCCGTCGGAGATGGAGGTGGAATCCAAGGTTCACCTGTACGGACACACGGGGGAAGTCACCAGCCTGTTTGTCTGCAAACCGTACAGCATCCTCATCAGCGTCAGCCAAGACGGCACCTGCATTCTCTGGGACCTCAACAGGTGTGTGTGTGTGTGTGTGTGTGTGTGTGTGTGTGTGTGTGTGTGTGTGTGTGTGTGTGTGTGTGTGTGTGTGTGTGTGTGTGTGTGTGTGTGTGTGTGTGTGTGTGACAGCTACAAAAAGAAGAACAAGCTTTAATGATCTCTTTTTCATGCCTCTCGCTGCGTTTCTTCAGGCTCTGTTACGTCCAAAGCCTCACGGGCCACAAAAGCCCGGTAACGGCCGTGTCCGCCAGCGAGACCACGGGGGACATCGCAACGGTTTGTGACTCAGGTGAAGACCGCGCCGTCCTTTTTCAGTTTGTCGTGTCGCGTTCGCAGAGCGACACAGTGTTGACGCGAGTCGTGGCGCGCGACTGTGTGTGTGTCCAGTGGGCGGCGGGAGCGACCTGCGCCTGTGGACGGTGAACGGTGACCTGATCGGCCACGTCCACTGCAGAGAGATCATCTGCTCGGTGGCCTTCTCCAACCAGCCGGAGGGCGTGTCCGTCAACGTCATCGCCGGGGGGCTGGAGAACGGCGTCGTCAGGTGAGCCGGTTTTACACGCCTGGACGACCCAGATAAATCTGCCCTCTCGCACGTGGCCATTTTCTTTTTTTTGTTATTGACAAGAGTGTTATTTTCTTTACTTGTGAAATAAAGGCTGTGGAGCACTTGGGATTTAAAACCCGTGAGAGAGATCACCTTTTCCAAGTCGAGCAAACCCATCATCAGGTACCTCACCTATGGTTCATCGACATGGTTCTTCTTTGCTTTTTTTTTTTCCGTGACGCTGCTCGTTACTACCCGTTGAATGTGCACGTGTGATTCTGATGGATGTGCTGATGGTAATGTCCCACTCCTGTGCCTCTCAGCCTGACGTACTCGTGTGACGGCCACCACCTCTACACGGCCAACAGCGAGGGCACGGTGATGGCGTGGTGCCGGCGGGACCAGCAGCGCATGAAGCTGCCCATGTTCTACTCCTTCCTGAGCAGCTACGCCGCAGGCTGACTCCGTCTGACTCTGTTTACTACTTTACTGTTTACTTGTTGCTCAGCAAGAGAAGCCTCCTCCTCCTCCTCCTCCTCCTCCTCTTCTCTGCGCTGACAGGGGAGAGTATGTGTCAGCATGGGTTCAATCTCCCTAACTTTTAACTAAAGCCATTCCCAGCTCAGCAAACTCGACCCCAGCGGCTCCCGGCATCGTGAAGTATTTATGAAAATAGTGTTATATGTATATAAATATATATTTGTAAACATACTGAAGTGGAATGTTGCGGAGAATGGATGAGTATCTGGCTGAGGCTGCAACAGACACTTTAAACACAAAATGCATATCTGAAGGTGCGTTTGATTTGTTGAGTCGTATGTTATTTCGTTCACTGCTGTAGTTCGGTTTGTGCCGACCTTTTCCTGTTTCCTGGTAAGCTGCTATCGTCTGGCCAAAGCCGGACCCAACGTGTGAGGACCCGCGTCTCTCACCTCGCCGGCGCTCGCATTTCGCGCAGAGCGTCGTCCGACAGATTGCGCCCCCCCCGTCCGTCCCCCTCCTCCCCCGTCCCCCCGGAGCTTGGCGAGCGCATCCCGCTGCCGCTGCAGTGGCTGGGAGGGAGGGAGGGATGGAAGCAGGGAGGGAGCCCCTCCTCGCGTCTGTCACCGGGAGACGGCCCGCTCTGTGGGAGTAAGACGGCGCTCTGCTTGGCCGTCTGCCCCACTCGAGTGTCACGGCCCGGCATCGCTGAGTGGAGGGACGAGGCCTGTTGGCCTGTCTTACTGCTGCATGCTGGAAAGATGCTGACCTCCACAGTGCGTGTGTGCGTGCGGCTGTGACTTTTACTGTCGCGATGCTCCCTTTACCTTGACCGGCCTTGGCTTGAACCTGTCCGCGTGCATTGAGACACATCGGGGTTCGTGTACGTAAGAAGCACGACTGAGGTCTCTCTTTTCTTGTTGTTTCACTGACTTAAACGGTCAAATGCACTAAAAACCTTTTCACTACTTGATTTAGTTTGCTGAAATTCTGAGAAATGACCAAACGGCATCGGATGCCTGAAGCTGCAGAAGGAGCCGAGAGGAGTCTCCAGAAGGTCCCGTAGCTGAGCTAAGAGAGTGTACTGCGCGTTGAAGAGCGTCGCGCTCAGCTGACCGAGGTCACAACCGTTAGCGTTTCCTGCCGCGCTGAGGTTTACAGCTCCTTTCATAAGCTTATACACTACACTATTCAGTCCAGGAAACACTATTCACATTAAACCCTTAACCCATCCGTGGGTCCATGCATATATTCTTTACATTCCCACTTTTCCTGTGATATCTTTAGTTTGTCTGTATAATGTTTGTCAAATGTTAGCCCTTTTTTATCAGCTACCATTTAGTTCTAGTGGAGACAATGACGTGTCGTCTCTACATGAGATGATTTTTGTTTTAATTCTTCCTCAAAAAAGCAATATCAGACACGCAATAAGTAATTTCCGTCGTGTTTTGTATAAAGTTTGTCTTAACACGGCTGTGAAGACGATGCTTGGCTTGTGTTTTAACTGCATTGAGATTTCTGTGATGAAAAATTGACGTCTTAAATTTCACACCTGGTGTTTGACGTGTTTACAAGAAAGGGAATATTGCTTTTTAATATCATGACGTCATTCCTTTTGTGTTGTTGTTGTAACTTGTGTTTTCCTTCTCAGCCCACCAGGACCCTTGCGTGCAGCATCAAGCCTGTGCAGGATATGATGTTCATGTTTCTTTACCGTGTTTCTTGCATTCAAGTGTACATTTCCTCCTTGAAATATAAAAAAAGGTATGAAATCAACAGACTTTTCTCTTCTCCAACACCTTCACGTGAGGTTGTGTAAATGTTTCCACCCGTTTGTTGGGAAAGTGTGAAAGAGGCGAGAGGAGAATGATTAAAATGAGGATGTTTTTCAAGGAAATCTATGTGTTTCTGTTGATATCTAGCTATAATTTACGGTCAATTGTCTTGATTTCCAAATGTGTCATTTAATTGACCTCTCCTCGCTAGTTTTGCATCGTGGATTGAAGTTCTGAAAGGACATGTTTTATGTTTATTTTTGTTTGTATATATCTGTGCGTGTGTGTGTGTGTGTGTGTATGGA
This sequence comes from Apeltes quadracus, assembly GCA_021346845.1. Taxonomy (NCBI): domain Eukaryota; kingdom Metazoa; phylum Chordata; class Actinopteri; order Perciformes; family Gasterosteidae; genus Apeltes; species Apeltes quadracus. The sequence goes on from CM037922.1 coordinate 4,614,601, forward strand.
CAAACAAAGTTATGAGTATTATATATATATATATATATATATATATATATCTATATATATCTATATATAAATATTTAAAGAGATATGACAACATCTTGTGGTTTTGTCTTATTTCTGGGGTGTTTTCAGAGTCAACGCGGTTAGAAGAACGCCAAGGTCAAACTGCACACATTAGATCCTAAACTTTGTCTGGATGCAAATGCCTCTAACAAGCAGTGTTGTTGTGGATGAGGCCCAGCAGTTGCTATGGGTGATGAGGGTGGGGACGAGGGGGGGGGAGGCGGTGATGTCAAAGCTGATGTAAAAATGAAACGGGGAAGCCTGCAGATCTTAGGTACCGTCTGCAATAATAAAGCAAATTTAGAAAGATAAAAAAAAAAGCAAATGCTAATCCCACCAAAGGTCTTCCTCGGTGCGTCTGAGGCGCTTTGCATCGTAAAAAGAAGAAAAAAAAACCCGCATCCGGGCTCGTTGGTGCTGAAGCTGCGGCTCCGCCGATCGAGTGCTTCTGCCCCACAGCTCGCATCTGCTCGTCATTCAGAGGTTTCCCCCCCTGCTGCATGCGTAACATCTCGCGGAGTCCAGCCGTGGTGCTCAACCAACACCTCGCCGCTCGGGTCTCATCTTCCCACACGGAATAACACGCACGACTCCACGCAGCGACGCGACGCGCCGAGGCGAAACCACACCGCCAGGATTCACCTCCCCGGGTCCAGCGCCGACCGAAACCAGGCTGGGATTTCCTCCTATCATTTGATATTTGACAGATCCTCTTTATTTATTTTTCTCTCTCGCGCGCGCGTGTGTGTGTGTGTTGGGTGGAGTCAACCCGGAATTCTCCAAATTGGAAAAAGCATCGGCATATTTCAGGTAGGTGGGCGGCTGTTGCCTCCATTAATCCGCCGGTAGTCGATCAACGCAGCGAACCATCAAAAGGTTTTATTTATTTATTTATTTATTTCCTTCATGCAAAAATAATGTGATTGCTTGTTTGTTTGTTTTTTTTTTGTTTTTTTCTCGTGATGTGTGGGTTGCCGTCTTGTGCCGTGACCAGGCCCGCACAGCTCGCACGGCGTGTCCAAAACGCATAACCCCCCTTTTTAGAAGCAAGATCTCGCCCATATTCAACAATGGGCATCGTTACATTCAGATAACGCGGCGAAGAGCCCGTTAAAGCCCCCCGGCGGGGCGGTGCGCTCGTATAAGGATGGGCGACTCCGAGGGAAACCTCAACGCGAAAGGCCCGATAGCTCTAAATTGGCCTTAGAGCCACGAAGGGTGGGATTAGAAAAAAAAAATGAATGAAAGCTTTTTGCGTCCTCCTTTGCAGAACATCTGCCCGATGGAATCCGTGCGAATGCGGTTAAATTCGACTTCGAAATCGAATAAAAACGCAAAAAAATCGGTCCAGGAAAAAGCCCCACAAAGAGTGAAGTGATTCAACAGCACCCCACCTCAGTCAAATGCTCCATATTTTCATGCACATCATTACAAAACACATCTGTGGTCAGGTGCCATTGGCTTACTGCGGTGGCTCTCACACTGGGACATTTCAGGAGCGAGGGAGGGGGGGGGGGGGGGGTCAAGAGGCCTAAAATGAGACCAACATCGGGTCATTAGGATGCACATTGAGGAATGCACAGAAAGCCTGATTGCAACGGGGCAGATTTAATCACTGCAGTTGCACTGATGCCCACTATGGAGAAAGTTGAGTGTCCTTCTCCAATTTGCTGGTGCCGGAGGAGGGAAAGTTGCTGGTCTGCTCCCCTTGGAGTGGTCCTGGAAACTGATAATTCAAAGTAAATAAGTCAACACAAACCAGTAAATGTGTGCATGGGTGCCCTTGAGCAAATAAGAGCAACCTGACCAAATGACAAAAACAAATAAAAGAATCATGCACAATAAGCCCTGAATGTAGTAAAGAAAAATAGCCGCTGTCCAGCTGCTACCTTTTTGAGCTCTTTCTTCAGATAAAATGGAGCTCGGCTGCTGTAAAACAGATTCCCTCAGACAAAATGGGTCCTTTAAACAAAAAGCTTGTGGCATAGAATGGCTGCTCCAAGGGGATGGGGGGGGGGGGGGGGTAGAAACACCGCCAGGGGGATGCTGCTTTGTGTATTAAACGTGATGTTCATTGACTCTACGTGTCCCCCTTTTTTGTGCCTGCGTTTGGTGTCACAGGAGCACCATGAAGGACGGTATCGCAAACAACAGCACGGCCAGCATCTCCCAAGCCAGGAAAGCTGTGGAGCAGCTGAAGATGGAGGCCTGCATGGATAGGATAAAGGTACAGTTTTCTTCTTTGTTTTCCTTTGTGCCTTTGAGCAAATATTTGCACGTGTTTCTATTCGATCCACTACGCAACGCTCCGGAAACGAATCTGGCTGGTTATTGCCACTCTGTGCAGCGACATGCTTTGTTGGGTATGTGTATTAATGTGATTACCATGATAAACATCTGTGTGTATATCTAACCCCCATTGAGTTAGACACATTGAGTGTTTGGAGCTGTACAATATCCTCTTGATGAGTGACGGTCTTCGGCTCCCAGCAGGCATTTCATTTTTAATCAATTTAAGGTCCGAACAAAGCACAAGAAAAGGGTCTCCTTTAGAATTGGAAACATTATCCAAGTGCCTGCCGCGGCTTAATGGTTTGGCGAACAATAAAGTTGAAGCATTCGTTGAGCATGGCTCATACACACTGATCATCATCCTTCAATTGAGACACTATTCAGTCCACTATTTAGTATTTGATAACAACTACAGTGCCCAACCATTTTTGGCAAAATCCCAAACTACTGCTAGTACACAGACTGTTTTATTTGCTTAGGTGGCCAAATGCTTTAACCTCAAGCCATCGTCCCCTCTGTGACAATAGTACTTCCTGCCATTTTGCCAATTCAAACCTTCAAATTAAAATATTTGACAATTTGGGATGCAGCCTGGTTTGCAAGACCCCCCCAAAAAAGTGTGCGCCAATCTCATGTCCAAAGGTAAATCTTAAGCTGCTGGCAGAAACCACTTAGCTTAGCTTAGCTTAGCACAACGGCTGTAAGCAGGGGGAAACAGCTGGCATGGCTCTGAGCTCTATTAGTACCTCAAATCTCAATACCATGTCATATCTCAATACATACGGTTGGTTGGAGGTAAGAATTCAGTTTTTGTACAAATTGAACGAACAACGTATGGCAGTGTTTTTATAAACACAGAGCTTGGAAGGGGAATTGTGTGTTCATCCTAAGCTAAGTTAGCTGCTGCTCTCTGCAGCTCCATATTTACTGACAAGTGAGATGAGGGAGTGGTATTGTCACTCTCTATTTTCCCAAATTTTCCCAAATGCAGAATCACACCGAATCCATTTGACAGAAACTCTAGGCACGGTCCTGATACTCATGTCTGATACTGTGCACGATTTGCCATCTCAGTGCGTTTTGACTGCATTAACTCTTCTATTGGTGGGGCTGAAACAGTAGCAGTGATTATTCACCATCACTTTGTATCCGTCCTCATGAGGTTGACGCTTTAAAATGGAGCTGTTCTTTTTTTTAAACCATCAAAACTGACAAAGCAGAACCACTATAATGCTCAATATCATATTTTATATTCCACCCATCATTCCTCCATGTCGCAACCTTGAGCCTAAATTTGAACTTGCTCATCAACAGTTTGGACAGAGATTAAGGTGTGTTGTGCTTGTAGCAGCTTGTAGCCTTCAGCCTGCAGCATAGAGCTGAGATAAGCAGCAAGCTGCAGAGGTCTGGTGAGCTCGTATTCTTTCAAAATCCTCACCGCAGGCTTTATTTTCATTTCTTCATTCAACCCTGACCCAAGTGACACGACTGGAGGCAATTTATCAGACTTCATGGAGCTCTCTCTGAATCCTCCAACAAGATTAATAGAACATTTCTTTTCACTTGGTCATGAGGAGAATCCCCGTAATATAACAGTTTATGTTTCCCAGCTCAGCGTGCAGCGGCTTCTTCTGACAGTCGTCACGTAAAGGATCAAGCCCCAGCGTTGCCACCTCCATGTCATAGTTCATCCACTGTGAACGCCGGGAGACCCGTGTAGCACCAATGTGGTAAACGTGAGGGACGAACCCAGAGGCATGCCCGGGCCCCTGTGACGGTTTTCCACCCATTTGGGTCATCTTCTCTGAGTGTGGTCACAGATTGTCCTTTGTTAACACTCATGCAGGCTTCTTCTAAACTGTCATTGGCAGTGAGGTCTTTGGTTCAAATTACCTTTTGCAGCAAAGGAAACGTGGACATTCAAATTTTCCTCTTGTGTATAATAATCCTAATCCTGATACCCATGAGCTCCAGCTGCTCCGTCCGCTCAGTGCTCATACAGCATGTTCATAGAGTATTTGCCCTCATCAATCACATCTGGTCCACGCCATTTTCATTGATACAGGAATGTCACAAGAGAAATATAAATAACCTTGAGACACAAAACATACAGTATTACAACCAAGACAATACGTTATTTCATTATAGCCTATAAATTCATAAAAATGGTTTATATTATGTTTTTAAGCTCTAAACATAACTTGCTTTAACAGTAGAATTGCGTAAAATCACATTAATACTGCCGCTAATCCATCAAAATGTGTGTTTTGAAAGCATGACATGTTCAGTTGTATTTTTTTCATAAATAATTGTTATTTAATCTTAATAATAACGCAACATTATTATATTCATATTCTATTGTATATGCGCTAGATCATATTTATTCTTTATGGTTCTTTATTGAACAGGGCTCCACTTCTTGTGGCTGCAACTTGCAAGTTGTTGATTTCTCTGCTGCTTGCGATTCTTCTCAGACCAACTTGAGAAGTGTTTGAGTTTAGACCAGGACGGATGCTACGCTCACATATCACACTGTAACAACGCACTGGAAGAAATGATCACGCTAGCCCTCTACATGGAAGTCAGAGTCCGATGTGGTGAACAGAATTCCAGCAGTGTCAACAAAACGACTCCAAAGTAAAACCGTAACGTGATTACATTAAAAGGAAATCCAATAACAACTAGCACACTTTATTGACTCCATTTTAAGATGTTTGGCCTGACCTGACTCAGCTATTTCCAGAGGAGCTGTTCACATTTAGCTGTTTTACTGTCTTGGCATTGATGCTCTTTTTACAGCATCAGACTGTTGCAGTGTTAATGCTGATTTTTTTTTGTCAGACGTTATACATTTACACGTTATGTTCAGGCATCAGGCCAGATCTCGGGATTCACATAACCAAAAGCACAGGTGTGAAAGGAACAATTGCAATACAATTTGATTTGCGTTTTTAGTGGTGACAGCCATTGTGACAACGGAATATCAAAGAATATCAATCAGTTTTCTTTCATGCCGTTTATCCTTAAAGGTGTTTATTAGCATTCATAAAAACTAAAAATGTGTGCAAGACAAACCAACTTCCTATCTCCATAGTGCTGCTGAAGTGTAAATGATAAAAGGTGCTGTGCTGAATGAGTGGAGCAATGTTCAGATCACATTGGGTCTGAATAGGTTTGACTTTCAATTTCATTGTCACCTCAGCCTTTAATAGAACAAGACACAGCAGACTTGTATTTAAATTCATCTTAAATGTCAGATCTGATTTTTATCTCAAAGGCTTTCACTCAGCTCCATTGTGGGTCTGACAAATATTTAAGATAAGATTTTCATCGCCTTTGCATTTACTTAGCAAGATTAGGCACAACTACAATTAATAAGAAGCAAAGTTAAGAACAACCTTTTTTTCTTTGCTTCAGAGGCACATTTGAATTAATTTAATGAGTTTGTTTAATCAGACTAACTTCTTTGCTTCAGCGGTCAAATATTTTCCCTCGGCTCGTGGCCGCAGAAAAAAACCTCAGGCCTTAGGCAACTACAAATATATATTATATACAGTGTTTAAATGGGAGGTTATAAAATAGCGAAGGCTGGGAGGGTTATTGGGTCCATCTAAGAACGATTTTGGCAGGATCAGCAGGATGTCACAGCCGCATCAGAGCTTTTGATTGATTGAAAGGTAGGCAGCTGTTTGTGCTTCAACAACCACTTCCAAGTTCTTCTTCAACTCTTCTCAACTGCCTTAAAAAAAAGAGCCACTGAAAGTAGAACGAGGCTGCAAAATGAAAACACAGAAAATCGCCAAGAAAGACGAGGAAACGGAGGGTGGGCCACGTTTGTCCATCCCTTAAATCCCTTAAATGGAATTGAGGGATCTGATGAAGGAGATAGTGTATCAGTGACAAGAGGAGTCTGTGTTGCTGCTGATTGAGGGAACACTACATTCTCATTAATTGCTCAATCAGCTAAGGGAATGTGATCTGTGCTAATTAGAAGGACTCTACTTCCATCACAGGGCTGCAGTGTAATTACAGTCCGTCTGGGCTGAATGACACACTGTGCAATGCCACGTTTTCTCCTGTGGGGCTTCTGTTCTCTGCAGAAACTTTGCCTGCAGTTACATGATGCTATAACTATTCAATTATGCAAAGAAATGCGAGACATAATGTGGTATTTATTCTTAAATGTGTCTCTAAAGGTTAAAGAATGCGGCTGCATGTCTTTTTTTCCCCTGTATTTTACCAAACATCAAATTCCACAAAAACATCAAAACTAGCAATTGCTCTAACTGCAAAGTATTCCATGTGTAGCAAACCCTCATTCTTTCTGCTCCCCATTGATGTACAAACCCTTCAGTGTGTTGCACCTGATACACTGCTATAATGAGATGCACAATAATTTACAGCTGAGTAACATTTATTAGAAACAACAATGGCAGCAATGTCTTTTCAAAAGGCAATGTATGTATTTGAGAGCTCTTCTGTACAATTTATATCTTCAGTAGGGGACAGAAGTCAGAGAATTGAGGGACTGACTAACCTTGATTTGATGGTCTTTTCGTGGGATTTGTTAACTATAAGAAAAACAGATGACCCCATTCTTAAAGTTCCTTTTTAAAATACAGACATATCTCCCAAACAACCCTTAAGACATCTTACTGTCAAAATGAAACTGTAATAATCCGCCGTGCAAAGCTGGATGAAGGGTTGTGTGCGTTTGAGCAGCAGTGGAAGAGCTGAAAAGGCGCACGGGGGATCAGATGCTGACCTCAACCAACGAAATGGAAACACAGACAACATGCAGTTTCTGAGGAAAAAAAGAGACGTGTGACATTCATCCAGAATTGGGACCTCTCTCAAGGTTTAGCAACACAAACATTATCACAGAGAACAAATACACAAAGAGTTACAGACCAGCGGGAACTTCAGTCGCACAATCCGTCTTCGGTACTCCATGCTTCATTCACCTCGCAAAATGAATCTATAAAAGGTTTACATTCAACCGATGAAGAAAATTGCAAGAGAAAAATATACGGCCCTCCAACAATAGAGACCAACTTTTCAAAATGCCCTTTCCAAACTACAATAATGAAGCCGTGGTAGTGATGTGTCTCTCAACAGGAGATGCCGGTCAATAGTTGTTTGTGCAGCTCTTCAACAAGTTGTTGATGTTTTTAGTAAAGGCAACCACGGCCCCCGTTGGATGAATCCTGAGAACTTTGGCGATCCCCTGAAAATGTATTTTTGTGCAACCGGCCGCAATTTCATCTAATCCAATACACGGATTCAATGATCATTCATAACAGTTATTCTGCAGCAAGGAGCTGCAAAACCAAATGCAATTGTTGCCTTGTCCAATAATGCCACGCAAGAAAATCATGACACAACCAAAACATGTGCGTTTTCCTGGCCAGCATTGCTTTTGAATTTTCACCATGGAGGAATGTTAACAGCTGCAACACATCAAGAAAGCTTGTCTGTCTTACTTTTTGTTTTAGCAGTAAGGAATAGAAACACTGAGTCCTCTACCTCCGGTCCCACTAGAGGTCTGTCCTTCGAGTGCCTCTGTAACAAATGTCACCACAACAGACCAACACACCCACCAAAATAGCTCTATTTCCCAGCTGAGGACGCTTGGCTCCCAATCCCGTCCATCCCCCCTCTCCTCCGGGGACAGCACACTTTCTGAGGCGTCTGGTCCGACCAGTCCAAAGGGGTTGGAGGATGATGATGATGATGATGATGATGATGATGTGATGATGATGATGATGATGATGATGATAATGATAATTGGTCTGCTTCAGCTTGTCCTTAACAAATTAAAACTATTACTTTTAGGACTAAATACACAAAACGGGGAGCATCCCCCATCAGCCCACGTATTTCTTTCAATTGCAATTTACCACTTGTCTCCATAGTATAAAATGTCCTTTGAGTAAAACAGCCCCAACGTTGTGTACTGTTAGATTATTTGTGGAAAAACGTTCTGCCTTCTTTTGATAGCAACAGGGAGGACATCACGTACTCGTCAGAGAGACACCTCACCCCCTTTGCGTGTCCTTTCCATTTAGGTCTCCAAAGCGGCCGCTGACCTGATGGCGTACTGCGACGCCCACATACGCGACGACCCCCTCATCATGCCCGTGCCCGCCTCCGAGAACCCCTTCCGGGAGAAGAAGTTCTTCTGCAGCATCCTCTGATGAGCTGCCGCTCGTGCTGTCTGGGTGCAGGCATGGCGCTGCCTGTCTTCTCTGTCTTCACCACACCTGAAGCTACTGGCCGTTGGCGTTGAGATGAGTTTTGCCAGGTGGACACCCTGTTGTTGGTCAGCTCTGTCCTGGTGGCTGAAGGTTTTTGGGGAGTCGACCACCAAACTGGCAACCCAACGAGCGTATCATGTCTTGTTAAATAGGTTTGTTATTGCTTTGTTATTAGAGAACAGCCTTGCTCAGTGCTTAATCAGATGAGAGATTGCTTCTTTTTTTTTCTTCTTTTATTGTGCTAGATCTTAACATGCCTCAGGAAACAGAAATTTGCCCTGTGTCTACAACTTCTTGAAATATCTATTTCCCTTCTCTCCACCCGGATAAAAGAAGCATTCATCTTTTTATTATCTTGGCCCTGTTTTGAGTTAGTTTCCCCTGCTATCAGAGCACAGTTTTGACTATTTGTAGCAAAGAGCCCTCCTAGAATGTGAACCTCTCCTCCCTAGTGGTCCTCTTTCAATCCCAACCCATTAACCGGGTTGTTTTAGAGCTGCAGTACAGCCTCAGATCAGACTCCGGAAAAGGAAGCCTTTTCTCGAATAGTAAATGATTAATTTGTTCCAACTGCCCTGGTAACACAGAGACGGCTGCTCCGAATAAATAAATAGGCCGTGCATTTATCGAAAGGTGCAGAGCTGATGTTTCAACAGCGCGATGAGTTCCTCGGGGTTGTCAGTGTGAAAACAACCATTACGTCAAGAATTATTTATGAATCTGCCGCCTCCTTCTCAGGCCCCCTCCAATGCGTTCTCCTCTTCCCTTGCAGCTCATTTTGATTTACTCGTCATTTCATCCACTTTAAATCGGAGACGAAACCGCTCAATCCTGCAGGACATCTTTTCCCCCCTTATTTCCTTTGACGACGCCGTTTGCGTTCTGGGCATGTTTCCTGAGCCTGATCCTTTTCCTCGCCTGTCCCCAGAGTGAATGGCAAGGCCTTTGACATTAATGCCAAACCAGAGGCTTGCATGTTCCTCCGCTCCTTCTTGACAGCCTCCTCTGTTTCCGAGGGCCCGTCAGTCTTTCAGAGTGTACAGTACGTTACAGTGCCAATTTCTGTGAGAGCAGTGGGATCTCCACACTGTGCTCCCACGGGCTTTTTTTTTTTTTTTTCGTTTTGTTTGTTTTTGGAAGAAAAAGCACACTGTCGATTTCCTTTAAATGGTAGTTGAATAGCATTTGCTAATTTTTACGATGAATTGTTATGATCGTTATTAATATTGTAATTATCAGTAGTATTATTGAGTATTTGTTGCACCGCACTGACAGCTACATGACGTGTAGTGCTACTAAGCCTGTATGATACTTAGGAGAAGAAAAAAAAACATTTATAAATCATGCAATTATTGATACTATCTGCATATTTTTTAAGAATAACAGTGAGGGTCGGTTTACATAATATGATATGATCCCTTCGGTGGTTGAGGCTTTTTGCATCATTGTTTCTGTAAACAGTACTTGAAGAATCATCGCATTAGGAATCAAACTAAAACTTGGACTCAAATTGTTTTCAGGATAATTATTGTCTTTATTTCCAAAATCATGCTCATCTTAAGGATAGTGCCAAATCTGAAACAAGAAATATAACGGTTAGAGATGAATATTGCATGGATTTATTTCTATCTTTAGCAGAGAGAACTATTATGATATGAAATATTGCCTCTTCGTTGACTTTCTGGGTGCTACTTTGCACATAATAATCTCCTTGGGGTACGGATATGTCGACGATGTTCAGCTGTATTCATGAATGGTATTATCATTTTGAGAAAATAAAATAGCATTTAAATAGCAGGCTTTGAAATCCTTTGATGGGTCAAATGAATTAAAGGAAAAAGGAAACCCCAATGTGCGTGTCTTCAATACTTGTGCCTCGTGTCTCTCACTGACGTCTGATAGCTCTGGTAACATAAAAGGGTCTCGCAGAGGAACATGATACTGTGGTGCGTGGTGGAGACCTCCTGTGGCTGAGCTGAACCATGGGCCATCTGGATGCACTGTTCATGCACCGTGACCTTTTTTTTTTTTTTTTTTTACAGGACCATGATTCAATTCAGCTTCGGCCAGTTTGTCTTTTACACTGCAGATAGAGGGGAAAAAAGCCTCTTCCGACACCGCAGGGCGCATAGAGGATATCCGTGTAAGGATTCAGGGTATCTCACTCACTCTGATGTTCCCATCATGCATGCATTTACAGCCTCGCCTTTTTCCAGGTTCGGTCTGCATTTTAAGGTTGGGGGGATCATATCTGAGTCTGAATGGCTTTGGTTTTAGCCTGATACATCATGGCCATTAGAGGAATACAACCTGTGCTTTCGTATTATAGGTCAAGTTTAAAACGCCCACAACAACTAAAAGGAAGGGATAGAGTATGGACACCTTTGATGAATGGCATTGAAAAGGCAAGTCAGGTAATCCCCTATTGATTATCCAACCCCAAAGGACCAGGATGTAAGGGAAACTGGATTTTAATCTACATATCTATCAAGTTAAAGGCCCCTAAAAATGTATCCGCCTTGCGTTGAGATTGATGGTGTCCTACGTGTTTTAACAGAAGTGGCGGGAAGAAATGTGACTAACTCCAAAGCACACATTTTTAGCAACATTTGAATAAGAACAACAATAGAGTTGTTTGGTCCGTCAATAAAATCTATACTCAATTAATTTGATTTTCCTACCTTTAAATTTAAATGTTGGTCATTTAGCCATGGCTGATCAAGTAAATTATCAAAATCATATCCAGATCCACCAAAAGTTCTGTGAGTATTCTCAATGCTGCAAAATGAAAGAGAAAGGGAAAAAAATGAATTGGAATAAAATAGAAAATAGCAAATAGGGTAAATAAAGGTTGGATTTCTGCAGCAGAGGTACTTTGTATTTCAGGAAACCCTGACTAAGAATAGAATTTTCTTTCAAATGAATAATATGTTGCAGAGAGAGAAATAAATCACTGCAATGAGTATGAATATGACTAAGAAAATAATTATATAAAGCACAGGAAACTAACTATCCCCCAAGGCAGTAGATCCTCTAATACAGAATATCTGTGCTGGAGCCCCAAAAGTTCATGCTAAATAAACCAGAATAGTTATACATTCTGACAAGGTTATTTAGTTGAACTCAGAAAATGCAGCATTAATTTCTACTTATAACATTAGCGTACAGCATGTTGCATAGGGGTTCATAGTGCATTATTATTCCTCCGTTAAATACGTGCTAAGTATTTTTTAACAATACATGAATGTATGCAACATTGTAACTCCATCAAGATGAGTATGAGATTCTAACAAGCATGAAAGCCGCACTCTTTCTCTCCAGGAGAGTGGAGGGGAGAGGAGTGCTCTCAAAGTCAGAAGAAATCCTCCTCAAACCCTTTTCCCCTTGCACAACAGATTCCATCTGAATGATTCATGCGGAGCACAGAGTGAAAGATTTAAGTACTAAGTCCTCCTTTCAAAGCTCAAAAATGTCAACTGGGCTTTTCAGGGTTAAATCGATTATGTTTATGTTCATGTCCTACTTGGCTTAGAAGTGTTTTCACAATAAATTGGTACTTAATTAGAAGTTAATTGACAGCATAACTGCATTATGTTGTGATTAACATGGTAAGATGTGCGACAGAGATACTGTTTGCAGCGCAAATCAATGATGTAATGTGTCGGTTTACTTCTGAGTACGTGATGAACTATTTATTGTATCTACCTGCAGTTTGAGTAAAGATGTAACCCGTGTGGCATGCACTATTTCTTTATGGGGGAACTAAACTATTATAAACGGAGTAAACTATATTTATCCTCACCAATTTAAATATCCACATTTTGTTAATGTTTTCCCCCGACTACAAAACTGTTTGACGATTGCCTGGAGAACGTCAAACACCATCTCCCAGAGCGCACCGCGGCACGACTGCGGGTTCTCCCATTGGTCGGTTCCGTCCTAGCGGCGGAGGCAGACGTGAGGTAGTGGTGGGGAGCCCGGCGGAGTGCTGCGGAGCTGAAATGGAGCGCGCGCGCACGTCGGCGGCGGCTCACACCGCGCAGCGCCGTGCGGCTCAGGAGGAGGAGGAGGAGGAGGAGTAGGAGTAGGAAGGAGGAGTAGGAGGCTCCGCGCCGCTGAAAGCTGACGGCTGCTCCCGCCGAATGAAAGGGCTCCGTCCATGCGGAGGCTCGCGCTCACTCTGCTGCCCTGCGCCGTCGCCGTCCTGCTGCACTTGTGGTTGGCGGAAAGACCCTCCCGCACGCCGCCGGACAACAACACACACTCGGGTACTTGTAACCGAAACGCCTCGCAACTTTTTGTTCCTTTCTTACGCCCGGCTGGGTAACGCGTGTGGTCAGTTTGTGTGAGCGTAGGTCGGTAGTGACGCGAGTGGGTGTTTTGTTGTGTTTTGAGCGGTGAAGTCAATGAGACAGTTGCGAGGGGCTGGGCGGCGATGGGACGGTCTAACGCCTGGAAACGAAGCGTCTTCTGTCCGGTTTGCTGATCTCTGTGCTGCTCGCAGGGATCAGCGGGACCTTCAGGGGGGAAATACTTTAACCGTCTTTCGACGCACGCAAGGCAATTGATGTCAGTTCTAGGATGCACCTCACAGTAAATGTGAAGCGACGAGACACAAGAGCAAGCTGCCGCCAGAATCCTCATTTGAGAAGAACATTTCAAGCAGTGTGATTTTGATTTATTGTGTTATTTTTTGTCTGATTGTGGCCTTCCTCGTTATTTCCAGATGTGTGTCATTCTTTACCCACATCATTACTGGAGAAGAAAGGACGACCTGTGATTTCTTTCTGTTTCCGATGCAGATGACTCGGATGCTTCCTATGAAGTTCTGGTGGGGGTGCTGTCAGCCAGGCATCACTATGAACTGAGACGGGCAATAAGGGAGACCTGGCTCGGCTACCTGCGAGATCACCCTCACTTCAGGCACCGGTCCGTAAGCTCGCGGCTCCAACTTCAACACCTGTTTCTCTTTCCTGATTCTCCCAGATAAAATAAAGGCTGCGTCAAACAACCCTCTTTATCTTCACCTGACCCGCGGCCACAATTTGTTCTCTCTTTTGCTCTTCCCTTTTCTTTTTTTGCCCTTTCCCTTCTCATTCAGCGATCTGAGCAAAAGATGAGGTGTGATGGCCTTTTAAGCACTACTGTGTAACCATGGCAACGGAGGGTTGGATTAGATGGACAAGCTTTAGGGATCGCACAGCGTTAACGCGGCGTCCAAAAGAGAAAAAGGGAGGATGCAGCAGTGTTTGTGCTTATTTACAGAGTGGGGGTGAAGTTCATCGTGGGGAAACATGGGTGTGCCATTCCAGAGGAGGACCGAGAGGATCCCTACTCCTGCTCCCTCCTGAACATCACGCAGCCAGGTGATCTATTGATTGATGACCATAATGTCTATAATTATACGTGTATATCAAGCTGCTGCCAGCTGCAAGCCAGCTGCAATATGGAGGCTGTGCAGTCGTCAGTAGCGCAGCAGAGGCAGAATTACAGCCGACAAGTTGAAAGAATCACGCAGAAAGACGCAGAAACGAAGAAATAACTGAAACACCTCTTTTTCATGTTCAGGCACAGCTCAAGGACACCATTCTTTTCCTGTTCATACCCAAGGCCAAAGCAGACATTTCTCCCGGCCGCTAACATAACTGTGTAATAACACTCGTGAAGGGAAAACTATACGAGGCAGCGACGCACCCTGTAGGAAATAATTGCACGGGATTTGCTGTCAGAAGGAAAAGCCTCAGTAATTGTCGTGTATCTTTCCGTCACGCCGCCAGTTCAAAGCGGCCGTTTCTCTACTTTCGCCGCTGGCTTCATTGTTGGCTGCCGTCACGGAAGCACAATTGCAGCTCGTCAGGATGGACTTTTTTCAGACGGTGGCCTTTAGATCCACCGTGACGTTTTCTATTTTACCGGCCCATTCTCAACGGTTGTAAGTGTTGACGTGAGTCGCTTCATAACGGCAGGAGAGCAGGCGGCTTTTGCAGCGAGATGCTCGATGTGATTGGAAGAGAAGGTGACAACCGGCCCTTTTAGACATCGTCGGGTACCTGACTCTGGATTTGGGTCAGAGCACACGTTCAGCGGTTGAAATATTGTTGTGCGGTCTTCGTCACAGGTCTTTGTCCCTCCGACTGCTTTAGAATGAAAGCTAATTTCCAACTCAGACTTTGTTTTAATAAATATTTAGTTTTGTTTTTGAGAGGAATTGGTCCAAATGTTCCTTATTTTAAGACTAAAATGGAATTACAAAGTATGTTAAACAGTCTGATGAATTGTTTCAGCTCTAGTCAAAACCATTTCAACAAGTCGATTAACATATCATTACACAATTTTGATGGATTTTTGTTTTATTGTTGTACATAATCCAAGATTGGTGTGAATGAAATATATTTGTGTTTGGATTATTTGGTTCAGAGAAGCGTGCTGACTGTCGTGTGAGCGTGGTGTTTTTGGGATGAACATCCCTGTGTACCTCTTCGGTTGGTACTTTAGCAGGAACTACTTTTGCATTTTATCTTTAGGGGAGCAGGCAGATTATTTAGTTAAAAACTACAGCGGTAATTTAACCAGTATTTTTGTAATGAAATGTTTGACCACTGTAAATATAATTTGGGTTTGTGGTAAACATGGGAGTTGGGTACCTTGTGTGCATGACACCGACAGGAAGAAAAACAACTATTGAATAATAGTAATATAAGTAACTTTTCATGTGATTTACATTTCAGAATTTCCCTACATTTTGTTGACCAAATGTTAATGAAATGAATATTCATTGACATGTATATCTATATGTATGGGTGTCCTCAGTCTGGTAAAATCCTGGAGCTCAGTTCCACTCAGTGGAATGTGAGAATCATTTAGTTTGATAAAAAGCTGCTTTCTGTCTGTCCTCCTCCTCTGACGGTCTTTACTTTTTGAAGTGAGCTGCGGAACTTGTGTAGAATGCATATAAAGTAAAAAGCCTGATTCCCTTTAGCGGCCTTGATCTTTTCATTGATCTCGTGGGTGATGAACTGCTCTTTTGTAATTAAGAAACCACACGCACACGAGCCAAAGCTCGCTTTGAAGACGGCCGTCCCAGGAACCGCTGTGCTGACGGCGCAGCTTCGCCGCAGGCCGCCGCCTTCTTCCCGCAGCGCTCGGCCCTCGTCGCCCAAAGAGAGGCGCTCAGCACGTTGGGCCTGTAATGAATGAGGTGTGTGCTGGTGCAGTAACCTCTGCCCCCCCCCCGCCCCCCCCACCCACTCTCTGTGCCAGTGGCGGGCCAGGACGCAGAGATGGAGCTCGTGAGGGTGTCCGACCCCTCGCTGCTCGCCCCCTCTGGCGCGTCGGCCGTCGCCTTGGATTTCAAGGTCCTCCACCCGGTGGTGATCACCAGGCTCGGCGTGTTCCCCGACGGCGCCCAGCCGGAGCTCCAGAGCAATGTGACGGTGAAGCTTCTCCAGCTGGACCAGGAGGTAAAGGGGGGCTTCACCTGTGAGCAGGGTCAGGGTTCCCGCGGAGTCTTTAACTTAACCGTCTGCGTAGAATTCACAGTAGATAATGCTCCGTTTTTGCGCAGGAGGCTGTGGTGACGGCTCACTTCAGTGCCGTCAGCACGGGGGCCATGGTGAGCGGCGTGTGGTACAAACCGGTGGAGCAGTTCATCCTGCCTAAGGTCAGTTTCTGAGATGACGCGTTAAATCCCCCCCCCCAACAGACCCACCGTCACAAACGATGTGGCTTTTCACTGGAGGACCCGAGGTCGGTGTCTTCCATAGTATGAGAAGCGCTTGACAAGTGAATGTCCTCTTATTTCAGGGCTTTGAGGGGACGCTGGTCTGGGAGAATATGGCCTCTGCTGGATTGACTACAGTCAACTCCTCCGTGCAGCTCAACGATGGAGGAGGTGTCCTCAAGATCTCCTCTGTACGCACCGAATTACTAATACATGTATTGGGGATATTCCCTTTCAAGTTTTAAAGTCACGGATACCTTTTATTACATTGTGTTGCTTTCTTGTTGAATTGCAGATTGCAGAGGGCTTATTGCCTCATAGAAGTGCTCTTGGATTTCCCGGATTGGCCGGAGGCTTCACATTTACTATCTATGGTTGGTTGTAACAGGATTTAAATTGGAGCCTTTCATGAAAACAACGTGAATAAAATCAAATGAGCCACCTGTTGTTAGAGGAGACCCTATGTTAAAATGATGCAGGTCAATAATATTGGCTCAATTTTTGCCTCGGGACTATTGAATACTTTCCAAATAACATTTCTTTTTCCCGCTTGTGTTAAAAACAGAATTAATGATACATTCTGTAAAATGTTACCATTTGATTTATTTGTTTTAGGGATCGAGTGATTTAATTTATTACCCCTCAAATGTGCCTCAACATGTTTAAACCAAAGTTAGTGAGTCTTTATTTTTAATCATTTTGGGTTGAAAACGCCTTTCACCATTTTCCCACCTGTGTCAGATGAAGCCGGGCTGTCGGGGCTCCTGCGCGGCCGCCCGGCCAGGATGCAGCGCCACGCCTCGGGCCTGAGGCAGGAGGACGCCGCCCTGCGGCAGGAGGGCCTGCGGCACGGCGACATGGTGCTGGTCGACGTGGTGGACACCTACAGGAGCGTGCCTTCCAAACTGCTGCAGTTCTATAAATGGTACGGCGAGTGCTAATGACTCCATTCTCTGTCCCCAAACTGGCCGAGGCCCTCTGAGGGAATCAGCGACCCGAAATGGAAGTGTGTCGTCGCCTCAGAATGCCTCGCTGTTACGTTCACGGTTTGCATTCGCTCAGTCGGAAAAAAAGCAAAGTGGCGAGTCGTCGGTCAGCCTCGTAGACGGTCGTATTTGAGTTATTTGCGAGACCTGCCGCCCTTCAGTCTCCGTGGTATTTGAAAGTAAATCCACTCTGAGATATTGCCGAAAATCAGAAGGTGGCCTTTAATAACGGTTTCATATTCGCTGTGCGGCAGGTCTGTGGGAAACGCTGACTTCAATCTGCTGCTGAAGACGGATGATGATTGTTACATCGACGTGGACTCGGTATTAATGAAGATTGACCAGAAGGGTCTCAAGCGCAGCAATTTCTGGTGGGGGAAGTAAGTGCAAACTGATCCTGTTGATGACGTTTACTTTGCTAGTGTTTTGTCACACTTTTGTCCAACTTAACGCGTTTTCTCATCTTGAGTTTTTCAAATGACGGCCCAGTTGAAAGGGGACACAGGATGTGATGATGATGCTGATGCTGATGTCCTGACCCAGTTTCAGACAGAGCTGGGCAGTGGACCGCATTGGCAAGTGGCAGGAGCTGGAGTACGCCAGTCCCGCCTACCCGGCGTTCGCCTGCGGCTCCGGCTACGTGGTCTCCCGTGACCTGGTCCAATGGCTCGCCAGCAATGCGGATGAACTGAAGGCCTACCAGGTAGAGCAACCCGGGGGGGGGGGGGGGGGGGGGGGGGAGGGGGGGGCAGCGGAGAGTATGATGCGAGCAGTCTGTCCTGTGTGTGTGTGTGTGTGTGTGTGTGTGTGTGTGTGTGTGTGTTTTCCAGGGAGAAGATGTAAGCATGGGGATTTGGATGGCAGCTGTTGGACCACAGAAATATCAGGTAAAAAAAAAATGTCATTCTATACAGAGCAACACCAATGTAGCACCATGATTTACATTTGGATTACATTACTTTTCTTTTTTTGGTACATATTTACATTTTATCAGTCTGTTAGGGATGGAATTATGCCGTCCTACATGAGAAAGGCCTTCATGTCTGACTTTAAGAATTGGGTGTAGAAGGGTGTTTATAGTGGAGGATGTAATCATGTATACAATATATTAGAAGCACACATCAGACGCGTGGGCGATGCCCCCCCCCCCCCCTTGTTAACAATCCGTGAGGAGCCCATGCGTGTTACCGTCCTGCCCCCCCCTCTGCTGTTGCCCAGGACCCCGGCTGGCTGTGTGAGAAGGAGTGCTACGTGGACATGCTGTCGTCCCCCCAGCACACCGCCGAGGAGCTGCACATCCTCTGGGACAGGAAGAGGGCCTGCGGAGACCCCTGTGGGTGTCCCTGGGGACACTGAGTTTGAGTCCCATTCACCGTCTCCTTATAACCCCAAACTGACAAAGAGGTCACAACGATTGGCACAATGTGGGGAAATAATGTTTTAGATTTCATTGCAGGTTAATAATACTCACAGTAGGATTGAAAACCAACATGAGAACATTTGCAGCTTGCGTAACTAGCATTAGTTTCATGCAGTTCTTATATTTGAGATTCAAAATGTGGATGAAGACTGGATTAAGAGAGGCTTTAGCTTCGTGATCAGGACAACAACCATGTGCAATACCACGTTGTGATCACATCATGTGAGGATCACTGCTGTAAAACGTCAGTAGTCTGTGATGACACGTCCATGGACCGCCGTGCATTGCTGTTTCGCATATGATTGTCCAAAGCTTTTCACACTCTTCACGATTAATGTCTCACGAACACTCACAGCGTGTAGTGTAACTGTCATCGAGCAAATAGTGATCTGGCCTTACTGTATTTGTCGGGCGTCCTCCTGTATGTATGTCAACACTTGTGCTACCAACACAGATTGGAAATAAAATGTTTGCAACAACAGCTTTTGGAGCTTGAACAAGCGGCGGCGGCCGTGGGAGGACGCACTTGTTTACCGCTGCTTCTATAAACCCCCCCGCGGGTAATAAAGTACACTTCACAGAGATGGACGACTTCCTCGTTGTTTTTCGGGGGCGAGTCGCTGGGGCTGCAGATTCTGCGCTGCCTCAAGGCGTCGTTTCAGCCGTTATTGCTGCTCAGTGGACCCTGGAGACGCTCGTAGTCCACAGACAGACTGCGAGACGCCTTAGAAGGAATAGATGAACATGGGGGATTGCTTTCCTGAGACGGTGGCACAGACAATAGAAACCTGTGGAATGTTGTTGGAATAAACCGGAGTGGGCACATTGCACCTCTTGTAACGTTTGCAATGGACTAAACGTGGTCCTTTGGATGAACCTGCAGTGGTTCGTTTGTTGACGTCTAACCATGTGGTTTATCGAGTTGCAGGATTTTCTCTTTCTTTGTAAACACAAGATGCTTTATATTTTTACATTATTTTAAGTCGTTTGCTTTCGTTTGGATCCGTCCTATCTGCCATTCCCTTTTCTCTGTGCCCTTCTTCTCATCCTATCGCCGCCCCGTCTCTGGTGAGCCGCCTCCGGTAGTCAAGGTAGATAAGGACCAAGGTTTTCCTCCCGTCGGCCTCCCTTCCGCTGATTTGGCTCGAAGCCCTTCACTGTGAAGGAAGAGAGGGGTGTTGAAATGACACCCGGGTGGGGAAAAAGAAGAAAAAAGAGCCTCCCTCTCGTCTTTGCACCGGTGCTGCTGTAGCAGATGAAGTTATTGAACTGGTCTGAGCGCTGATGAGCGCTGTGGGGCTGTTGTCGCTCTCCTGTGTCACATGTATCAACTATCGGCCTTGTCGTTTCTTGTCGTCACGGATGCGCCGCAGATCGTCCGCCTCCTTGCTTCCGTGGGTGAGTATCCGCTCGGCTCTGTCGTCGATGCCCATCCAAGCAAGAACGATCAAATCGGCTTACCTTTTATTTCACGGCTGAACGGCCCCTCGTGATACGCCACTGCAATGCACAGTGCGTCACGCTGGGCGTTTAGTTTAACATTGTTTTTCAACTCCTTATTCTCCGTTGACTTCACTTCAAATAAGGTGAAGAGAAATATTTTACAACCGCCTCATATTTTGAGGAATAAGAATTAAACTTTCGACAATAACACCTCTGAAAATGTCCTTTGTTCTGTGTGAAACGGATATTTGAGGATGTTCAGAGAGGCACCAAGACCCCCCTAAAGTATTTTAACTACAAAACGGGGTGATGGAAAGATCTCAGCGAATACGTTTGATATAAATAAACCCCTCCACGTTTTTGAATCGTTGGCCCTAAAGCAAGCGTGTAATCTTTTCCAAGCGACATCGAGAGTACAATTCCCTGAACCGCTGACTTATTTTCATTCCGTTAATAGTTTGCCGTGAAAGTGAAATCATCAGTTCAGCCTCTGGCACACTGAGCACTCAACTGGGAGTTAATTGTATTTATAAATCCTTTTCATCTCAAGTCTCACCTTCTCTTAAAACTAGTTCCTCCGCAGATTGAGTACGAGAACATGTTGACGTTACACATTTGAGTCCTATATTCTTCTTAGTCTGGTTTCATTGAGCTGTTTCATCTACTTTTCATTTAACTGCTATTTATTTCTACTTTTAGTCAATCATTTTCCCTCGTGGATTTGATTTGAATTTGGCAGCGGCTAACGAGGCTATTTTAGCATTTCAGCATCCGTATCGAGTCAGTATGCTTTATTTGTGTAGTTTGTCCAAATAATTAATAGCTAGCATGTGAAAAAAGTATTTAAACAAACGTCACACTATGTTAAAAAAAATCATAGCATATGAAACAAATACTATCGTATACTATATACAGTAAAAAAAAGAGGCATAGTTTAATAGGCAATGTTGTAAACAGAATAAATGAATGTACTTTGTAAATACAAAAAAGAGTCGTATAGTAAGTGGAACCAGGTTAAATTTAGCAACGGTCCTGTTTTACTGCAGCATGGTTCAAACTCTCTGCCCTTTGATACGCCAGTAAAGGACATTGTCCTCGCCTGCGTCCCAGGGAGGGGTTCACTGTTCACCCCCATTCGTCCACGGAAAAGTCCAAACTATCGATTATATGCTACCGAAGGTCTTATTTCACCGCACTATGGAAACATGCAATGCATTGTGGGTCAAGTTACGACCAACCTACATTGTCAAAGTGATGGCTTCCTGAATGGGATCGGGACAAAGCTGTCCCCACGTCTTACAGAGAGGAGCTCGCAGTCTGCAGAGAGCCGCTTCTGCATATCCTCAGTCCCTCAACTCCAGATTTCCTCCACGTTTCTTGTAGCGCGTTACACATTGCTGTCAATCAGCCCCCTCTTTATTCCAACCCGTCCTCCTCCTCCTCCTCCTCCTCCCCTGACATCATTTATTCATGCAGCATCTAAAACCAGTAGTTCTGACTGATTCTGATACACAGGAATGAGGTCATATCATTAGAAACTCAACCGTGCCCTGATGGGGCGACACTTTCATTCCCAAATTCCACATTGCGCCGCATCTTTCTGTCGTTTCCAGCCTGCTTAGGTTTCGGCTGTCACTTCTTTCAAACATTTGCAGAACACAGCTGTGTGACATTGTGTACCCGGCGGATGATGCATTCAGCAGAAGGTTGAATATTAGTACGCGTAATTACACACGTCGTGCACAGATGGATCTATGGGGCGAATCGCAGCGGTTTTTTTCATGAGCCCTTTTGAGCCGGGCTGCTGTAACGTGGCAGATTTACCACCATAGTGTTTGATAATTAGTCCTTCAGTTATTACTGACAGTCCTTGTGATTCAAGAGGATCAGGAATTAGCTCACTGGTCTGATGATGAGATTTAATCATCACGCATATGTGCAAGAAACGCCATCATGTCCGCCGAGTGAGTGAGGCCCGTCGCTCTCAGTGTCCCGACTTTAATTCCTTGGTCTGGATCAAGTTCCAAAAACGCTGCGATGCAACTCAGATGCACCTTTTGTCACATTCCTACGCAGAATTCATTTGGAAGTTAAAATGTTACGGCGAGATAAACGTGCTGACATCATCAGGGTTTCTCCCATGTTAGAATCGACCGGGATGACCTCCACGCCCCCCCTCATGCCCCCCCCTCAGCCCCCTTTTCTGGCGTAATAGAAGCCCCCCCCCCCTCTAACAACCTCCAAGCGAAAAAGGACGATATCAGACGACATCACACAGCTGAACACAATCGTTTTAACTGGCTTCAATCAGGGATTTTAAAGTCAAAGAAAGCGTTTCCGTGCAGCCAGCACTGATTGCAGGTGGAAACAAGTGGGCACTTTGTTATTCTTCTCTTTAATCCCCTTTGGAGCACGAGGGCCCGCTGAGCTTCTCTGCAAACAAGTGAGTGCTGGCAGAATTATGCATGAGAACACGTGCTTTTCTGGGAAAAGTGACATGAATATGATTAGCACACTGGCAGGAATATTGCAAATCGAAGGGAGATTTTTTTTTTTTTTTTTTTTTTCAAGCCATTGGATGAGATTTGTCTGACGGTCTTTCATATTGTTATTCTCGTCCTCGCATGCCACGAGAAGACCGAACCCCCGATGAATTGAAGCAGGATTTGGGTTATTATTGTGTACCACAGAGCTCCCAACTTTACCATGCACTCTGATGCAATGGGAGACATTTGGCTTTAATGCCGTAAGCATTGCTGTTTTACTTTCATATACGTTGTTTTTTGATGTTTGGTATGTAAAACACTACACTCTTATTGAATTACTTTAAACTCTAACACCCAGCTGGAGTCCTGTTCTTGGCTTCAGAGGTTATTGTCGAAAGGACAAAATGTGCTCGTTGTGGCTTTTGAGACGCAGAGCAGTGCCGGCCCGAGCCCATTGGGGGCCCTAAGCAGAATTTTATTTGGGGGCCCCTGTGCTAGAAGATTATTGGCACAAATGTCACGCTATAATGTCATAGCGAAAAATATAAACAAATACAGTGAGGTTATAATATAAAACTAGGGCTGCTTGCAGCATAAGCAAACTAAGCGGCTGCTTGGGGCCCCCTGGCGCAGAGTAAATATTCAAAGCACGGAGAAAACCAAAAAAGGAAATGGAATAAACGCAACAGAGTAATATTTCAATCCAGCAGACAAGAGGAACCTAAGAAGGTTTAGCGGCGGCATCTTTTTTTTTTTCTTTTGATCTCCAGATGTTACAACAAGAATAATTAAGGAAAACATCTACATCGGTGCTTCCAAACAACACAAACCACGAGGGGCTGCGAGTGAGTTGTTCTGTTTTGATCTCGAGCAGGACTCAGACACCGTGGGAGGAGAAAATCAATCTCCAGTCAACCTAGAGGGAGAAGAAAAGCCGAGCCTGAGCGGCGTTGATTATTCTGAAGTCAGATCTGCAAAAAGCCACTTCATCGGTCGCCACCGTTTATCGGATCCAAACGGCATTTGCATCACATCTTCCGACTCTCGCCGCTGCTCGGGAGGAAAATTAGAACACAGATTTTTCCAGACACTTGACATTTTGATGAAGAGATGTACTTTCAGAAAGCCACCGTTCAATCCCGAACACACACACACACACGCAACTAACCGAACTGCGGCCGTCAAGAGCTTCAATGAGTCAACAAAGCTGTCTGGGGCCGATAGCCTCTGTGCTCTGTGGGGGGGGGGGCCTCACCAGAAGCAGCTGATAGTACAGGATATAGAAAGTGGCCTGTATATGAGACCAACCTCCCAGTAAAACAGAGTGCTCAGTCAAGGATCCTCAATAGGAGGATTGTCTCGCCCCCACAGCCTGTACGATTCAGCACGGAGACGCTAAAGTGCCCGTTGTTTTGAATTATAAACGCGTTCATCTGGTGCAAACCGGGGAAGGATTAAGACTACACATGCTGCAGCTAATGATGGCTCATGTGAGTGTGTGTCTGTGTGTGTGTCTGCGAGTACGACTAGTTGTGTAGGATGAAGCACAGAACTGAAACATTCACACGGCTTCTTGTTTGTCACATGTGAATTTACACGCATGAGCTCAGTAGATGGTGCTTGTGGTCTCTAGAGGAGCTCCCCCCGCCCCCATTAAAAAAAAGTAAAGTTTATATGTCATCTTTTCTTTGCCTTGATGCCACACAGAGATGCTACATTTAGCCTCGAAGTTAGACAAATCCACGTGTCATCTTTTCAGGGGTTTTTTTATTCAACAGATGAAAAAACTGTCTTAACTGACAGAAACACCGTCTGCAATAAAGCAAAGCTTGATATGAAGCAGAGCGTCGACGGCATTAGCCCGGCTCTGCTTACAGCGCCAACGCGCTGCATAACACGCAAACAGGATTGGCACTCTGGCAGCTTTAATCACGGAGCATCTCCAACTCACACACATCAGACACTGGGGACGTCGCATTAAAAAAAAAAAACAGCATCCACTCGGGCTTAGATAATTTGGTGGCGAAACATGAAGAACACATTATATTACCTGAAGTGGACATCAAAAGGAAGGCTTTCACGCTTTGCTGCCGTCTTGTTATTTATTATCAGAATAGCAGACACAAAACCAACGTAATGTTAGTTTGTTTTTGGATTTATTCATTCTGTCAACACCTACAATTTGGATCCAAAAATTCAGAAATGCTCACTTTGTAGAGCTAATCTTGAAAAGAGAGAGAGAGAGAGAGTTGTGCTGTGTGTATCTGCGTCTATGCATCAGCAGCGTGGTGGAGTGTGCGTTGGTCGCGTAGCGATGGGAAGGGGGGCGGGGAGGGGGACGGGGGGGGCGTGGTCAGTGTATTCGGCTGCAGTGCGCCTCGCCGCCGGCCTCCGCTGTGGCTTCGGCCTCCCGGTGCATTTTGCTCAGGTGCGTGACCAGGCTCTCCAGCTGCGGGTTCCCCCCGAACTCCCCGATGAGGCGGTAGACCTCCGCCTCCAGGTCCCGCAGGGTCTGACGGGTGTAGGCGAACGAGCCCACCTTCTCCAGGTAGTCCACGCAGTACCGCTTGATGTCCACGTTCTCCGTGCGCTGCCTCAGGATGTTCTGCA
Organism: Apeltes quadracus; assembly: GCA_021346845.1. Lineage (NCBI taxonomy): Eukaryota > Metazoa > Chordata > Actinopteri > Perciformes > Gasterosteidae > Apeltes > Apeltes quadracus. The sequence continues at coordinate 4,639,875 of CM037922.1, forward strand.
CCTGCGTGCTCTCCGGGCGCGACCATATGGCGTGGATGGTGGGGAAGGAGAACTTGCCCTCGGTCAGGTCCTCGCAGAAGCTCTTGTTCTCGCTGTACTCGCGGGAGCTCAGGTTGGCGTAGTCGTCGCGGATCTGGAAGAAGAGGCCCAGCGTGTCCAGGAGGGGCTTCAGGTCCTGTTTCCAGTCGGAGAAGAGCTGCATCAGGCCCACGGCCAGACCGAAGAGCCCGCCGGTCTTCTGCAGCACCATGTTGCGGTACTCCTGCTCGGTGGGACAGGTGTAGGTGTCCCTCCAGTGGATGTCCAGGCCCTGGCCCCGGTGGAGCTCCAGCAGCTGCCGGGTGAACACTCGGACGGCCTCGGGGTGCTCCAGGGTCAGCACCTTCTCCAGCCCCAGGAAGTAGACGTAGTTGGCCGAGTTGATGACGGAGGGGATGCCGTAGATGCTGTGCGCCACGGGGAAGCCCCGCCGCAGCGTGGAGCTGTCCTCGATGTCGTCGATGAGCAGGCTGGCGTTGTGCAGCATTTCAGTCACCTGGATGATCACCTGCACGTCCAAAAGACAGATCCCATCACCACGCGGCACAGAATTACTGTGTGTCATCAGATTTCATGCCTCCGTTGTTGTGCCGTCTGGACTTTTAGGAAGTGCATCAATGACTCTTTTCTCTGGGAGCTCGGCGTAAATTATGCATTACAACGTGTATACAGCAGAGGGTGCCACGTCTACACTCCTGCCCGCGCCGCTCAGCTGATCCCTGATGTCAGCAAACAAAGAAGGAAATGCTCAGCAAAGACAAACTCCTGACCGCAGAGCCCTTTGGTTGTCGGCCATCGACAGGACGGCGGCCCGCGCGCCCGAGAGAGCAACAGCAGCGGCCTGAGGAACTCAGAGGAAATGTACTTGCATGCTTCAAAATTACACCACTCTCCCCTCCGCTGAAGAGAGCAGGATGTGGGCTGTTTTAGCCTGCCGTATGCGGTGAGCTAAACAGCACCAAAAGGCCTGCGCGGACACCTCGTTCCAGGTTTATTGATGATTTAACAGAGCGGCGGTGTGGCCTGGAAATGGAAGCGGTTTGTCCGCGCCCCGGGGGGCACAAAGAGGGACTCAGTGGCTCGGGCAGATGGCCGAGGCCGAGCCAGTCGAGCGGTCCATCCGACAAACGCAACCTTTTCTTCGGCAGGGTCCCGGCACTCGCTCGCCGTGCGACCTCGGAGAGCCACTTACAAGGGAGAGCGGGCCGGGGGTCGAGGCCACAATGAACGCACACATGGAGGAGGGAAGGGAATATTGCCAAAATCTCACTCGAGGATTCGGCGGCTCGTTGCAAACCCGTCCTCTCCGTGTCCCTCGGCAGTGCCTTCACAGGTCCGCGGGACTTCATTGATTATCACCGGAGGTAGCCGGGTTTTGAAATGTTCCCCACCACACGCTGAAGCAACACGCCGCCTGGATTGTGCCACTCACAGACACCTTCTTATTCATCAACAGCAAATGGAGCTAAATGAGGCCGACGTCTCATCCAATTATGAGAAGGGTTAGAACCCATAGTATTGTTTGTTGATGCGGTTTGCCTTCCCTCCAGCATCATTTGCCTCGTATTGCTTCAGGATGCTGCGCGATGACGATCGTTTTCTCGATGTGGATAGTGGAGCTCGTAACTGAAGGTGTGATTTAAAGGGGGTGGGTCCTAAATCCTTAAACCAACCATCATAAAATACATAAACCCCTCTAGTGATTGAATAGAGCAGTAACATCCAGGAGAGTGATATTTCAGGTCATCTGAGTGTGGTTATTGTTACTGAATTTAATAGTAACTATGGCTGATATGACATGTGTCGGGTCCTGTCTTGCTAACTGCTGAGCATGAAAATAATTCTGGGAAAACCCCTGTGATGCAGATGTTTAACCAACGAACTCTCTAACCTGATCCAGGTGTTACTGCTGTTGTAACAGCTTCTTATTATTCTTACACGGCTTAGTGTAATAGTAACCGTAACGTCACAGGTTGTATCCACATCGTTGGCCGGTTTAAAAAGGCATGGCTTGTTTTATCACACCATTCAGCAGTTATGAGTCGCTTGGTTTCTTGGTTGGTATTTCAATCTCGTTTCTCGTTGTTTTCTAATGAGGGAGCTACATTAGGGTCACTCTAATATCCTCCGTCCATTTCTAAAGGTACCGATACGGATACAAAAAATCCACATTTGACAAATTGGACCAATTGTTTTCTAGATTAATTTGGCAAGGGAAATGTCCAAGACGCTGACTTGAACCCTCTGCCGGAGGACTCCCCTGATTGTAGGATATTAATAAAGGACAGATCAGAACTGATGTGTGAACTGAACGATCCAAAAAATGCAAAACAAGCAACCTATTGCTTCACCTACAGGACAGTCAGAAAAGATAATCAAATGTGTGCAATAGTAGCAATTGAAATGAACAATTCATTAAATGATTGCTCTCTAAAATGATAGCATCATCGCTAGCAATTCACTTACTCATTTTACTAAATGCAAAAGCCTGGGACCAATTAGTGAATCCAAATGGAGCAGAGAAATTCTTGAGTAACTCCCAGGTGGGGAACGATGAAGGAAAGGTAATCTCTTGCTTAAGTCTTATGAAGCCAAATGAACCATGTGAGGCTGAGCTGAACAGGAGATCACGGAGAGATGGAAAGGGATCCGCTCTGAAGCCCACTCGCTAACCCGTTTCAGTGGATAGATACGTTTTCCAGCACCCCAGATAATGGACAGGAAAAAAAAGGGCTTAACACACACTTCCAAACGTTTGGGGAAATAGTGGAGCACCAACAGGAAAGCGTCACACATCCTGATTAAGCTCCAAACTAAGAGCCTTCAGGGCCAATGAATAACGAGCTGGTGCTGAAGTATCATAACTGTGAGCAACGGTTCTATTGGTTGGTTGAATTGTGTGAGGCAACGCGTACGCCGGGTACGAGCGGAGGAGGAGAAAGTAACTTACTCCTCAAGCTTTCCAAAGAACGAATGAACGTGAGAAGAGATGGAGTCGTTTCATAAGCTTGTTAGTGCAGCAATTTCCTCCACCGACCTCCAGGCCTGATGGAAGTTTTTATTAAGTCCAACTATCCAGACGCACTTGTATTAGAAGACTAATGGACATGTGGCTGCAAAGCTATTTATTTGTATTTGCTTCGAACCCCAGTGGTAGGCATCTTGTATTATTAGAACTAATATATATATATATATATATATATATATATATAAATACTTTTCTATTAAAGTAACTATTTATGTTTGACTAATTGGTATGTTATGAATTCTGGCACAAAGTAGTGGATAATATGATTTCCTGAGAATAAAAACAAAGGGGAGAGGGACAGTGAGGGAGCCAGAGGCGGGGAACGGTCTTTGAAAGGCCAAACAAGGAACGTCTGTCCGAATGTAGAATTTAGATTTTTTTGGGGGAGGGGGTGTGGGGCTTCGGTTACAATCTGCATGAGTGTAGGTCATATGAAATGCCGACTTATCTCCAACTCCAACAGATCACAAATTGATCAGTCAGTCTGAAACCTCTCAGGAGTCCTGGGAGCACATATTCTGCTGAATTGATAATGTCAGCACAAGAAACGTAGCAAGAATAACTGAAAATGAAAGCGGAGTTGCTCCTTTTATTCATTCTGTAGATCAGATGAATTCCTTTTGAAGACATCCAGCTCACTGTATCGGTAGCAGTGTGAAGGCCGCGAATACCTACAGAACTGCTGATGCAATGTGTGACGCAGTCAGGATCAATCTTTTATATACGGGTATGGAATGAGGCTGACAACTGTAGTACTCACACGCATGCACCTGGTCTCGCCTACTCCTGGTACTGAAACCATCGTCAGACAGGGGGAGGGACTTTCTTTGTGCATTGAGAGATGAAACGACCACAGGAGACGAAGTATGACCTCTGGGCTCTGCTGCAGCAGTCTGATTCCTGGGCTGGGGGAGGGCTTATGAAACATTCAGGACTAAAGGAAACCTGTTGGGCAGCAGACCTAATGAGACCTGGCAGGCTCAGCACTTTGCATTCTGCACCTCAGAAGGGCCGGTATCGGCGCCGTGCGGTGAATCGCCCGAGCTCTCTGCGGAGACACCAGCGAGCCGTCCTGCTCAATGAAACATTTGAAATGGATCTGACTGAGGAGACGCAGGAGGGCCAATTAGTCCGCTGTGTGTCGATGCACTTCAATGCGACAGTTGGAGTCTCATCCGGGAGCATCCGAGACGTGTTACAACACTGTAATCGACAGATGAGTGGAGGCGGAAGTCTGCGTGGGAAGCATCCGTTAACCATTTGCCTACAGAGGGGACTCAAAATCGCTTGAAGCTGAAAAATAAGTAGTCCCGCGGGATGCGTTTTAAAATACACAAACAAACTATCTCGAAACAAGCTTGAATATTCCCGTCTCCTCCGCTACCCTCGGTACACCTTACAGTAAAAAGATTTGCTAGACATCACGCCATCATCACAAGTTTTCTTATTCAACAAGCTGAAACGGAAATACCGATTCTAAAGATTTCTGGACCGTTTATCCTAATCGCTGTAGCACCATCCTCCCACTTCCCTAACACAGTGTTAAACACATGTAATAATATTAAGAGTGCTATAATTAAAACTGGCTGGTAACTATCCCCATTATACTCACTGAATACTCCCTGCTTAGAAATAACCGTGCAAGCAACTGATATCATTTTATGTGCAGTCATTATCAGGTTTCCTTTTTTAATCAAACCTAAAAGTGCCAACATAATGTGACTGCTAAAGTAAGCGTGATGACTTTAACAGTATCAATCAAAACACAGGGAAAGTTTTGTTTTTGCTTTTCAACAGCTGCACCTCCAGCGACCAGTCCGTCCCGCTACAAAAGTTTGCGGATGACACCGCCCTCATTGGACACCCCTCTGGTGCAGGTGAGACCGCCTACAGGTCAGAGATCGACCATTTGCACAATTGCTCCACACTCTAAAGACACCGGAGACAGCTGGAGATTTTGTAGCACAATTCCCCTTTGCGCACTGACACCAACGACCTTTGGCCTCCAACGCGCGTGCAACAGTCAGGAAGACAGGAAGTCTGTGACGGTTGCAATAGGACATCATGGGACCCATTCACCTGCTGATGTGATGCTCCCATTTATGTGCTTGAAGAAGTTGTACTTTGGGTGACAAAGAAATAGAATAATGACCTTCATGTCCCAAATTCTGTCTTATGTTGAAGACAAGGAATTAACCTTAAGCTACGTATTATGATGGATTTAGTTATTCATAAATACACAATGTATGATAGATCAATCTCAAAATAGGTTTTCTTCTCATTTAATCCAAATGATCTCTGGGTTTGGTGTTCTGCATCTGAGCCACTATTGATTGACCGTATGTAAACGAACAGGCTCGCTGCGGCGATCGCAATAAAATTAAGTCAATTCTACACAGCTTTCTGTCCTCCCCACAACTTCACTGCTTCAAACTCACTTCAGTCGTAGACCTGTTTGAGACAGCAGCATGTAGCCTTTATTTGGACAAAAAGGAACCCAGCAAACCACAGACCGATGTAGCAGCAAGCTGAGGAAGAGAGTCTAACCCCGAGCCGGCTGGAGATCCAGGTGTTTCTCACAGCAGTAACACCAAAACACACACTGCTTTGCCTCCATATGAATACACGCTTTAAGCTCAGAATATAGACATACTTTCAAGGACAGATTGAACATAATCATCCACCGTGACTATATCCATCATCTTTTGTGTAAATAGATTGTGACACATTCTTCGAAAGTGCACACATACATACACTTTTACAGTATTCTCGTAAAAATCACAAGTTTGATTGCTGAGAGGCTTGAAATGATTCCTCACCTGCAGTTTGTCCTCAGGAACATTCAACCAGTGGTTAAATGCTTGTGACAGTTTTGTCCTCACCTGCTTTCCTGAGAAGAGTGTGGAAAAAGAAAAGATTAAGTTGAGCGCTTTCCTGACTAAGACTCAATCAGTGTTTTGGTTCATCATGCATCTAATCACCTCACACTGATTTTCCCCTAACCGTTGTAGACAGCACCCTGCTATAGACAATGAGAATAAAAAAAATCCTTGTACAGACAATCACATAAATTGATGAACTGCATTTGTCAGTTTAAAGGGCCCATATTATGGAATAAAAACTTTTTCTGGGATTTGGGGTGTTATTGTGTGTCTCTGGTGCTTCCACCAGAGACACATCCATCCATGCTGTTTTTGAGTGAGATACGGGTTTCTGAATTGATCCTGCCTTCAGCCTCTGAACGAGCTGTTCAAAATCCTCAAGGTTTTCTACGTCACAAACCTAGACATTTGAATAATCCCACCCCCTCCAGTCCCGTTTTTCCAATCACAGCCCCCAGCGCGGCTACCATGGAGATCTACCCGAGTCAGAAGTGAACATCTGTTCGAAGTGAAAAACTCGAGAGTTAACTATGAAGTCTTTTCCTTCCCCCGAATCCTGCTTCGTAGTACAGGTCCCCGGGAAAAGGCTTGTGTTTTTTTTTTTTTTTTAACCCATTGGAATCTGTGTTAAGGTGTTTTCAGATAAGTGCTTAAATCATAAATCTAAATACTGTAATATTTTTACACAAACTATAACAAAAAAACCCTTTTTAAAAACCCTGGAATTTTTCTTTAGAGGAATTGTATCTTGTGAGCCTGAATCACACAGTGGGACTACAAAAGAGGAAACATTCATTTTTTACAGAAACCCTTAGCAATTGTCATATTTGACCAAAAGGAAACTTTGGGTTTTCGTTTTGTCAGTCACTTCTCTGCTGACAAAAAGTGACCAATCAAAAGAGAAAAGCCAAATGAAGCGGTGTCCAAAACAGCAGCGAGTGTGCACTACGTCAGAAAAAAAATCAGCTTCAGAAATAACAACACCAGATTACAGATTGGATTTAATAGATTACTAGTATGCTCAGAGCTGCTGGCTCAACCATTGCCATGTCAGGATTGAATTTAGCAGCTTTTCAGCACAAAGTGAGATAAATGCAGGTCCCAGATTGAAAATTTGTAATACAAGTATTATATTCCTTAGTTGTCGTCGTTAAAGGGCACCATGTAAAACTGTAGTCTGGTTAAAAGCTGAATACATCCCCATGAAGGAATTTATTACCATTAAAGTTCATGCCCCATTTTGCCACAGAAGTAAAAACACACTTGTATACTAAATGAAAGCAGCATCTCTTAATAAAAGGTCTAAGAATCGATCAACACAATGAAAAACTCTCCCCTGGCAGACGCTGCTGTTTCTATCGGCTGTATTTACACCTAAGCACCAGTACATAGTCTCCAATCACCTTTCAGCTGCATGCATGTACGCTTTCATACACGACCTCTCCACCACTCTGCCCTGGCTGAGAAAGACTCACCCGGCAGTTGCAACAGGTACTTGTATGGTTCGAGCAAAATGCGCTCAGAAGCAGCTTCCGAGTTGCCATCCATTTCTTCTGGTTTACACGAATCTGTGACGGAGGAAAAGGGACATAACAAAGTTAAATCAGTGTTTTGGTGCAAGTCCACAATTCCACGTGAGTTTGAAATCTCCCCCTTACTGACAATGTTGCAGAGGAGGAGAGCGTTGACATGACAGGAACAACATCAGAGATGTAACTGCAGAACTAACTTAGCGACTTAGTAATACTTAGTAACTTAACTTAGTAATACACATTAACTGTTTCATTTGTATTCATTTGTGCATGATGTTTTCACCCATTTATTACGCCTTTTTTTTCAGATAGGAACATAATTAAGAAAAATTCCAAAGTTATGCATTGGTTGTACAAGGCATGGTCTGACTTAAAGTTAAAGTTTTTGAATGAAATGAATGATTCGTGAGGTAATGCGCTGTTTTTCGGGAGCACATGCTGAGCCATTAATTCCCTGAATGCCTGAATAATCCGTACGATCACATTCATATGTGAGTCATAGAAATGTGTGCAATAAAAGTAAAACAGTTGTCTGTGACAGCTGGTGATGTTCAAAGGAAAAAACCCTCTCAATCACTGATATAAAATTCATTATTCATTGCATAAGACAGCAGTTGAGGTTTAATTCCAGAAAAGGCTCAGACAAGATCTATTAGATCATTTAGATGATGTCACATCAGAGACATTCATCTAAAACTATTATGCAAAAATGCCTCACCAAGTATCTAAGTTAGGTCATCTCCCATTTAAGATATTCCTTAATTAGTCCCACATTACACATTTACATTTGATATGTCGATTACAGGTTTAAACCAAACCATTACTCAGTTAAATGTATATTTCATATTCAGAATTAAAACCACTGAAATAAAACCCAAAAGGTGGTGTTAAGTTAAAAGTTCAAGGAGGGTCAAGTTAATAATCATGTTGATGTTGATTTTAATTGAAACTTAAAAGAACAACATTACTTATTTTGATTTACACTGTGATCCACGTAGCATACATACACAAGGAGCTCAGAGTTCTTAACTCCACCCACCTTTCCGCTGCCTGTTCGTCTGCTGCTATGCCGGTCCTGTTTTCCCGTTAGCCCGACTGCTATTTAGCTAGCATTAGCAGGCTAACATGAACGCGCTATAAAACCACCGTTGAGAATTTATTTGTTTATTTTTCCAAATAAAAACGTCCACTTCAACAGTGGACGGCTAAGGCACACTACAAGACTACCATATTCACACTTTCTCATTATTTGTGTATGTCCGTGTGTTACCAGCCAATTCAACGGATGCTATAGTAAGCTAACATCTCTATTACTACGCGCTGTCCAGACACTTTTCAAAACGAGCTAACGTTAGTTGCGATGAGCTAGCTACACGTCCCTATGTCGTTACAGAGCAGGCGCAGAGTAGGTGGGGTGCCTCGCATATTGTGTGTTGAATTTGTATTTATACGTTGCCCGGTAAAAACCTCCGGCCTGTAATGAAAAGAAAGAAGCACGCATTCGTCTCACCGGAATATTCCGTGGTACATATCGAGCGTACACCTATTCTAAAGCTGGGGGTTGTAGTTTTTCATTCTGTATTGTGATACCAAACCAGTGGGACAACGTCATAGATCTAACCTTGTGTGTTTTTCTCATCGATCAGCCAATTATAAACGTCTGAGGCGTTTCCACCGCATTGAACAATCCAATGGGTACGTGTATTTCGCTGAGAGGCGGGATTATCCAGCAGTCAATCATTCCCAGGAGGCGGGGCAAACGGATCACAGAAAGAGCTAGGCTAGAGGAGCTACTCAACAAGGCAAACAGCAACGCTCTGCGAAACGACTTTTAACCATCCGCATCCAACACCAACCAGGACCCAACGGACGACGTTTAAACCTGTCGGAATCCTCACTTAAATGTGCCTATGGATTACTAATACACCTTCGTCAAAAAAACGGGGTTTTTCTCAACTTGACAGCATAGGTAAGCCTGCTTTTGTTCGGCAAAGCCATCGCTATTTTGGAAATTTCACTAGCTTGCTTCGCTCGCTGCCACCAAACCAACCTTGACGGTAGCTAACTTGTTAACTAATTACGTGATATGTTTCGGAGGATTGTATGGAATTAATGAATCGAGACGCCTCGACAGCACAAAACCGACCGCCGAGAATCACCAAATAAACTTACTGTATAATAAAGTTATGCTGCAGCCTGCCTCATTAAGCCGATGAGCACAGCGAGAGGTTATGCTACTCCGGGGCTGAATACTTTCGAGCCCGTCGTGTTTGTATTGTTGAGCGGAGAAATCCTCGTCGACGTGTTTGTCGTCGAGCAGCGGCCGTCGGGCTGTTCCCTCGCAGCCGTGAAAGGTTGCTTATTACACGGAGCCCTCCGCGACCCGCACACGCTTATAACATCGCTTCGGTTGGTGTGACGTGTCGACCAGCGACCAAACGGCGCGGCTGAACGGCTCCATCGCATCGTCAGGCTTTTCCTTTTGTGCCACCGGCATCGGTAGCGTCTTGAGATTTTAAGCTACTCGCCCGGGTCGCACCAGTCACGGACTGCCTCGCATGGAGGAATTCACCCAACACTCAGTTGTTATATGACCAGATGCGATGTGCACTACTTCCCCCCTGCTGTATAGCGCCGTTATTAGTATGTGTGTGTGTGTGTGAGAGAGAGCGAGCAGTATTTTGTACATTTCCGTAACCGGCGACCTCGACACTGACAAGCTGTCTGCACAGGGAGATTTATCGGGGGCGAGGTTTAAATGGACTGAATACCGTAAGTTAACTACGGCATCGGGGTTGAAGCACGGTCGAGGCTCCGGGGATGAATGTGCATTTTTATTCGATTCTTTTGGTGGCGGTCAATGATTCACTTGCAGCGGCTGAACTAGCGGGTCGCCTGGGCGGACGGCATCGTATCTCCCCGCGACCCAGAGCTACACATGATGAGGGCTGCGACCTTGGCTTTTCTGTTTTATTTTATTTTTATAACGATGAAATATCATCGAGGTCTTCCCCGAGATTGACCTTGTTGCGAACCGTCTTCGTCCACTTGTTTACCCGTTTCGTCTGAGGCGACCTCGCTCATCCTCGCTCGGGGTGGTGGGGTGGGGGGGCGGCATGCCAGACGAGTCGGTCGAGAGAACATTTTTGTTGTTGTTACGTGGAATGAAAAGTGAGTTTCCGCACGGGGTGGATTTCTCACTTTCGGTTCCCCCAACTTAACTCGGCGCTGACGGGACATTTTACCCACCGGGTCTGGTTCAGCGGCCGCGCGGCGTGCTCGTACGCGGGCTTGTTATCGAGCGCGCGGCGCACCGAGACAACGGGAGGCAAGCGACCAAAATGAACGGTTCGGTTTTCTCTTATTAAGAAAAAAAAAGAAAGAAAAATAACTGTCTTTGAGCCGGTGAATGGCGACAACCGTTCCCCGCACATTTCCACTGTTTGTTCGCTGAAGTGCTCTCCTTTTCCCCGTGTTTTTTTTTGCCGACTGTCCGCTTTGGAAATGGCGTCATCCTCCGCCGTCGTGTTGGTGTAGTCAGCGCGGTGCAGACAGCAGGCTCACGCGCGCACACACGCACACACACACACACACACACACACACACTACGCTACCGTACTCCAGAGAACCGCGCACCGCGTGGATTTCACGGTATCCGTGACTTTATCCGAAATGACTTGGCCATCCGTGCGTGTGAGCGGAGGCTGTGCGTTTAGTCTGGCCGCAGAGAGGCATTACATAAAACGGCATCGGCTTGCAACACGGATCTCATTATTGGGGCGAGGGAGGGCGTTTGGCCACACGGCGTAAACTTAATGTATTTACGTTTAAATAAACTTTAAACTTTCTCGATGAGTCAGAATGAAGCCTTAAAATGGGGATCTAAAGTGTAACGGATGTGTTGAGGGTCTGCCTCTCCGATTATTATATTTCTCATGGCATTCCGGCAGTAGCACAATAAGTGATGTCATCATAACATCAGAATGGAGTTGGTACTCTCATTCATGTTTCTTCAACCTCTTGTTTTTCCTCTCCAGATTCGTTCCACTGGTCACCTAGAGGACTCATCGAGAGATGAAGGTGGGTTCATTACATTCCCTTACACCTGTTTGATGCCACTACTGCGTTCTAAGCGCTAATTCCATTCATCTCCTGTGTAAACAAGCTCTAACCAGGAACCTCCAACATAATATATCAATATTTTGTATGTCTGGCGTTGTCCTTTAGTTCTCTTGCGTGAGGGTTGTCTGAACTTTTGCTAAAGGTCAATTTTCCAGCGCAGCAGGCAAGTGTGTTGGACGTGGGCCAAAGCAAAGCTGTTTATCTCATAAGCATGACATTGGTTTTATAGTGTCTCTAGTTTTATTTGCAAACAAACATTTGGAGATTTAATGTGGATGCAATTCTTATTACAGTTGCATGCTGGGATACGGCCTGGACACGTAGTGATATGAATTAAGTGAATTTCATCAACTACGTTCATAGAGAGAGTCTTATCAAAACAGAGTCTGGGCGTCTGGTGCTCGACAATATCATCGCTGACGCCGACGAATGAGCCGAGACGTCGGCAAATCATCAAAAGCTCTGGCATTGTTTTCTTCAGCACAACGCGCTGAAGTCACAGCTCTTAATTGTTCAGCACAGAGGCTGCGTGCATCTTTCTCATAGCTCATAGCAAGTTTTTTTTTTTTGCAAGTTGTTACCGCGTATCAGCCGAGCGTAGACGTCACAGCATGCATAAGTGTTTCTCCTCTTCATTACATACAATGGTCTGTATACAGTGTGGAAGGGATTACAGGAAAGAATAAAGCCAATACGAGATGTGGGCACTTTGTTACTGGAGAGCTGGCGGTGGGCAAATTAAAAGCTGGTCTAGTAATGATTTGTAGTCTGTCCCTTTTGGCCATAATCATGTCGTGCTTATTGTGCTTAATCACTGTATCACCCACCCACTGCTAGCAGTCTACCAAAGCAGTCCAATTAAAATGCAACCAAGTAAGATGTAAGAAAGAACCGTAGCATCCGCTTTTGTGTCCATTAACTTATTCAATTTGGTAAAATGAAACGAGAGAGGCGACAAAGCTTTGTCTCTGCTTCCGAGTCCTTTCTGTTGCCTGCATTCATACTCGCCCGACTAGACTAGTGCTGATCCAACTGCATGATGATGTGTGGTTATGCAATAAATTCTTTGTGCCACGGGAAGACAATGGAGACGAGAAATACATTGAACAGAGACACAGTTTAGAAACCAATGGCCACTCCATAGGCTGGCTGTGCAGCTTCATTTCTTACGTGAATATCTACTTGGGGGGGGGGTGAACGTGAGAAAGGTCATTAAACTGATGCCGTTGGGCCCAATGGCCATTATGCAGTTGTTGTTCCCTCCAGCTGGATAGCAGTGGTCTGTTATTAGATGGTTATTGTTTCATAACCGCTGACAGGAGGGTGTTTTCGCGTTGACATTTGGGGTAGCATTTTGCTGTTTTCATTTATTGGTGCTTGAGGACTGCTCACTTGTTTCATTGTTCAGCCTATTAGAAGCATTTGCTCAGTGCTTTGACTGTAAATTGATCTGTAACTGGGACTACTTTTTATCTTGTCTCCCTGGCTTATGGTCCACAGATGTCGTCCGTCAACTGCACACACACACACACACACACACACACACACACTGTGTGCTGCACGAAACACTGACATAACCATTAGATATCCTTTTATAACATAATGGTGTGGTCTACATGCCTGTGACTGCGTGCTAAGACTTCTAAAACCTCTCGGTGACAACCAAAATGGGGACTTGTCATACACCGTATGTGTGACTGCTGGCTGCATTGTTAGTTCGAAGGATGTATGATATCTATATAACAAGAGTAAGGGTGTAAGAAGGTGTCGGGTTTGTAAGAAGTGGGAGGCAGGAGATTTCGGAGGTCTAATGACCGATGCTCTTCAGTTGCATTTTGCAAGTTAAATTCCTGCTGTTCAGGCACTAAATAGGTGCACTAAATTTAGGCACTAAATAGCAGGAATTGTATATCCACCCCTTCTGCTTCTATTTGGACAAATCTGTTTGAGCTCTTTGTGTAACTACACTACTAACTGTGATTGACAGTCTAAGGTTGCTCAATTGTGTCCACACAGAAACATTTGTTTTTTTTTTTTTATAAAATCTGAAAACGGCTCTGCTGTGGGAGTGAAATGTGTTTGCAGGGATTACGTTCCAAGAACACGTGATAGGCGAAATCCGTGAAGTAGGAAACCTTTATTTTTTTTACAATTATTATACAATGAAATACTCCATAATACATTGAAACCAAAGAACAAAACCTTTTTTACAGGCCCAAGCATTTGTTTAACAAATAAAAGTACTGTGTAAATGTTTTGATTTTTGCAAATAACTACTGTACTGTAAAATAATAATTTGAATCATCAATACGAACTGAAGGCTTCAAATTGCGGAGATCAGCACTGCGACCCGAGTCATTGGATTAGAACGGGAGAAAATGAAAAATGATTATGAAAAAAAAAATACAAAGTACAGTAGGACAAATAGTGACTCGATCGCGTGTATTTCACTGCTCTTCTGACTGAGCCGCTGCATCCTGACTCCGCTCTCTAGCGTTTTTTTCTTCTGAAGCCCGCGGTGCAGGTGTGTTTTTCCGAGAGAAGAACATTGTTATCGGTAGTTGTTGTCGCTCTTTTTTCTTCTTCTTAGTGACACACACGTAGAGAAGAAGCGGAGAGACTGTTTAGCCAATCAGAATGCAGAACACAATGCACGATCCGTGAAGCGGCGAGACCATGAAAGGTGAACCGGCGACATAGCGAGGGTTCACTGTAATGTGTTTACCTCAACCCCACATGCTGTTATCTAATGGAGCATTGGAGAAGAGCCCCTGTGCAGGTCAGGTGCAGGTGCCTGCTGTAGTTGGAGGTGTCTAATGCCTGGGAAACGTTTTAAACCGCAAGACACTGGTCACCTCGAGGACTCATCTAGGCGCAGCAAACAAGTACCTGCTCAGTTAGAGGGGAGCGATGCCTACCTGAGCGTAGGACACGCTTGCGCTCTGTCTGTGTGTGTGTGTGTGTGTTTGTTATCAGAGCATTTCCTTGCTGTATTGCCTTGTAGCCAAAGCACACGCTTGGTTGCATGTTAGAGCATGCGAGTACGGCGCAGCTCGCGTACGCAGCTCGCAGCTGATAACGCCGTCCTGATTGACGAGCGTGAGATGAGGAAAGTGTAGAGCGTGTAAGGCTGTACTAAAAATCTTTAGGGAAGGAGGTTTTTTTTTTTTATTGGCACTAAATAAATGTCTGCGTACATGGCTTAATAGAAACAAGTCATTGCCACGTTCCATTCGTAGTTGTCCATACTTCTAAAGCCCTCATGTTTGGTCAGTGGTCGGGGGAATTGGCTGCTTTTGAGATTATACGTATCCGGGGGTTTTATGAAAATGTGAAGCGGTCTACTTGGTTTGAATTGTTTACTGGAGGAGTGAATTTACCGGGCAGGCCTGCATTTTGGGGCATAACTGCGTGAACAAAAGGTATATAGATCTTTCTTTTTTTCTCCCAAATTCAGTTTAAAGCCGCCGAGGCATCGCCAAGGCAACTTCGCTGGAACTGTGGTGACTTTGGTTTGGACAAAGAGGTGATTCACAGCAGGATTACTGTACGTGTGCGCTAGGGCCGGGTCGGAGCTCAATTTCTGGATGCCTCTTGCTTTTTTCTGTGTTTGGCCTACAAGTCTTTTTGTTACAGCACAATATTTCAGAAATGCAGAATGCTAGTGCCTGAAATGGGCTTTCTTAAACTTGCAGAGTTTGGCACACGGCTCGTACACTTGGCTTGATTGAGGCATTTGACTCTCTGTTTACACCACCCTCGCCCGGTGCAGCTGAATATTAACCAGTTAATGTTCCGAACATCTTTCACTGTTGTGTAACTTGAAACGTACCAACTGACAACGGTGACACATCCATCCAAACCACAACGACACTCGTGATTCTAGCTTGAAGAGGGCAAAACGTTGGGTTAAATCCTGGGCAATGGAAGTTTCCTAAAAGCGCAGATTTTCTTGAAACTTTTAATGCAATGACGATGGTGGGTTTGCCTTTTTAGTAAAAAATGTAAATTGGTCAGTAAGTTGAATTGAAGTATGATGTACGAGTGCATGTGCAGGGAGATTTAACCGTCAGATGTCGATTTTCAGGAAAAAGCTGAGCCATCATTGTCTATTCCAGTGGACACAATGCGCTCTGCAAAAACGTAAAAAACATTAAAACATATTGCCTGACAGTACAGATTTTCAATTAAAGGTGAACTTTGACTGAAATATGAAACGCGGTCTGTAATGTGACCACCGCTTGGCTTTAGTGGAACGGAGGGGGAATGTTTGCCACGGCTGGAGCAAGTGTGTCCTAATGGATCAGCAGGTGGGTTTCTGCGACCGGTTGAGGAAAGGACCTGGGATACCTTGAGCCCTTCAGGGATGGCTGACATGAGCGCCATCTTTTGTCTTCTTTTTCTTTTTTTTCTTTAAAGGTTCTGAGTCTTTTTACTGAGCTGTAGAATAAAACTGCTACGGTCCCTCAAGCTGTCGAAGAAATGCCCTATAAGCAGCAGGAGGGGGAATGTGGGGGGCTTATTTATCGACTGGTGCGCCGGGGAGTTGGCTGTTACATTTTTCATGACCTGAGAGTCTTCATTGAGCCGAAACGGATCTCATTCCGCTGTTGCTTTTACTGTGTCTCCCCGGCGTGCTTTTTTTTTTTTCTTCTTCTTCTTTTGAACGATTTCAAAAGCTGTGTCTTGATGTCGCAGCTTTATCTGTCCTGCTCCCAAACCAGCAAGTAGTATCACTGGTGATTCAAAAGCCGGGACGGAAGGGCCCCATTTCCAACAACAGCAGATAGCCCTCACTGCCTGGGACTTACGGTAGATTGCTCCTTCTGTGGATGGGGGAGCTTTTAAAGCATGAATAAATTAAATATATATATTTTTTTTTCCTAATGGGACTGTGAATAAATCTGTGCTGGAGCTCCTTGTGTTTGTGTCTTGCCGTGCCAGCCGCAGGTGCGTTTTTTTTTTTTTTTTTGTCACCTCCTGCCAAGTTCCATTTGTGTGCGTGGAATCGAGTGCACGTGCGTGGAAAGTGTTTTCCACATCGGTGGCCCTACGTGACCGGCCAGAGAGCTGCTATTACTGTTACGGAGGGGCCCTTTCTGCGCGCCGAGGCAGCGCCCGTGATGAACACTGCTCTGCTCCTCGTGTGACAGAATCTTGGAAGAGAAGTGCGCCGGTTCATTTTCAAGTTGGGAGAAAGGATGCTGCAGAACACGCAGGCGTAGGACTTCCGCCTCTCTGAGCTTAGTCATCTTGATGGGTTGGGCTTCTGAGCCCGTCTGCCGTGGTGGAGGGGGGAGGGGGGGGGGGGGGTTGAGCTCACCCATGAATGGTTTTGAGTTTATTGCAAAGAGGTGGAGCATTGGGGGTGGTAACAACAAACCGTTTTTCTCGGGTGAGTTGGCACGTGAGCGTGACAAATGCAAATCTGGCATCAAGTGTTGTGTCACCCACCGGGCCCCCCCGCCTTGTTAAACGGCCACAGCTGTCCAAATAACCGGAGCTGCCCTCCGCGAGTCGGTTGCATGATTCTTCCTGCGACGTAGGAGACGTATCGGACGTCCAGGGAGGAGCGCCGCTCCGAAGGAGTAGCAGTTGGGCTGACAGCCGAGGCGCTGAGGCGGTGGAAATGGCCTCGGCGTCGCGTATAACCGGGTGTTGCCTCGGGGCAGCTGGTGCTGAGGCCAGATTGCACCAGAGACTAACGAGGTGTTTGTCTGAGAGGTGGGCGGGCTGAAAGGCACTGGACTCTGCCCCAGAATCCCATCTGCCAGAATCCCTGAGACACCGGAGAAGAGGCCGAGCCCCGTGCTGGTGGGACTGCGCCACGCGGAGGATGCAACTTGTCCGTCTAGACAACACGCTCGTTTCTCGGGTGTTGGATTTATTTAAACTGTTCCTTGCACTGTCGCCTGTCGACGTCATTTTTTTGTGTTTCACTTTTATATCACAGATAATAAACACACTTGGCAAACCACCACGCTCACACGTAGTGTACAGTACACAGGATTTCTTCTACCGGCTGCAAAACTGGTTGTTTCAGGGATAATTTAAAACCGGTTGTGTTTAAAAGTCCAAAGTGGGTGACGCTGAGGCGAGTCCCACAGTGCCAAACCTCGCTCGTTGACGACGCTAATCATGTTTACTTGGCCCCAATTGTGATCTGAGTCATCTAACATTGAATATCTGCCTGTTTCCAATTTCCAATTCAATGTTGATTGTTTTCTACATGGAAACGCTATGTGTCCCTATTGGTAGGGCATGTATAGCATCACTGCAGAGGGGAGTCTCTGTGTGAAATGGTTGTGGGAC
Source organism: Apeltes quadracus (assembly GCA_021346845.1). Classification (NCBI taxonomy): domain Eukaryota; kingdom Metazoa; phylum Chordata; class Actinopteri; order Perciformes; family Gasterosteidae; genus Apeltes; species Apeltes quadracus. The sequence continues at coordinate 4,657,790 of CM037922.1, forward strand.
GGAGGCATCAGCATCATTTGGAGTACGCCGGCCTCCATGAGTTCTAGCACTTTAGGAGGCTTGGTGCAAAGTCAAAGCTGCTGCGCTCGCTTCTAATCCGCCAGTTAACACAGAGGCAGAACTGTAAGTCATTGTAGTGTAGAGGAAAATGTCAACCTGCAAGTTAAAGGTCTCCAACATAATAGACCTTGAACGTTTTTTTATTCCTTAATGTCTTGCAACCGAGAAGCCGCTGGGTTCAGTTTAAGGTTCCTGCATCGCTGGTGTAGTTTCTGGTTGGGATGGCAACAATGAACAGCTGTTGTGTGCTTAGGAATACATAATATGTATACATGTCTGGGAGTCTTACAAGTAATTAGCTTGTGGTATGAAATTCAATATACATAATGTGTCTGAAGAAATGAGTACTTAATGAACAGAACCATCTCTCTGTTGTTGTAGTTCAGTAGCTAATTTGATGTTAAACTGTCATGTAGCTTGTTCACTCCGCTGGGCATAAGTACTTTTTATTCATCCGTTCAGATACGTAGATAAACAAAGCGATATTAGGCTGATGAGGACTTGCCTTTCCATATGCAAGAATGATCCTAGTCACTTCCACACAGTGAGGAGTCCCCGTGACTGGTATCTGACCAGTACTGAAAAGGTTGGACTCAGGCATCCATACGTACACAAAAGGGTAGTTTTGTAGTTTTGCACGTGACAGGAGGAGCTGATCTTTTTCCCAAGTTACACGTAAACTAACCAAATGAACTACGAACAGCTTTAGCTGTCCAGTGTTTCTCCTACCATTATGTCAGGGGGGTGGGGGGGCGCACACCTAAGGGAAACAATTATGTCTGTTTTCTCCGTATACCTAACCCTCCCAAGGTCTGTTTTTAAGGCGGGTTAAAAAAAAGAAATGTTTGATAAACATCCAATTATGACACAGAATGGTTCTATTTGTTTTGAAATAACTTTAACAATTTGTTGTCCTCAAAGCAGTAGTAAAGTGGCCTTTTTGTTTGTGCGTCTGGAGGCTTGTTTTCCCGTACCCCGAGCAGATGGTATGTGTTTTTGCGTAGCTGTCCTCCCGCCTCAGCTGTAAGAAAACAGTACACTTAAAAAAAAAAAAGAAAAAAAGGAAAAAGCCGTTACATTCACTGATTTCCTATTTTTGTTTCCTCAGACTCTGGAGGAGCCCCCCTACTTGACAGTAGGGACGGATGTTAGTGCCAAGTACCGAGGGGCTTTCTGTGAGGCCAAGATTAAGACAGCCAAGAGACTAGTCAAGGCCAAGGTAAGTCCCATTTTCAAGTTCCTCTGCTCCAAAGTGTGTGTGTGTGAGGTGCGTGGTAGCGGCTCTCACTCGGCTCTGCGTTAATGGATCCTCCAAAAGCACATTTGAAAGCCCCCATATAAGATGGTGTTCTTGTCTCCATGCTGTGTAACTCGCATGCTAGAACTCCCACCACCTGTTTTTAAGTTGTTAATACTGCTCATGCAGCTGAGGCCCCAGATGTGACAGATATGCAGGGTCTGGGCCGTCACACCCCCAAGTGTGCCCCCCCCCCCCCTCCCCTCTCGTTGCTTTTCCATTTCTGCTTTGGGGATGGTGTCGTCGTCCGTCCGTCCCCACAAGCGGTTTTACGCATTGCCGGTGTAGCCATTGCATGGCGCATGCCGCAGTACAGCGCGTGATTTCTTTGAGTTGACAGACTCAAAGGTTTCGTCTGGTACATTAATTACCGTGGTAATTGGCCGAGTGTGGGTTTGTTTTTGGTTAACTGCGATTGGAATGTGAGGCTGGGGTTACACAAGCGGAGAACACAGCGATCATTCGGCGGTTGTTGTGGATGTGAATGGATTCCTCTTTAGCACTCCGGTTCATTAATCTCCTTCTGCTTGTTGAACGTAGTTGATGGTGGCAGCGTGGGGCACTGAGGTTCTCTCTCTGATATTTAAAGCCCGGTAAAGGATGGCGTTGTTATTGACGACGATGATGATGATGATGATCCCAGCTAGAATTAGCGCCGCGTCAGCGTCATTTTTGTTCTCCCTTTTTTAGTTGCGTTATAATTTGTGTAGCACAAAGCTCTCAGAGGGGGCCGCATCCATGCAAACAAGGCAAGTGGAAATACAAGCACAGGGGTGAGGAGGGTTCACAACGGAGGGTCCCTCGACCAAATGATAATCATCACCAGCAGAAAGGAGAGCGGATGTGTCAGTTCAACAAGTGAAACAACTGGAGTTGTTAAGTTTTATCTTGTCTGGGAATCATTTCCTTTTACCGTTTACCCTGCCATCGTAGTAGGGGGACACCCCAACACCCTCCTTGTCCCACCCTCTTGAAAGTCATGTTAAATATGATTTTATTTTATTTTCGAAAGTCTCTGCAGCGGCGCACTGCCCTGATGCATACAGAAACGCAAACACACACACTGACATGTGGAAACATGGCTCTTACTGTTTGCCTTTCTCATTTTGGGAGAATTTCCTCTTACCCCGTTTGAATTGAGTACAATGAAAGTGCCTGCAGCTCAGCGAGGCGGGATCCTGTAATGTAATGGACTGTGAGCGCCCGGCAAACCTTTTCACATCGCATCATAAACTCCCTAGAGGCTCTGACATGTCAGAAATACGCTTTCATATCTCATTACGATATTTGATGTCAAGTCTAAGCGGTCGTGCGCTTTGTGCGTGCGGCGACCGATGTTGATCAGTTGACCCGTGTTTCCGACGCGCTCCCGGTCCCGGGTGTTGTTGACGCTCGTCTGCTAAGGATTTGGACAGCGAGTGTCATCCTTCTTCTCGTCCGAGAAGTGCGGAGCCTCCCGCTCTCCCCTCTTCCCCCAAAAAAGGGGACAGTTCCACTGTTTATTATCTGCTGAAATGCTTTTTATTCCTTTCTCTGCCATCTGATTTTATGAGGTCTTTCATCTTACAGTCCTTTTGCGGGGCTTTGATTGCCGTTCCTACTGGTTTGTGTTGAAAACCGACTTGAGAGAGCGTCGTCTGAGTGTTTTACCTGCAGGCTTGTTTTCTGAGATGGGGTGCTCATCATCTTTTTCTGCTCGTGGCAGCTCCTTCTAAACTAAATTCAGTTTTCCATTAAAATTATGTTACTATTTTACTAGCACGTGCTCTCGGAAATTACTTGAATTTTCTTTCAGGCAACCGAGAGGGAAGCACACGCGCTCGTTGATTCATATTTCAGGCAGGGAGGAGCATCTTTGATGCTGAAAAGACCCAGCGCCTCTGGCTGCTCCGCCTAGTTACCCACATGCTCTCCATGTCGGCTTGAAAAAGTGTGTGTGTGCGTCCGCGCGGCCTTTAAGTGTTACCGGTTCGCCGTGCAGATGCACGATTAGCACAGCGTGATCAGATTATGATCTACCGCGGTTCACTTAGGGGAGGCTACCGTGGCAGAGGGGGAGGGTCGCTTAGTGTTGCCCTAAAAAAAAAAAAAAAAAAACCCAACAGGAATCCACTGCAGTTGGCTCCAACAGATGCGGGGCAGTTGCCAGTTGGAGGGGGGCAAAGAGGGACGGGGTGAGGGGGGGGGCGGCAGTCACTTAGCGGTGCCTGAAAGGAGCCATCGCATTAAATATTCAGACACACACTGCTGCTTGCCTAATGACACCATGTGTGTGTTATCTCCCAGCACGGCGACCTGTGTGTAGGAGTCCATCCCCTCTGTGAGTTAGAGGATGATAAAGCCCCTTTTAGGAATTGTTTGTTTGTTTATCTGCTGTAGTGATTCTCCTCCCTCTGTCCTCAGGTGACCTTTAAACCGGATCTGTCCACAGCTGAGGTTCATGATGAAAACATCAAAGGAGCTCTGAAGGTGAGGCAGGATGGAGATGGGTTACACATGTTGTTTTGTCTTTTTTTTTTTCGGGGGGGCTCAGACTATGAGCGTAGAAAGGTTACTTCAATCTACTGCTACTTCAGTCGCTCAACCATGATTCTTGTTTTGTTTCTTAAAAACCCATTTCACTGCTCGACAGTAGCCCATTAGGATGCCACATAACAGTAGTGTCCATCCCACAGGTGGGTGCTGTGGTGGAGGTGAAGAATCAGGATGGAGTTTACCGGGAGGCCACAATCAATAAGCTGACCGATGCTAGTATATATACTGTTGGTAAGTTAATGTCTCTCTCCCTCAGGGAGCTCTCCCTGCAGGTATTTTATAAAACATGTTTGTGTAGCCAAAGGTTTCTCAGGGTTTCAGTATTCACACTGAACTTAGAAGCGAGAACCGCTTTTCAATCAATTCATAACAACTTGGAGATTTACACTTTTTCTCTGAAAGAAAAAGGCAGGTTCCAAGTGCAAATGCTCTGACACTTCCCTTACATCCATTTTATTTTACCTTGTGTGAGTTCACTCTGATAGACACGAGACACGAGAGTGTCTGTCAGAGGGTCCTTGATAATTGGTTTTTAACGTAAAATATCATAAATCCAGCTGACATTTCGTAATCGAGGCAAGTTTTAGGGTCCGTTTCTGTGGGTTCCCTTCCCGCCTACAGCCGCCTAACAGTCTCTCGTCCCCGCAGTGTTTGACGACGGCGATGAGAAGACCCTGAGGCGCTCCTCTCTCTGCCTGAAAGGAGCGCGTCACTTTGCAGAGAGCGAGGCGAGTATTGGGCCTCGTGAAATCTCACACAGAGAATTTTGTCCGGGGATAGAAGATGAATCTTTGCGTCTGATAATGTAGCGCTGACACTCTTTGCCCCCCCCTCCACCCTCCCTCCCTCACCTCCTCCCGCAGACACTCGACAGACTCCCCCTCACCAACCCCGAGCACTTCGGCACGCCCGTCATCGGCAAGAAGGGCAACCGCGGCAGGCGCTCAAACCCGATGTGAGTATCGCCGTCTCGTCTGTGTGCACGTGCCGCCGGGCGATGCTGCCGGCGAGGGATTTTTCTCCCCTAATCCAAGCATGCTGACGGCAGTCGAAATGAAAGCTTTACTCCCACCTCCATCCGCTCATGAACAGCGTCGGTTGAACCGGAGAGCCGAGTCTCCTCCTCCTGCCCCGTAATCACGCAGGCACGTAGAGGCAGCCGCTTTTTAAAGTGCTCCAGTGGGTGTTTCATGTTGGATGTGCCAGCTCCTGGGGGACGGGGGAATAGGAGCAGCTTCCGGCTTTTTGCGGCTCCTTTCACTTGTAAAGAGGAAATTCTGCTACGTTCTTTTTTGGCTCGCACCCCGCGCTCATGACAATCAGAGAAGCGTCAATATCACTCCTAAACGTCGGTGTGCTATTGACCTGGGCCCGTACCAGCTGTGCATTAACGCCTTGGACCAGTTGTCGTCCTGTGCTCTAATTGTGTTTTAATTCTTCAATGCTGTGGGGGACAATACTGATAATCTTCTTATTGCTATAGCTGTTTCCTGTTGCTGTGCTAAGCTAACCAGCTATTAGCTCTATATTCACATTCAGGCATCTTGGATGTCCCCGAAATTCAAAAGTCTCCTACAGCGAAAGGGCATATTTCCCAAATTGTGACCCCCTTCCTTTTCCTTAAATTTCTGTCTTTAAGAAACAGTGACGGTCAAACAACCTTGGCTACAATATATGTGAAGTGAAGCTTCTCCTCCATGAGTTGTCTGAATCATTCATCATTGAGTGGCTGAAGTGCTTTGTTTATGACTTTGAGTCACAGCTTAGTTGCTGCCGTCGTTGTAGTGGTAGTAACAGACTGGCTGATTTACCGCTCGTGAACCGTGCCAAACATTGTGTGTGTGTGTGTGTGTGTGTGTGTGTGTGCGCGCACGCGTGTACCTGAACACAGAGCTGTTGCCTAGCGATGCATAACAAGAGGACGGAGGATCTGTTCTGCTCAGAAGCCGTCGGAATGAGCTGGCTCGTCCGCACAGCGATCCTTACGAGGTCATCGCTGAAGCTGGCTCTCTGTTTTGTCCTGCTACTAACTGCCACGACTGGAAAGTCTTTGTTGTGGTGTGGATTGATAGTCGCAAGCGTTGGGTGTTAAACGGAGAGATGATTGGTCAGCATGAATCGTCCGCCTGTGTTGACAGAAACTCAATCCTTTCTTCCTAACTTAATTTAAAATGAAATGCCAGCATTTTCCTGCTGCCAGAGCCAGAAAGATGAACATATTTCAACAGCAGTGATGCATTTTTATGACAAAACTGATACACATTGACAACATGACATCGTTGTATTCAAATATGTATGTGATGAATGTTTTTAAATAAACAGCCAAATGCTCCGTTTACCTCCGTTTAATATTGCCGTCTGTTGGATAAACTGCCCTTATCTCCCTCAGTCAAGAAGAAGAACTGTCTTCATCCTCCAGCGAAGAGGAGGAGAGCGACCAGCGGCAGAATGAGGATCTGTTCGGCAAAGTGGTCTGTGTGGAAGGGGTCGCCTGCAGGGGACAAAAAGAAGACCACGTGGTATCCTGCTTTGGTGAGCTCATGGTCTCTCTTCCTTCACTGCGCTCCGCTCCATCGCTGAGAAGAAACAAGAACCAGTGCTGCAGTCCTTCCAGCACACTCGCAGATTTGTGCCAGTTCAACGCCCGGTTATGTAACCGCAGCTGGATTATGTCATTGCGTAACACCAGTCATCAAATACTGGAAACGTCCACGGCGCTGTGATTAAATATCAGATTCCTTTTAAATTAGCCCTTAACGCTTCGCAGTAGCTTCTGTAGCTCGAAGAAGTTCAGAAAGCAAAAAACGGCTCGGCTCCTGTTGTTAAAAGTGAAAACAAGTTATGGGGTGTTCTCCCCGCTGCGCGCGACGATGCAGCATTAAGACACGCGTTTGATGTGTTCCGTCCTTTCTAGTCCCTTTGTCTCCGCCCACGCACACACCTCTCAGCCAGCGGTAGCACACAGGGAAATGGTGAGGGGCCCTGTTTGTTTTCGGAATTGTTGCAAGTAGAACTGTTAGGTGTGTGTGCGGAGGGAGGGGGATGGGGGCGGGGGAGGAGTGAATCTGTCCCTTGTTTAAATGTGTATTTAAACAAGGGACAGACAAACCCTGAGGGCGGGCCTCCAGGGTTTGTTGTTCTTGGCCCGCTGTTTACCGAGCTCAATGCTGCCTCCCCGTGACAGCCATCACGAGTGCAGAGCGCGGTGTGCGTGTGGCCCAGGGGTGGAGGGGCTCACCGGGGGGTTCATGCGACGGCTCCTACATGACTGTAACGAACAATGAGCTCCCAGGAGGCATGGTGCAATACAAGTCAAAGCTGCAGCACACGTGTCGGAGGGAGGGAGGGAGGGAGGGTGTTTGTGTGTGCACGTGCTGTGCATGTACAGAGGGGGTCCAGATGGCAACTATGTCTCCGTAATGGCAGTGCTGCCTCCTGGGGGTTGGACCCCGGCACCAAAACAACTCCCACTGTTGTGCTCCAGCCTCCCAGTAAACGGTGGCGTTGCACGCCCAGGTGCTACCCCCCCCAACCACCCCTCGTTACATTAACTGTGCCCCCCCCCCCCCCTGTCCTCCCTTCCTCCGCTTGACCATCTCTTGTTTCTGTGCACCAAGGTCATCTCCCCGGACTGCCACGACGATGTGACTGTGAAGAAGGACAACATCTTCGTCCGCTCCTTCAAGGATGGGAAATTGTGAGTCAACAATAATGAAAAATGGTCATCAGACCTTTTTAAACTATGCTTTAACACCGCTATGATGTTTTTAAAATGCCGTTGCACACTGTTAATTCATGTTTATGGAGTGCCTTCGCATTGCCTACTGATTAATGTAAGGGGTGTTCAGTTTAATGTTAAACTGAGCATTCTTTGGGGGAGAAAACAAGTAAATTACGTTGTTTTCACTTGATAAATGATCTAAATCCCTCTTGACGTATTGAATGTAAGTCAGTTAAACAACTAGGGGTGTAACGATTCGTTTTTAACAACGATTCGATTCAATCACGATTCGTGGTTGTCGATACGACTCAAGGACGATATTGGTTAATTTAGAACGATACCATCCGAAACGATTCAGTAACTTAAAATCGATTCAGTAACTTTTTAGCCAAAAATTCAACCAGTGTGACTGAAATAAATTTCCTAGATTCCTGTTGTTTCTTGTAATGGAATCATTTATCAATTAATTATGAATATAAATAAACAAGTAAACAATGAATGGCAAATGCATTCACATTTTATTTGAATAAAGTGCAAACACTGTTGTAGCAGTGTAGCAGAAAAAAACCCGTATTAGTGATATACACAAAAAACACCCCTGCAATAATGCTATTTCAATCCTTTTGGGATTTGCCGTGAAACCCGGAAGTTGAATCGGGGCTCGGGACTTTTTTTTTGACACTTTTAATGATACTGCTGAGCACGTATCATTAAAAGTGTCAAAAAAAAAGTGCTAAGAAAAAAGTCTGACGTGCTTAAATCCAACGGGTTATTTCCTAGTATCGATACAATCGATTTATTACATTTTAAATCGATCCATATATGATATATGTCGTCCATAAGGCCAACTCGCCGAGCACAGATCGATGTAGTTGGATCGGAGGAATAGAAATCGATACATCGATCTAACAGCTGAATCGTTACACCCCTATAAACAACTGATCATCTTGTACTACTCCAGGACATCCTCATCAGCGGATGAAAGGCCTTTCTTCAAACCTGTTTGTTTAATTTATTACAATGCTCTTTGAATTATTGTCTTATCCCCTCGTTTGAGGGAGCTGCTCCAGATGACGTTTCTTCCTCTTGACCAATCCATTGTGCATATTTGCAAGACACTTTGACTGTGTGGCTTTAGAAGAAATGCAGGCTCCCAACTAGAGTTGATATACGGTGTACTTTGGCCGGCCTTGTGCTTTAATTTGTCCCAAGGCCGTGATGGACTGCCGAGCGTCGGTAGTGTAGCCCCCCCCCCTGCGGCCGCCCCCTTTGCGTGCAGCCGCACCGCCAGATAGTTTTGTCTGCTGCAACGAGGGGAAGGAGTCCTTTCGCCAGTCGGCACTTGTGGGTAGAAACGCGGCACGCACTCGACATAAATGGATCTGATCTTGGCTCGCTTCTCCAAATCCAAGTGTTCTGTCTGGTGGAATTCCGTCAATGACAGAGCAGCCTTGAGCCTGCATTGCCTGATGGATCTCCCCACTTAACTCATCGGCACAACCCTTAATCTGCCGCTGAAGAGAGTCCCTCTTATCGTTTATATATCAGCTAATAGTCAGTTGGAGGATGTGTTACAATATGTTAGTGGAGACCTGGAAGTCAGGTACTCTGGAAGTATTTCTCCTCTGTGATGGCTTTTTGCTGCAAGTTTTTTTTTAAACTGAATCGGCACAGTGCATCCACGATACTGACAACGAAAATCGATATCATCCTTAACGAGATTTTTTCGGGTTTGCTTGCATGCAATCCTTTTTGCTTTTATGTTGAACGAATTGCAAAGAAGAGAAGAGCTTTTCATTACTGTTAATCGGCGAATCCTGTCTAGTTAAATGAGAACAAAACTTTTTTTTTTTTTTTGTTTGTTTTTTTACAGAGCTGACCACGTGTAATCATTGCTGAGGTCCTGCAAAAATATAAAATTAGACTCATTCAGACGGTTCCCTCCCTTCTATAATGCTGCAGTGTTTCCTTTTTCCATTCTTCCTAAACAACACACCACTTCACTCATGGTTTGTTATTCTACATTTATCATCCGCGTCGGCCCCTTTGCGTCTACTATTGTAACTTTTTTGCCTTGTAGCTGCTCCGTGTGTGATTTATTTAGTAAAAAAAGGGGGTCCCGTCTTAAAGGGGTCTTAAGTCACGTGTCCTTTCCCGCACAGCGCCGGGGTCAGCGTGTTCGCACCCTCTACAGGATTTGGTATTGTTGTCACTGACAACATGCCTTTCATAAACAATGGCTCTCAAAAGTATTTTTGGGGAGGCAAGGTCACACGTTTTCATTAAGTGGTCATTCTTATTTTATTCAGATCAGGTTACCATAGCAACAATGGAAACTGTAGCCTATTTCTCTTTTTTTTTCTTTTTTTTCGTTGTGTTCTAAATGCCTGATTTGACAAAAGTTCTACGAATAAGAAACAGGGCTCTGGGTGCAAATTGTAAATATTGTATTCCGTCAAGCAGTTCATTCACACAGGGGGTTACACCAAATATACTTTACCTAGTGGTTATTTAATGTTTATTTACTGAAACACCAGAAATATGATATGAAGTGACCCACATTGCTGGAGAATACGGGCCAGCCCTACTTTCCGTTTAATTGACGCGAGATCGCCATATTTGGGATAAACGATGAACTAAAGCGTTCTATTTCGTATCGGCAGCACTTTCATGTGGGGCTTCAACCTTTTAGCCATGCTGGCGGTTCGGTTGCTCCACACCAATGGTCCTAATCTGAAATCCCCAAACACCAATCCTGTCTGTTTTCTGTTAGCTCTTTTACCTCCAGTATATTTTTTTTGTTATTCCCTCCATGACAAATCTAGTCATTGGATCAGCTCAACTGCCCACAGATGCTTCAGGGAAACGTCTCTCTGGCACATTCGCCGAGGCTCTGACTGCTTTCTGCTTACAAGCTCCACTGATCTATAACCTGCCAGATCACCGCTACTTTGCCCAGCTGCTGTCGGGATGCTGTAAGAACGCAGGCTGTGAATCCGCTCAGATTTTAAAGATGCTCGTTTTAGCTGGAAGCAGAAAATCTCCCCCCGACAGTGGTTTAGTTAACGAAACCGTTGGGCAGCTTGCATCGTCCTACATTGCTTTTTTGCGAGAAACAAACATCTGCTTAGATTATTGGTTGGCTCTCTTCTTCCTGCGTTGCCTCGACTTGGAGTCCCAATCTCTACTGCATGTCTCGCACACACACACACACACACACACTAATCAGAGTCAATGTGTGCGTGTTTTGCAGCTACACGGTGCTGCGGAAGGACGTGCGCGAGATGAACAGTGACTCTCCTCCGAAAGCCGACGCGGGGCTCAAAGCAGGTGAGTGGAAACCCTCCAGCTGCTGGTTTGTCGCACGTCGCTAGTCCCCAACGCATTTGGCAGCGTGAGTAGCAACGACAGACGGAGGCAAGAGAGGTTTGGGGTTTTTTTTGTTCTGGGGGAATGCGAAGGCCGAGAGCTCCTGTCCAGTCTATTTCTATTTGAAGTCCTCCCCAGGCTTTTTATACAGTGCCCCCGATTCCCTGCTGCAGAGCTCTCTCTTTCGTAACTGTATTAATGAAACCGCTTTCGATCACCCCAGTCTTATTATTCACATGTGGTTGAATCAAAACTGTGATATATTTCGGCATTAAAAAAAACAAGCATTTGCTGAAGTGGTCAGTGCTTAAACCCACCTGTGACTAGTGTCTGAATGCCTTTTGACTTTTGCTTTATTTCTTTTTAGTGTTGATTTAAAATTGTATTTCATACGGTCCTATTATACTTTACTATATATTGGGTTATAGAGCACCAGTCAAACGTTTGGACACGCATTCTCATTCAAATGAATGATTGTCTATCGTCTGTTAGCGTAATATAGTGATAACAGTTTTGTCAATCGATCACTTTATTCCAATTTGGGATGCATGTATAAACGCATCCTCGTATATTTGTGACAGATGTCACAAGTCAAAGACGAACTGTCTGTCTATTTGTTACTAATGTTACTTTGTTACTCGTTACTAATGATTCCTGATAGTTATTTTGATTTCATCTGCGATGCGATGGAAACATTTGTTCGGTGGTTATCTCTGTCCACGTAGCATGCGGCAGAGAAGGGTTGTGCGTAAGCTGTGTTCGTGTAACATGGCTTTGTGTGTTTGACAGCACTGGATGCGGCCTTGGAGTTCCTGCAGAGGTTTGTCGTTCCGAGCATCTGGAAGACAGAAGTGAAGGAAGAAAGCTCCAGCAGCGAAGACGAGGATGAAGAGGATGAGGAAGCACAGGAAGAAGATGCAAGTGGGGAAGACGAGGAGGTAAAGGAAGGATCCTCATCCTCGTATCCTCACAACCTCCCGAGTATTACAAAAAAAGAAAGGGAAAGACCCTCAAACTGTCTTGTCTGCTGTCTGCAGGAGGAAGTGGAGCCTTTCCCAGAGGAGCGGGAGAACTTTCTGCAGCAGCTCTACAAGTTCATGGAAGACCGAGGTGAAGCCAGCGTGCGGTCATGTGACAGTATTCTGTATTTGGGTTCACGGTGCAGCTTTATACTTAAAGTACAAGTTGTGACGGCAGTATTCCTGCCTAAAGGACATGGGACAGCTCAAATACAGCTGAACAAACTAAAAAGATTTCAGTATTTTATTTGATTTCAAACAATTACAATATTATTTTGCACTATTGCTAATTTCCCCTTTTTAAGTAAAGGATCTAAATACTTCTAACGCTGCTGAAAACCAATGGAAACTGAATCCAGTGAACGAGCCGTGGTCATTTTTTACCGGGTCATCGTTTATACTTAAACAGTATCAGTGTGTCTACCATTTCAATTGTGACGCGTTTCTCCTCCTCAGGAACTCCCATCAACAAACGGCCTGTTTTGGGCTACAGGAACCTGAACCTGTTCAAGCTCTACAGGCTGGTGCACAAACTGGGAGGCTTCGACAAAGTGAGTGCCGCCTCGCCAGCTCGCAATGCCGCACCACTTCGGCCCCGCCGGGTTTGGCCGGATGCCGACTGACCGGTCTCCCCTTGTTGTTTCCGTGTCCGAGCAGATTGAAAGCGGCGCCGTGTGGAAGCTGGTCTACCAGGACCTGGGAATCCCTGTGCTCAACTCAGCCGCCGGCTACAATGTCAAATGTGCTTACCGCAAGTACGTACAGCTGCACGAAGCTTTTTTGTTTAAGCAGATTCTATATAACCCTAACCCTTTCTATATATTTAAGACCGATGGGCGTGTTGTATTCTGTTTTTCTCTTTTCATGTCCATCTCTGTGTCTTTTTGTGTACTACTTTCACACACCTTTTTCTAAAACCTAAATTAAACTTGTATATTCTGCGAGATGACACCGTGAGTGTTATGATATGTAAATCTTTGCGAGGAGTTGGGAGAGAGGTTGGAGTTTTTCACAATACGTTGACGCGTGATGTCTGATCGCGCAGATACCTCAATGGATTTGAGGAGTACTGCACTTCCAGCGCCATCACCTTCAGGATGGACCTCCCTCTGAAGCAGGCTCCCAAAGGGGAGGTGAAGTCTGAGGGGGAGGCAAGCGGAGCACCCGTCGTCTCCTCCGGCCCGGAGGAGCCGAAAGCCCAGCTGGATGGAGACCCTTGTAGCACGCCGTCTATAGTCTGCAAGGTGCGTTCTCCTAAATACTGTCTGATTCAACAGTCATCTAATTAAATACCTCCAGGCCTCCCCCGTTGATTTGTAATGAATTATATCATAATGAATTCTCGTCTCTTCACAGGACGAGAAGCCAGATTTGGCTCGAAACAAAGCGGAGCCCGAGCCGCCGAAATCGGAGGAGGGAAAGGACGGCGGGAGCGCCAGCGACGACGGCGGCGAGGAGGACGGCCCCCTCAACGGAGACGCGGACGAAGGCTCGTCGACGGCTCGCCTCGGGCACGAGAGCGCGAAGGAGGAGCGCGGCGACGACGACGGCGACGAGCAGGAGAGCAAAGACAACTCTGGGTAGGTGGTCTGAAAGGATGGTCCCTCCACCAGGGTGGTAAAGATAACCTCATGGCACAAACACGGGCGCCGCGCCGGGCTCACGCACGGTGACGCCGTGCAAACATTCAATCGGACCCTAAATTCCCCAAGCGTTTCGTCAGACTAAATGACCTGAGGCATTCACTCTCCTTGGTGGCAGTAGAAATCTAAAAAGACCATTAGCACATGAGGAGCAGGGACTTTTCTGACCTTAATGACACTAATACCCAGTGTACCCACAATCCAGCTGTACCTGCTAACCAGAGAGAACAAAGCTCTCCTCACTTCTTCTCTCTGTCTCTCTCACTGAGCTCTTACCCACTGCCCTCTGTGCTATTATTATTTCTCGAGGCTTAGTCGGCGCCAGCTGGCAGAGATGTCTTAGAGCACCAAAGCCGGACTGCTACGTTTCACCTGGCATGTCATGCTGTGCTCTCTCTCTCTCTCTCTCTCTCTCTCTCTCTCTCTCCCTCTCTCTCTCTGGGATTGTTTGACGGCAGCCAGCCTCTCGGCGCACACATGATGGCTCTTGATATCGCCCCTTCTCTCTCTCTTCTCTCATTTTTTTTTTTTTTTTGGCTTTTTGATGTTCAGCTTTATTAAATGTTCCATGTGTGTGAGTGTTGTCATTAGCACACTAGACACCGTATTGTGCTTCCAGAGGCAGAGGAGGAAGTGACTTCAGCGTTGAAAAATCAGAACTGGTTGTGGGAGGTTGGATAGTTTCGCCGTTGGCTCGTGTTTCCTGTGCAGAGCATCTAGGTCATGCTGTCGTTCCGCCTTTCCACCACCCGCCCTTGACACTTGTGTTAAGGCTTTTTTGGGCCACTGTGGACCGGGTTAGGCCTGCCAAACAACAGGTTCTTGTGTCTGTTTGTCCAAAGGGATTGCACGTCTTCTTATCATACACTGTTGCTCCGAGGACCCCCCCCTCTCTGTAGTTCTAATCCGCCTCGGGGGCGAGACCGTGTGATCGTGCTGATTACCATCACAAGTGGACTTTCAGTCAGTCCAGATGTTCCCAGATCCTTTAGCTTTGTCTCGATGAGTGGCCCTTGCAGATTATGGGGTACCGTGAGTGTTTATGGATTCACACAGCGGACTATCCGACCTGTTCAATGTTTACGGCCTACAATTTGGGTCTGCAGTGTGTGGATCACGTTTTCATTTCAGCACCGTGAACTGTGTGTAGTAATGGCGTGGCTGATATACAAAGAGCCTAAATGGGAACTCCGGGGGGGGAAAGAGAAGTTGATTTTATCGAAGGAAACTCCTGTGCCACAGTGCTTGTTATGTAACCGCCTTTGTACTATTTACCCTTTTTACCGCCGATGAAGCCTAATCAACGGCTCTATTGTAACGTGTGCTGCTGGCATTCTTTGCTTTGTTAGAGTGCATGATATTATGCACTCTAACTCATAGACTGGAGTGTTGCTTTTAGATAATACTTCTTATTGATTAATTACTATTTTGATTTAGTTTTCTTTATTCATTGTTTGGTCTATGAAAAAGTCGGAGACGACATCATATCACATCAGTGTCTTGTTTTGTTCAATCAACAAGGCCCCCCGAAAACATGCAATGGACGTTCATTTTATCAAAATGAAGAAAATTATTATGTTTTACAAGCTGGAAACAACCAGTTTTGGCAATGTTCTTCAAAAAGGACATGAACGATTTTCCATTTTTCAAAGTGTTTGCTGTTTATTTCCGGTGGTCCAACTAACCGTTGCAGCTCTTAACGTGTTTTTGTCTCAGTGTTCGACACTTCCTGTGCTCGTTTGTGCTCCGTGACCACGCAGATCACCGATGTGGGCGGGGGGGGGGGGAGGGGAATAGGCCCGTAGAGTTGATTTTATGTGCGTTTTCCAAACATACTGTGTGGCATTTTGAGGTCCAGCGGGTCTCCGGCCCGTAACGGCTTCTGTCTGTCTCACAAAGAGGTGCGCCGGGATTGTGTGGAGTACTGCGTTGCACCCGTTCCTTGTGGCGGTGGACCGACATGGACCTGGCGGCCGTGCTTCCTCTCAGCGCCGTAGTCTTGCTTTAAGTTGCTGCGCTGCCTGCCAAGTTGTGCTTTGCTGTGCTAACCTGCCCCTGTGGCCCCCTGTGTGGCCCCTGTGGCCCTCGCACCTAAACTACTTACTGGCATTCCTGCACCGCCTGTGTACACTCCAGCTTTGACATCTCCTGACTGTCTCCCACTAGCTCCTCCTTGTGGCTGCTTTGTTCCTTACAGTGTGCGTGTGTGTTTGTGAGTGAGTATGTTGCCGTGTGTGGATTTAGGGTTAGATAGCCTTACAGTAGTGTTATTTCCCATGCAAGATGATTGATTTTAGCCATGACAGAATTCTGTTTTATTCACTGTACACTCCCATGTGCTGTTCTTTGACTGGCATACTGTAAATGAACAGTTGTTTATACTGCAGTTTGTTGTAGGTTACACTGGCCTAGCGAAATGGGAAGTTTATGTTTCTGTATAGGAGAGTTGCTAGTGTTGTAATGGGACAGGGAAGGCAAGGGTGGAGCAAATAAATCGGAACACAGGCTTCCTAGCAGCCGGTAGCAGAGTTGGGCGGGTGGCTGCGGGCGGGGTTCTGTGGTGCTCATTTGGGGCAGCCTAGGGCCAGGAAGTGCTGAACTGTTTTTCTTGCAGGGATGACAGCAGTCAGGAGGGGGAGGAAGGGGAGGAGTTTGAGTGTTACCCCCCGGGGATGAAGGTGCAGGTGAGGTATGGGCGAGCCCGCAATCTGAAGACGTACGAGGCCACTGTGAAAGAGGCAGACGTGGAGGGGGGAGAGGTGCTCTACCTGGTGCACTACTGTGGCTGGAACGTCAGGTAAGACAGGACCTGGGGAGAAATCACCTAACGTCTATATTCACCCTAAAACAAAACAAAAAATACACCTCTTAACTTTCAATTCAGCGGCAGGGATCCCCGCTACATGGGTATCCCCTCAGTAATAACAGCTACATCCCTGCCTCGCAATTCTGCTTCACTTGATCCAGTGCCGTGCTCAGTAGTCTCAGTACGGAGAACACCGGGCCCTCTAGTGGCAGAAACGGAATTGAGGGTCGGGTCGATGTGGATCACTCCTCAGCTTCCCTTACTCAGTTTCGACTGAATCCCCTGTCTGTCTGTCTGTCCCCCAGCTGTCTGTCTCTCAACTAAATCTACAGACAGGCTGAATTTGATACCAATTTGACTCTGGGCGTAGCCAAGCGGCGGGTTTTGGTTAAACATTTTTTTTTTTTAAGAGATCCTACAAGATGATATGACTTTAAATGTGAGCTACCCTTTGGATCTCTGAAAGGCCAAACAAAGTGCTGCTACACTCACCTCTACCTCTCAACCCTCTCCCCCCCCCCCGCCCCCACCCGGCCCCCACCCCCCTCCCCAGCGGGTCAGGGTTAACGCAGTGTTAAGTAGAGTGTTGGGGCACCATGACACAGAGGTTAACTAGTGCAACTAGCATTTCATTGTCTCAATGTTGTTGTGTGGTCCTCTAGCACTCTATTAGAGACAGTGGGATGTTCTCTGCATTGTGTCTGTCGTGTGGGATGTCGTGAAACTTTTCATTTTCCTCATACAACCCTAGTAGCAACCTTGGTACTGTTGGGACTCTGTTGAATATGATTTGTGTGGTGGTCGGTGTTAATATTGTTTCTTTCATCATCGTAAAGGTTTGTCTTTTTCCACCTAACACCATGGGATCTCTTCCTTTGCTGTCGAGGCTTATTGTGTCACAGCAACATGTTTGGGTCCGACATTAGAGGTGTCTGTGTGGCGGGTGGTGTGAGAGGACAGTTCTTCGCTCCTCTCGAAGATCTGAATGATAAAATTGTTCTCTTGTCTTTGCACTTGATTTTAGATATGATGAGTGGATCAAAGCAGACAAGATCGTGCGCCCCGCCAATAAGAACGTACCAAAAATAAAGCACCGCAAAAAGATAAAGGTACGAGACCGGAGAGCGATCGCTTTTTCAACTAAAGCTTTTCAACCGGTTTTGATGCCGTGAACAGAAGCGCTGACTGTGTTCCACCCTGACAGAACAAAGCCGAGAGGGAGCGCAACCGGCTGGAGAGGCTCAATGAGAGGGAAGCCCTCGGCCCGTCGCCCCACGCCAACCGCCTCGCACGCTCCAAATGTGGCCTGAGTCAGGATGTCTTTTCCAAGATGGACGAGGGTGAGGACAAAGGGACTCAGCAGTCTCCAGTCAAGTCTATAGAAATTACTTCTATCCTCAATGGCCTGCAAGGTAGCAACACTCATTAGCCTGTAGTCCTCATGCACACTTAAAGCAGCTTAGGACTTGTCACTCTGAAGTGGTTTGATGAGGCTGTTGATAACATGCTGAATCTAACAGACGTTCTTTCTCGTTTACCTCAGCCTCGGAGATGTCCACAGACGACAGTGAGCATGATGATGATGATGATGATGATGGCGATGATGATGATAATGATGATGATGAGGGGGAGGAGGCGGAGGAGGGCGAGCACAACGAGGAGGATCGCCCCGGTTGCGTAGGCAGTCCCAGAAAACCCCCCCCGCCGGAGCCCCCGCAAACATCGGAGGGCTTGGCGAGCGGGACCCCTCCCGAAGCATCCAGAGCTTTTCCCGCTCCAGGGAAGAACCAAGAAGCGGCGGCCTCAGAGAGAGCCGATGTCGGGAAGCGCAGAAGCCAACCGGAGCTGGAGGGAGAGCAGAGCAGCAGGAAGAGAAAATCGGACGGTGCAGGGGAGCGGGCCCCGAAGGGCCAGTCTAAAGCCAAGACCCGGAGCACCAGGAGTGCCGACTGGCTGCCCGGAGCCTCCCCCAGGAAACTGGAGGAGAAAGCGGCCGGACCCGGGGAGGTGGGAGGCGGGGCCTCGTCCAGCAGCAGCTCGGAGGAGGAGTCCCAAGCGGAGGAAAGTGAGCGAGGCCGAAAGCCAAAAGGTTTGCCTTCCAAGAAGTACAACGGGATGAAGGAGAAGACCAAAGGAGGCCGGCAGGCCGGGTTCTGGGAGATTCCCGAGAAGAGGGCCAAAACGTCTGGGAGCGCAGAGGAAAGGCCGGCGGTCCGCTCCAAGGGCCAAAAGGACGTGTGGTCCAGCATCCAGGCCCAGTGGCCGAAGCAGACTCTCAAGGAGCTGTTCTCCGACTCTGACACAGAGGCCGCCAACTCTCCCCCTGCGCCCGCGCCCCCGTGTCCCAAGGAGCCGGGCGTCGAACAGGACGCCGACCCCGAGGACAAGGACGAGGCCTCGGCGGAGCGGATGGAGATCGACAAACTGCAAGAGTTCCCGAGCAGCGGCAGCAACTCGGTGCTCAACACGCCTCCAACGACGCCCGAGTCGCCCTCAGGCGGAGGCGGCGCCGTGGAGGAGACTGGCGGCGCGCGGGCGTCCTCCTCCTCCTCCTCCCCCCCACCGCAGCCCGCAGCGCCCGCCGTGCCTTCGGAGACCGTGTCTGACTCTCCTCCCCCGGGACCCGCACAGGAGGAAGTGGCGGGCGGGCGCAGTGAGACAGAAAGCAGCACGGTGGAAGTGGAGAGCCTGGGCGGGGAGCTGCAGGAGCTCCCTCAGAACGAGGGGGCGGGTTCCCCCTCCAAGGTGTTTGACGTCAGCCTCTCCTGCAACAACAACAGCAGCAGCAGCTGCAGTCTGGAGCTGAGCAGCAGCAGCCACCAGGAGAGCGAGCAGAAGTCCAAAGGTACAAGTAACAGCCAATTCACTTGAGTCGTTATTTCTAAACTTAATGACTAACCGTCCTTCTCCTTGTGTTTTGCCTTTGCAGCCTCAGCGAATCAGAAGCGGCAGAAGGAACCACCCACAGGTGGACCGTCAAAGAAACACAAGCCAAACCGCAAGAGCCTAGTTGTGCCTCCCAAAAAGAACAGGAAAGCAGGTAAGAAGAGCTGCAGGCGGAACTGCTGACCAGCTTTCTTATTTCAACAGCGAGTGGACGTTTTATCGGCCTTGGAATCTTCTATTCTGCATTTGCTCATTGGCTGATCATTGTCCCCCCCCCCCCCTTTTTTTTTTCCCTCTCGCTTCAGCTGTCTTTCCTCCTCCAGCCAACAGCAGTGACAGCGAAGACCAGTCCGTTGTTGAGGGCACTGCCAAATCATCTGCCACGAAAAGCAACGCCCCGGACGTGAAGGCCACCACTTCGCCCAAATGTCACATCCGATCTCCCCCGAGCCATAAGTACCACAAGCAGGGTGACGCCGACCACACCCACCACCGAGACCACCACGGGAGATCGTCGCGCGTGTACAAGTGGAGCTTCCAGATGTGTAAGTGTTGCACGATGAAGTTGTCTACGTGAAATCATTTGTCATACCGAAGCTGTTTAATTACCAACAATTGACTGATTCGTCTCTGCGATTGAGATGTAACTTATTGTTTAATATAGCAACTCGGTTTCGTTGCATTCATCGAAAGCAGAGTTTCGTGTGTGTTTACGTCTTTGCTCCAGAAACTCCTAAAATACATTATTTTCGCCCCACTTAGCTGACCTGGAAAAGATGAGCGGTCTGGAGAGGATTTCGTTTCTTCAGGAGAAGCTGCAGGACATCAGGAACCACTACCTCTCCCTCAAGTCCGAGGTGGCCTCCATCGACAGGCGTCGAAAGCGCATGAAGAAGAAGGAGCGGGAAAGTGAGTCGACACTTTGTGACCTCAACATCGCAGAGTACCGGGCTGGCGTCGCTCCAGCTATTCTAGAACCCTGTTCTCGAGTTTGTGTGTAAAGATCTGGATCCCCATTTAAAGCAGCGCGTGCCTCCAAACCGGCGATAACCCAAACCCTCTTGTCTTTGTCTCCCCAAAGGCACGGTGGCTGCTTCCTCCTCGTCCTCCTCGTCCTCGTCCCCGTCCTCCAGCTCGCTGACTGCGGCGGTCATGCTGACCCTCGCCGACCCGCCGGTGTCGTCCTCCTCCTCGTCTTCTCAGAACTCTGGGGTATCGGTGGAGTGCAGGTGACAGGACGAACCAGCGAAAAAAGCCACCGCACTAAGCACTTAACCAGCACCCCCCCCCCCCCCCCCCTCCCATCCATTACGACGGACAAATCAACCTACATACTGGACCTACTGGGAACCAAAACCACACCAGAGACAAACTAAAACGACAACATAAAAGAAACAAGCACTGTTTTCTATTGACAATTATTTTCTTGGCAAGCTAATGGCACTTAAGTGCACTTTTATGAAGATTGTGTAGGGGGGGGGGGTCACAAAAATACAAAACGGTCTTTTACGCTCTTCTTAATTGAACATTTATAAGAATTGTTTTTGCAAGCAATAATGATTTCCATTTGATAAAGTTGATACTGGGAAGGCATGATTTGCGCCCTGTCCTCGTAGCCAGACGCTGTGCTTGCCATGTTGTTTGGGGCGAATCCAGAAGAGCAAGTGCCACATCGGCACTTGGAGCGCAGGAAATGTAACTTTTTGGTTGCCAAATTTCTCTTGTGTACCCTCATTACAAAAAAAAAGGCCTTTGTGTGGTTTAACCTCAAGTGTTTCGACGACGCTCTCCTTGCGTGCCGGCACGTGGTGCTGTACGTGTTGGCGTGGAGTCCTGGCGGTGTGGGCGGACGGGGTTTCAGACCATCGCAGGTCCACTGACGGCCTCAGTGGCTGAATACGGAATGATACTGTAGTGCCTTTTTGTTCTTCTCCGTGGGGCACTTTGAGAAATGACTGCACTTCTCCCCCCTGATCCTCTTCTCCAATCAGAGCGTCTGCTGGAATAATGTGTTCCTTTCAAAAGACTGGAGAATGTCCCGTGAGTGAGAAGGCAGTGAAGGGCTGAGTCTGACCGATAACGACGGTTTTAATCAGCGTTATGGTGAAATTAAAAGTATACTTGTAAAAGCGGAACTCGTATACTGGATCACCTGTAATCTACTACTGAATAGTCATCCAGGTTGTGCAACGATGAAGGTGATGAATCCAATGGTGACATCACTCCAGTTGCTCAGCCTTTTTAAAAGCCCATTTGATTCATTTGATTATGTTTCCATCACCCATTTAATCCCCTCTGTCCCATTGTCTTCACTCGAGATTTGCGACTGGATCAAGTTAACGTGAAGGCAGCTATAGGAGGTATTTATTGCATGTGGTCTGTACTGCAGAACACATGAATGAAGCTGAATCCCACTTTTGGCAGTGTTTTAAGCCAACATGAAGGTATTCAATTAAGTGTATTTTTGCTTCATTTAATACAGCAACGCATACTCTTTTATCATCTTTCAAGTGGTACTCGTGGTCAAAAGTGTCATGCCAGTTTCTCTCACTCATCTCGACCAAAAAAGTTTGGTTTTGTTTCATGTACTATGACAAGATTAAATTTAAAGATATTGTAATTGTACATTTATATCATTAAGTGATGTATGTGTATACAAGACATCTCCAGTGTTTCCTTTGTATAAACCCCCCCACTGTACGATAACCTGAAGTTACATTTTGTTTGGCATCTGTATGTAATTGTATGCTTTTGTTATACATTTGTATATTGAGAAGTGTTTTGAGTCAAGCTATTTAATATCTTGCACTGTTAATAACATGTACCTTTCTGTACAGACAGTTTTACGGTTTTAACTGCAGTTTTAGTGTAAATACTGAGGGTTGCAGCATGTTTGTTCTCCCCTTTGGTCTCTTTATTATTGTTCTTTTGTAGGAACAGATATATTTGAGTTCATTTGTTGCTTTGTTTTTCCTCTTTTCATGAGTATGAATATTTTCTTTCTTCCTTTTTTTTTCCATGTCCTGTTTTGCTTTAGTTTGTATTTTATTTTCTTATAACTCTTGCTTGTAAGAGAAGAATGGTGTTTTTGGATGCGGCTGAACTATTTTACAACCTGTACATAGCCTAAAGCTTCAGCTATATGACCCTATATGGAAAATAGTCTGGATCATAGATAAAGAGAAAGTAATGGAGCTTGTTGAAAAATGCTCAATAGTATTTATTAGGCTCATCTGAAGATGATCAATGTGTAATTTATTGTAAAAATGTAAGCAAAGCAGAAGCCTCTGTTTGAAATAAATGCCATAGTTTGTGAAGTATTCAGTGTGTCTCTGGGATTCAGTGAAGGAAAATATATTTTACTCAAGTAACCATTTGTGAAGTACAATTTTTTCGGTACTGATACTATACATGATTAAGTTAAAACGTATAATAAAACAATTAATTTCCATGGAGAAAATTGTACTTTTTACCCTCATTTGCGCCATTTTTTTAATGAAATGTAAAGTAAGAGTTAATTTGCTATAGTAGCTAAACACCTGAGAAGCTTTTAAAAAACGATGGAACAAAGATTCACTACCAAACAAAGGGAACTGTTTAACAGAGGTTAAATTGAACATTGAAATGCTGCTTACGTTGAGCATTATAAATAACTTTGCTTCCGATACTTAAAATGCTTCAAGCAGGTTGTTTCTACTTTACTACAACAGCATTTTACACTTTTTACATTTAAATATTTGTTTTCTCCAAGAACAAGTCGCTGATTGGCTCTAGAGCTCAAACAGAACCATGACGCGTCATAGATGCGTCATCCTGTAACCTACGTACTTCCTCCCCTCACTTCCTCAGCAGCGGGCTAGCTGCTAACCAGCTAGTGCACCTCGCTCCCCCACAGATTCGATATGATGAGCGGACAGACGAGTGCGGTTGTTGTCGGGGCGTGTGGGGCCCTTTTCGTCGCATACTGTATTTATTTTGACAGAAAGCGGCGGAGTGACCCTCTGTTTAAGGAAAAGCTGCGCGAGCGTAAGTATTTGGGCTGGAAGGCGCAGAGAAAGTTGGCGTTAGCTCAATGGGTAACGTAGCACGGTGGCTTCCAAGTGGCAAGAAAGCCACGAGGGCATGGCGGTAGGGGCATGTAGCGTTATGCTTTTCTGCCGTAGGAAAGGTTAACAAGAGCTCCGACTTGATCTTCCAGTGGCTACTTTGGCGTTTAGACAACGTTACATGATGCTAGAAACACGTAGCTAGCAGCTTAGCTTGTGACCACGTGTTACTCGAGTCGTCAACTTCCCAACAGAAAACCAGACGTACCAGCACGGTCTAAAGCCGCTTCTGTTTCGCAGGTAGAAGAAATCAAAACGTTTCTAGTGCAAAGTCTGGATTGGCAAGGGTAGGAGAAAACCATTACCACGCATGCGCGAGTCAGCGGGGCCTAACTGTGCACTTCTGACTCTTTGTTTTCTTGACCTTGAAGCTGCCTGACCTGAAGGACGCGGAAGCTGTTCAGAAATTCTTTTTGGAGGAAATCCAGCTGGGAGAGGAGCTCCTTTCACAAGGTCAGCCACGTGTCTGCTCTCAATGTGTTCATGCCTGAAGCATGTTCGATATGCGCGCAGAGCACCCCAATGCTTCATGTAACGTTTCAGTCAGCACGTTTTGCATCCTAAACCTTTTGCAACCTCCGATCCAGGTGACTTTGACGAAGGAGTGGATCACCTGACCAATGCTATTGCAGTTTGCGGTCAACCCCAGCAGCTGCTCCAGGTGCTGCAGCAGACACTGCCCGCTCCAGTCTTCCAAATGCTGCTCGCCAAACTGCCCACCATCAGCCAGGTCAGAATTTTCTCACATCCCCCAATGAAATATGTCTGAAGCGTATGTTTTGCAGAGCATTCTTTATTAACACCCTGGTTGCCATTTGTGGTTTCTGGGACAAGAAAGGGTGCAAGATCAACCGTAGGATTTTCCAAAGCAGCGAGCGATTGTCAGTGGCTCTCGGCTATTTCACCCCTAAGACATCAATCCTAAGCATAAAAAACACTTTTTTTCCTTTTTTGAAGTTGAAAAATGTAATGTTTATTTTTTATGCCACTCTTCACTTTTTAGCATAACCTGGATGATTTGTGTTTTGCAGCGAATCATCGGTTCTCAGCATTTGACCGAAGACGACGTTGAATGAATGTGTGTGTGAGATGGAAATCTGAGAGGTGAGGACGTCCCAGACCCTTTAAGCACAGCATCCTTTGTAAACCCCCTAGTTGCCATTTGTGGTCTCTGGGACAAGAAAGGGTGCAAGATCAATCTTAGAATTATCCAAAGCTGAGAGCCGTGTGTCAGTAGCTCTTGGCTATTTCACCTCTAAGACAAATTCTAAAATAACAAGTAACTGCTTGAAAGAACGTCTTTCCAACTATTGTGTAATTTGTGCTTTCCATAACCTCTAAAATGTAGTATTTTCTTTCTATTCCAGAGAATCCTCCACGTCGTCAATCAGAGGATGACTTTGAATGGGACTTTGAGGTGAAACTGAGTCTCAACGATTTCATTTGTTAGCAGACTGTCTTGATGTGACTGCACTTAAGAGCCTGATAACGGCTCGGCTATCATTTCTACAATAGCACTCAGGATAAAAAGTTAAAAGAAGTTTGGGCAAAATGTTGAACACATTACATCTTTCTAATGTTATTTCCCATCTGTTTATTCTGTGTTTCTCAAATGGAAGTGTGTCCATTATTGGGGTGCGGCCGCTGTGTACTTTATTTAAAATGTTATGTAAATGTGTGGTTGTACAGTTTAAATGAATTATTTCTTAACGTTTTCCATTTATTTGTTTCAGTCAATCATATTGGGAAATGCTTGTAAAATCCTACAATAAAACATGAAGAAAACACTGTTCGGGTTTTGACTCCCCAGTAGATGGCAGTAGCAATGCATAGAAGAATGTAACGCTTTTAGTTTGACATTGTGGACATCTTTTGTTAGGAAAGTTACATTTTGATAAAAAATATTGCAGAAATCAGGATGGATATTAAAGACTCTAATGTAATGCACATTGATATGCAGGGTGGTAGATGTGTTAAATAGAAGTACATGTTTGTACATCATTCACTGTTACTGAGATTGAGAGGAGCATATTTCTGTTTCCAGGACGCGTGAGTGCATTGAGCTGTGTTGTCTTGATTGTGAGCGGCTCCAGTGTGCGCAGGTCGTTGGTGGAGGGGGGTATTTCTGGTTTGAAGAGCGCCTCTTGGAAGACAAATAGAGCCGTAATTGTTTTCGTCCCCGCCTGCTGATGTTTTTGTAAGAACTGGTTGGAGAGCAGCTCGGCCCTGGACGTTGCTAGGAAACCGTAGTGGGGTGGGGGTTCAGCACTAGGAATGAAAATTAAACGCTGGCCCAGAAATGTCAAGTTACAACCGAACGGTAGACGGTGTTCCGTTTTCCACAAACTCATGTGCTCACTCTGCAGCCTTTCTGGTATATTTTGACAATCGGTGGAAAAAAAGGCAAAGGTAGGCCGGCTCGTCGGGCATCGAGTGCCTGTGCAGAAGAAGAGACTCGTTGTTAATCTGTCCTTTGGGGAGGCTCGGAGAAAAATAACAGACTGTGCTGGAGGTCAACCCCCCCCCCTCCTGCAAACAAACACTGCTGCTGTCCCCTGCAGGTTACCAGACCTGTGTGACACAAAGCTGTGATATAGTTCAGCATGACACAGCACATCTTTAGTTGGAAAAAAAAAAGTCTAAAGCAAAGTCTCCTTCCATCTTAAGTAGAACTTTTTAATGTAGTTAATGAGGTGTTTTTTTTTTTTTCATTCGATGCCATTATTCACTGCACGCCTGTTCTATTTGAGCCTGCGCTAATGGGTTATGAGTCAGCGCTTCATATCCAACGAGGCCGAAGGGGGAATAAAGAACATGTCCTTTTTGTGCAGTAGGGGGAAGTGTTGCTCCAGGCTGTGTGTCTGCAGACCTCTCATGGTTTTACCACTGAGCGGGGAGAGAGCTGAGAGCAAAAAAAACGCTTCCAGTTGACAGCAATAACAATGGCCGTGCCTGCAGCAGAGAGACCATGTGCTCGGGAGGGGTGATTATTTATTTTTCGGAACGGTTTTGTACGGTTTTGTAATCCTTTTTCCTAATGTGCTCACGATGACAGACGGGGCCTGTTCAATCATTGCAGGAAATAACCTGTTATTGCAGGCAACATTAAAATCCCAGGATACGGCACGGGGGAGCGAACCAAAGCGCTCCGACCGCCACTATAATTTGTCTTTGCATGGATTCCGATCGTATGTCAAACGTTGTATTGGGAATTTTCTAATCGCACCAGCTCCACAACTCATTACTGGAAATCCTGTCAACAAATGATCCACAGCGGTAATTACCTTTTGCGGTGTTATTCCGTTCTGCGGGCTTGAATGTCAGAGCTTGATTACTGCTCCGAATACCAAGAGCCGTACGCACTGAGATTCGGGTATCTGGCCGATGGAGATGTCTGCTTATGTGGGACCGGCTGTGTTTTGGGGGAGTTTTAAGGTCGGCCAGAAATAACTGCTGTTGTGCGTGGTCTTAACGTAGCTCTGCTTGTGGAACGCGCAGTAACGGCAGGTATTTGCTGTTGCCCCCCCGCCTCCCAAATATGTTCCTTCCTGCCTTCTTTTCTTGGAACATGTTCTCCCTGCGGGCCCGCTCGATGCTCGTGCGTCTGCTCCCCGGCTGCTGACGTCATGGCTGCGGCCTGCTGTACTGTCATGGTAGAGGAGGGCAGGCCGGGAGGACAAGAAACATGAGACACGCCGAGGCTGCAGCCAGCAGCTATAATAAAGGCTGCATTCTGTTCTGCACTGGCGCTTGTGCAGCTGAGTATTAATTACCCGGCACCTTTCTGTGCGTGCATGCGTGCGTGCGTGTGTGCGTGTGTGTGTGTGTCACCAGCCAGGGAATGAAGAAGAAACTTTTCCAAGGCACGTCCTTAAAAATAAAGCAGCACTGTACGTGCTCAGAGTATTAACTTCCACACAAATGACCCATTTTTCCATCTCAAAGGACTGGTGGAAAAAAAAGGGGGGGAGAAGAGGGGGTTAACAGTGGAGCCGCTCACGTGAATCCAAAGCAGGCTGCAAAATGCTGGCGGATTTCTCTTCCTCTGTGGGGCAATGTCTTTCTTTCCTGTTTCTCAGCCCCCCCCCCCCCCCCCCCCACCCGCCTCCACGCAGTAACTCTGCTGCCCTTCCTCCATGTGTAAAGCCAGCCTTGTCTATTCAGCTCCGTTGTTTACATTCCCGGTGAGTGTGTGGAAAGACGCCCCCCCACCCCCACCGGCCCCCCCATTAGACCCTCTAACATCCTCCCCACCCAGCCTCCACCTATCGCCTCATCGGTAGATAAGGAAACTACTCTGCCCGAGAACAGCCAGTGCGTCACCTGACCTGTAAATTCCTTGTTATCGTTGGCTAAACACATATACACACGTAAATATACATCACTATTTTTCTCTCCGTCTGGCACACCAGCCTTTCTCTCTCGGAGCGGAGTTGGTCTCGAAAGGGAGACAAAGGGAGAGGGTAACGGCAGCATGGCTGAGCGGGAGCAGGAGGGAATATCTCTAGTTCTCATCCTGTCATCTGTCGTCAGCGTTATCGCCGCAATCTGGGCGAGGAGTGAAACTAGAAGAGGGAAGTGACACGTACCCTGAACAGGAGGGCGAGGAAAGGGTTAAATAAGCAGACTGTGTGCATAGTTATCCCCCCCCCCACTCGCCCACACACACACACACACACACACACTCTCTCTCTGATCTGCCTTCCTGTCTCACAGGCAGTGCAGTGGCTTTGAGAATCATGAGGGAGAGAGGGGGAGAGTCAGACAGGCTTGTTTTGCATACCGTAGGTCTCCTGCATTGACTTGTAGCAAATCCCTGCCCTCGGGAGACGTGTCGGAGGGGATTAATGGGGGGGCCGGGGCCTCACAGAGTTTCCCCCCATTGTCGCAGCCCCGGCCCTGCACTGTATTTGATGCTGGTGGAGGGTGAATCGTGCAGCGCTGTTATTTCCCTCTGCCCTGATTCTTCTGAGCTGAGGTGAAGGGGGAGGGGACAGGGTGGAGGGAGGGGACAGGGTGGAGGGAGGGAGGGGGGGGGGGGTAAATAATGTATTTGGAGCTGCAGGGTACAGGGAGCCGGGGCTTGACCGAGCTCAGCGCAGGGAAGCGAACGGTTGAGCGGCCATGCTGCTGCACAGGAAGCTGGACGCTGGGTGGGGGAGCGTAGGAAGGACGGTAGGAGCCGGGGAATGTGGGGCCACCGTAAGAATGCAGCAATGCTCCACTTCCGCTTAGTGCGCTTTGTGCAGCCGAGACCAATAGTTTTTGCTGCAGCAGACTCCCATTAAGAATGTAATGCTAATAGATGGGGAAATGGGAAATGTGATTTCACAACAGGCCCGGGGGCAGGGTGGGATTCAAACGGCATCTAACGGCACGAGCGAGGCTGCAGGACGAGACAATAGTCGGATTCATCTCAATTTGTCTCCACACAGACAGCCTTGCTTAACATGGAGATTGGAGACATGAAGAAACTGTTTGATGGTAACATAATCCACCTCCAGTTTCTCCAAAACTGTGTTAGAAAGCAAAGCAAATTTTCAGCTCGCATCCTTTGCATCCCGCCGTGTCTTTTTTTGTTTATTCGCCACAAAAAGGAAACTCCGAAATGCAAATTATCTTTTTACATTGACTGTATGCAAACTTAAAACACGTTAAAGAGTATCGAAATGGCCATTTTTATGGGGCTTGCGTTTTGTACGCGTTGCCAAGGGTTGCTAGGCTAACGTTGCTACTTTGGGGCAGAGCCTGGCTAGCTGTTTCAGGTCTTTCCGCTAAGCTAAGCTAAGCTAACTGCGGCTCTCCGTAGCTTCCTATTTGGCGTGGGGAAATCCAGCGTGGCGTAGCTCTTCTCATCTAACTCTCATTAGGATTGCGAATGACATTCTTTTGCCGACACGTCGTTACTTTTCCTCTCTGAGCGTGATGAAACGGTTCACTCTTGGACTATCAGCCCCCGATTTCTCTCCTTATCTCCCCGTGTCGTCCTCTTCTCCATCTCCCCTGGCGCTCCTTTTCCTTTCTTCAATTTTTTCCCTGCACCTGCTGAGCTCTATGGCAACGATAAAGGGGAGCTTCACCTTGAAGCGTGATAGAGCAACACCCCCACTCCCACAACTGCGATCTGCAAAAAAAAAAAAATAGACAAACCAAACGGTGGCTTCTGCTCTCCTCTACATGCGATGTAACCTTGGTGTAACTTTTCGTATGTTATCATCTTTTCGTGGGCTTCCTGAAATGTGTTGCCTTATCATATCAACCCACTCGTTCAGCCGACAACTACAAAGTGCGTTTGACGCGTTGCATCTTGTGTAACCGAGGCCTTTGAAGACTTTGGCTTTGAGCTCTGTGTCTCATCAATTCCCTACGCAAAGCTAAATCTGAATCTGAGGCGAGCGCATAAGGGGGTAGCTTATCTGCCCCACTCGTTTAATGTTATTCATTCATGCATATTTTTATGACAGCCTTTGCATGAAGACCTATTTTACGTTTCCCGTTGTTTATGTAACCATTTTCGGTCTGCGAATGGGGTCGCGTGCAAGCATCCGTGCTACGAGATGACGCCACGTTTGCTTCTCAACGTGACGGACGGGAAGCACTGGTTTGCTTGTGTGGGATGGTCCGCGTGGAATAAAGTTTGTGATGTTCTTCATTCAAATTAGAAGCTGCCGTGGACGACAGAGACAAACAATCAGATCACAAGTCAGCTGTTGGTGTTTCTGGGTCATTCTTTGATTCATTTCATTTACGTCTCAAAGCGAGGGAGAGGGAGTGTAGGAAACACTTATAGAAATTCCTGACATGTTTGCCATCTGGGGGCCCTGGATTTGTCACATGGAATCTGCGTTTCTCAATGAACTGGGTAGCAGGTTACAGGCTCATAGTGCTGGAGATGATAATGGCGAGAAGGGCTTCGACTCTCAAAATGAAAGTCCTGAAGAGGGTGACACGGAGAGTTGTGACGCGCCGTACGCCGCCACATTCAACTCTCACGCCAGCTCTTTTTGTGTCCCTTTGGAAACAACGAGTCTCTTCTGCCCTCAATCCATTTGAAATACCGGTCAGCCCGGCGATTGTTCGGTGATCCTAAGCTGCTCTTTCCCGTCCTTCAGCTTTTCACCCGCCGCAAAATCCTCTTCGAGGCTGAGATGATCCGCCACGCGGCTCAGCTCCCTATCAGTGTGAGGAGAGCAGCAGCTGGAGAAAGCCCGCCGTCACATTCTGTCCCCTGCCACTGATCACCTTACAGGGCATCGATTGGACTGATCTCACAATTTCCTTCACCCTTTTTCTTTTTTTTTTTTTTTTTAAATCCCAGTACACGCGGTGGATTTGTGTCAGCAGAGCGCCGCGTGAGCTCACAGAGACGCATCCCCGGTCTGCTATGAGATGGAGCAGAGCTGCATCGATATCCCCCATCTGACCTATTTTACACGGCAGCCTTGATCTGCCTCCCTGTTTGTTTGGTCTATTTACAGCTACAGGGAGGATTTGACATCGTTGTCTAAAATATGAGCGATTTATGTTTGTCTTCCAACCACAGTACTACTCCCATTAACATATAAAAGGCTTCTTTTTCATATCTCGTTTGAGGTGTTTTTCTCCTGCGCTGATTTCACAGTGTCATTCAGAGAAATAGTTTTTTTTTGTTCCCCCCCAGAAATCCTGCATCACTCGACTGCAGAGGCGACCATCGCCGTGGAGACTCGCACGCTGCCAACTAAATGTGCTTTTGTAATTGTACAGGCATGAAATAATTAGCCAACAACAACAACAACAACTGTGCTACACGTCAGGTCGTGCGGGTTCAGCGGGAATGGGTGGGTGGAGCTCGCGAACCCATTGCACTTTGTCTGATACCGACGGCACCACAGATCGAGTTAATCTCGAGGCGAGAAATGCACTGTGGGCTTTTAGCGCAAATGACGTGCAGTGTGAGGCCTCGCACTCACAAAGCTCAGTGTAAGCGCCCTCCCTCCCTCCCTCCACCACCACCATCATCCACACCCTATCCACCCCACCGCTCCATTCTTCCAGAGGGACAGCTTGTTGACATCCATTAGAAGGTTTCCCAGCATAGCGCCAGGCCAGGAAAGAAGGATAATGATGTAATTCCCTGGGAGATGACATTAAAATGTCAAAGTACAGCGGCTGACATCATCCATTTAGCAGACATTTTACAACAGTTTGTAAATGTGTCTCCCCACCGCCCCTTCCCCCAGTTTCCCCTTCTACAAACTGTGGCTCTTCACCCATCCCAGTGGCTCCAGGCTCTACTTAGGTGTGCAGCCACACGACATGATGGAGGACATCAGAAGCGGTATCATCAACGCGTGCCTCCCCTCACCCCCCCCCCCCCCCCTCCCCCCCGCCCGCCCCGCTCCCCCCACACACATAAGAATGCCCCTGCTTTCAACAGTCAACGCGTGTCCCGTTGCGTTTATCTCTCTTCAGCTGACGCTAATTCATCTTGTCTATCCAACAAAGCCCCTCACCCCCCTCATTCCTCCACCTCTTTCGCGATCCTCACCACATGGCCGCTGGATGATTTAAGGCTATCCGTCTGATTTAAGGTTATCTGTTTACCCTTTGATCCGATCGCATGTTGATCGAGAACATCTTGCACAAGAGTGCAATTGCGACCCGTCTCACGCCACCGACCTGCGCCTTTTTTATTTATTTTTTCTTTTTACAACGGACAACAAACACACCTTTCTTTAAAATTCATTGTGGAGTCTCCATTATCGCTCAGCATCTCTGTGTCCCGCCGCCCGGGGAGTGAGCAATAACGGATGCTTGAAGGCAGAGAAGGGAGACGTGAACTGGAAGCAGAGAAGGAGCGCTGCGCCTCACTTAATAATGAATCAATTGATCCCCCCCCCCACCGCAGATGATGGATCAGGTTGCTATGACGACAGATGCAGTGTTACCCAGAGTGTAGAGAAGAGGTTTGCTTTCCCGGATACACACGCTCTCGGCTGTGAGTGGATCTTGCCTGTAATTGTTTTATATTGTGAAAGTACAGGAAAGTAAAGGATGTGAAAAATGGTAGAATCAGCAATCCATCACCTCATGTTATATAACACCAATTCTATTCCTCTCCTCACGTTTATTTTTCTTTTACCCTAAACGCAGGTGTAAGAATGCTGCAGATGCACGAGGTTGAATTGGCCGTCATTCCAACGTAGATTCACTTGAGCGTTGCTTCTCTATCGGATGCTGCTGCACCACACATGTGGCTTTTGTTGTGCGTGTCGCGCCGGCAAAAAAATCCAATATGTATACGTGTCTGCGTGTGTGAGATCCGTTGCCGTGGCAACACGGCTGATGCTGGGTCCAGCTGGGACACGTTGCCAAGTAACAGCTGAGTTAGGGGAGCGGAGGACTGGAGCGTGGGCGCCGGGAGGCGGAGTGGGTGGGGGGACTTCTATAAAAACAGCGAGAGAAAAGGACAGCGAGCACGAGGGGGAAAAAATATCGTAGAAAAAGCTTTTATCTAGATCTTTTTTATCTCACTCTGCGCCTTCCTGCCAGGGAATATTAATACTTGGGCGCATAACAAAGCAGGCTCTAGTCTCTGGAAAAGACACAAACAAAATATGCCAGAAACATACTAAACGGCAGCCGTTCTGATGATCCGCTCTGAAAGATGCTGTGTGCGTGCGCCTTCGTGCGGAGGACTGGCCGCGCTGACCCTGCATCTAACATGACCACACGGAGGACACGGAGGCCGCGATGACTCACAAGCAGGGCAGAAACACCGGAGACTGTCCAGCTCTGAAGCCCTCAGCGGTAAACGATGCGCGTGCTTGTGGTTCAGCGAGGGGGCCCAGGCATGGCGCTGCAGCAAATGGCCTGTTATTGAGTCAGCAAAGGTTTAGCAAAGGGACATGGGGGCGGGGGGTTGGGGCGGGGGGGGGTTAAATCCGTCACCCCCCTGAACTCATGCATTATGGTTGCACTGTGGAAATGTGACCTGTAATCCATCAGGCCGAGGTATGGGTTAATAGTACCATTTTGATCTTTCAAAATAAGGGTTAGGAACAATACGTTCCCCGCTCTCAGCCTCCTCCTGCGGCCTGCTCACTCGCGCGGATGCTCTCGTGAATTGTTTTCGAACACAAACTCCTCCCTCTTATTTGCAGCATGATTATGCAGTTTATGCCTTTTGTGTCAGTGTTGTCTCTGCTGGCTACAAATGCCTTTATTCTTGCTCATTAACAACACATTTCGCTGTCTTCCCCCCAGGACTGAGCAGTCATGATTCGTTGCCATGGAAACTGATCATGAAGTACCTCCATTTGACTAATTGTCCTCCTCAGACAAACACCCATGCTCTCAGGCTCGCACTTGCGGCTGAAATCACAGCGTTTTGTCGTCCATCTTTGTTATAATATTGTTATGCTCCAGTGCTCCGACCCAACCTCCCCTCCCCGAAATCCTGCAGAAAACCACAAACTCCCCCAAACAAAACTGCTATTGAAGTTACTGGAGACGTTGCCAAGCCGCTTGGTCCAAATATGCTTGATAAATTCTCGGAAACGGGACGCTCAGGCCGACACGTTCAGTCCTC
Organism: Apeltes quadracus; assembly: GCA_021346845.1. Classification (NCBI taxonomy): domain Eukaryota; kingdom Metazoa; phylum Chordata; class Actinopteri; order Perciformes; family Gasterosteidae; genus Apeltes; species Apeltes quadracus. Next base: position 4,691,805 of record CM037922.1, read on the forward strand.
GGCTAAAGGTCACGGTAACTGACACCAGAGGTCAGAGGGCGACGTGTCTTTTCCGGATTCGTGCAGTTCAGGAATTACAGGTGGAGACAGGGCGAACCAGAAAAACAAAACAAAAACAAATTGAGCCAACGTGGGCCTCCTCTTTATATAACAGAGCTCGCCTGTGGCGATTGTGCAATGCGGGTGTAGTAGTCTGGGCTGATGTAAACAGAGCCTCAGCGCCTCTGGAGGCTCAGCCATGTGCCTTGATGCAGCAGTTATGGGCACATGCCCTACTTTCATAAATCAGAGCTGGAAAAATAAAATAAAAAAAGGAAACAGCGTGAAGGGAGAGAAGGAGGAGGAGGAGGAGGAGGAGGAGGAGGAGGAGGAGGAGGAAGGGAGAGGGGATGCCGAGTGAGTAGGAGAGGGGGGGGGGAGCCGATGTGGGGTGGGGAGGGGTGAACAAGGCTCATATTGATGTTCCAAACACAGCTGCAGGCGTCAGCTGACTAGCCGGCCTGGAAGAAGCCCCGAGCTCTGCCTCCTGCCTTTATCAGCTTACACTGTGACCTTTCTCTCTCTACTGGAATAGATCCCCCCCCCCCTTCTTCCCCATATCTGGCCCGTCACCACGCAGTGTCCTCACAGCCTCCATGAGTCCGGACCCTCTCTGTCCTCCCTGACATCTGACTTCTGCTGGGCTTTTTTTTTTTTTTTTTTGTATCTGCATGCCTCCAGAAACACTGGCTCGGTTTTCGGCGCATCAGCACTTTCAGTTGTCTCCCATGGCTCGGTTTTCAAGTCCCTCCCCACGCTCTTACACAACCCACCGTGAGGTCACAGTTAGTCCTCACGTCCGCACCCCAGAATAGAGACGGGAGGCATAATGAAGGGCTCAGTTACTTTGCAAATACATGTCAGTGCAGCTGATTGGACTGTTGGGACAACGTTCAGTCCTCCCCGTGTCGGATTTCTGCAAAGCTTTCGTCGAAACAAAGACACTGGGGGGACGGAGGATTGTGGACACATCGCTTTAGCTGTCTACTTAGTTTTGGGATATATTTGGTGAAGTCGGGAACGGTTCAGGGTGATTTTCAAGCAGCAGCTGTCGTCGAGCGTCGGCCCCCGAGAGGCAGTAATCTGCAGAGGTAACTGTCAATCACAGGTCTGCAGGCCTCATGGGCTTTTTCTCAGAAAGACGCCCCCTCCATACACACACACACACACACACACACACACACACACACACACACCTCCCCTTGATGACGCTCTTGTGTTACTGGATAGTGTTTCTATGGGAGCTGTCCACCCCCACACACACAGCAGCGCCTCTCTCCCCTCCCAACTGCTTGCAGGAAACACTCATCCTTCTCTGGAGATGTCGCTCGCGGCGGCTCCTGCACTCATAAATCCTGGGCTCTTTATTTCTGGGAAATGAAGGGATTAAAAGATGCAAACACACGCTGGCTGGGAGTGAGGAAAGCAAAGGGGGAAAGAGGGGAACGAAAACACAGGTTGCCAAGTACATCTCCGGCTCCCTTCTGACAGTGAAGGCGCTGGATTGAGTGCCTGCACCCTGTGGGAGGCAAATAAGGAGCATTTTCTGCACTTCCCTGGTTGCTGTGTGAGAACACTGGGGTGTCTAGGCAGACCCCAGCCGCACCGAAAACATCACAGGAATGAGAAGTGTTTTTGGCAGTGAAGGAGAAAGAGCTTAAGAGCCAGCGCCGGCCTCAAATGTCAGCCCGCTCCCGCCCGGACAATGCAACACAGCTGCCGCCGAGCTTTGAACCGCAGCTGTCCGTCTCTTGCCGGCAGAGTTTGCGTCCACGCGTGGCGACGGGTTGTGTTTGAACGTTGGAGCCGCTGTAAAGTATTACGGGTGAGATTAGCGTGCACAGTGTTCCAGCGTAAGAGGGCGGATCGAGGTCACGGGGAGAGAGAGAGAGAGAGAGAGAGAGAGAGAGAGAGACGCACGCGAGTATGTCAGGTATTCCTGATTTAGAAACCCCCGAGCGAGAGTAAGAGACGAGGGAGGGTGGGGTGGCGACGAGCGGCGTTCAGTCTGAAGGGGGCTGAGGAGGTAAAGAGGGGGAGGGAGATGAAGGACGTCGCCGCAAAGGACGTTTCACTCAAAGAAAACCATTTTTTTTCTCTGATTGAAGGGTTAAAGATTCGCCTGCTTTTCTGCGCGTGTTTGTGCCGCCGTGTGCGTCACGCCAGGAAAAACTCCTCCAAGGGCCTCATTATCGGTGTCATCTGCGGATCATCGGAGAACATCCTCTTCCTCGCCCCGGCTGCCTTTTGATCGTCGCCGCGCGGACGATGCGCCATTAGGCCCGGGTCTTAATTACTCCGGGTGCGACTCATGAGCATATCAGAAAGCACAGGCGTGACTTTGCAAATAAAAGAACACATTAGATCCCCCCCCCCGCCCCCACAATAGGTTTCAATTATTCATATAATGTAACAGCGGGCAGATAGAAGTAGTCACACCTTGAATTGCATCGGAAATTTACTGCTTTAATTACTACTTTAATTTCTTGAGCTCTCACTCGAACACAACATATCGCATTTTGAGAGCTTTACTCGAGCTTGTGGTGTGTGTGCGTGTGTGTGTGTGTGTGTGTGTGTGTGTGTGTCCGTCCGTCCGCCCGCCCGCCAGCTTTGTTGAAAACAGGAAAATAACTAGCCTGACAATACCCCTTAGCATCAATAGGCCTTAAATGTCACTTTTAAAGCTCCACCATTTTGTCACAGTAGTTAAGAGTGCCACCCTGAGTGCCTAGTCAGCGCCTGGTCAACCACACAATGCAGGGCTCCTCAATTATTCATAAGAGCGAAAACACACACGTGGTCTTACTTTGAGTGTGCGTGTGTGTGTGTGTGTGTGTGTGTGTGTGTCAGTCTGTAGACGGGTGCTCGCGTTCCCCACAACTGATGCTTCTTGTTCTGGCATTTTAGCGCAACAGGGGTGATGAAATAGCACGCGGCTCAACAATGAGCGTGTCAGTCGGCGCCATTCATCCTGAAAACGCCATCAGCGGCCATCACCGTCCGCCACGATGATAAATGAAGGCGCCTGCGCGGATCAGATGAGTCAGCAGCATGTTACAGAAAATTTGGATGGAGGAGAGAAGCCCAAATATCAACTCTGTGGTTTTTTTTGAGCCTTGCGTGCAGCACGGTTAAAAACGCAGAGAGGGAGTTTCCTGAATAATACATCGGCCCTTCGGATTCAACCTCCGGCTCACGATTTCATTTCTTTTTGCATGCATGAGTAAATTCCCATGCACGCCTGTGTTGCACGGCAGCCTGCTGCAGTGCGGGGCTCCACAGCACTGAGCCGTTGCGCCGTGCATAAGGAATGTGCGGATATGTGCGTGTGTGTGTGTGTCAGCCGCTGACTTTGTGTTCATTCCGCAGTAAATTGATCTGGCTGCTCACTAGACTGGACGGAAAAAGGCCCGGGGGCGAGAAGTGCACAGTGCATCAGCAGATGGGAGAGCCCACTGTGTTGCCATCGCATGGCATTCCTCCTCACTGGGCATGCTCAGTGGGCCACGCCCCACACACACACACACACACACACACACACACACACCGCCACCCTCCTTCCTCCCGGGGCCTGTTTGAACCAGTCAGTCGGAGGTGGCGTTGGCCCGCTCTCCTGTTTCTCATCTGACCTTCAAAGCCAGGCGAGAGGACAGTAGGTCGACAGAGGGAGGGGTGGGGGGAGCAGGGAGGGGGCGGTGTGGTTTTTCTAAAGGCTCTTTGGGTAGCAGGCCTGACGTGTCACTCGTTATTTCCACTCGGCGCCTTTGCCCCGTCGTAGCCCCTCCGAGAGGCGTGCAAGATCGCGGCGCTGTGCGAGGAGAGCTGGCAGTGGCTTCGCGATAGTTAACCGTCAACGTGAGATAACAGAGTTCAACGCATCGCAATCAGCTGATACTGTCGGCCGCAGCTGTAAAATACGTGTATCTTCTTGAAATGATCAGGAAATACAAACGTATGAGCACACGCATTCTGGGACCTTTACCCGGGAGGTCAAAATACAGAGAAGTGAAATAGTTTTAGTTACCGTATGCTTTCATTGCGTAACACAAATGTTGTGCAAAATGCAAACGGTAAAGTAAAGCTGCTTTCACTGAAACATCTTACAATTGAAACAGAAGCGGGAAGTGAGAGTTGCAATCCAGCAAACAAACACCGAAGCTGTGTCTCTACATTCACGGCCGCAGTCTGACACTTCAAGTTGATCTTATTTCCACTCTTACAGTTTAACAAACTGCATGCAGAGATCAATGCAGTTTATGTTTCCCCCGAATGACACGTGAAGATAGAACGCCACAGAATAAATAGGATATCGCAGCTCATGGGGGGCATGATGGCGTGGCCTCCCGCCCCATTGTCACAAATACACGTCATCGGCATTATGCCTGCACATAGCGCGCTGACGACGCAGAGAGCTGAATCACAGTAGAATTCCTCCGTGAGTCACGCGGCACAAACAGACAGGACTATTATTTTCTTTGTCTAAATCCGCCGGGCTTCTACGCGTCCCTCTTTGTCCTGCCGCCCGCTTGTCTCTGGGCCTTTCCGTCTTCGTCTGACTCGCGCGGCCCCGGTTTCGTGCGTGTGTGTGCGCGTGTGTGTGTGTGTGTGTGTGTGTGTGTGTCAGGCGAGCATCAAGCCAATCAGCTGCGAAGGCTGCGATCCTCCCGTAGCTATTTACTACCCTGTGGTTCTGTTAAAAAAAGCGAGCTAAGCTCGTTGCAGGCTGCTGAGTAAGCAAACACGCAAAGCTCCAATCAGAGCCCACAACCGACCTAACGTACGTCTTTGCACTCTTCGCTCATAAAAGAGTGTGCACATGCATGTGTGCTGTTGTCTCTTTTTGACTTTCTGAAATGCACTGTGCAGTTGGGGGAAGGCTTCATCTATTTGCTCACCGTGTCTCTCAAAGAGCAGCAGGATCTGCACATCTGACTTTTTTTTTTTTTGAGAGTTGCCGCCGAGGATGGGAATGTGCTGCGTTGCAGGTTTTGAAGATAACAAAGCAGCATGCGGGGGCTGCGTGTAAACTTCGGATGAGGTCACGGTCCGCCAACACAGCACGCTGCGACATGAGAGGGGATTTTGTTCTGGTTTCTCCCCCCGGCGGTGTTGTGGCGTCACTCGCTTTCTCATTCGCCCCGCGTGCTCCGCGCGCATTCATGATCACACCGGCTGGTTATCAAAACTGCTAGCTGCCGTCTGTTATTATATGGTTTGAGGAAAATGCAGACGGCGTAGGAAAAACAACAAGAATAGACCGCACGGAGTTTACAGAGGCCTGTTCACAAGGTCCACCCGCTCACAGCGTACTATAAAAGGACAGGGAGAAAATATAATCAGGGCTTTGCCGAGGTATTTGAGTTCACTGCAGGCATTACGCGAGTGCTAATGCCTGATTCAACATCGGCTGTGGCAAACATGCCTGACATTCAACGTGTACACCCCTCAATGAAAGCTGCTAGTCAGACAGTCTGTCTGGAATTAGATTCAGGAAGTCATGAGATTTTCCAGGCGACACACATTAAACCATTTTGTGAAGAACTACACCTAATGGCTTATCACCGAATCACAAACAAGGACCCCTTCTGAGAATCTGGCCCCACCGAGTCCCTAGAAACACGAACCTCCTCCTCTCAAGATCCTCCACATCTGCAAAAACAATAATGCAGCTCGGTGTAAACTAGTGGAAGAACATTCAAGCACCTTTTTTCCCCCTGCAGAGCGAGGAGGCCGTCCCTTGGAACACAGGAAACGCATGAATAATGCATCTGTGCTGAACTCCCGCTGAACCCTGTGCACAAGATATCCGCACGCGGCGTTCAACACGCGCACACCGTGCACGGCGCGCCCCGTGACCTCCGCAGTGCCCCCGAAAGCGCGCGAGACAATCTGCCGTTTTTTGCATTCGTGTGAATCATTACCCTGCTATGACTCGGCTGCAGCCAGGCAAAGATTAACACAACACACAACTGCCGACCGGAGCCGGAGCCGTTGAAGCTGCCGCCCCTTTGGCACTAAAGTGTGTGTGTGTGTGTGTGTGTGTGTGTGTGTGCTTAGGCGGTTCAACGTTTAACCCTTACGTCAACAGAACGCATGTGTCACAACAGCATTCCTTCCTGAGGTGCCTGTCTTGTGACGGAGCGGTTTCACGAAGCACCGCTCTGACCGCGCCGCGAGCATTCTTTTGTGGCAGGAGGAAGGTGCCTTTTGTCTCGGGCGTAGGATGACTTTCCGACCGGGGAGGGGTTTCATGCTGCTGCAAGTTGTGTGTTAATGAGCACGGTGGGCGGCGATAGCCAGGTTAACTCGTTTAGCCGTAACGAGTCTCTCCTCTTCGCCCTCGCCGTAAATGGTTAACTTTGCCACGGAATGCGAGAGTGCTGCAGTTGCATGGCAGTTGGACTTTGCTCGTCTTGTTGTTGGGCAACAACTTTTTTTTTTTTTTTTGGAGAGACAGGGGAGGAGAATTAAGGCTTGCAATGAGGAGTTGTTTGCTGACGGGCAAAGTAGATATGCACGCGGGAAATGAAAAGCGTTGAATGAGGGCGAGTGTTTTGTCCTCCGGGGCAGCCCTGGGTGCACCCAGACGTGTCAGTCGGTGCGAAATCATTTCCGCATGGAGGCCGTCTGGCTCCGCCCTGCCGGCCTGTGTGGCAACGCGCTGCGGGTGAACTTTATACCTCTTTGTTTGAGCGAGAGCTTTCACGTGATTTGCATAGAGGTAAGGTCAGGTTACACGTCTGTGAGAATGCTGAACAATGCGGATCCCATCACACACACACCATAAGGGAAGGGAGAGATGTAATTACAATCTGTCATTTAAAAAAACGTTTAAAAAAAAAACGGCCTCGGCCCCAAACCTGTATGCCAACTGTGTAAAAACGCAGTGTGTTAGATCGCCGTCACAAAAGATCACACAGGCGCCGTTCGACACACCCAGCCCAATCACGTGACCTTTGCACGAGCAGGGTTTTCTGCGAACACATGGCCGGCTCCCTATCAGCGGCGTGCTCGTAGTCGTTACAAATTTGCACAATTCAAACACGCGGGTTCATATCACCCCGGGCTTATCGGTCTCCTTCAAGGGCACCGAACTTTCCCACAGAGCCGCCTTCGCTACCGGGACGTCAGTGTTGCGTCAAGGCGCTGCTATTCATCCCATGTGCTTCCCACAGTGTTGCACTAGCCAAGCTTAGCGGTGTGACTATGACTGGACTACCCGCAGCGTGCCTCTGAGGGATAATGAAATCCGTGTATGACAACGTCTTTAATATTTGCTGCAAAACCGGTTTGTCGCAGATGAGGTCATGTGATCCGAGGTTCACACATAAAGGCTGTTATCACTTTCATTTTTTATGAAAAGACACGCGAGGTGGACTTAATCTGTCTTAAAGGATACTTCCAGGTTTACATCAACACGGGCTGTAATTCCGTAGTTAGCCAACGCTTCCATCTGAAATAATAACAGTTTATTCACGCGGCTTAAAAAAAAAGGCCTGAACAGAAATGCAGCCTTCTCATAACTGAGCAGGCGGCCGTCCATTCTTTTCTTGCCCTGACAGACTTTGTTGTCGCCACGTCCCCCGTGTTCCAGATTTGAGCCATTCATTTTATGAAGCTATCATCACAACAGATAGAAGTTAAGGACACGACCTATCCCGCAATGTTAACGCAAATGAAGAGTCATTTGTTTACCCGCCCCGTCGTTCTGGATCCTTTCCAACACGTAATGGGTTCGCCCTTGCCTCAATGCTACACCCTTCAACCCAAGATAAGGCCAGTTCTATTTTCCGGACTTCTGCCGGTAAGCAGACAAACAAGCAAACCGAACTAACAGAACGTCGTTCAGGTTGCAATGCGCCAGGGTTCATCCCTCCGAGAATTCACACACACTCGGCTGCAACTCGTCATTCCAGCTCTACTTTCTATTCCGGCCCCCTCGCAGCCAGCTGCTTTCTGAGACCGCGCTTTGATGTGGACGGAGGAGGTGAGGCGTCGTGCGCCCAGATGCCCAGACGGTGTGGTCATGGGGGGGATGGGGCTTTATCACACAGACAGCAGGACGGGCACCGTCCCACCTTTTCGCCGCGGCGGGAGGCTGAATGTGACAACCAATGCTCCCCGGCTGGCCCCCCAAAAGCGCAGGCCGGTAACGAATGCCACACCATCGTGACAACTTGCACTTTTATGGAGAGGGGAGGAAGGACCTCCCTGGCACGGACGCTCGCAGCACACGATGAAACATCCTCCGTAAACGACCAGACAATCAAAGGGAGGGCAGGGAAGCAGCCGTGGAATCTGCATCTGATTCATGACCCTGACCAAAAAAGGACTGATTCCAAGTGGCCTTAAACGTGCTTGGATTTGAACTGCGGGAAAACCCAAGTAGGGATCACTTTCCAAAATGCGACCACGACGTATGTGGATGCTGCATCCCGCCGTCTTCAGAAAATACCCCCCTAAAATCAGGAGACTTGAGGTTTTCCAATTGGGTCGGGACTTGCTATTCTCGGTTTCCCCTGCTCTCCCATGTCATGTTGTTTTGTTTTCTATACATCACAGAAATTACTCTGCGTACCCCTTCTGCTTTCAAGGCAGACGTTACTGGAACAGGAGCAGCTTTGATCTTCTTCCAGTCGCAATGCTGAAATATCTTCTATATAAAGGAATTATAAATATGCATGTTGACACATATTTTGAGGTATTATTCTCCAGGGTTTTATCCGACTCTTCGGCTGAATTGATACATGCAAAGCGGTGAGTACATGTCACGTGGGTGTTCAAACTGTCGATGGAAAAGGCAGCAACGTGGAAAGGAGGCCAGCGTCAGTGAATTCCACGACGCCCGGATGTCAGAGTCCAGTTTCTAGCATAGCTGCTCCAAAATAGACGGCAGCGGCAGTATTAAATAAACCTCCTTTAGGAAAGTTTTTATTTGGCTCAGAGGAAGAGGTTATATAACACATGAAATACACCTTTTTCTCTTCTCGGCTCAAACAGAAAAAAGAATAAAAGGTCGGAAAAACGTAACATAAATACATTCAGACACCCACATACATGTTGCTACTGCTGGAGCCACTATAAAAGTCCAGTTAATGAAGTAGGATGTGTCTCTCTGAGTCTACATAAGGACCTAGTAGAGGTCTACAGAAACTAGTGCTGTACTACTGTACAGTATGTGTGTGTGTTAGTTGTCGACCCGCAGAGTGAGGACATTTATGGAGAGTGCGTAGTGTCGGTGTCAGGCATTTAGCTGTGATGGTTGATAATGGGTTAAGGAGCAAGGGAATGAATTTTGTCAATGACTGGCCTCACAAAGATAGTGCAGAGATAGGTGTGTGTGTGTGGGTGTGCGTGCAGAAGAATGACATTTTGAACATCAGTCAACAGTCGCTCACAAAGCTGGAACGATTGCGTAGATCAGCTCACTAAGCTAAACATAACAACCATGAGTCAAGGGGGAAACAGCCTTTTAAGGGCATTAAGCAAGTGTTACTTACTAACCTCAAATACTAGTTCAACCTGTCCCCAACGGTGAAAGAAAATGTGCCGATTTTGCAACAAAGGGCCAGGGAACGTTTGTTGACATCAACGTCTGGTTGTGTCTGAGAATACACGGGGGTTTCCACTGGACGGGAAACTATGTCGTCAGCTTGTACAATGCATGAAAGATTACTATAGCACTAACAAAGTCCACGTCTATCTGTTCCTGGTTGACAGAGCAGACACTGAAACTACCTTCTGTTTGAAAGTGGATGTGAAAAAACAATGTTCATTTACATTTTTCTGTGGGGATTATTTCCTCCGCTCGCCCCTCCGGTATTTACCGAGTCGTCTCTCCCCCGACAAGCTCTGCAGATTAAGGGGATATGTTACCGTCTTGTTTTTTTTCTAAATGGATACACATGTGGCACATCTGGGTCCAGGTCTGACTCATTACTCACTTTTTTTTATGTTCCATTCTCTGCAGCCATGGCAACTGCTGCATGTTTGGCAGAAAGCTTTTGAAGGCAGTGGAAAAAGAGAGAGAGCCTAGGGAGGGAGTATAAAGGGAGAGTGAGAAAGAGAGGGAGGAGGAGGAGAGAGAGAGAGAGAGAGAGAGGGAGCGAGCTCTCAGTAGTTGGCCTACATCCAGTGTAATCATGCCATGGAGCCGAAATGAGGCCTTTGGCAGCACACCAGGTTTCTGAGAACAAAGATGTGAGCTTCTAATGTTGGCGGCAGGGCCTGCTTGGCATCCTTTGCCATTTCCCAGCAGCCCTTGCCTTGGCTGACTGCCAGCCTCCCCCCCGCCTCCCCCCCGCTGCCGTCCTCCCCAACCCCTCCCCCCCACCGGGACTGCAAAGAGGATCAGAATAAAGAGAGAGACTTGTTTTTCACTCGCCTCTTGCGCTGGCCCAATGACATCACCTCTGCAGCCTCCAGCCCCCAGATTCCAGCCGCCCAGCACATTTTTCCCTTTTGCCGTCGACCCTCCATTTTATTTGAATTCCACCATTTTATACCTTAATGAAAGAAGACCCAAAAATATCCCCGGTCCGTGTTTCTGTGCGCACGCTGCAGGCCGTTTCCCTGCATCGTGCACGGAGGAGCCGGTGCTAATCCATCTGGACAAATCAATAAAAACATCATCTGAGAAACATTGAAATACAGGAAGCAGCTTATTAGACGGATGGACTATTTGAAGGAGCACTGTGAACTGGATAAATATGGTACTATGGGTGTGTGATCACATCTGTGATAATATCGACGGTTACATCTCTTTGTATATAAAGAGGCTCTGTAATGCGTGCACATCATGTTGCACCGCCTCCCACTCTGTGCAGCTATCAATCTGCATGGTGGATCACTACAACTGCTTAACCGCAGCGATACGTCCTGCATTGACCCCCCTTCACTATGCCTGCGCAACATGCAACAGTGGAGTTTGGCGCTCACTTCAGCAGTTGTTCTAAAAACAAGGTTATATAACGTGAGCGCTGCTCTCATTGAGGAGAAACGCAGAAAACATTCAGCGCTGGGTTCGGATTCGGCAGGAAGCTTCACACAGCATGTGTAACGATTGCCTCCCATGAATAAAAGATGGCCACTATAAAATGTAACAGGCTCAGAAAGAGATGTAACGTCATCTCACCGGGCCTGCAATGCGGTCACATGCTAGATTTAACCCACGCCGTCGTTAACTTACTTTATGTTTAAAATGACGGACCGCTCGAGGGCGGGAAAACAGAAAGGTTTGCACGTTTGATTTGACTGCACACGTGCTTCACATTGCCAGCCGTCAGAGCGCGCGTTCTTTGTGTCGCCTCTGCACAAGCCGCTGCAGCTTTTATTTTAATGCAATGGATTTTTCCATTAGAGAAGCGGGTCATTTAGGTTTTAATTGAATCGCAGCGGGCCTCCGTCTTGCATAACAGTGTGTCGCCGCTTGCCCGCACAACAATCGGCTGAGTGGAAACCGAAGGATCAAAGCGTCCGGCGACCGTTTCCCAACAAACCCAAGGAAGGCCTTTTGTTTGGTCCCCCCCCCCCCTTCCCGACAGTCAATTGCTAACTGTGTTATAATGCATTCAAGCACTTCCTTGTGTCGTTCACCCAATGCGGATTGAGGTTTGAGGGAAAGCGGAGATGGGAAACAAGTGTGTTTATGCAGTAGTTTACAGTCAGGGCAACACTGACGGCACTAAAACCATGTGATTGTCCTCAAGGGGACGTCATTGTGATGCGTCGTCAGGTTGCTTTGCAGAAACAATCCCACAGACGTTACATGTGCTCGGTGACAACGGCGTCATTTTGTCCTCCCCAACGGCTGCGTGGACTGTAAATGGGCGAGGCGGACGAGGGCACGTGACTACCAAACATCTTGCTTCCTCTTTTCTAGCGTCACATGGACGTGCACAAACATATCCTGCTTTGTGTCTGCAGGTTACAGACGCATTGCCTCACCCAAAGCCCGAGGCTGAGCTGCAATGGGTTGGAATGAGCCCAGAGAGGGAGGAATCACAACTACTGGGACACTCCTCCAGTTCAAACATGCACTTTTCCTTCAGGGGAGGGGCTTGGCTGGCTTTTTTCTTTTAGGCATATGACCCGTTTCTAGTGTCTGTTTTTCCTTCATGTAAAACATAATAGTCTCACCCATTAATCATGGGTTGATAGTGAGTTTATTTTTTTTAAAAAGGGGGGCTGGCTGGCTGATTCATTCCTGTGTAATTTCATGTAGTGGTTGCAGCTGCGGATGACTGACTGCTCGGTGCATGTGGGCAGAGCTATTTTCATGCTGTAACCCCGATCCATTCAAGCTTACAACGCGCTGGCTGGAAATCCCCACCTCGTGACAGAGCTTCCTGGTTACCGGCGAACAGAGGCGCCCTTTTCCTCCGTTCAGTCGCTGCGCGTTGAACTCACGACGGCGGGCTGACGCGAAAACGTGGGGCAGTAAAACCCAACTAACCCTGAAATGTTCCCTATAAAAAAAAAATTAAAAAAAAAACGAACTGGCCGCTTTAACAGAGTATATTTCTAGAACGGTTTGTTTTTCCCCTTCCGAGGGTCGACCCACCTCATGCATTGCACGGCAGAAAGCAGCAGCAGCAGCAGCGTAGAACAACACGCCGCAGAGAGCGCCCTTCCGCCCGGACCGAATCACGCACCGAACGGAGGACAAAGCAGCAGTCACAACTGCAGGAGCTGGCGGCTCCCTCCCTCCCTCTCTCTCTCTCCGCGTTTCATGTGTCCCCTGGCGGTCTGCCGCCACCCCAGAGCCACGTTCTCCGTCACAACAAAACGCATCAAATCAAATCTCCCCGCTGCAGGTGTCTACCGTGTCGGTTGTTTTTTTTTTAAATGTATTTTTGTCGTTGTTGTTGCAGATGTTGATCCCAATAACAGGCGCGGAGGGTCATTCCCTTCAGCCGCACGCGGCGGCGGCGGCGAGGGGAGAGGGGGGGAGGTGATTGGGTGCAGTTCTGGCCGAGGTGAAGTGATAAAAAAAATGAAAATAAATGTACAACGTTTTAGATAAGTGAGCGACAGAGGCTGCAGCAAACTCTCTCTCTGCGTGCGTGCGTGTAGGTGTGCGTGTGTGCAGGGGGAGGTGAGGAGTGGGGGGAGGGCAGAGGGGGGGGCTGTCGAAGAAATCAAGTCAATAGAAACTGAAGTGGAAGCGGGCGTTTAGAGCTCCGCGGTGACGTCACGGCTCCACGTTGAGCCAGTAGTAGAGAGCGAGCGGCGGTAGACGGAGGAGCGCCGTAGTAAAGTACACAGCGACGTGAGCGGCTCCCTCGAAAAACTTCAACGCCGTCGCTTCTAAAAAGTCGGGAGAAGACGCATTTGTGTGTGTTTTTTTTATTCTCTCTCTCTATCTCGACAATCGGAACTTGCTCTGTTTTTTGTTGGCTTTTTTTTTTTTTTTTTTTTTAAAAAGGTAGCTTCGGAGGAAAAGCGAGGTGGGGAAAAAAACCCAACACATTTTGGGGTTTCTTTTTTGGAGGTGGGGGAGGTCGACGACGACGACGAGCGCTATGTCGTCCGCGGCGGTCGCTGCTTCTTCCAGGCGGCAGTCGTGCTATTTGTGCGACTTGCCCCGCATGCCGTGGGCCATGATCTGGGATTTTACCGAGCCCGTCTGCAGGGGATGTGTCAACTACGAAGGAGCCGACCGCATTGAGTTCGTCATCGAGACGGCGCGGCAGCTCAAGAGGGCTCACGGCTTCCAGGAGGGCAGGTCTCCCGGACCGGGGAAGTCGCAGCTCTCCGGGAAAGAGATCCAGGCGATCAACCACGCCGCGGCGGGAGACCCCGGCTCCCGGCCGCCGCAGCCGCTGGACCGCTACCCGCTCTCCTCCGACCGGCCGCCCAGGCTGGGTCCAGAGTACCAGTCTGGCAGGCAGGCGAACGGCATCCCCGTCCCCAATGGATTTCCTAAGCCCGACGAGCCGCCGGAGCTGAACCGCCAGAGCCCCAACCCGCGCCGGAACAGCGCGGTGCCCCCGAATCTAGTGCCTTTGGTTAACGGGAGCATGGCCCCGGTGCACGCGGTCAACGGCAGACCGGGCCAGATGGGACTCTCCTCATCCGCGCTGGCGGGCGGCAGTCCCGCCGAGATGGGCAAGAGACCCGCCTCGGTGTCCAGCACCGAGCACGACCGCGACGGGAAGGAGAAGCACAGGCCGGACAGCCTCACGCCGGAGCTCTCCGACAGCCACAAGGACTGGATGGGCAAGGGCAAGACGGTGAGGGACCTGATGGCTCTGCACACGTTCGACAACAGGTTCAAGAAGGAGCACGCGGGCATGCAACCCCGGGTCATGGGCTACGAGACCAGCGCCACGTCTTCCAAGTCCGGTAAGCATCGAGCCGTGGAGAAAGTGAAGCATTTTGGTCTTTTCCCCCCCCCCCCTTTGTGCAATATTCGATGTTGTGTTATCTTAGATCGCTCATTCGGGGCTCACGAAGGGGTTAATACCGTGTGAAATGACACGGCTAGTTGCACGTCTGCACAATTCGAGGTGCATACTTCTGCATTCTGGGCGACTTCTGTTGTGTTGGTTTCTATTGTTTTGTACCCCGTGGTACAGCAAAAAAAAAAAAAAAATGCACATCTCTCCACTAGTGTAATTGTTGAGCAACGTCTGAGCTGTGCAACTCAACTGCTGTGTTTAACCCTTTCCCACCTCCAGACAGAGGAAAACACCCCCGGAGCATGAAGAGAAAAGCCTCTCCCGAACCAGACGGAGAAGGGACAGCTGCCAAGCTCAACGGGGAAGGACAGCAGTGGTTACCGCCGCCCACCGACGGACTGAAAATGCCCCCGGTGCCCCCGCCGAGCTTCGCCTCCCCCCCTTCCACGATATCCCCCCACTCCCGCACCACCCCACCCGAGGCGGCCCAGAACGGCCAGTCCCCCATGGCGGCTCTCATCATGGCCGCGGACAACGCGGGCGGCAACAGCTCCCCCAAGGACGCCAACCAGGTCCACTCCACCACCCGGAGGAACAGCAACAGTCCCCTGTCGCCGTCCTCCATGAACCAGAGGAGGCTGGCGCAGAGAGACGCGTCCGGCGCGGGGACGCCCCACGTGCCCGGCATGGACCAGGTGCACCCCCAGAGCATTCCGGACTCCTCGGTGCCCGGCAGCATACCCCTGTGCTGCACGCTGTGCCACGAGCGCTTGGAGGACACGCACTTTGTCCAGTGCCCGTCGGTGCCCTCTCACAAGTTCTGCTTTCCGTGCTCGAGGGAAAGCATAAAGCAGCAGGGCGCCACGGGCGAAGTGTACTGTCCGAGCGGAGAGAAGTGCCCCCTGGTCGGCTCGAACGTACCGTGGGCTTTCATGCAGGGAGAAATTGCCACCATCCTTGCAGGAGATGTCAAAGTAAAAAAGGAGAGGGACCCTTGATTTTGTTTGAACACTTCTTTTGGGGAGGGGGGAAGCAAGAAATATGAGTATAAATATATAAATATCACTTACATACCATTCAAACAAACTAACGGACTTGTACATATTGGACCCAAGGGAAGAGTATACTTCGTAAACATGGTTGTATAATTTTTGATTTTTGAATACATTGTGTTTCTATATTTTTGAAGATAAAGGTATGTACTCATTATAATGGAATACGTTCCTCTTTGTTGATGTTTAACAAAATTCTCGATGTACTTCTAGGTCTGGTGGCAGTTCCTGTTTAACGTAGAATGTGACTAATGCTACTCTACGAGCACTTGGCAAAACTGAAATGCTTTTAGCTGTACTTGTATGCACTTGTTTAAAAATTGCCAAATACAATTTCTGATCTTGTATGAACTTATTGTCTGAGCTTGCTTCATTTGGGGCGAATAAGTGACACGGATGGCGAGGTGGGGGCTGCGTGCGCTGATACGTAGGCTTGTTGTGACGGCTCAGGAGACCCGATTTACGCTGCAACGCCACAATACAAAGTGGGCTACTGTTTGCGAAACCGCAGGACGCCAGGCTTTCTTTCTGCACACACACACAAAAAAAAAAAAAAACTAACCTCCAACAAGACACATCCTGTCTCCAATCTGGTCCGATATGTGCGTCGCTGTTATTGATGGCAGTGTACAGAAACGGATGCCGAGTCATGTTCAGTCAGCTGGAATCTGTTGAGTCAGTAATGTGGGAAAAAGTGCATGTTTTTTTTTTTTTCTTCAACATGATAACATAGTGTAACCACACATGTACCGCCCCGGATAGCATTCTGAGCCTTTATACTGGTGCAGCACATTTTCAAGCTTGTATGCAAAACTGTGTTTGACGTCATGAATGTTTTTTTTTTTTTTTTAAATTTTAGACAAACTGGTTATCTATGACACAATCCAACGTTTGATTCACTGAGCAGTTTGCAAACCATAATCGTATGAATAAAATCGGCATTTCAAACTATCTCCCAAGCATGAATTGGATACATTGGCTCTGCAGCAACACCCCTTTTAACGTCACCGACGCTGCGACGGGCCTCCACGCTGCATGCAACGCGTTGCTCCTTCAGAGTAAATAACGCCGCTGCAGCAGCAGCTGCTGCTGCCCTACATACCAACCGCCGTCTATACCTCTTTAGATTGCAAATTTAATTGCTGCATATTCATGATAGCAAGCCCATAGAAACATCAATTCTGTCTCCTTAATGGCGGGCGGGCAGCCGGACTCCTCTCCCCTCGCAATGAGCTCGTAATGTTCCCCCGATGCAGTTACTGCGTCTGCAAAAAGGGAGAAGCAATCTTAAGTGGGTTATCGCTCCCTCGGACAAAGAAACCTCGCTCCCGCGTGGCTGACACTGCAGCAGGCGGACACTGGCATGGAGACTCGTGTCTAGCAGAGGAAGGGACGTGGCGTAGCAGGCGGACGCGCCATTATTTGAGACGTCTCGCTGGCGTCGTAATCGAGCCTTCAGTGCACACCTCAAAATTTGGACTGCAGTTTCTTTTTGGGGTCTCCCAAGTTCCCCCGTGGAAAGCTCTTAAGGTCGGTGCTTTTTTTTTTTGGAGGCTGTGAATCTGTTCCTCGAGTCGAGATTCGTTGACCTCACTGTGTTTAAAATGCATCCTGGTGGGCACCTCGGAGTGGTAACAGGGATTACCCACTCTGTAATAAACTGCATGGTGTCCTTATTTACTGATAGATTTGTAAACGTTGAATGAAAACGTAATCTCTGCACCGGGCTGTTTATTCGACTGAAGAGGGGCTCGGATAATTCCTGTCCCCGGATTGACTCTCGGACATTTTGAGCAAATAAAAGCTTTCGCAATATCACTCGAGGCCGAGAAGCTTTTGACCGACATAAATCTTTTTTTTTTTTCTCCACAGCTGTTGGGTTTTACGGTGCTTTCCCGATCTTTCGAGCGTTATCAGTTGGACTTTAAACGCAGCTCAGTTCGGTAAAGGTTATTAACACCTCAACGTGCCCGCCAACAACACACCCGCTCTATTTCTTCCAACGCACATTCTGTTCTCAGAGACCTTTTGTTAGCGGTCGGCACTTTGACCTACTTGTTACTTATGACAGTGTGCTGCGGGCCCAGTTGGAATTGCAACATCCGAGGAAAGCAGGTTCGATGACGCATCAGCGAGGATAAGAACATTTCTCTCTCTCTCTGTTCCTGTTAAGATTTATGGCGCCGGAGCCAATACCTGTTTGTTCAGTGCTGACTAAAATAGCCCGCGTTGTATTTAATGTGTCCCTGGAAGTGTCTCTGTCACAACACAATTCTACCGCGTTGCATAGTAACCAGAAAGGATCGGTGCACAGCAGATGCTCCGGTGCAGCCTGGCGATTTATATGCAGGAGGGAACATCATGGAGTGATTTCAGTAAACAACCGCCATGCGAAACCAAGGTCACACAGGAGGAGGGGGGCATGAAGTTCCCCTTGAATATTTATAATCACATATATATATATATATATATATATATATATATATATTTTGTAGGTACAATTATTCTGTCTACAGTATAATCACGCAGAGGCCTCGTGTGTGTGTAGTTACTCACAGGCTTTACATGTAGTTTACGATAGGAACCTGTCACGATCTGATGAATATTTAAGCGCGTGCTTGTGAGACAAACAGTTGTGGGACTTTGATGAGCCCACAGCCGGAAAGCTTAGCGGCTGAGACCGAGCCGGCTGAAGTCCGGGTGAAACTGACATCACCTCAGGCAAAGATTCATTTACATTCATCCTCCTTCCGCCGCTTTATTACAGGAGCTTTGGTCTGAAGCTGCGTTGCGGTTTAGCTTCACAGTCATGCAGTTTTGCATAGATCAAAGCAACAAAAAAAAAAAGCCACACATTATTTGTTAAGCCGCTGCACACGTGGCCTAATCAATGGTCCTAAAAAATCCACATTGACCGTTGGATTGATTTCCCGGATGCAGTCATGTGGATCCAGCTGAGTGAAAGGAGACAGTAGATTGTGGCCTGCTGGCCTCTGCTCTCAGTGCTTAACTGAACCGTAGGTTGCTATGCAGTGTTACACAAAGACGTTGATGTGCTAGTAAAGCCATAACTGGGACGGACAAAGTTCATGTTTGTTGTCTTCGGGGCGTTTTTTTTTTATTTATTTTTTTATCTCCCCTCCCAGATAAGCCTGTGTTTGATGTTTGTGGTTCAGTTACGCTGACATTTATAGGCCGTCATTAAGCTGGGACGAGCGCAGCACTGATGGTGACGAACATCGACACCGGAGCGCCTTATCGATTCAAATTTCTTTCGTGACATTCTAATGTTGGGGGGGGAGGAGGGGGGGATGTGTGTCAGACAGCTGTTTCACTAATGAATCTATGTTTGGGGACACTACATTAAGAGGTATGCTCGTAAGCCAGCGGAGACAGGGACGCGCCAAAAGCAGAATCTGGTCCACATGTCTCCCCTCCCTATATAACTGATCCGCCCGGTTAATTTTAGACCTGTCAGGGAAAACAAGGTCACAGTAAATGCTGTATCGAGGACACGCGCTCGTATCTGCCACTTTTTTTTCTTCCGTTCATCAATCAAAGCTTCCCTTTGGAGTCGGGCACGGAGAGACGCCGGAGAGACTGGTAATGACGGTTTCTCTTCTCAGCACCGGGGGAGAAACCGGAGCTCCAACCAGCAATTAGGAGGAGCGAGGCTGAATCCGCAAGATGTGTAAAACTTCCCTTCGGATTCTTGGCTCGCCCCGCAGAGTTTTTCACTTTACATCTGACTGGTGGGGCCTGGTTACCATGAAGGCCTGATTACAGTGCCATGTGCCAAATGTGTTTGCTCCCAGACTAGTTTGAGACCCAATTACTGCCTGTGGTCTTTATGAATCCGCCGGTTTAATCTAATTTAATGAGCTTTAATCTTTGGTGACTATTTTCAGCAAAGGGGTCACACAAACAAAGTGCATGTTGTCACTCTATACTGCCACTACGCTCCTCTCCCCGCCACACACATTCGGTTGCCTCTACACCTTTTTTTATAAACACCGTTGGTGAAAGTTAGAGAACTTCATTCTCCGTATTATTCCTGCACATCTAGCATCTATATCGGTCTGCCTTCTCCCCCCATTATGCCCTTCCTCTTCTCTCTGACTGGCGGTTACGCTCGCACGCTCTATATTCCTGCATTCCTCCTGTGCTGTGGTTTTGCCGTGAATCAAGTCTGTGAAATGGAAATGAGGGCTCTCTCGCTCTCAGCCTCCCTCTCTTTCCAGACATCAAAACGAGGCTGTGCCTCCAATGTTTTTCTCAGATCTTGGAGTGCTGCCAAATCGTATGAGTGGAGCAGAAAGAGAGAGAGAGAGAGAGAGAGAGAGCAGAATGCAGAGGAAGGAGAGGGGGCGCGGCGCAAACAAAAAAAAAAGATGAAAGGAGAGAGGATGAAAAATGAACGAGGGAAAGAGGCGACGTGGAAATGAGGACAAAGCATGGGACTGATCCAAGAGCATTTGGGCTTTTTCTCATATTATAGCCAAGCCCAGCACAATCCATCCTTTTTCTGCTGAGCAACTACTCCTAAGCTTCTGGCTCAGGATCAGCTGATAAGATGGCGTGCTGTTGCTATGCCAAATGACAAATCGGAGGCGAGAGAAGGTAGGAAGTGTAATCTCTTGCAATCGAGAGTGTCTGATACACAAAATCATGGCCGTAGAAATTTGTAGCCCCAGGAGGGGCTACAAATTTATGCAATTGGTAAAAATAACTCTTTCCGATTTGAATATTTACAGAGATCCAAATGGGTAATAGCGAGAACTTTTTCTGACTGAACTCTGCCTTCCGGACCGGGAGGAGGGGGGAACGTCAGTCACAGTAGTAAGATGCGTGTTGCCACCTCTGACACGGCGAGCTAAAGTTAGACTCAGCCGTCAATCTGAGCCGCGCTTAAAGCAAACAGCCGCTATACCACGGCTTTGCTTCAGATGCATCCTCCGCACTTCAACTCTGCTTGGGCCAATTGAAAATGAAACCACAGTGACAGTGAGGCGGACCTCCTTTTTCCAGAACACCAAACTCAATCATAGGGAGCGACTGTCTTCTAGCGGGCCTTTCAGCTTTGTGTGGCGAGCCGCGTGTGTTTGTGCAGCCGCGGAAGGTAGCAGGTAACTGTCTGCGCCCCACAGGTGCTTGTTTAGTCTGATGGGATGCTCATTTCTTCGAAACCCCTGTTGGTTTTTTCCAAACCGCTCCTCCTCGAGGCCTCGACCACGGCCAGTTGTGTGCCGGTCAGGCGGGGACGCGGCTCTCGGTGTGTCTGCACGCAACCGCCATCAGCTGCCACCACACCAGCTTCAATTCCCCCTCGCATTGTCAAACAACAAAGCGCACACAAGAAAAACCGTCTGGGACCATACAATGGGCATAGAATTGACAGAAGATGGGACGAATAATCTCAGATACTCTGTCTTTATCTGCGATTGTGACGCCTGTACGTCACCCACACGAACATCTACGCACAAGCACAATTTCAACCATCCGCAACCTTGCTGTAGTTTCTTACATAACTGCGTGTGGGAGCAATTTCTCGAGCTAATGTTGTTGTCAATCACGGCTTTATAGTGGCAGCCGGCGCACAATCGCTGCAGAGGCAGAACAAAGCTTTTATTGCCTTTGTTCACCCTCCCTTGCCTGTCAAAATGTTCTATCTCTCTTGCTGTTCTACCTGCGCCTCCCGTCCCTCCCTCTCTTTGTGTCTACCCGTGTTGGAAATGATTTTCTCGAAAAGTGTTTACGCCGTCGCCCAGCCGTGGAACATTTGAGTCGGAGTTAGGGAGCGAGAGGAGGTCAGGTCCGCATGGAGAACAAGCAGGGCCTGAGTTTGACAGGTGTGTGCTATTATTGGAGCCGGTGACTTCGAGTGCATTACACAACCGCGTCGCCGGGACAGGTTTATTTAGGCAGCTAGCAGAGCCTTCGGAGTATCTGATAACTCGGGCAGGGCATGTCACAACAGGTGTCGCGGGGTGGGGGGTATAATGGTACAGTAAATAAGAGGAGGGTTTTTATAGCTCAAGGTTGAAGCGTTTGGAGAAAGCGTCCCCGAATAAGATTTTGCGGCACTGACACAAAGGCCATTCAGTTCGGATTCAGATCCAACAAAAGCACACTCGTATTTAGCCATCACCAAGTAAAGTATGCTAATGACTGGTTCTGCTCGATACTGTATACATGTCTGCTGCCCTGTAATGATATAATCACAGAGCAGAAACCGCACCCCGCCCTTGTCTTCCTCTCTGGCTGGAATGTGCAGGGGGAGAAAAATGATCCAATGTCATCCGGAGTGATGGAAGCTGCACTTTTGAGCCAAAGGGATATGTTCAGGGGCGAGGAAACAGGGAGGGGTGGTGGGGTATTTCTGGTCGAGGGTGAGTTTGAGTAAGTCCGGGCAACGAGCCAAGCATGCCGATGGAGGCGAGAGGAGGGGTGGAAGTGTTTTGGAGCGAGAAAGGAGCGAGACAGAAAGCCTTTTGGGCTGCTGCACCGTCAGCTTCACTAGCACACAGCTGCTTCTGGAAAATTCTGCACCCTGCCCTACTAAACCACCAGGCATGACACGAATAACAAGAATGGCCGAGCCGTCAACAGCGGATACTTTTTTCCTTTTGACGTGGGCCTAACAGACCGGCACAAATGCACTGGCCTTGCACATAGTGGAAAAATCCACAATGAGGGGGACACCGGGGCACAATGTGGAAATGAAATCCCGGGTTTAGAAGGCTTTGTCTGGACAAGGACACAGTTGACACAGACCCTGAGGGCTTTGGAAAAGACTGTGCACCAGAATGCCAACTGATGGTGTTTTGATGGGGTTGCTTTTTCACCAGCCAGTCACTAATTGCAGGGTAAGATGAAGCCTCTAAATTTGGCCTTGAAGCTTTTGCAAATTTACTTTCCTAGCGGCATGTGCCGTTTGCGTAGCAGTTTTTCTGGCTGGCGTGCGTCTCCGTGTGTCCAGCATGAACCCGTCAACACTCCCCGGGGTCCGAGCACAGCCTTTTCCACCACTGTGTGAGTGTTGCCCTGCAGATGAGATAACGCTTAATGCGTCCATGGGGGTTGTTAGCCATGATCAAGCCTCCCCGGTGTTGACGTTTGTCTGCCCAACGTGTCTGAACACGTAAGGCCATGGAGGCTCCTCTCAGGCTGATAGGAGGTGAGTCACCCGCTCATCGGTGCCGCTCGCTTACCCTTAAACCCCATCATCCTCATTCACAAGGCCTTATGTGTACACCTAGCACATGGCCAACTGTATGAATAGCAGCGGCCGCGTGGCTCGCCGCTGACACCTGACATTTCCATGCCCCAGCAAGCCGCTGATACATTTGGCGCTGGGCACTCCTTCCTCTCTCCCGCGTACATCCATCTGTTGATGTGGAGCCCAACCCCCCCCACCCCCCCGCCCCCCCTTTCCTTCCCCCCCAGCCACTACTATGTTCTCGATGGGCAGCACGCGGCTCGCCTTTCCCTGAATTCATCTTAACATGCGAGCGCCTCATGGCACAGCCGTCGCCCCACCCCTCCTCCATGTTTTTCTCTGGCTCTCACTCGCTCTCCCTCCACTTTGTGCTATCACCCCCCCCCCCCCCCCCCCCCCCCCCCCCGAGTCATTAGTCCTCAGGTTGACATTCAGCTGGTCTTAGATAACCCCTCAAAAAATGTGGAGAATAGAAAAAGTGAGGCGAGAATCGTGTGAAGCTGGAATGATAGTGCTGGCCACAAACAGAATGTGAAATTCTGCAGCAGCACTGCAGCATGTAAATGTGTCCGTTGCCAGGGAAACAAGGAGAGCACACTGAGTAGCACAGCCCGTCCAACGCCGTGTCGCCACATTTATCCATGTACATTTGATTTTACAACGCTCAAAGAAATTCTACTGCTCTCCTGTCCGGGCGAGGAGAATGGCACAGAGTTGACCTTCAAATCCCCCCCTCCCCCCCCGATACCCCTGTCCCACACACACACACACACACACACACACACACACACACACACACACACACAGACACACACAGAAGGAGTAGCCAATAGTGCAACAACATGGGCAGAATCTGGCTCACCAACAAAGAACATGGCCCATTGTGCGGACCGGTGATTGAGTCCAGTAGCTCTGCTGGTTTAAGTGAATGGACACAAGTACTGTTGCACACAGTTGGCTCAGTGTTGTCCTTGGTGGCCGTGGAGACTTGCTGTAAGATTATTCAATAATGTACTTTAGAGAATGAATAAATGTAATTTGCTCTGCCATTTTCAAAACACGTCCCCCTCTGCAGGGGGAAGAGTCCCGTCGTCCTCGCTGCACACGTTATCAGGTCGGTGATTGTACCCTGCAGCAAACAGCTTGGCGGTGAGTTATTACAGGCGGGGGTGTACTCCTCCATCAAGCGTTGCGAAAGAGTGACCTCAGATAGATCAAGCAGAGCGGCGGCTCCGTTGCAAAGTCACAACTTGCAACATAAGTCACGCGTTTTAGTCTGTTGAGCCACAAAGTGCCCCGGCAACCTAATCAGTCCGTCTCAAGCTGCGACCTTGATTAGATGACCTTCACTATCTCTTTGCAGACGCTATACTGTGTTCCCCTCCATTTAATAGTGAAAGTAAAACATATTTATCTTCGTTTTTTCCATAATCCTCTGATGCAATCTGTCACTCCGGGACGTCCTGTATTGTGCTCTGTTTAAGGAATCTACTCTGTAACAAAAGCTTTGACAGTGACCTCAGCAAGAAATTGCTACCTCTTTATCTCCATTCTTATCCTCAGCTCTGTCTTCATTCAGTACAGGTCAGGATTTAAATAAATAAGCGCATGTGTCTCGCGGCCATGTGTACAATGCAAATACGTTTGAACATAAACAACGATTAGCTCAAAATCTTAACAACGTGGCTGCAATGCAATAAAGGCAAAGCGTTTACTTTTCCACTTGGACATATTCCTTCTCCGCAGCTGAAGGACAGCTAAAGGACAACTCATCCAGCCCCACCTTTTCCTGACACTCTTATCCGAGCCTGGCTCCGTCTGTGCACGTATCACTGGAGGGGCAAAGGGGGTGTGTGCCAACGCCAGCGCCTCAGTACTTTTCAGAACTCTATCTGCGCCTGTGAGTGGCCCAACAGCTGCTGCAGTGTCTGAGCTTGCTCGGGGACGCAGATGAAAGTGCTGATGCGACCTGTTATTTTGGGTTGCGTGGTGCCCTGGAGGCCGAGGAATTTTTTGAAAAGGGACCGGGCAAGATTGTTGGGGCGGGAGGGGGGGGTTGCGTGTGGCCGGGGCCGTGCCCGGAGGGGATGTTAGCTGAGAGTTCCTCCCAGAATGCAACGTGACCCCTCTCTGCCACATGGCGCTGCGGGGATCCTGAGGGTGTGCGTGGAGCTGCTGACGGTCCCGGTCTGAGCGACGGGGACAGACATGAGGACAGAGATTGATGTCTCTGATGATTGGCGGTATTTCTGGCTTTCTTTTGTACTTGAAGGGAGGGGCCGCTGATGGCCTGTCACGTTGGAGGGATTTACACATTGTTTATCCATCCTGCGTTTCAAAGGCTTCTTGATGTTGAAAACATCAGGGAGAAGTAACACGGCTCAAAGGCCAAAGTCAGCTCGATAGTAGTCAAATGTCAAATTATGAATTCACCCAAAAATGCGTACATATAACACATTTTAGCATCGTCATTGACAAATATTTTAATTTGAAAGCAAGTAGAGAGTTAGTTAAGTGCTCTGAATAAAAGGAACATTTTAAGATTGATGATTCCTTTTTTATTTTATGTGTGGTCATGGGAGTGTACTCATGCCTACATTCATATGCCTGGCATAATATATATATATACACGAAAAAAAGATACAGTAAAAAGAAAACAATATTACAATATAAAAATATCCGATTGTGCTTTGATGGTAGAGTACAGGGGCTATTGATATTGGAATTAGGGAATTTAGGAGGAGGATTAGGATTAGGATTAGAGAATTTAAGAAGACCTTTTTCATGTGTTCCATATCTTTGGCCTCTGGGTTCTTTAGGGAAAAATTCAGTGTCACTCACCAAAATACACAAAATACATTGCAAACTCCACCGGGATCCTTGAACAATATGGATATTAGTTAGTATCAGCATTCCTAGTAATATACAGCACATTTTTTGCTCAGCAGCAGTCCTGTTATCCTGTCATCGTTGCCCAAAGTAACCACCACCTCTAGCGAATGTGTTTCTGGCAATAAACATAATCTGTAAGAGACGTCCTAATGTTCCTGTTCTGTCCATTCGTCTCTTGACCGACACGATTATGTTTTTAAACTCTATTACTACAGTGCTGTTCTTGCAGTCGTATTATGCCGTATTATTCACTTGTTATTCTGGTAATACATAAATTTCAACTTCCCTCCAATTAATCTGACTTTACTCGGCATCTGCTTGAAGCCTCGTTCCGCGACATGCCTGAAATGCTAATGTCAGACATCATGCCAGCATTAACTCTCTCCGCTGGCTCTAAACGGTAACATAGATCTTTGCACAGACATACATAATGCTCCCATTTCCATTCAACTCACACGTGGTAGTAAAAAAACATCCTGTTTGGCTCTGCGCGTCAGCGTAAGATGCCATGTCATTTACTTAATTACACGTCCCGCGTGGCTCGCACCTTAGGAACTACTTGATTTATTTGTTTGACCCTTGCAGAAAACCCAGGATTCCCACTGTCTTGTCTGTACCTCATGTGAGAAGCCTTCTCCGTGCTCAATATGACACTAAATTAATTAAGAGGGAGACTTGCAGATTGCTCCATAAATCACTTACATCGCATTTTCATGCTTGGTCTAACTTTGCAATTTGCATCTTGTTCCCCTTCATAACAGAGAACACCTCTGAGCAGGAGGAGGAGGAAAGCTGGTGAAGGAAACGGCTTCATTGTTGTGTTATCCTCAGAGAAGGATGGAGACTGCACTGGCTCACGGATTACACTCAACATCCGGGAGAATGATGTGAAAACCCATGACATTATTTCCACACTGGGCCTTTAATAAACCGTGCGTTTTAATACAATTTCTGTTCCAATAAAGACACATTAATTGGTGATATTAGATTATTAGTTATATACTCTATGTGTGTGTTTGTGTGTGCGCTTTAAGTGCATTACACACTGATTTCAGCAGACCACACTGGGAGAAACCGCCTTCATCTTATCCTCCAATCAGATGACAAAGCTTTCAATGCCAGTTCTCTGGTTACCATATTTCTCATTGTGTCACCGAGTCAACATTGGTTCAGTCCTTTGCAGACCTGAATCACGTGATTGTGTGCAGACAAAGGCCCGAATCAGACTGCTTTGTTACTTTAGCTGCTCATGTGATCAGCACTCAACACCAAAGGGCTCGTCTCCCCCCCACCCCACCCACACACCGACATAGAGGGAGTCTGTTACCAGAGAAACAAAGGTCAGTGTGGTGTGTTGTCATATTTTCAACACACAGCACAAGACCAAAGGGCTGAAAACAAACCCGTTTTTGTATTCACTAAAACAAGACACTGTTGTTGTTGCGCTGTTGGGCCTGTGATGTCATCGCCACGGTCCATCCTCTCCGTGACCTCCGGGACAAAGATCCTCAAACAGCATCATCAGGAGGTGAGCGCCAATTGGAGTGTTGATTTTTGGTTTTATTTTCACGCCCACGCATCCTCCCCCCCTCGCACGAACA
Organism: Apeltes quadracus; assembly: GCA_021346845.1. NCBI lineage: Eukaryota > Metazoa > Chordata > Actinopteri > Perciformes > Gasterosteidae > Apeltes > Apeltes quadracus. Next base: position 4,719,010 of record CM037922.1, read on the forward strand.
CGCATGCATTTATCCAACCTCACAAAGAAAGATCCGTGTTTTTAATGAGATTCCAGCGGGAAGCTGTGCTACATGGACTCTGCCTTTTGGCGCTAGCATTTGTACAATGCTGCTGAGCACCGTCATTATCTGAGGCAGAAGGGAGAAGCCCGAGAGACAGAAATCTGATTATATGAAAGCACATTAACTGCATTTAACTGCTAAAAATCGCACCCTGCTCGTATAGTGCAACAACTGTTTCACACAGGAAGCTGTGAACTCCTAAAACAGCCGACCTTTGATGATGTAAGCGATGTAATCCTCGTGATGGATACGGCAGGCGTTGGCTTTCGGCCGCTCAGAGTTTTCCGCTCCCTAAAGGCCCAGCAGGCTAAACCGGCAAACGCGGCCCCCATCAATACAGCAGCAAGCGCCGCTCTGGATCACCTCAACTGCTGCGATTCATCTTGGCCTGGTGACGAGTTGACAGGCCAATATCCAAACAACGGACCCAACTGGCGCTTTAAGACTGATGGCGGTGGCGGGGGCCAGATGTTGAGTTGGTCGCAGCTCTGCAGTCATCATCCTAATAAGCGAGGTTGCACACCGCCTTTACCTGAGATTACACGTTCCAGCGCAGCGTGAGCAGAGTGGGATTAGTCAGCTAAGCCTGCTGTAACAAAAGAAGAGGAGATGAAACGCTCGCGTTGGAAAAAATCATGTATTTCATCATGTTTTTGTGATGCTTTTTTAATGTGATTCGACAATGTTTAGCTTTTTTAGTTGACCTTATTACAATCCCGTTCAGTTTGAGCTGACATCAAACTCAAGGTTAAAAGGAACAGAACGATGGATGTAACATTCACAGAATACAACATCGACATACAACATCATTTTGGGATGTGCCGTTACATTTGAACATTAACGCACCCTCCTAAATGTGAGGAGACGGTTCGCTTAGTTTAGCATAAGGGCTAAAATCAAGGATTAACGGCCAGCTTTCTCTTTCCAGAGGCAAAAAGAAAATGCGCCCACTAACACCTTGTGTGGTGTGAAAGTGGCACGTTGCAGTTTCAAACTTTTAAACTGGGGAGCAGGGAGTGGAGGGTTGTTTAACTTGCCTCATTCTCGTGTGTGACGGAAGAAGTGCATGAGGAATGCGGCTGCAGGTCAGCGTGAAGCAACAGCAGTGCAGTCAGTACGATTGTACAAGCTAATGTTTAAACAGAATAGTCAACGTCATCAGTTCAGTATGTTCTGGTGAATTCCAAAAGGTTTACTCAAGACCGTTGGCCCCAATTTGGTTATTTTGTTTTCCTTTCAAGAAGGTAGATGTGTTGATTTGTGTGATCAGCTGTTCAATCAGCCGCTTTGCTAAATCACTGTTTATTTCACAGTGGAATGTTCTCTCCAATCGGTGATCATTATGTCAGATTTGCCCATTTTAAATCTTTTTGCAGAGATTTTTTGCCCATTCTTCATTGTCTTTGCATCATTTCGCACAGTTACATGGAATTGGGTGTATTCATCTTTTATCTACAACCAGTTACATCAGAATAAAATAAAATTGACATTATTATATCTATCCAGGTATCATGTGGGTCCTTGGAAACTATTTTTTATCAATGTCAACAATAAACTTTGGTATTCTCAATAGGTTGGACCGCTTCCCTTCTAATTCACCAAGACATATTCATTTTTGTCTTTTTTTTGTCGGTTTACTGCTCTGCAAAAAGTACCATCCCAATCTATCGCCACACAAAGGGTAGCCAATGCAATGGTTCGAACAATAAAACAAGATTATTTCATGCCTTTACTCTGAAAACACGGCTCCTGTAATTGTGTTTCTGAAAAACATATTTTCTGTGTCTACTGTTTGGTTGAAATGAGCTGAATGATAAATATCGCACATCAGGTGGCAACATGGGACCTGGGGAGCACCACCAACTCGCTGGCCCGAACACGAGGAATTAGTGTTATGTCAGCGCGAGCAGAAACAGCAGTGAGGTGGGAAGCAGGGAGACACAAAGAGGTGTGGATGAAGGGTTGGATGGAGGTGAGGAGGAGGAGGAAAGCGGGGGGGGGGGGGGGGGCCCTGAGATTCAGGCCGTATACCTCAGGCGTGGAGGGGTGCATCATTATTCGCAGTCGCGGCGCTTTGAAGTTGCGGCCGGCTGGATCTCACGGAAGCAGGAGGGAAGCAGTCCCTAATTAAAACAGTAACAATGCCGCCGCCCGAGTTGCCCTGAAGAAACGGAGGCTTTGAAGAGTCACTGAATGCCCCATTTAGCACTGGCTGCCCGTAGATAACAGTACAATATTACACTGGCTGACTCTAAGGCCTCGCAAAATGTGTGTGTTTTCTGGTACTACACTCCTTGTGAAATGCGTGCCGTGCATGTGCGTATGTGGCGAGGTCTCGCCGTTCTACTTTCCGGGTTCTTTGGTGATTGAGACGGGCTTGAGATGTAGGCAGAGGGGAGAAAGAACGTCATTAGAACTGCGGCCTGAGAGGGGCTTTAAAAGATAAAATGAACGTCCCTCGTCAAACGAAGAAAGATTTTTCTCCTGTCATATTTTTGCACACGATACTTTATAGCAAACAAGTAACTGACGCCCAGTATAATCCGAAATGTCCCTCATGGCGTCATAGTATGGTACTATTATTATGAGTACATGGTATTGTGCGGTTCCCTGGCTCGTAAAATGCAGATTTTCCACGTGTCCACCAAGCATGTTTACGTCTCTCCTCATATCTACTGAGGCATATTGCTCTGAAAGGCCCAAGTGGGCTGTAGAGAGATCTGAGTGATGCTCCGAGACAGCAGCAGTTCAGAGAGACTGTCTGCGTGGAGAGAGGGGTCTAATTTTAACTCTGAGACAGAGAGGCTCATGAAACAGCTCCCCGCCTGACTACGGCTCAATTATTCATCAACACAAGAAGTCTCTCAGCTAAAAAGCCTGACTCGCTGTTCAGTGCCTGCTCCTTCTCCCATGCTGTTTCATTCACACACAATAACAAGCCACCCGTCCGCCCACCCCGCCCCCCCCCCCACACACACACACACACACACACACACACACACACACATCCTAAAGTTACCCACTGTACCCTTTTCTTGAACCATACAGGGCCCTCCAGAAACGCAGGCAGGCTCAGGTGGAGATGAGTCTGAAGCACACATAAGGAGCTGGATTCTGTGCAAGGGGGTTTGATCTTTTTTTTTCCAATGCAAACAAGGCAAACTTTGACATTTGAAAATCATTTCAATTCATCAATTCAATTCATACTCTTTATAAAATCGGTTTGATTCACTGTTTATTGTGGTTCATGGTGAATCACTCTGTTGACCTGTAAACTACACAGGAAATCATCAGGATGCAAAACAAAACTCTGTTTTCTAAGGCGTGAACGTTTTGCCCAATGACTCAATCTGTGTTTTGAACTCAGCAGCAGGCGTCTCTGCACTGTGACCGATTGCAAAGCGAGTCAGAGGAAACAGCTACAGATTCCTGGGCACAAGCCTCTGACTGGATGTGCAGATGCAGCAGTCTGAACCTGTTGAATGTCTGGAAGTTTAAGGGAGACGTAGAAGCAACCTCAGGCAATCTGGGAGAGGATTTGCTCCTGCTTTGATAATGACACCATTTTTAGACCTTTGCAGACCAGCTGACGAATTGATGCTGAGGTCGTTTTTTCCTACATGCAAGCTGCAAGGACAGTTTAATACTTCCCCCCCACACCGACTCTCTGATGGTCACGGATAGTATCATGATGTGAATGAATGTATGATTCATTTCAAGGACTGGAGAGGCTTTGCGTAAATATCTCACTCTGATTTTTGGGCAAACCACAAATCCACCAGTGGCTGCATAAATCTGCCGGATCAATAGAGAAAATACAATAACGCATCCTCAGTGTTATTGCGCTGCAGTAAGTACTTCCCTGAACAATTTTCATTACAAAAACTGAGATTTATGATCGATCGGCCTGCCACGGCTTACAATGCGTCTGAACTTTGTGGTGTGTTTGCGTTAATGTGGATTCAGTCCCTGCTAAGTGTATCTGTGACAGGCAGCAGGTGCGGCAGATCGTGTGGAGAGGAAGATAGGGCCGGCTGAAGGCAGTCAGCTGTGGTGCTGTCTGCAGATAAGGCTAACTTTAACATCTAACAGGAGAAAGAAACACATGTTATTGCCGTTGCCGTGGAACATTGGCTGCAGAGACGGAGGTGATTTACGAAATGTGTCCTTTATTCGTATATGTCAGCTTTAGAAAAGAGGTCAAAGAGAACTCATTTGACCATTTGCTGAACCCCTCCCCAAACAGCGATTGTAAAAACCTTAGCGTAGCAACCAGTCACAGCTGGGCTGTCAAGCTGTGGGTTTCACAATCGCTTTAAGCAATGTGCATGGTGCTGTTATAAGATACTTTTTTGGGTGGGGGAGCTTAGAGGCAGGTGCCTCTGCAAAGCGAAAGTCAGAAGAACCAAAGTGTAAAAAACGAAACAACGCCGTACAATGTTGTCATGGTTTGGGTTCACTTCCTGTTTTGTTGTGTAGTTTCTGGGCTCCCTGGGGTAACTTCACTTCCTGCCTCGTCCTGTCTTCCCCTGTGATCGTCTGCTTGATTCCACCTGTGTCCAGCCACCGGCACCTCCCTTGCATTTAAGCTCTGTGAGTCTGTTGTCCCCTGTCACGTCATCGTTGCTTGTCCCCGGTCCCCGGTCCCCGATACGACGGTGTCGTCGCAGGTGCTTCGTGGTGCACCTCTGAAATGCTTTGACAATGGTGTTGGCTGCCAGCGCTTTGACCATTTCGAACATGAGAAATGGTTAAGAAGAAAAAGTGCACTTTCAGCTCTAATATGATGCCGCATAATTACATTTTTATGTATGCTTATGTGAGTAAATAATGAGCGTGATCCGACAACATCTCTTATTACGGTACTAATTTTAACCCACAGAAGCTCATTGTTGGGTGTGAAGTTGTTTATGTCCTCAAGAACTGAAAATTGCTCAATGAATGAGAGAACCTGCTTCTATTCACCCCTCAAATAACTTGTAACAATGCTTTGTTTTGGTCAATCTGCCACGTTGTGAATGTAAGGCGCATTTGTGTCTTGTGCAAACAGAAAGCTTGACCTAGCAACAGTAACTAACAGCAACAGCGTATAGTCAATTGGGACATTTGCATCAACGTAGAGGATGACCTCATGGATCATGTCCCCTTCTCATCCTGCGCCTCTGTGATGATGCATGTGAAACGTGGAAGCAGATAGCCTGCCAATCAGTGTGACCGGCACTGACCACAAGACCCTCCAGAGTTTCCTGGCAGCATGGAAACATCGGGGGACCTCCGCTTTTCTCAGCACTGAGCCGGCATCTGCTGTCTGGTGGCCCCCGGATAAACGTGTCAACGCCATGGAGAACCATGCCAACCACGCCCGTCGGCCCCACACCTCTACCTACTAAATTCTGTGTGACCCAGCACAGGCGACAAAATGTCAGCTCGCATGCTAATGACGTGATTTCGGCTGGCAGTGGCGTGTGTTGTAAAATTGCTTTGATGTCTCCCTTCCGTAGTCAACAGGAGTTCCTCCAGTTTTATTTCTGCGCAAGTTTGTTCCCTGTGTCAAATCTTATATGCTTTGGCAAAAAAAAAAAAAATTAGCAAGGCATCATCCTTTCAGAAGCCAAACTCCAGGCAGGAACTCTGCTGCAGGCGGCAAAGAAACTTAATTTTTGCTTAGTGAAATAACCAAACCCCCAAAAAACACAGCATTAATTATTCACCCTCCCTGCACCAGTCTGACATTCTGATTATGACTGGAGGTGGTTACAGAGTAGTCATGAGATACGGAGAAATGTTTGCTGCCAGAAATATGGGCCCATCTGATGTGAAAGCTGCCCACAGGGCGTCAGAATGAATGGTAATAATCAATCAGGAGGGAGTGCGGCAATGGAGGAGACAAGGCAATGACCCCTTTCATTATTTTGTGACTGGCGCTGTTGATCATTTGGTTTTTCCACTTCAAAGAAAGGCCGATGATCGGCTTAAGCCGAACTATTTGCACTTATTTAACTCGTATGCTCAAACAAAAAAGAAAGGTGTGGGCCCGTCCTGTTGATCGCAGGTAAAAAGAATGTGTCTCTGCCAAAACCAGCCGTCATGAACGCCAGCGGGCGGGGCTTGGAAAGCTGCCAGTGACTGAGCACACTTTGTGGAATTGCGCTAGGCGGGTGGTTTTGGGCCAACCCAACACGGTCATCTTTGTTTTGTTGGTGCGCAACACAAAAAATGCCGTTGTGTGCCAGTCGCATTATCGCTGCGGTCGTTGCGTAACATCCGAATACGATCTGGTGCAACAGCTGCTCTGACACCAGTTTGTGCAGGGCGGAGAGTTGACTCACCGTGCAGCCCAGGCGCAGTTCATTAAATTGCGAAAAAGGCATTTACAGTCCTCGGTGACAACAACAGCCTCGGGCAACCTCGATGAGCTTTTCTGCCGTCCCACTGCTCACAGAGGCGCATTCTGTGAGCAAACGGAGGGGCAAAAAGTTTGCATAAATGTTGCATCGACACTTCCAGTGGCATCAGTGCAAGTTTCTTCCGCGGTGTGTGTAAGTCGAACTGAAGTGTCGCATGTCTTGGCGGGCCTGCACACAGGGGGGGGGGGAGGGGGTGCGTTGTGGAAAACTGGCATGTTGAGGCTCTCATGCCACTGTCACGCTGTTCACAAGGTGCCCCGGAGGAGTGTCGCAACGCGTTCTTCTCACCTACTCGAGCGCGTCCCTGTCACACTCCGGGTCGCCACAGTCAAGGCGGCATTCCCCTCCTGCCATCTGTCCCGGCTATTACACTCGCATGCGATCGCTACGTGAATTGGGTCCAAGCTTTTCTCTGAGCCGGCGACACATTTTCTTGTGTTCTGCTGATGCCACAAAAAACGACAGCCATCTCTTTTTAATGAGGAATGAGTGTGACTGCGGTATCCGTTGGGGAGTGTAAATGCCCCTTCTTTTTTTTTAACTCAATGCACTGAACAACCTGAATGTGGTTATGGTAAATTATAGGGTCAGACAGTTATGAAGAGACACTCAAACAACTTTCAGCACATAATAGTCTTCAACCACCAACCTCGTGATTATCTGCTTGAACAGTCACAGTCAAACGGGTCATATGTGTTGTTTATGAGCCAACAGAAACGGTTGTCGTAGTGTTTATCGATGAACTTTTTGTAGTTGATACTAATAGCATTGCTGTTCTAAAATGATACCCTTTAGTTAGTTAAACAATCAATACAATATGCTTCAACGCAGTTTTATCTTCATTTTTTTGTTTTTATTTCCATAAGATTACATTGAAAAACATGATGTTGAAGTTGGTACCTTTTGCAAAATACTCATTCTAGCTAGATAAAGCATTAATACACCTCTTACTTAATGTATAATAAACAGAGTTTTGTGGTTTCTAGTTGGAGCACATAAAGGAAGCCCGTACAAACGACGTTTCCCGCGCTTGGCACTGGCTGCTGTGACCGTGTTTGTAATACACCATTTGTCAATGTTGTGGTCCCCGCTTTCCAACCGTCTCAGAAGCAGTTGAGGAGGAACCACATGGTGCGCTGCGCGCAGCACATGGTTTTGGTTACAGTGCGGATGTAGTGCTTGGAGAGGCTGTACGTGCAGCTTCCTTTAGTGCGCGAGCAAGGCGTACGGTATTAAAGCCCTGCAGGCTTGCGTGAAGTCACATGGGTGCTCTCCCCCGCATGTTTTCGAATCCTCGGTTGTACTTGGTGACGTGTGTCCACGTGTCACCGTGGTTGTGTGAGTCAGAGGAAGTGGGTGAAAGATGAGAGTTGTAATTACTATTCCTTCATTTCCGAGTACTGTATTTCACAATGGCAACGGCTCAAAAAGGGAACTATTTTATATTGTATACTAAATATGTGCTTGTTAATTTTATGAGATGCTAGTTTTCGAAAACACTTTATTCACTACATTTCAAATATATCTCGTACATATATTATACTATATTTTATAGTTCATTTGAGACCAATTAAGGCTTGATTTCAGTTCCAAATAAGCTGAAGAGGCTTCTTGTATTGTATGTTGTCAACCCTTACTGTTCAAATAAGGCTCCTGTTTGGTCGCTGTGTGTGTGAGTCTCGGTAGCAGAACACTGGTTAGCTGCACAACAGAGATGAGAGTGAAGCACACATATTAAGAGCTTAATTGCAATCGGGGCGTAGAAGGCTGCAGCTCAGCGGAGACGGCGGAGTATGCAGTGTGATGTGATGAGCGCATAAATCTCCGATGGAGAAGATGCATTGTGCCCAGTTCAGATAAGATGGACATCATCTGTCTGCTTCCATTTGGAGTCCAGGCACTCAAGGCAATTTGACTGCAGCGTTTCTCTTCAGAGAGGATCCATTAGTTATTGGCAGAATAGCTCCGGGCCTAATAAAACACATTGACTTCAACCTTTACTTCCCATTTCCCTTTTTTCCGACCGGGCCCACGGTTCACGTTACATTTCAGGCTTCTGTAGAGTCTTTCAAAGCTAACACGGAACACGTCTGGGACTACGGGTAAAGTCTTTGTGACTGGCTTTTGCATCGTAAAAAAAAAACAAAAAAAAAAACTTGTAATTTGACGTGTCACCTTGGAGATGGCAGTTGACAGCTGTTCCACGCACAGGCAGAACTTAATTGGCGGGGAAATTAGCCTGACCTTGACTGCGGCGCCGCGGCGGACCAGCGCCGCTGCCTGCCACTTGAAATGACATTGTTGTAATTTTCGACAGCGGCGCGCAAACACTCTGAGCATTAATTATATGGTGGAATGGGCCCTGGTGCAACAGACGCACACAGTGAATACTTATGTAAGCTGTCGCTCCAGTCTCCATAGTAACACGCGGCATTCTATCACAGCGCCTCCTCCGATCTGCCTCCCCTGAAGTGGGCTGTTTCCATGGAAACGAGGCAGCAAGCCTTTGATGATGGCTCGCATGAAATGACACCCGCTGATAGCTCTGGCTCCTGCGGGCCTCCGAGCGGGAGGACGGATGGATGAGCGGGTGGGTGGCGGTGTCGGGTTTGCAGCGAGGAAATTATGGACAAGAGAAAGCGAAAGACAATTATTTCTCCAAGGAAACTGAGTCACGTAACCACAGCAAAGCTCTTTTTCCCAACTGAAGCAGCCACAAAGCAGGCCGCGACTGGATCAACGTGAACCAGGCGCGGCAGAGACGGCCGTCAATCACACCGCTGGGCCAGCGTGAGTCACATGACTTGCGTCGCCTCGTGCGTCATGAAAACGAATTCTCGTCTTTCCTCCACTTCGTTTGCGGTCATGCCACAACATGCTGTACAATCAAAACCAAATGTATTCCACTGCAACTCCCTAGCTGTGTCCGCTTTTTGAGCTTCTCCTCTTTGCGTCGGAGCGCTTTAACGTGTGGGTGATCCTGTTGCATCAGGGGAAAACCGTTTGTGGTTAGAGCTGACTGTTATTCCTCGCTGTTGCGCAACATCCTCAAATAACCAGATACCGTTTTTTTTGGCCTTGCCGACAGAAAGCGGCTCTGAGTTGACTCCGCCTCCTGTGTAGCTGTAAGCTGTGTAGCGAGGGCTTTGGCAGGTGCAGGCCGGATGTCGGTGGACAGATGAAACTCCAAACACGCACGCATGTCTCCTGCTTGTGGGCTAAAGCCGCCTGCACGCTGCTCGCCGGGTGAAGAAAATAGCCTCGGCACCGAGCGAGCGGATCAAAGTGATCAGACAAGTAATCCCCCTATGAGTCAGAAGGGAACCAGCTGGCGGAGGTGGGGGGGCGGAGGGCGGGGGGGGGAGGCATGTTTGCGAACGCGTCTGCGGGAAAGGCCTGAACAGCTACACGCGTATTTCACCGCTCTTCCTTTGTTCGCACGTTAGGAGTGTGTGCGTGTATTTTTTGGTTGGTTGAGACACAGTCCTCCCCCAGTGCCCTTTAGCTTTGAAGTTAAAGGGCACTTTTGCTTTGACTGGATCCAAAAATCACTGTACTTTCCCCTTTTTTTTTTTTTTTTTTTTTTGCGAGGGAGCTCCAGCTGTGTGGCTACACGTCCCGCCCTGATTCGGGGGTTGTGTCTCGCAGCTGCTGCCGTCCTCTCAGACACAAACGCAATGGACCAGTGATCTTACTGTTTCTGAAACTGAGACGTATCACTCTCACAAGTCGAAAGGAGTCAACCGCAGTGACGGAGACGCTACCAGCTTGTGGTGACGTGTCATGAATGCGCGGCCTCCAGACCGAAGGAGAGGAAATGAAGCGTGTTGGAGCGTTAGTCGCGAGACGAACCTGACCACGCGCTCGATGGCCGATCCGAAACGTCGCTGATATTTCGGATGTCGGGTCTCTCGGCCCTCTGAAAGGATTATAAACTAGCGAAAGTTCTGGTTGTGAGGCTGAGACACTTTCTAATAATCAAATAAAGAAAAGATTTCCGCGACCCCTGTGTCGGGCCTTTTGTGTCTGGATTAGCTGGTAAAGAAATATCATTAGCCAGTCCACCGCTGGGAATTGTGGTGTGTGTGTGTGTGTGTGTGTGTGTGTGTGTGTGTGTGTAAATGTGTGTCTGCAGATCGCAGCGGTTTGACGGAAATGTTTTGATGTTCGCTGTGACTCACATCTCCCTCAATAGATTGCCCTCCGTGGGTCTACTTGGTTTCCCTTCAGCAGGCGACTAGTCAGACATCGCTGGGCTTTTCATGCGCAGGTGCAAGTGAAAGTATTATTCAGGCAGAGAGCAGCCGCCGTAAGTGAATGTTCGTTCGGGGCTTTGTGCCAAAGAGGAAGTCATTCTGCCCTCGAAGGCTCGCTCGCGGAGATACAATAGACTCGCGCGGATGGATGCGATGAGTCACATCACGAGGCTTCCTCCTTTTTCTGCTGGATAATCCTCATCAATTAGCTCTATTGTCAGATAGCTTTTCACACCCGGGAAATTGGTGCCTGAATGCTCAACGGCAGAGAATCTGGGCCCCTTCTTCCTTTTTCAGCGGTGACTCACCCGTCGGGGGAGAAAAATCGTTTTATTGTCGGAGCTTTTTCTCTTCAGTGAGTTTGGATGATTTATTTACGGAGCTGCAGGCGTTCGCCGCTAAACCCTCCCACTTTGTACTGTCATGAATTAAGACGCTGTTGCATCACAAGGGGGGTTTCATCAGGTTTACACCAAAGACACACCCAAAGCAGTTTGAAAAATGAGCCGGCGGTAAGGATGGGGAACAGGCTCTTACCTGTCCACGTGCCGCTTTTAAGTGTTTGAATGAGGTTCTGTTATCTCTGCCATTCTGCTTTCATGGGATCAGTGACGGGAACTGGATAGGGGCCTTTTCTGCTACTGGAAAAGTTATCCTTGCCTTGAACAACACGTATAAAGACGCAGATCCCAGTCACAAAAGGAATTTGAAAAAACTCAATGCTTCAATGGACGGGACAGTATATCACTTTGAACCGTGTACGTGTACTGATACTTCTGACCCTGTGTGGTGGGAAAAAGGGCAGAAGAAAGAAGCAATTATAGTCTCAGGACTTCAAGGCTTCACAAGATTCTTCACACGGCACCACATTTCCATGCAAAAGCCTCTTAAAAAACACGAGTTGTAGCTGCGGCCGAATCTGAAAAACACAAGAATGTCAAAAAAGGATACTGAATATGGAGGCTAAATACACTGTTTAGATAAAAACAGAAGAAAGGAGGTATGAAAAAGCTAAATGTTGTTGGACAGAAATTCATCAAATTTGGAAGGATGAGGGCCCCATCCTCCTCTTCCTCTGAGTGTGCTGTATTAGTAGGTCTTTGTGCAGAAGTAGGTGTGTAATCCAGTGTGACTTATGTTCTGTCTCTCAGGTGCTGCAATGGGATCTGTGAATGGTACCACCGCATGTGTTGTTGTGGTGTGAGCAGCACTTGCGTCACGATAAAGGTGTGTGACAGAGGAGAAGAGCTTCGCTGTACGAAAAATGAGGACACTGTGCATCTGTTCACAGCCGAAAGTGGGACAGCTTCAATAACTCACTGCGCACATGGTATCTCTTCCTCCGGCAGCGCGCACACTTTGGGTTTTGAGCGCTTTCGGACTTTCCGTGCAGAAGCCTTGGAAATCGTTTTGCAGGGCATGATGTGGAATTTCTGAGGGCAGTTTCTGTTGATTCAGGGGGAGAAAAAAAAAACCTGTGCAGTCAGCCAAGGGTCCAATTAGTGCTTAAAAAAAGGGATGTCTTCTGAGATTTCTGAGAATTCATATGAATTCTGTAACCGTCCTTTGCCAAGGTCTGACACGAGGGAATCAATGACTTCACTCAACATCAAACTGTGTCGTAGTGTTTCATTGCCCACAACCTTGATCCGCTGGAGTGAGGCAATTTCGGCTGCTTTGCCGTTGAAGATGCGACCGGGCTCTCTAGCTGCACTCCTGCAGATAGAAAGAGAGAGCGAGAGAGAGAGAGAGAGAGAATGCATTTGAATAATGTATTGCAATGGGGGGGCACATGAGGCCTGTGAGGCTGCTACATCAGCCCAGCCCACAGAAACTGGAGGCACACAGGGTTGTTTATAAAATGCCCTTGGAAAATGAGTCTAATCCCCAGCCAAACCGTAAGCCATGGGGAGAGCATTAGATAACCCGCAAGCTGCAGAGTAATGGGAGTAATGAGGGAGATGGAGAATTGGAGCCAGGACAGAGAGAATGCATCCATTTATTGGCTCTATGCTCTGATTGCCCGGAACATTTGAGACTAACCGGAGCCTGACACAGTGCTGGAGTCCATTTCGTCTGATCAGCAGCAATAAGTGCCTCTCGCAGCCAGCCAGCGCTCCTGGCGGCCCGCGGCCATATATCATCGGCGTTGTATAACCGCTCATATTCTGCTCATCGAGTGTCAACGTCACGCACGTGGACCAGACGTGACAATCTAGATCCGGAAATATCGCATTTTAACAGGAAATCTAACACTTGAGATACTGAAGTTTTTTGACAGCATCGTAGAAAAACGCATCCACTTCCCAAAAATGTGTCTGGTGCCACCTCTTGTTTTCACACCAGTGACGACTCCGTCGCCTCACTCGGTGTGCGCTGGGTGCAGTGCGAATGGCGCTGTCGTGGCGGCTTGCACATCTGTCAGACGGCGGGCTCTGACGCACACGCGTTCTATATTTGAACACAAAACATTGTTTTCAGGTGGCCCAAGATTAATGCTGTTTCGACAGCTTATCTTTCACGTCGTTTGTGGTGTGAACCAAAATACTCCTCACGAGGCAGTCGCACACATCAACGCACACGCACACATTCAACGTGACAGACCGGCCAACCGGACCGGCTTGCACAAAGCCCGCCCAGATTCCCCGACTCCCCTTGATGTCTCATTAGCAGCAAAAGCAGGCTTACTCCTGTTTGGCTCAAAGTGGGAGTGGGAGGGGGGAGGGGGGTTGTTTTCTCCTACAGAGTACTTTCGTAGAGTGCAGGTGAGCCTGTGGGCCGCCTGGGTGACTGCAGTGTTATTGCGTCCAAAAGGGTTCCTGTAAATAAGGGCAGCCTGCCGCTGCACCCCCCCCTCCCTTCCCCCCCTGCCCCTCCCGTCCACCCACCCACCCTGCCCAGCCTTCCTCCCACCCCATAAAGCCTGGGTGACGGAGCAGGTAATAAAGGACCCGGACGCAATGAGTCAGCACTTTAGCCTTCATTTAATTTCATCTGAATCCCAACACACACACACACACACACACACACACACACACTCTCTTTCCCACCCCCACCCCCTCAGCCCCTGTCTCCCCCACCGCTCCTCTCCCCTTCCTCTCTCTGCAGTAGACTTAACCCCTTCCTGCCTCCAGTGTCGGACTTAAATGACTGCATAGCAGTGCTTTCAAACCTGCAGAGCAAACGCAGTTTCTTGGCTGTATTTATTCATTTTTTAATCATGTTCTGCGCCCCCCCCCCCCTCCCCCTCCGTCCCCCCCCCCCCGTCCCCCTCCCCTAACCCCCACGGTAGATGCCAGTTAATCAGTGCTTTGTGCGTCGAATGTTTCCGTCCTTTGTTCTGTTCGGTATGCAGCCTCTTAAGCCGTGCCGTGTTGACAGTGAGTGTCGGGGAAGCAGAGGAGGGGGCTTAGAGAGGGAATGTAGGCCACACATTCCTTTCCTAAGAGCTGTCTGAACACAGGCTGCGGCGGACCAGGATTTCCGCCGTTCCGCAGAATGGGGGCCAGTCTCCTTTTTTTTTCTCGAGTTTTCCTCTCACTTTCCACGAGCCCGAGGGGGTCAGATCCCCGCCGCTCTTGCGTGACTTGGGACTCTCCATCCCCTAAACCAATCCATCTCCTCCCATTACCGTGATTGCCTCGCCTGTACCGCATCTGAATGATGAGTCTTTTCAAGGCGGACACTCTTCAAAATGTGGGTCACACCTAAATACGCAAGCTCTGTCAACCCCGCCGTGTTTGCTCTTTCGTCTCCCGACGTTCTGCAGTTAAAGCTCGCCGATACTTCACAACGTGGGTTTGTTCTAGTTCTACTTTTAGACCCTCTATTACACGAGATCGTTTGTCATCCAGTGCCTAATTATGGCTTGTCCCTGTGCCGTCCCCTCTTCTGCTCCACTGGACTCTTTCATTTGTTGTTTGTGCCGTTTCATGGGAAGGAGGGCTGACATTGTCCAGACCTCCTATTTCCCTTCCCTCTTTCCGCTTCACCCCCCGGCCTCTCCCGCTTCCTCCTCACCTCTCATGATAAATCTCTTTCCCTTTCGGACTCCCTCTCCCCCGGTCCTCCTCCCCGTTTCCAACTCTGTGCCTTTATGTATTATGCAGCTGCAGTACAATAACAGTGTATGAGAGCAATAGTCCAGACAAGATTTGGGTTTTAAAAAAGCACCCCTGGGGCCACGTAATAACCCAGCGAGGCCCCACGTCCCAGCCTCCCAGCCAGTCTCCGCAGTGCTCGGGTTTGCTCCACAACACATTCCTCCCCCTGTGCAGCCGCTCAGCCAGCCAGCCAGCCAGCCAGCCAGCCAGCCAGCCAGCCAGCCGCACCACCAGAGGAAAAACACAGAGCATAGAACTGTGATTCACATCCCTGGTATAGAATATCACCTCCTCCCTTCTCCCCAGGCCAACAGCTGGTTTCCTGGAAGCAGAATCGCGTGTTGGGAGTTTGGGGCCACGGATTTAGCTCCTTTTTTTTAACAGGCTCGCTGTTCACATCTGCAGCTCTGCGCTGCTATGTGGCAGAGTCTTCGTGAGCAGCCTCAGTTGTGAAGGGGAAAACATGCATTGCAAAAAAAAAAACAAACAACAACAAAGCCGTGGTTTTACATGATGCAGGTTATCTCGCAATGACATCGGCTTAAGTCTGGGTTTTCACATGCTGAAGGTCCGTGTGTGTGGAGGTGAAAAGGTGAAGTGGAGATGGTAGGGTTTCTTTCTCATGCTGTCAGAGATAGATGGTCATGCACGCTTAAGGTTGCCGGCATTGTTGGTGATCTTAGAATTATTGGGTCATTGTTGAATAGAACCATCAACTAAATGGCTAAAGTGTCAGTGTAATTGTTGGCGTATGACTGTGACAATAAATCCCTCCTTAACAATGAACCCTGATATATCCAATCCCCTCAGGGATCGATGTCCTCACAATAAAAGGAATCATGCCATAGTCATTGATGCATGGAAGTTCCTTTGCATTTTTTTTAGGTTAAGCAGAGTGCCCTTAACCTACTTTAGTGGCCATGTCAAGTCATATGTCTGCTCGGCCGTCCCCGTCTACTCAATGACCTTCGAGTAAAGGAGAAGAATAGAAGCAGGGCTCACTTCCCTCCTGTGGATGAACGGTCTAATTTAGGAAAGCGTGTCAGTGTGAACCTTTGTCACATTGCCGGGCCCAGAATACCCATTGTTCCCTTGATGGAGTCACTCCACTTAGAAAAAGCTTTTAGGAGAACAGAGAAGAGAGAATATCCCGCGTCCCACGCCAGCACACATCTGCATTTGTATGTATGCAGCCCGGCGAATTAGTGCACTCACACCGGCGAGACTGCGCGCTTAGCCTCCTCCCCCACACACACACACACGTGCATGATATAGGGAGCTTAAGAATGGAAGTAGGCTAGCATGAGATCATGCATGCTCTGGCTCATTAGGTACCTTTCATATAGTCGGCCTGGTAAGCCATCTGTTCCAGACGGATGGTGCCATATTTGATACGATGCTGGCAACCGTGGTTGTTATTGTTGTAGTCATTTGGTGACTTAGAGTGACTATACTATGTATTGAAATGCAAAAGGTTGAATAAAAAGACCAAAGGTTCAAACCAGGAGGTATCTTTCCAAAAAAGGTTTAAAAATAACCATCGGGAAGTAAGATATGCTCAAGTCCTCTCTCCTGTCTGTATGTTAGCTGGAGATGGTTAGCTTAGCTTTGTTCAGAATGCACATTTGGGGTAACACGTCCTGCTCTATCCAGAAGTCACATAATCCCCCTACCATCACCGTTACAGCTCACCCATCAAGACAACTTCTATTTGTTGCCTAGCAACTCATTACACACACTTGCTGTTTCTAGTCTTGCTGCCAAGTTAAGTTGGCTGGCTGCTGGCTCTGTCTGCATGTTTGTTATACACACGAGTGTGTTCAACTAAGGCTACGTTCACACTGCAGGGCTTAATGCTCAATTCCGATTTTTTTGCAAGGCCGTTCACATTTCTAATTAAATGCGACCTATATGTGCTCTCCTGTGTGAACGTGAAATAACCCAGAAGTGACCCGCATGCGCAGAAGAGTACCCAACGGTCAATGACGTCACTTGTTAGCTAAACATGGATGTCAACAGTGGAAGTTATTTTGCCAACAAAGCCTGCACAGTTACAATCTTCTCGTTTTAAGAAAAAATTTAAAACGCACGTCGGAGCGACGTTTTTAGCTACGTCGTACAAAGAAACGTGTCGGCGCGGAGTCGCAGCCAGGAGCGGTGGGATACTGATGCGAGTTGGCATGTGTGTATATATACATATGTGTATATGTTATAGCTTCGAATGTGCAATGTGTACAGTTTATTTATCAGGGAATTTCTGTCACAATTTCTGTGACAAGGTCTAGCTGTCGTTTCCTGCCGGCCACCTGCTGATTACAGGAAAGGGTGTCAGCAACGTGGCCTCAGGCTCACTTTAGGTGCAATGACCTTTAAAGGTGGAGGAACCATTTTAATTTTAGTGACAAATCAATCCTCAGTTTCACTCAGCTTTTAGAAAAATATTATTCATTCTAAATTCCTATTGTCTGATGACGATCAAACAGCCCTAGTAATTGTAGCGTTGTTAATTGTTCTGCACTAGCTGTGTTTGCAACAGGGGATCAGTTGTGTGGCTTCTGAGATATATTGTATATTTTCTTTAGTTTCATCTGTCTACCAGTAGCCATTTCGTAAGACTGTGTGTCATATTTAAGGCTGTGTGTGTGTGTGGGTGCGTGCATGCAAATCCCCAGAGACACAAAGCCCCCATGCCTCTTCGCATTTGCCTGTACCCCCCGGGGAAGGTCTTAGGGATTAACTTTCCACTTCTCTGATCCACTTTTCCACGAAGCAAATAGTAATGCAGGTCGTGAAATGTGTAATGTGACTGGGTGAGATGAAAAATCAAGGCCAATTCCAAAATAATCAAGGTTATTTCTGTTCTTTACCGTTGCCTCATTTTGGTTTCATCCCCGTCATGAATCTTTTCATAAACAAGGACGTCATTCACGTTTAGGGGACATTTATTATACAGGAAACATGACCTAGCCTCACAAATACATCTGTCTGATGGATTTCTCAGTGTTGCTTGGATTAAAATGCATTTCCTAGCTATTACATAAGCTTGTTATGCATATTTCCATTAGGGTTTTGCATTTGCGCTCCTTTCCAAATCACAGTAATTGCTTCCTCTTCTTGCCCCTTTGAGTCTGAAGAGATTACGCTCCCCAGCTGCAAATGATTATTTTACAATTGGCCGGGGAATCCAAAATGAGGATGTGTGAATACATAGTAAAAGGAAAGTTTTATATCTTAACTGCACCTCCAGCTACGGCAGCTCTTAAAAGCACCGTGGTTTACTGGCGCTGTATATTGCTGATTTTCAGGGAGCACTGTAAGATTTGAGCAGAGCGTCATCCAAACCGCCGGGGTAGAGATAGAAAACGGGCGAGACGGGAATGAAATGCTCCCATCGACGCAGCCAGGGAGGAAAGGAGCTGAGGTATTCCTTTGAAGTGGGTGGCTCGGATATTAAATAATTGAGTTGCAGGAGATTAAAGTTTCAGGAGCTAATTTGGCCCCCCCTCCACGGCCTGTCACTCTGGGGCAGACGGCTGTTGAAGAAGTGTGACTAACTTCCTGTGTGTGGCGTGGCTGGAGAAACCCTATATCTGTGGCAGAGTGAAACAGGAAGTTCATTCAGGGCACCCTCGGCGAGCGTGACGCCATGTTTGCTCTCCCGGTTCCCAGGAATCCAAATCGTCCCATGTGCTCGACCAACAAAGAAGAGAACACACACACACACACACACACACACAGGTTCCACTTCCCCTCCTTTATTTCCTCATAAACACTGCACACGGTTGCTAACAGCTGCACTGCGATGTGGAATGAAGTTCATTTGCTGATGCAAGAGGAATACGTTGCTTGCGTTCGCCTGGATTTCGGTGTTATTGCGACGGGAGGGTTTCGGTTTCAGGCAGCGCGCGGCCGACGGGTTTTCTCAACAGCCTGCAGGGGAAAGCTCCGTCATCCACGTCTCTCTCAGCTGACATTGAGACCTAATTTTCAAGCACCTTGAGGAGGATGCTGCCCGATAAGTAATTGATATGGATGAGGGTGTAGGAACACAAGCACGCCATCTTTGAGGACAGACCCTTTGTAGGAGGAGATGTAAGGACACGGCGTTGAATTACCCCCTTCTGTCCCTGGGTGACTTACGCCGCTGAACATTGGACAGGAAGACTTCCACGGTGACTCGAACCCCTGCTCCGACAACGAAACTGGAACGACGCCATGTTCCCGCGGCCACGGCTGGATGACGCTCTTGTGCAACGGGCCGTAGATTCGTTTCCCCCGAGTCCATTAACCTTGCAAAGATGTCTAGCAGCTGAAACAGACTTTCAGCACACGCGGCTCTGAGATCACGCTCTCAGCTCTTTCTGTTTACAATTCCGCTTTTGGAAAACTATTATTAAACACAAGCAAACGTGTGCCATCTACTCGACTTGTATAATAAAACCCACCCCTATGACATGGCGTTTGGCTGGAAGCATCCAACCCCTGGGGTATTTGTACAGCTTAAGGGCAAAGCGTCGGTCACCTGGGCCAGTCGTGTGTTTTGACTGTCAAGAGTCGGCGTTGGCTCAGGGCGTCGTCGCTGTGTTGCAGGCGAAAACAGGCCCCCGGTTGTCATGCGGGGCCACAGGGCTGCTGGGACGGAAAGCCAAAGCCCTGCGGTGAGATCAGTGGATGGAGGAGGGCCGTGTTTGAGAAGGAGCCCCTGTGGGGGCTGTTGATGCTGCGCTGAACCAGCATCGCTCTCATCTAGCGGGAGGAAAAACAAATACAGCCTATAAACTGCAACTAAAAACACATCACACAGAAATAACACTGCCGTGTTCATTCTGGTTGCTGTCAGTTGCATCATGCACTGAACCAACTGTGCCATTTTGTATTCGGAGTGTTTTCTATCCGAAAAAAACGAAATAGGCTACCAAGCGGGCATGTTATTGAATTTCGCACATTTATTTCCTTTAGCCTTTATTGGATTTAAATGATTACTTTAGGTGTCAAGAGCCGTTCATTTATGGTGCAACAACACGTGGAAGGCTTTTATTTACTCCTGAGCGCCTCTTGCTTGAAACATAAAAAGATGAGTTACTCTGTTGACACTAAATATAGCACTGTTGGCGTAGTTAGAACTGTAAGCCTCTATCCGGCTTAGTCGCAGCACTTTTTAAAGCTATTGAGAGACAATGGAGATGCTTCCAATCCCTTGTATAGCTCCTTCATACATTATTCAATGTTAAAGCACCAACACTAGTGGCTTGATAAATGTGTGTGCATGACTAAAGGGGGTTTCGCTTTTGAAATGATTTTATAAAATGCAAAAATACACAGAGAAGAAAATGGCAACTTGTCCCAGACATTTATTCTTTTTCTGCTCGACACGTTACAGCATAGTATCATCCGATGTCAGTCACCAAGGCAGAATCATCATCATCTCCAGGTAAACGCACATTATTATAACCAAAACGATAACCGTGACAATGAACACAGGGCTGGCCTTCAGCGGAAAGCCGCGGCCCCTCTTCACCTGGGTCCCCCTTCTGCTCATCATTGCACACCTGAAAAGGAGACCGTGCCTCACAGACACAGCCGGGGGGGTTTCCTCTGTCACTTTGACTCTAGCTTTCTTTTTTTATTATTTTTTTTTACACCACTGAGATAATTGTCTTCACTGCCTCGAGGGGGAGATCTCTGCGATGAACCCCTTTCGGGTGAAAGAGGACAGGTGGAAAAAGGGCAAACGCGACCTGGCGGGGAGATTTTTTGCGGCGGCGGCTAAACAAAGGCCCAAAAGCGATGTAAATCCCTCCCTCCTGTGGCGTGGCGGCCAGGCATGCTGCAGCGGCGTCTGCGTCGGTGCTCCTGTGCAGACTAGCTCCACCGTCGCTACGGGCTATTAGAGAGGCACGGCAGGCAGGGTGTGTCTGCGTACCACGGAGGCAGGTGGGCAGATAGCTCTCAGAGGTGGAGCGATGGGGGAGGAGCGGGGAGGGAGAGGTGGAGGGGGAGGGGGAGGAGGTGGAGCAGGTGGTGTGTCGCTCCTGGCTCGCGCCCAGCGGCCACGGAGCGGCAGGTTGATATGACAACGCAGCTGACGAAATCAGGCAGACGTGTAGTTTAGCCTGTAACCTTTTCGGCGGCGGAGACAAAGGCATGCCGCGTGAAGGCAGAGGCTCGACTTTGTCCAAACACGTCCTTTCAGGGCCTTTCTGAATATAACCATCTGCCCTTTCTGTGCTACAGGGCGCTGCCTTTATCTTGGTGTCCTTTCTCCGAAACATTTAATGTAGCATTTGTGTTGCTGTGTACTCTTAACGGTATTCAGTGGTAGAAGATATATATATATATATATTCAGATCCTTTTGTTACTTAAGGTATTAAAAGAGCTTGCACATAAAATCAGCCCCAATGACTGACATTGTTAGCATATCTTTTAATGGGATTCTCGACCAAATAATGTAAAGATTTTTTTTTTTTAACAAAGACTCATAGTTCTCATACAGCCCACATATCTGAATAAAACATTTCGACTTATGGCTTTTTTTTGTCTTTTTCCTTAAATATTGGAATATCCAATGTTCTGTTCATTGCAGTCTGAAGCTAAAACTAACTAGTGCTCACGGATGTAGAGGCGTTAAAACTTAAATATTAGTAGTAATAGCATTTTGCAGATTTATGAACATATACATTGTTTATTGAGGCAACGTTCCCTCTTGCTCACAGGACTGTACAGAAATGTTTAATAAAAAGCAGGTAGCCAAGTAGAAACTAAGGGCGTGCATGTGTGTGTTTATGTATAGATATATATCTGTGTGTACGTATGTAGCCGCATGTATTGAGAGTCTCGGGGGCCAAACGAGGCGGCCGCTGTCAGAAGCCATCACGTTCTAATAAGGCATAACCTAGTCCTGGGTGGGCGAGGGAAGCCGCTGTTTTTCTGCTATTTCCATTTATAGACTGCAGCAACGAGCCCCCTGGGAGATTGCTCGCCATGACTCATGTCTCCAGTTCCTCAGGTCCAGACTGCACTCTCTCTCTCTCTCTCTCCCTCCCTCCCTTATCGTCCCTGCAGCACCGCAGCCTTTTTCTACCCCCGTTACTGGAGCTTGTTTATCTCACCTTCCTTATTTTTCATTATTTGCACCGCTAGTGCTTTCATTCATGCAAGATAAAGTCTTGTAAACCTCGTCAGAGAGCGTAACAATGAGGGGGAAAAAAAAGAGAAGGAGGGAAAGGAATCAATGAAAGGAGTGAAGCGGCAGGGTTAGATGAAGATGAAAGCGATAAGCAGGCTGAATCAGGCCAATGTAAATAGTGGCTACAGCACAGACGGCGGCCATTTCCCAGAATTGTTGTTGTGTTGAAACGGCAGCGTCAATATGGGGGGGGGGGGGGGGGGGGGGTCTCCGTCTGCCTTTCCCAGCACAGCAGCCTGCAGGCTTTTCACGGTCACGTGGCCTGCTTGTCCTGTCCCACCCCTTCCTGCCCCTCCTCCTCTTTGGTTATATTCCAGTCACGGCAAACCCCCACCCTCCCTCCAACCCCCCCCCCCCCCCTCTGAGCTCCGTCAGGTCACCCGCCTCGTTTGTTCAGATGGAACAGAAGAGGAAATGAAAGCTCTGAATCCACGGTTAACCCTTTCCTGGGACCGTGCTCCACTATTATGTGCATTCCGGCTGGCTTTTTCGACCCTGCCGTTCTCGTGGTTCGGCGATGATTTCTTTCTATATATCACGACGCAGTAACCATGTTAGTCTTTGTCTAGTACGGCAAAGGGGGAGAAAATAACTAATACGCTGAAAATACATGCAAATCTGAGCTGCTCCCAATGCGTTACGGTGACGACACAGTTGAGGATAATAAATGTGGTCGGCTTAATGTGCAGCACGGGACATTAATGCATGCATGATTTCACGGGGAAACTGCTGCGTCAGATAGAGATTTGACGTCCTATGCTCGGTTTTTGCAATGATTCTCCACTTTTTTCAAATGCATATGACCTGCTTTGTCTGCGCGCTGCAACAATGCGCGTGGGTAAGTGAGCCTGCTGCTCGAGCTCAGGTTCATCCTCCAGTCTGCCACGTTCTTGCTCGGTTACTATGCAACCAGTTCGGCAACAACATGAACACAGTAGCTGAATTGCCATTTTGGGTAAAAGCCCTCGGCGATAATAAACAGCTTCTGGCACCGAGAAGATGTTTTCCAGCCGCGGATCTGTGCCAAAAATACAGAATTAACTGCAATACCATTTACTGCTGTGGAAAAACATCAGCCGTCCAAACCCACATACCTACTGAGGCTTTGAACAGCTTGTAATCCTCTGCAGCGAGATGGCTCTCAGAAACACGCCAGCTGCGGCTGCTGCCAAAGAAATTACTGCGCAGTTATGGTGTTATGTTCGTACCAAGTAAAGTGTTCTCTCCTCACTCTGTCCGGGAGACTTGTCTATTTTTTTTTTTTGATTCTTTGTGCTTGAATTGTGGACTTTTTTCCCCCCCCCCCCCGTTTTAGTTTTACTCAACTTGGCCACGGCTTGCTATTGTTTTGTAGGGAGATGACTTTACACGGTTGAGATAAGCCTTGGAAGCAACCAAACAGCTGCCTTGGATTTTTACAATGTTGTAGCAGGAATTTCATTGTGTTTATTTTGAAGTGGCGCCAAAGATATTCGGAGCGATATTGAAGGGGGATCAACAGAACTTTGCCCTCTCTCGGAGGACGGGGAGAGGAACGCCCGTTGCTGCCGCCAGAATCCGCGAGGCTGAAATGAACGTATAGAATTAGACCGTGAGGCTCTGCGGTCGAACGTTACCGTCCCCACTCCTTCACGCGTTTAATCCAGTTACGTTCGCCAACTGATCTATTGATTCGAAACAGCAAAAGCACACAAGAGTACATCCTGTGCCAACTGTCAAGGCTGCAGTTTGTGCTGAGTTGTGACTATGAAGGCCGTGCTGTGTTAGCCTTGCACTGACATGTCATCATCGTGGCCTCCGCGACCGATGTGCCGGCTTTTCTTGGAATCGCTGGGAACACGACTATTTTGACTGGCAAATAGCCACGTTAAACAGATCAGGCACAGAGTGTGTTTTGTAATTGAATCAAATAAACAGGAAAAGCTGGCCAGTAAACAGTGGAAGGGAGGACAGGGCGTCACAGGTGCTGCTCCACCCACGCCGTTGAGGCTCAAGTGGGTGTAGTTCAGCCACCGCGCTGCCATTGGCTCCCATGTGCTGCAAAGTACACGGGGTCCAGGGTGTGATACTGCCACCACAGGCACACGTTGCCAAATGTCACTCACAGGTGGTGTTAAACGGTGGGAAGTGAGGCTACGACCTGAAGAATTGTTTTGGGAAAGGTTATTCGCGCCCAGCTTTGAAATTACGATAACAGAGTTAAAGAACGAATGTCAAACTACCCGTTTTTCATTTAAATGTTGAACAGAAGAAATGTGTTTAATAATTGTATACCTATGGTTTAATCTGAGGGAGACTGTCATTTACTATAATACTACTATACAATTGTCGTTATCTCAGAATAGTTTCTCGTGATAATTTGATGCTTATTTTCGGGTCTTTTAGAGGGAACAACTAGAAAAGCTAATTACAGTTCATTTTGCTCTGAGCTTAGACATTTTTGGTGAATGTTTCAAGTTCATCGTGTTTGTTGCTGTCTTGTATATGCTGCTGTCTTGTATATATCCACGTTAGAGCTCCTTTTTGCGTCTGTGCTGTATCCAAGCAGGACAATCTGCAGCTGCCCCTCTTCCTCCTCCGTCAGCGGGTCGGCCTGTTGTGACTGGGCCGCTCTGACAGATAGACGCTGATGAGAGTCAAGGCTGAAAGCCAGGCTCTGTGACTGCAAGGCCATGCCAGGCCAGGCCAGGCCAGGGATGACGCAGGCGGGGGGGAAAACAGAGAGGACTGTGGACCGCCCTCCGCCCCCTTACCCCCCCCCCTTACCCCCCAACCCCCACTGTGCCTCGGGGCACTTCCTGCCTCTGTCATTCAACAAGCAAATCCAATCCCTGATCAAAGGCCAAGGAGAAAAAGGGGAAGAGAGGAGAGAGGAGACAGAGAAGTGAAAAGGCCGAAGGAGATTGACATGCGAGGGGGTGTTGGGGGAGGGGGGGGACAACAAACCGCTCTTTATCTGACTGGGGAGGCAGCTGCTCGGTCCGGGGCACCTGTGTGCCTGCTGGCTCCCATGCCGACGCCAAGCTCCGCCTCAGTGCCCGCCAGTGCCAGGCCCATCAAAGGGTTCCCATGGCAACAACCCAGGCCCCACAGTGTGAAATAAACAACCTTTCAACCCCATACGAGCAGGGTAACCTTTAGATGATCTGTGACCGGACTGAGGGTGCCCCTGACACCACTAATTGCGTCTCTGCCAGGTTCACGTTCTACCTGTTTAATATGTAAATATCTGTTTGGGGGGGAAAAAAATGGGAAGGGCTCAATTTTTTCTGAAGGCCAAAGAGCGCACCCACCTGTTCCCGCAGCTGGCCGAGGCAGCACAGATTTCCTGTAGGGCCCGGGCCGCGGCATTGTTTCAGAGCAATTACCCCGGCCAGATTAAACATCAGTTATCATTGAGCCGATACCTTAGCTCAGAGGAGGAGGGATGTTATTACATCTCACCAGGCGGGGGCACGGACAGTGGAAGCCTTTCCTTACGATTGGATGTGTCCTCTCTGTTTAGAGTCTACACAAACAAACACACACCGAGACACACACACACACACACACACACACGCTCGCCGGTGTGTAGGACAAGGCTGGTGGTTGTAAGCAGAAGTGACATCCCATTCATTTGAGCTGGTCAGGGTCTGATGTCCCCCCATCTTATCTTACAAGGCTTAGCGCTGTGAAATGACATTGGCCCGGATCCAGCGCAGTGGCTAGCATCCCTGAAGCTAGCTAGCTAGCGCTGCACTGCACACACACACACACAGCCAGGCTCCATTCCCTGTCTGCAGCAGAGTACTGTGTCATGGTTAAATTCTGCCGTGCCACAGCTGTTAGTGTTCCGAAGCGGTCACTGTCAGTCATTGCTAAAAAAATATCTCAGACCAGAGCAGTGCAGCTAAGTGATGTCAAATGTGAAAAATAATTTACTAAAAATCCCAGATGGGAATAAGCTGAATATATCCTATGGTGCTTTTGTTGTTCATGGTCACCTGAGTGATGCAGCAGGCTGAGGAGACGGTTGCCATGGTGAACACACTCAGAGGAGGAAAAATCTTTTGTGTGTAGGACTTGCGAAAGGAGTTGACGTCATTTATTTTCTTGTTCGGTGCACCGAAATGCGACCCAAATGTATTCTGGCAGACGCGGATACCCCGTCCGATGCATTTACAGTGCTCAACCATGATAAACGATCACATTGACGCACTGCATGTGCGTAGCCCATACATCCACCACCTGTGTGATGAGCCTATTGAGCACATTGTGAAATGGGCACATGATCGCTCAAACATCGCACCGCGTTGTTTGACTTTGTGGTAACAAAAGAAATCCTGCCCACCGTCCCCGTCAGCAGTCTCCTCGCCGCGCCTGTTCTGATGAAGGTTTGACTTTCATTCCCCTTCATTTGATATTGCCCGCCATGACAGCAGTGGAGGGTGTGTTGGGGGGGTGTGGGGGGTTACAGGGGCGAGTTGATTGAACAACGGGGTCGCCCTTTATCTTTCAAAGTGAAACGAAAAGCTCTGGGAAATGGGAAACATCAGTGACAACACGTTGGACTCTTCTCACATTTGCTCTTTGCGCCATCACTTCCTCCTGATCGTTGAATAAATGTGCCTGAGCAGCGCTTGCTCTGCCTGGCCCATTAATATTCTAATCATCTCCTATATCAGATAAAGGAGGGGGGGGGGGGGGGGGGGTGAGACAGACTCCTCTTCATCTCTGCAAACACCAGCTGTGCAGAGCCGTGAGCCCACCGCACAGAGCTGTAAACAGAGCACTACAGACCCATGAAGAAATTCATCCATGCAGGCAAACTTATATAATTTAGGAGTTTGCAGGCAGCGGCATCAATTTTGCATGGTGTTCATCCTGCATGATTCACGCTGCAGAGGCTCTTGTTGTTTTCTTTCAAGAGCACACCAATCTGAAAAAAAAACGTGGACGAGGCGCCCCATCGGAAGAGGAATAAAGACCGAGGAGGCACTGAGCGCCTACGTGTGCCGATACCACCTCCTGCAGTCAGGTGGGTGTTGATATGCTGCCGGCGCCCCCAACAGTCCCTCCTTTCACATCCCACTCACCTCCCCGTCCTCCTGCCAGCCCTTGATTTCCTCAAAGCCTCTCTGTCACTCGCTCCGCACACTGGCCTTGTGTTTCCCTCACCTCCGCCTCGAGAACTGCATCGAAGCAGCGACCCCCCCCCCCCGGGGCCCCCGGCTTTGCTGCTCCCCACTCCTCTAAAGCGATTAGTCATTCGGGCATTGAGTGGACCAAGAGTCTGGAATCTTCTGATAGAGGACTGCTCGCGGCCCCAGTGACAAATTCAAGGACATTTTAGTGTTTGTTGTTGTTGCTCGTTGTTGTTTGTGTGTGTGTGTGTGTGTGTGTGTGTGCGTGCGGGAGCTGCGTGAGAGGGTCCGGCTCCTGGGGGCCGAGTCGAGGCAGTGAGCCGTGGTAATCACAGCGGCACTCGTCACATCGCTTTCTCTCACTGCCCTCGCCATCGCCAGCAAAAAGCTCACAGCTCGTGTGTTATCTTAGTAATGATTCACCCGTCGGTTCACGTGGACGCAGCACTTTCCTGTCTCCCCGCACACAAGCACACATTAACCCACTGCACACAGCGACAGTGAAATGCACGCCTCGCACAGGCCGCTCAGGTTCACAAACGTTAGGCTCCATTTCCCACTTGGGTTTTTACCTCTGCTCTCCTTCTTTTAGCTTTATTTAAGATCAGTTTGGCAGAATCCTGAAAAGCAAACCCATCAGTGTGCATCTTTCCACACGGGGTACCGGCAAGTTGGTGCTGTTGCTGAGCAATGCAGTAGGTTACCTTGTTTCCCAGGAAACGACAAAATCCAATTAAAGGATCCCATGAACCATAGCAACATGTGGTAAACACGGCGTGGCCCAGCCGCCAGGTATGCCAGGTGGCATTCAATCATCAGAAGTAAAACAAACAATTACTGCAGAATGACCCTAATGCAGGAAAACAAAATGAGAATTTATGCATGAGGAAGCGTGGGCCGGGAATGGAAGTGATCATCCCTCGTACGCCGACACGGGACCGCTGGCGCTCCTTTTTCACAAGAATAATGATAATACTGTTTAGGCGGGCATTGTGGAGGATTTATCGTTTTGCTGTCTAAATGTCTTTCATGTTCAGCACAAAGCTTATCCAGTGGTTTTGCATTTCAAAGGGAATCTGCTGTATTGTTATTAGGATTAATGGATGTATGTTAGCGATGCTAATTAACCCATGCTAACATTGTGGCTTAATAAATTCTGATCAGAAGGGCGGCTTCTCAGGGTTGATTAATATTTCATAACGGCTCATTTATTTCTGTTCTATAGTTCATTTTTTAAATGTTAAGGAGATCATAACATCTGCAGGAGGGCTTCGGTGAATGTGAGACACTCAAGTTGTACCTGAGTAAAATCTGAACACCTGGATAATTAGCTGCCTCTTATGTTGCACCCTGAATACAGATCACCTATACGCGCTGATGGGTATTCAGGTCACACGCTGCGGTGGCAGCAAGGGATCCATGTAAATAGGATTCATTGTAATTTTATGGAGGATTCACATTTGAAAGCTTGCTCACTCTCCCAGTTGCTATGGCAACAGTCTAACAGAGTTGGGGAGAGATGAATGGAGGGGTGGACGTATGGACTAATGCAGGGAACATTGATCCATACTCCCCCTTATTGAAATAAAGTAAGTCATTTTAACCTCCCTTCATTTAACATTTATGAGTAATAGGTAAACATTTAATAAATATTTTACAAACAATCTGTAGTTTAAGTTCACAAGTGTGTATAAATAGATAGCCACTTGAATGATTAGCTGTGCAGCAAATCACAGTATGTTTATTGTATTTATCTAGAGAAGACAAAATGGTACAAAGGAAACAAACAACAAACGGTGTGATTGGTGGAGCGACAAGTGCAAAGCGGCATCACGCTCATGATGTCACGACGCCCTGTTCACATATTCTTCTTTCTGGCCGATGGCGCTGCTAGTGCCTTAGCAGCCAGATGGCCTCGTGTGCATCTACAGCTGACTCACAGTAACTGGTAGCAGAGGCTCTGCTCCTCACTGCAGGCTGTTAATCATGCTATTCCGGGCCGCGGTCAGGCGCTCCCCCACCCCCCCCCCGACGCACGGCGCTTTAGCAGAACGGCAGCGCCATGATTAAATCTTGTGTTGCCGACATGTTGCGCAGAGAAAGAGATTGCCTGTGTGCAGCCGAGCTGATGCTGGAGGTGATTGAGTCGTCCTTGTGATTGGAACCCGGCCTCCGCCTGCTCCTCCCTCCCCTCCCTCTCCCCTCTCCCCGCCCTTGAGAGCGGTTGCGGCTGGTAACCATGGTGACAGCATGGTCTTGTTACCTGCTAATGGGGGGAATGAGGAGTGCTCGTGACTCCGAAGCTCGGGTTACTTGCCGCGGCGGATGGAGGGAGGTCGAGTGCAAGGGGGAGGAGGCAGGAGGGGGGGGCGGCGTTTTGGGGGCGACTCCACACAAAGAGCATACTGTTCTCTGCACATCCATTCACCGCTTCGGCAGCGAGGGGAAACAAGATCAATAGCACCAAGGAGTTGATTACAGTAACTCAATATTACGACTTGAGTTTCCAGAGATGCTTTTAGAGCAGCCATATCGGGCCCTCTCTGTCTCTCTGTCTCTGTCTGCCCCTCATGCAAGCAGACGCAATCACTGCCCAGCTCGCACAGCACACCCGGAATAAACTCCTAAAGCACGGGATTGACTTCACTGCTCCCAACGGGAATCCCAGTGACACAGATCTGTCTCCAGCCTCCTGCTGGAATCGTGCAGTTCTGGGCTACGTTTAATTCCATTTTAGAGACCGATATTGCTACGCGTCACGGCCGTCAAACAACCCGGTTTGGAGTCGCTTCGGTACACGTTTTTTTCTCATTAGGCGCACTAATTTGTCACTCATCCTTTTGTGGGTCCGCAGTGTGTACCTCGCCCCGGCTTTACTTGACTTCAAGGCTCCCTACAGCCTTCATTTGCTATTTATTATTAAGTGGCTGCTTTAAACAGAGAAGTGATTAATTTTTGACCTGTGATGTGCCAGTGGCTCGACAACAACAATTACATCTTAATGATGGAAAAGCTTAACGTCAAATGATTGAGATGCGGCTGGATTGGCGCTTAATAGCCCTTAAAAACACATAGAAAAGCGGATAGTGACAACATGCACAGCCAAAATACACATTTTTTGTCTTTAAACATCATCTTGAAGGGTGCGATTCATGTGGAGGCTGCAGTTATGTCTTTTCTAAATGATTGAGGATCAGTACTTTAAACCTACAGACGGAGGGGCAGCAGAGAGGGGGAAGTATTCAAAGAGACACCTTCTGTCTGAACCTTTCAAACACGCCAGCAAGATGTCAGAGCCTCACCGCCTGTATTTTCTGTGTGGTTCGACAAAGTCAACACTGAAACTGTACATTCACTCAGCGCCCGGCAGCTGCACAAATGGTTTCCCCCCCCCGAAGCAGGCCAACGCATTCCAGAGACGCATCAATGGGATTGTTGTTGTGATGGAGCGAGCCTGGCAGTGGCCAGATTTGGAAGGACTGTTGCCATGGAGACCACTCGAGGGGCCAAAAGCAGCCGTAGACAGTCAGCTGATGCCCTCTGGGTAAATCCTTTCAAACATGATTTGCTTACTTCTTTTATTTATTTATTTCTCTTCTCTGGTAGGAGAAAGCCCTTAGCAACAAATAGCCTCCACCATTTTGTCCCCCGTGAGAGGACGTATGCGGAAAGCTAAAATATCTCTGATCTGAATATCCAATTCCATCTCTCCTAAATACAATGTATAATATAATAATATAGAGAAAGTATTGATTAGAGTTCCTTTTCAAGCAAAATATGAAAATACAGTAAATTGTATATATCTTGCTCCCATAAAACCACACATCTGAAGGACTATTTCTGCTATTTTCATTAAATCGATAATGCAAATAAACATAAGCTGCAGCCTTAAAACAAGAAAAATAAAAGAGCCCTTGTGTGTCTGCGCCCTCGTCCCTGTGTTACACTCCGTGTCAATGTATTCAGCGTGTCATGTCATGCGTTGACCGCGTCGTGCCTGTCGAACAGGCTGATGTGTGTGTGTGTGTGTGTGTGCGTGTGCGTGTGTGCGTGCGTGCGGGCGGCGGTGAATTGGACCTGTTTGAACAGATAATGTGGCTCAGCACGTCAAAGAGGACAATGGGGATCTTTTCTGGTCCGGAAGAGAGTTTGTAACACTATCTGCGGCCTAAATGGAGCGAGACAAAGAGTCATGGGATCGTCACATATCGCCACTGCTGCTATCCTGCAGCAGACAGTTGTCGGTGGGAGGGTGTCGTCGCTCCGTCTCCAGTTGCTGTTT
Organism: Apeltes quadracus; assembly: GCA_021346845.1. NCBI lineage: Eukaryota > Metazoa > Chordata > Actinopteri > Perciformes > Gasterosteidae > Apeltes > Apeltes quadracus. The sequence goes on from CM037922.1 coordinate 4,750,431, forward strand.
AGTGAATGTCAGGAATGATACTCTTACACCGTGTAATCGGACTTGCCTTATTGAGGGAAGTAGTGCAGCCTTATGGCTTGGTTTTGCGTCAGCTGATTCAACAAAACAGTGTTGAAATCTAGCCGAGCTGGTTTTTAGCGTTGGGGAGTTTCCTCTTGTAATCCCTCATTTGAGAACGTTGGTTGTAATTCAGATTAAAGAGGGTGAGACAAACATTATCTGGCATCACCGCTGTTTACTGTTCTCACATTCCGAGTGTAACAAAAGTTACAGTTTTTTACAGTTTGACTAGCTAATTATTCATTTGACACGGAGTTGCTGTAGGATCCCTTTTATAGGGTGACGTTTTAAACGCATGACATGTTAACCTGCGGGGGGAACCTTTGAGGTGGGTGTGGGTTTGTGGGTGCCGGCCTTACCCCACCCCACCAGTAATCGTGTGAAAAAATGCGGCTGCTTTACTGAACTGGTTTCCCCTTTGTGTCGGAGGTGTGGCGCTGCCACCGCTTCTCATGACAGCCATGCCTCCCACGTGTCACCTTTCGAGATCATTGTGTTGATACTGTGCAATGGGGAAAGACTCCAAACAAACTGGTGCAGCGGTGACCTCACTTGCCTCCGGAGGCTCTCGGCGCTCAGCCCCGGTTTTGCTTTACATTCATCACTGTGCTCTGAATCCTTAATGAGAGCAGAAGATGATTCACATGAAGCTTTCCTTTTGTTAATGGAAAGGATTAGGATGTTATTGATGAAACGGCATTAGATGAAACCATTATGCGCCCGACACAAAACGCAAATCAAACCCGGCAAAGTGTGTCAGCGGCGCTTCTACGCCAATTTCCTGGATTTCCTGCCGCCGCGTCGACGATCATAACACGGCGCTGGATGCCCTGCGAGCTCGTTCATTAGTGCTGTCGCAACTTCTGTTTGCACACATCGGCAGAAGCCCCCGAGGGGGTAAATGCACGGCAGGGGTCTGGTGGGCCTCCACCACATTTGGGCCCATTTAAAGCAATGTTTCCCCAGCCGTCAGCAGCTGCTTTCCATCAAGTGGCATTTTCCTTGTCTACCCCCTCTTACCCCCCTCCCTCCTCCCACCACCACCACCCCCTCTTTCTTCACGTCAAACTTGGCAGGCAAGTTTACACTCAAAGCCGCCCTGTTCTCTGTCAAATGTTGCGTGGCAACATCAAACGCTCCGCCGGACAGAGCCTTCCTGGGATTCCAGCGTGGTGGGCGGATAATTGGAGGCAGGCCTCAGCGGATCTGGCAGATGTGTGATGAGTTTTTACTGGAGTGGGGGTTTTTTTTCTTCTCTTCTTCTTCTTCTTCTTTTTGTAGTGGTGTGTGTGTGTGTGTGTGTGTGTGTGCGTGTGCGTGTGCTGGGGTGAGAGACAGGTTTTTAAAGGGAAAACATAAGGGTTTTCTTTGTTGTTGTCCCCCTAACCCTCCCCAATGCTGGCCACAGGGGCTGACAGAAAGGGCTGAATGTGGCGGTAAATGTTACATACAGACACGATATCTGAACCCACCATGTGGAATTTGATGTCTTGGGTCTGACTCACAAAGCCTTTAATCCTCCAATAATCGCCACATGTCCATATCTTTTGTTTTCTCCGTTTGACTTTTTGTGGAAGCTTATTCTTCTACTTTTGCAAGAAGCACCCACATGGTAACTGGGCGCTCCTGTCTGGGGGTTGACCACAAGTTTAGCTGAAGGTCACTGCAGCTGCTGTCAAACACATAGTGACCACAAAGACCCCCCCCCCCCCATTCCTAAACCTCTCCCTCCACCCGCTCACCCCACTGTAAAAGAAGGAATGCTGGACTTGGATTCTTCGCTTTCCTGTCCATCCATCATTGAGCAAACATAACAGGGATCCAGACTAGCTCCTCCCAAGCCAAGGGTGGGCTTCCACTCAAAGAGCGAGAGGCCAGGGCTCAGTGGAGGGCTGCGGGGAGGGAAAAGAGGAAGGGGGGGGGGGGGGGCTGTTGAGAAATTGTTAGACAGAGGGAAATGGACAAAGGGGGGGAAAAAAGACATGCAGACAGAGTTCCAAGAAAAGAGAATGAAACGCAGTCCTCCCAAGTTTTTCTTAAGTCCCTCGGGCTCATGCAGACAGTATTAGGTTGAATTTTGGTGCAGATGTTCCTGAGAGAGAGCAGGCCTGCGGTTTCCCTGTTTTCCTTTTTGCGAGCCTGTTCCCCGGCTCTGCAGCGTTGCCAAGGCGCTCCCTTACTCGGTGCTGGCGTTTTTTTTTTTTTGTTTTTCCTGAGAGCGGGGCTCCAGCGGGAGGGTCATCTCCAGGCCAACGCCAAATGAGAAATAGTTGGCCGGCTGCCCTGGCGGCCGCTCAAATCCGCCCTTTTGAAAAGATTACTGTGCTGCCGCTGCCGCCGCCGCCTCCTGTGGGGCACGCCAGATCTGCTGAGGGGAGAGGAATGTGCAGGAGGGCCGCGAGGGGGGAGGGAGTGGGGCACCGGGGGGGCGGCATTTCATTCGACCTCTTTCAGAAAGTTTTTTTTTTCTCATTACTTTGCTTCTCCCTCTCCTCCTCAAACGTTTCAATTTGTGCTGCACAGGAACAGGACGGGGACTGTTCCCAAATGAAACCAGACAGCGTATTTCCACCCCCCTAGACAAGAGCCGTGCGACACGATGCAGGGCGACCTGCCCCCCCCCCCCCCCCCCCCCTCCCCTCCCGCCCCCCTCCCTGGTTGTCTTTCGGCTGCTTGTGTTTGTTTGGTGATGAATGATCGATCGATCGCAGGAGGCCTCCGCTAAGCCGCTTTGCCCCGGTGTAGACGCTGCTGGCGGCGGAGACTCCGAAGCCCGAGCAATAAAAGTTGATTTGTGGGTGCGTCGTGAGAAGCCCCGGACACCCGAAGAGAGGTGTGTGCGCGCGCGTCTCCCTCGGCCTGTCGCAATCAATACTACGCGACCACCGCCGGGCCTCTCTGTCTCCGCTGTGTTTACTCCTAAATAATGCAGCACGCCCTCACACAAATACCTTCCATTCACACGAGGGATGGAGACCATTAGCCGCGGCCATTTGAAACAATGAAAAACAGCCTCTGCGTCCTTTTTCTTTTAACACAACAAGCAGATGGAGCATTTTCCCTCTCTTGAGTGCCTCTGCAAGGCATCCTTTAAGTGCTGCCTGACCTAATTTAACAACCTCACCATCCAGTCCTTTCAGGCTCTGATTAGAAGCCCGCCTAGTTTCAGCTCGGATTAACCTCTGCAGGAACTTTAACAATTAGTGGAACTATGAGGATGAAAGGCCTTGTGAAGGTTATCTAAACCTCAGAATTGTTGCCCCTCTTAACGTACTCACATGTTGTATTTGGGGAAAATGGGGGCCGGAGGATATGAAATGTCAACAAGGCCGGCAAAAGCAAACACTTCTCTGCTATTGTATATCACCGTTTATGATTCTCATGGCAATCATGATGAATGCTGAGTAATTGCATCAGCGCTCCACTATATGAATGCCGCAGCCTCTCCAGGGATCATTAACTGCTGACGCATTTGGAGCGATGAGGCCTCGGTGGGTGGTCCTTATCTCCCAACATTCAGGAAAAAGGGGCCAGACCCATAAACGCCCCGCTCACCGCAGAGGAAGCGCCCGTGTCTGGAGACCACACCTTAAGGTGCTTTAAGCGTCGAACGTGCCTAAAAACATAAGGGGGAGGGAAGGGGCATAAGGCTTCATCCAAACCTCCGTTTCTCACATCCCTTTTGTGCGTAAACACAACGACCCAGCTTTAGTTTAATTTGCAAAAAACTGGTCCGTTGCGGTAAACATCCGCCCGCGTGCCGGCGGAGTCGGAGCGCTGCTATCGGTGTGTCTGCTCCACGCTGGCACCATGAATAGAGCAGCCGTGTGTTCCTGACTCACATCGTCTGCTTAGCAACACGCACGCCTGGGACAGCACGACCGAGCGATGTGATTGGGGGAGACCAGGACCCTCAGGACATGCGCTAATTGCATGGCTGTTTTTCTCTTCCATTTTGAACAGATGCAATACGCCAGCCACAGCGAAAGGGGTTGCATAACAGGATTTTTTGCAGCAGATTCCCCTCCTCCACCGCCTCTCCCTCCATTTCCATCCTCTAACGCACCCCCACTCCACCCTCTCCCTAGCAACTCCATCTCTTCCTGTCCATTGCACTCATAACAGCTGGAGCCGAGCCAGATGGCCCTGATGCGATTTCAGAGATTACAAGAGTCAGAGGTGTTTTCTTTTACGTTTTTACGATTTACTAATACGTTTTTTTTTAATATATTGTTTGTGTATAAGACGCAAAAGAAAATGTCTTTGTTAATTGGTCGGGAGACGCGTCCTTTGGCAGTCATGACAAAGAGCTCAGTGTGGCCCGCCTTTGTGCTGCAGAGCTGGAAGAGCAGCTTCCATATTGGGACAATATGCACCGTGACCTCTGACCCTGCTCAGAGGCGGCAGGCAGCGAGAGAGCACTCTGAGATCTGCTCTCCAGAAACACAAAGCATTCCAGGCTCCAGCAAACAGAAAACACGTTGGCACAAGTCGACGGCGCATACATGCACACCAACTGTTACTTTTCATTCGTCGACCCCCTGCGGGCCAAAAATTACACATGCAAGCGTTTTGCTGTCTGACGGGGGGGGGGGGGCAGGGCAGACTTGGCTGTGGGGAGCTGCATATACATACACACACACACACACACACAGACTGGTGATCTCACTATGTAAGGCGAACATGTATTTGTTGCCACAGGGCCAACAGGGAGTGTGTGCGCATCAGCGTGAGAGGGTGGGATTTGTTGTGCTTTGTGGGAGATGGGAGTGGGAACTAGACATAGCTATTGTATGGCTTTTGTTCAGCACAGTTTCCAGACTTACGCAATGCAAATGTTACTCAAGGCCAGATTACCGCCTTTCATATAAACACCAAGGGGAGAGATCGCAGTGTGCGGCTGGGCGTGTACATTTGTAATGAATACACAAAATGAAGAGGACATCTGCTTCTGCACAACAACAACAAAAAAAAAATCAGTTTCTCTCAATCTGAACCCCGACTCAGAAAGTGTTTTGTTCACGCGTGCATGTTCAGAGGAATACGCCTTGTGCATGTTCGGCTGAGTACATCCGCCATGATGACCCTCGCAGTGATGTTCAATGTGCTGAGTATGTTCTGATGTTTGCGTGCCTGGTTAGCCAGGGTGAGGGCAGCATAGTCCAGAAATAGAAACTGTTCCATGAAAACATCACAATGGCAAATCGTTTCACCGCAAAGGCTATAATTTGAGCTTTATTCGTGCGCTGAATTGAACTTCTGCAACTCAAATGTATTTAACCCCATTTAAATTCTCGCTCTCTTCTCTGCGCCTTTACTTGTGTCAGGTCAGGTTGGTTACGAAAAGACTTGAGGGCTTTTTTTAGGAAATTGCTGTGAGTCACCGCATGTGAGGAACAATCATTTTCCGGGGAACACAGCCGTGAGTAAACAAGGTGTGGCTCCGTTGAGAGGATTTTCCGGGAAAACTAATTTCCCCGACCAATCAGTCTCTGAGTTGTTCTCCTCATGAGGATTCTCCTCCAGCGCGTGCGTGCGGCAACGCCAGCCACCCCGATCCCGCAGCCTTTTCTGGCCGGATGCTTTTTTGAAATACCCTTGTTGTGGCAGAGCATGTTCATGTAAGTGGTCAGAAATAGGAAGCACATTTCGTCATGTTTAACGTGAGTCATGACTTCTCCAACTCTCTAAGCTAGAGCACCGTGGGACCATGTGCCTCCAGTTCTAACGTCATGTCATATATCGGGTTTGAAAACTCCTAATTTATTACAGTTTGCCGTTCTGTGCTTGTGACAATGTAACATATCCATCTTTCCATTGGATTCAATTAGCCACCGTTGCGTCTTGAAGTGTTCCCACTTTCTTCTTTGTTTAGTTCACCACCTGGTCACAAAGCTTTACGTACTTTCTTGTAGTGTTTTGGTGATTAACGCGTGCTATTGTTACTGGTTAGACTCTTCAGGATTGCACAGCAACAACAAATCAAATTCTGCACAAGAGACCTTTTTTTGTGAAGTGAAAACGTCATTTCCTGCAGCAATATTTTAGTTGGTGTAAACTTTAGCAAGATTAGCAAAGGCAAGCCTTAATTCTCTGTGGTGCAACACGAGCCAGCTCCATCATGTCGCTTGGGCTTTGAGGCCTCATCATGCTAATATTTGCAAACAAGCCCTAAGCGACTTGAACATCACGGGTTTTGCACTCATTTCAAAATAATCCAAATGATAAACCCAGCCAGTCACGAGAGCTAACCTGCTGGTGAAGCTTAAAACCGAAGCAGGTCAGAGCATGAAACCAGGAGAGTGTTCACACTACAATGTCACAACACTGGCTCAAGCAGACATAGTGCCCCTTATGACTTACTTAACAATAAACTGCATACAGTGCAACTTTTCGTAATTCTTCTGACAAACGCAGCATTTCCCACTGTGCCTAATTTTTGCTGTCCTTATCCATAGCATCTTCCATGACGGGAGAGAGCCGGACCCATTATGTCACGGACACAAGGCCTAATAAATAAAGCCCTTGAATGTGATGCATGGCATGGATGCAACCCATTGAGCCCATGTTTTCGTGTTGCAAACCGAGGCTTAAGCTAAAGTTAGGCTAATCTTCACAGAAGACTCTCTTTTGTTCCCTAAAAATAACCTAGCTCGCAGAAAAAAGGGAAGGTCTGGCTGTTTAATGATAGATTAAAAACCATCTTCTCCCCACACCGGCCCCCCCAGTTTACTCACACAACCTGCCAACCCAACGCGGCTCCATCCTGAGCACTGGATCAATGCGTATCCAGATCAATAGGCTTATTAGAGCTGCAGTTGAGTGGGGAACAAAGCCGATTAGCTGAGTCTCCACTGCATGTCCCCTCAGGTTGAAGAGAAACACAGAGGTCACCCGTCACAAGGTCATTTTGCACAGTGGAGCTGCTGGTTGGACACACTGAGGCACCTCTTTCCCTTGCAGCACATATGATTAACAGAGTTAGGACTGTGGAACAACATTGATCGGCACTTTGTGTGCTCTCTCTGCTCTACGCAGACATCCCAACGATTTCAATCCTGTTTAGCTCACTTTCAATGAACCGCTTGCATTCCTAGAGCTGCAGTTCTAAATACGTGTAAAGAAGAAAGGGTGACGACGAGCTCTTTCTAGCATATGCTGCTGATGTTTTGAAGGTCAACGAGTTCCCTGTGGTTCGTGAGGCGTTTCCTGTGGACGCCCGAGGCCGAGCAGTGAGGTGCAAGCTGATGGCGAGTCCATTCCAGTAAAAGAAGGCAAGGTTTCCCAGTTAAAGGAACTGACATGAATGGAACCACAGCCAGAACCATTTTTGCTACCTTCTTTTTGTTCACCCGGGAACCTGAAAACACACAAAATTACAGTCCAGACGTTGTGATTTCTCCCTCCCAGAGAACGCCATTTTATATCATGATGGGAAGTTTGGAAGTATACTACCCCCTCCGCCACTCGCACAAAGCCCACCGTTGACTGTGAGTCCTACAATGAGTCGTAGTTGGGAGCTGAGCAGACGCCGGGGTGATATCTTGTGACTAAGAGACCGCAAACGCCACTGTACACGACTGTGTGATTAATGAACGCAGCATCATCACAGGCCGGCCTTCAAGCCAGCGCTCCGACTCCCGAGGTCCTCACCTCCACTCCCGCTCCTTCCTCCGGTGCAGTGTGGAGCAGTCAAGAATATAAAAAAAAAAAAAGGAAATATATCCTTAACTGTATGGATTTTTCATGAAGCAACCCTGCGTGTCATTTGGATAGTTTTTATAAAGGCAGCGAGGGGTGCTGTGGTCTGCGGATATCGATCTGGAGCCTCATGTCTTGTGTGCTGGCTCAGGGCATATTTGCAGCCGCTGTTACTGGAAAATGGATCCCTGGAGCGATCGGGATTCAGCTGATCCAATTAAACGCTGTGAATAATTGATCTGACAGTGAAACCGAGCCCTGTCACATGGGAGGGGTGACATCATCGTTTAAGCATTGAAACCATACTCCTGTGCAGCTGGACTGCCCCGGGTCGTCTGCCCGCCAATCCACTGCATCGGATTACTGCCTGTGAAGGACACCGGGGAGACCATGAGGACAGAAGGGGAGGTTACGCTGCCATTTTTAAGACAACAGACTCACTGATAGCCGGCAACTGGAAACTCATGAGAATGTCACATGTTGCAGTCTGCAAACCTGAACCTCCTAAGCTGAGGGAAGTTCCTTTCTAGAAGAATAAACATAACTTTCCTTTGTTCCATTTCTACATTGCATGCCACAAAGACCATTCCTAAAAGACACCTCCATGTGAACTGGATGGACTCCACGCGGGTCAATGATCTTCTTGGCCATGAAATAAGGGGCAAATAGAAGCCATATTTGACCCTGGCCTCGGAGGAAGCTTAGATTGTAATATCTAATGCTCCTGCCACTCGCCACTTTTTCATCCAGATCAGCACCACAAAGGAGAAAAAGGAGGCTGTTGAACATTCAACATCTTGTCTGAATTAGATGCAAGTGCGGGGGGGGGGATGTCTGCTCTCCATGTCTCCCCCAGGTCTCTCACGGAGGGAGCAAAGGGTGTGGGGTCCTTTCACAGCTGACTCTCATGCTGCAAACATTTTGCTGGGTCGGCACTTGTGATCTGGTCATAATGAATCACGGCCCAAAGGAAATGACCTCATGTGACCGTACAGTGTGTGTGACTGTGTAATGTCCCCAATTGTGATGTGGCATTACGGATGTCTGTCTGTCTGTTGTGAGAAGTTGAGTGAGCCTGATAAAAGTGTTGTGCATGGTTCCAATCGCTGTTCCTTTGCCTTCTCATTCTTGACATTAAAGGACGATCCGTTACCACTGTTGCGTCTGTCGTTAAGTAGGCAACTAGCTAGACCAACAATCCAACTGCTGTTACGTTTCACTTCACACGCTAGGCCCGACCTTTTGTTGCATGTGATTTTTTTTTTTGATTTGGTACAACCGCTCGGCAGCAAGTGATCCAACAATGTAGATGACACTCCCTGTCGTGTGGTTGTTTTATTTGTCACTATAAGGTGGCGCAGTGATGACGTTTAGTCCACCTGGACGTTAGCATCACACTGCTTCCTTCAAAGCCAAACGGATATTTCCATTTTATTTTGAACTATTTTTGTACACAGATGTTTATGCACATTATTTTCTGCGGGATAATCACCGAGGAGGAAAACAACAATACACAAAGATGTTGTATGGCTACAAAAAATGACCTAAAAAAATATAAACACGAGCCTTACTACTCATCTTCCTAATCTTAACCCTGTATTAACCTAAATTGAGATAATGAGCATTCATTAATCACACAGTCGTGTACAGTTTAAGAGTATGTCACTTTTGGCTATTTGCCACAAGAGGAGATGAGCTTTATTCAAGTATCCTCGTTTTTTTTTTTTTTTTTCTCCTTTTGAGAAGAACTGCGAAAGCAAATATGGCCGTTCCCAAACATTTCTCTGTGAATTGAGCCATCGGAGCGTCATGCGGACAATGAGGGGACCTTGTCAGTTAATTAGACAAGCGTGGTGACGGCTCCATCCATCACCTCACGTTTTCTTTCACTCTGTGACGAGTCCGCTTGGAACATTTCTCCCATCCGTCAAACTGGGGAACATTTCCGTCTGCATAGACCACCAATGGGTAGAGAGCTGGAAGGAAATCTTCCGAGCAACACCCTGGCATGAACTCGACCTCGCAGGAAAAGGTCACGCAGCGTCACCATGGTGACAGAGAACACCGGCGATGTGTTTAAGACGCAGCCAGGAGTGGATGCAGGCGACGCCTGAACTGAATCCACTGGTGCGGAATTTCAGCTGCGGATGCATGTTGAATATTAAAACATCCGTTCTAAGCGAAGCCGGAGTAGTCGTGCCCCCCATTCATTACAGCACTCTGATGTTCCATAACCATTAACATCTGTTAAAGCCGTATATGCACCATAACACATTCGGAGCTCTGGACATGAAGGGTATTTTTAGACATGTGCTCATTAGTGCTGAGAGATCATTTGTAAAGAAGGACGTGAGAGGACAAGGAGGCCAATAACACAGTGAAAGATGGTGTCCATGCTCAAATACCCCGAGGAGCCAGCGGGTTTAACTGGTGGTGAAGAGAGTGGAGGAGGGACACGAGGGGCAGGCCAGTCAAAGGCGATGCAATAAAATAATCAGCGCAAGGTCAAATAAATTATGCAGCACATCATGCCGTATCTGAATGCTCGTCTCTAAAAGAAAAAAGAAAACATATGTGACCTCTAACTAATTATGCTTAGAAAACTGCTATCTGCGCTGGACCGGCTTCAGGCTTGTTGTTCCTCCAGTAATTCAGTCTTAATTCAAAAGAGCTTGTCAGCTCAAATATCAGAGCGGCTATAATTCAGATTCACTGATGATATTGACTAATGTACTCTCCTCCTTGCTAACAGTTAAATTATTCCACTATGAAATGATATATATAATCTGCAGTCAACACGGGCCACATTTCCTGTTATGGTCATACAACGATGGTATTGAATTTTAGGAGTGTAATCTGTTTTTCTGTAATGGGATTCAGTTTTAATTTGCAGCAGGAGGGGAAAGAGTCGTCTCTTTCTGCAGGTTGGGGTTGCTTCGGATGAGAATATAGTGCTGTTGTCTTAAAATGAGAACACAAACATAGACAGGGTGGTAGACAACTCTGCCACTTCCCCTTTCCTTCAGCTTTCATTGAGATGTAGCCTGATACCACAGTGCCCCCTAGAGGACACCGGTTAGGCAGATAAAAGGTGTGCGTGTCGGCGTGCGCACCGGCAGCCACCAGAAGCAAATCCAGGTGTTTTTACAGACTGAAAATTATTCTGAAAATAACGTTGGTGTGATGTAATTAACATAGCGCACTTTTGCCACATTTGACCAATTACCAGATGCTACACGGAGTGAAATGTGTGTCGCAAAGGCGGTGCAGTGTGCATGTCCGAGCCCGCAGCCCACCAGGCCGACGCTGCTGCTGCTGCCAAAGCAGGATGGCACAATGGTGTGATGGCGGGACTCATTTGTAAGAGTGGCCTTTGAGCAATTAGCAGCAGGCCAGTGACTTCACCGGGGTCTCACTGTCCTCCAAGGCCAACGCCAGATGGGAGAGCATCGTGCCCAGGTGCCTGGAGGAGAAGTCGCTGATGGAGTGATGATGTAATAATATTAGTAATTATAAATAACTTGATTTGAAATTAAAACATCTAATTAAGTCTAGCCTTATCAACCTTGTTCTGCCATTTGTACTTTGTGTTGTTGAAAATAATGATCTGTGGAACAATTTTTATTAGTGTAAAGATTTGCTCAAGTGCTGTTCTAATTACAATTTTGAGAGGCCTGTACTTTACTCGAGTATTTCCATTTTCTCTTACTTTCTACTTTCTACTCCGCAATGACACGGGAAGACGCGCGGGGCTCCTCAAGGTACCATCTTGGGACGTCTATATGCTTCCTTTAGGCCCAACTATACAAACAAATTAGTTTGCATAATTAAGCAGATTTCATGCACCTGCATCTATTTCCAACAACATAGGGTAATAGGGGCATTGCAGGAACTGCATCTAACAAATCGATCGACCGCATGAGGCAAATATTCTCCAACTAAATAAAGATAAGACAGACAACTTTGGAGCAGAGAAAGACCTCACCTTACTTGACCTTAGCACCCTCTGTCTCATGGCAAATGTTCAAGCCAGAAATCACTTTGTCTACTTCAAACCGTCTTGGTACCATCCCAACAACAATTAGCTTGATTCAATGAGAACAATCCATCACAAAGAGGGATTCATTTTATTCATAAAAAGTGGCTTAAGTAAAGCATGTGATTGAATGATGTGAAATAGCTCCTCCTCATCCATTTAATCCCACCTATTGTGGTGGACTGTTTCATAAAAAAAAAAATAAAAAAAATCAAACCTTAAAGTACTCAGATCTCCTCTCACTTAAGTGCAACGAAATAGAGCGGGTCTGCTACAGACCATACGAAGCAGCGTCCAGAGGGCCGGGCGTGTCAGCGGGTGGGAAGGCGCAGCAGATAAAACAAATCCTGGAAAGCTGCTGGCGGCTGAATAAAACGGCCCCAACGGGTGTCTGTCATGGCTCGGCGTTCAAGCGCTGGCCCCCTTCTCTCCGTTTCTGGCTTTGTTCGTGTTGTGGTTCCACAGCGCTTTCATCTCCCTCCCTGCTTCTCCCGCAGGCGCCTGCGAGATTATCGCTGACACAAAGAGGAAGAGGCACATGTGAATTCACAAACATTACAAATTCAGTCGTGTCGATTCACCCTGTCGTTCAATTCCGCTGCCAGTTTGATGAGCTTCAGCTTCAGGTAATCAATGCCGCCATCACACTACCCACATTTTTCTGTCACTTCTGTCATTTAAATTATGCTGTGAAGTCAGCTTGCTTGATCCTGCCAGGGATGGGTGTTCTCATTTTCAGACTGTAAACACAATATCAAGCTTTTAATAGCGCATGGACCTGAATCCTACCGCATAGCTCCAGTCTGTTGGTGCAGGAGTAGCATCTCATCCTCAATTATTTCAAAGCAAATCAAATTTTTAGGCTACTTTAGACTCTTTTAGGGGACTACGCGTTTCCTATTTTTAAACCACACGAATGATATATTTATGACGGCAAAGAGGATGTTCAGATGGCTCTAAACAACGTTCGCGTTGGTGGTTGCCGAGGGCTCCAAATTGTAAACTTCAGCCGTAACACCCGTCACAGATAAAGACACAAGCTCTGACAGCAGGCGCGCCGCTTCCGCTTCTCCCCACGCAGCATCGTGATTGCGCCACCTCACACGGGTCTCTCCGGAGGGCATGCAATCGGTACAGCAGCCGGGCTGTCAGAAGGTGTCATTTCTGCAAAAGAAAAAAAAAAAAACGGAAATAACTGGCAGAGGATCCTCCTGACACACTGACTCCAGATGGGGCTGACTCCAAACCGTATTAAAGATTTACCTCTGCCGTTGTGCCCTTGACCCTTTTAGGGCTGAGAGGTGTGGCAGCGACTGCACAAAGACGTCGAGCAGTTTGGGGATTTAAGGGGGCAGGCGGTTGACTTTTTCCGGCTCTGCCAGTTGACGGCATTGGCTGACTGTCAAGAGAGAGAATGCAATACCATTCGTAGTAAATTACCAGCCCACACAAAGTGGCACAAGGCATCGTAAGTCAAGTTGTTCTGACGGCTCCTTCAGCTGCCACGCAGACACACACACACACACACACACACACACAAGGCACCATCCATTTTATGTCAAGTGTAACATTTATATACAATGCTTTTCTTTTGAAGGGACTCACTTCAGGTGAACAAAACATTTCTTTGTAGAAGAAACAGATGGGAAAAACAATGCTGTGCTTTTGAATTATTTATTTTATTTCTCCAACGTTGTTCATCAAAAGAGCTCCTTGAGGTACGACTTGAAGATGAATTGGAGAATCTTACTGTCGACATTTGTTTTACACCAGTCAGATCGAGAAGACAGACCGGGACAGCGCTGTGAGAATGAACAGCAGTGAATCCGTCACTTAATCAAAGAGCTCCTGTGTGTGTTTCACAGACGGCTACTCTCAAGAGACAGAGGGTGGTACTTTTGAGTGGAATATAAAATGTGTGAATGAACGATGTAGTAAAGGGAGGAATGTTTGTCTGAATTGTCTGAATGTTTGGGGTAACGTTTGTCTCTGATTTACAGTGCATTTGATGTCCTCCAGTTGTGATGGAATGAGTGTGTGAAGAAGATTGAGTCTGCTCTGCTGACTCGAGCTGATTCTGGTGCTTTTCTTTGAATTATACGCTCAGACTTTTCAGCTCCAACTCGATTGCAATTGCTTGAAAAGAAAAGTGACAGCAAGAGATTTTATGCAATATTTAATATAATCTCTAGGGGGAACAACACTGTCACCGTGTCTGGTGAAACTTTCTTCCGTAGTTCAACCTGACGTAATCTTTCAAGAGTGTCAAGTGTGAAATAAGCCCAACAACATCTTCTGCAGGCCGTGTTGATAATACACATTTGTTTTGCAAAGAAAATATCGGCGGAAGAAGTGGAAAGTCCACAGTGAAAGCCAAGTGGGACCTCGAGCGACGCGCAACACGCCGCCATGCTCCAGGTAACCGGCGCTCACCGCAGCTGAAGAGGGCAATAACTCAACAACAGAAACCTCCTGAAATACGCATGCACGTACGTATAGGCCCAGGAAGATCACTGCACACCTCGTGTAACCTCAACTGTCGTTTTTTTCATATCTGCTCGCGGCCGGAAGAACAAACCCGGGCTGCTGCCTCGGTGCGCGGAGTAATCGCTCGCTGCGACCCCTGGGACTCCGGGGAGACACTCTGCTGCGGCGCTGCAGACTGGGCAGTCCATTTTACATGGTCCAGGCCACTGACTGGAGCGCCGCCTCAGTGCCCACACTGCTCTCAGAGGAAGTGACCTCAATACATCCAATAACCCCCTGCTCACACAGGCGCGACAGCCGGGGGAAGATTGGGAACACACCAGGTTTCTTATCTGAGGAAGCAGCCAAAATGAGAGACTGGATTGTTTTGGTGGTGTAAATGTCAAGGGAAGAAAGGTTTAAATGACATCTTCAGAGGGAAAAAAAGGAGATATTCACCTGGCTGCCGTTATTGAGGAAGTTAGATAAAATGTAATCGTAATAAATAGGATCACACATAGGAACAGAACCGGGTACTTTTATCGCGGGCATGAAAGGAAATGCTTGTATCATGGTCCTGCACGCTGATTAAATCTCATTCCCACATTTTCATATTTCTAATCAATTAATGAAATGATTGTGAAGTGATTGTTCACAGTGAGCGCGTCTCCTCGGCTCCATGGAGCATGTTCAGCTTTTAACCGGTGGTCTTGTTTGAAATGTTAGTGCTGGTGACAAGCTGCTGGACATAGCGGAGCGATCAGCAGTCCATGAACACTGGACCTGCATTCAGCCGATAGACACAAAAGATTCTCTTAAAGGTCCATTTACCTGGAAGGAATATCAAGAGCAGGATTCAAAATAGCCTGTGATCTCTGAAGGGCTGCAACCAAGGAGGATAAAATAAGCCAGTGTCTGAAATCTGTTTAAATTCTGCAGGTATTTCCCTCATTACAGTCGCTGTCACCACCAACGGTTTACAGAGAGGTGATGCACAGAAACTAAACAGGTTACTCAATCTACATGAAGGCAGATCATCTGTTTTATGGCCTCAATCCACAGGCACAAAGCACACGTTCAGCTTTGCAGTGTGGTGATTGAACATGCTGAGGCACCGGAGCTGATTTGTGCTGATTATAAGGGCCTCTGGGACGACGGGCCCTGCAGCCCGGTGATTGGGTGGGATCCTGCACTTGGCACTCGTTACTGTTATTTTCCACAGAGATGCTAATCATCAAGCACGCGCTGGAGGCATGATTAAATGTCACAGAGCTTTCTGTTTTGGACCCTCTCCCTGTGAATAAACCTTTTCTCACCTACATGCTGAGGTAGCCTGCAGTCTGCAGCAGGCTGAGCTCCACAGAGCCACAGCTCCCCCTACAGGTCACACCACAAAGGACAACAACAATCACTCTGCAAACTGTGGTTTGATATCATCACAGCCTCAGCATCTATACATATTCCTTTTTTGGGGGGTCAATGTTTAGCTCTTTATTTGTGAATTGTAATAGAATTGTTGTTTTATGTCCCAAAAGGCTCAACACAGTATGTTTTATCTTAGTTATTATATTATAGTTGTCTCCGTATCCCACATGATGTTATATTCATCAAAACAAAAACAAAAAAAATCAATCAACATCAATCTTGGAAAGAGGAGAAGAAACATGGCCTGACTGCCCTCGTGTGGTATATTCAACTCTAAAGGGACTCTGGAAGAACTGTCTGTAGGGACGCAAATTGACTTCTTCGCTCGAAATGTAATGTCTGTCTGACTTTGTTCATGAGACCAACTGATGAGGGCAAGAAACTGTTTCTGTGGTGGGAGGTCTTGTTCCTGAAGGACCGCAGCCTCAGGTCATCCCCTAACTTCAGAGTCATGACAGATACTATGACAGCTGTCATAGTACATATGGTTATTTCAATCTCTCCAATCACTGCAACCGATACAAAACGATGGCTCGACTTTAATACTGTTTGGAAAGGACATTGGGAACAGTCGTAAATCATCTTTATTGGCCAAGCATGGTGACACTTTCAACAGCATAGAAATAGTGCAAAGAATTACAGATACAGATTAAAATTAGCAAAAGAAACAAATAACACAAAGCGAAGGCTGTAATACGTGACACCATTGAAAATGTTCCGTTTGGAATGAAATGTTGAATCTGGACACGGAAGGCACATGATGAGTAGAATGAAGAGCTAAACGGATGTGAATTCATGTAAAAGTGACCATCTCCTGATTAAAAATTATTAAACCACCTTTTATCACCTGATTGCAAATCACATCATTATAAATATAATACGTTGCTCGTTAATTTCATAGTTAACGGTTGGACGTCACGTCTGCATGTTGAAGAATGGCAGGTTCTCACAGCTTCACACTACGAGGCTCCAGGGAATGTTCTAGTGTCACAGACGGTGCGTCAGTGTCCAAATCCGCCAACATTTGGGTTATACAGTACAATACGATAAAGCTTTACCCACCACCGATAATTATAACATGTTGATAAAAGCTTACAAATCATTTGATAAAATCCCACACAGAGTTTTCCATCCACTCTTAACTACTCATCAGACAGTTGACAGTTTCTTTGGGGAACGTTTTGTGCGTTGAGCGTCCTCGCACACTTCTCCAGTTTTTCCTTCACTTGAGTCGCCTCAGGTCGTTCTTTTGGATTCACGCGCAGCATTAACTCAACGAGTGGCATCTGCAAATAATAATAAAATAAAATAAAACCCATGTAATGATATCTTTGTACCAACAGCAATAGCTGCTGTCCTAAAACAGCATTGATGTTTTATTAAAACAATGACGAATGATGTGCTTTATATTGGCACATTTTAACATAAAGGCAGCAGCAGTCCTGTTGTGACTCATCGGCCGTCAGTTATTGTAATATGAACATTGTGATCTACCTCTTGGGGATGAGTCCGTTCAAACTCCCTGGGAAACCTCTGGTATTTGGCCCTCTCAAAAAGCTGGTATTCAAGTAGTGATAAAAGGAAAGAAATGTCTGTTAGCCTGGAACAAATTCATAATTAAAACTATAGCTACAGAAAAATACAAGGAAAACTATAAATGGCAGATTAAAAGATGAAGATTGTGTCTACTTTTTGAAAAAGGCATGATTAGCCTATGGACTTAAAATACCTAAATATTATGCTAACTGTCCAAACTTTAATAATAAAAACAATGCTGCACTCTGTTTATGAAAGACTCACCTTTGCTCTTTCAGAGCCAGAAGAGACTTTCCAAAGGATTTCCAAGAAGATCAACCCAACAGCAAATATGTCCACTTTACGGTCATAGTTCTTCTTATTCTTTTGTGATAGATGCAAACAAAGTATTATCAAAGTGTACGTCAGCTGACTAATCTTATCATTTCCTCATTCATCGTGAAATCTTTACTAGCTATAATTAATAGGGGTGTAACAATTCGTTTTAACAACGATTCGATTTGTATCATGATTCGTGGTTGTCGATACGATTTTAAGGACGATATTGGTTCATTTAGAACGATACGATCGGAAATGATTCAGTGACTTGAAATCGATTCAGTAACTTTTTAGCCAAAAATTCAACCAGTGTGACTGAAATAAATTTCCTAGATTCCTATTGTTTCTTGTAATAGAATCAGGTATCAATTAATTATGAATATAAATAAACAAGTAAACAACAATGAATGGCAAATGCATTCACATTTTATTTGAATAAAGTGCAAACACTGCTGCAGCAGTGTAGCAGAAAAAAAAACCCATATTAGTGATATACACAAAAAACACCCCTGCAATAATGGTTTTCCCCAAACCAACCCTCGCAAAACCCCTCTAATTGAACCCTTTTGGAACATCCCGTCAGCTTTGCCGTGAAACCCGGAAGTTGAATCGGGGCTCGGGGCGGAATAGTCTCTGTTACGGCTCAGTCCGCGACAGCCTTTATCATTAAAAGTGCTAAGAAAAAAGTCTGACGTGCTTAAATTACAATTATTATTTCCTAGTATCGATACAATCGATTTATTACATTTTAAAACAATGTTAGATCGATATATGTCGTCCATAAGGCCAACTCGCCGAGCACAGATCGATGTAGTTGGATCGGAGGAATATAAATCAATACATCGATGTAACAGCACCCCAATTGTTACACCCCTAATTAATTAGGTTTCAGCTTTTAGCTCAGTTTTAACTACTTAAATAGTAACAAATGAATATCTCTGATGAAACCTTTTTAATTTGACCCCTGTCCCTGCCAATATCGTGTCATCTATCCCTCAATCAATCAGCAACTTAGCAACGAAGAGACGTGTGTTAAGCCACAGTCATCTGGAGTTCAAATGTGCGTTCTAATAGCGCAGCACTATACGCTCCACTTTACCAGAATGAAGTGAAAAGGCCGTCTCACCTGTTCAGGAGCCATGTAAGGACGGGTTCCACTGTCATCTGTTCTGTCAATCAAAAGATCTTCACCGTGATCATCAGTGGTAACCAGACCAAAGTCCGCAATCTTCACTTCTTCAGCCAGACCGAACAGGATGTTTGGAGGCTTACCAGCGCAAAACCACATCATACTCCATGAGTTTATGTCACGAACATTTACAAGGCAGAAACATGTTCGCTAAGCAAATTATTATCGGTTTTATTCAGACTTCCTGAAATAAAATGAAAAGGCTTGTAAATGAAAGCCGCCACCCATCTGACTCAGCACCAGCGAAAACCAGAACAACATCCTGGTGTGATGTGATCCGCCCTCCTGGTCTCACAGTGCTGCCTCGTCAGAGTAAACCAGACGACGTACAGAATGCGTGTATGCAGTCAAAGTTATAAAGGTAGCGTCTACATTAGCGTTGTCTCAAACATACATAACTGGGTTTTTGGCATACTGTACTGTACACACATATGTATAAAGAGTCCGGTCTCACCTTAAGGTCCCTGTGGATGTGCCCCTTGGAGTGAATATATTCGACTCCACTGACGATTTGCTGAGCGATGCTTAGACCTTCTTCTCTCCTCTTGGAATCTTGCACAGACTCATTGTTCTTCTCATCAATCCAATGTATTAGCGTTTTGGTGTCGCATAACTCCAGCTGAATATAGATGTACTTTCCTGATGAATCATCTGTTGACCTAAAAAAAAAGAAAGGGGAAAGAAAATGTTATTTGAGTCTTAAATTCCTTTAACTTTCATCATTATGATGTAAATGTTGATTGACACTTTGAAACTAAATGCATGGGACTTACTGGGAAGAGCTGTAACCAGCTGAACTCTCAACCGAGCTGTCAGTCGATTCAGGGTACCCCTTGTATTCTGAGTCCTCCGTCCAATACTTGTAGTATCTGACGATATTATGGTGGTGGAGGTCTGATAATGTGTCAGCCTCTCGAAAAGCTTTCCTGATCAAAAAGACATATCATTTTACAAGTCAAGAGTAAAATGTGACTAAATACAGCCTTACAACTGCATACCTACTTTTCAGAGCGGACAATCTTTACAGCAAAATACTTTTGCAGCAGTTTTTCTCTTGCTTTATAAACATGACCAAACTCTCCCGCGGCGAGCCACTTCATGTCGTCAAACTCGTCTGTAAACCTGTTGGGGTACACATAACGGCTTAGGCAAAAGGCACATTTCTGTCTTTTTGATTGAACATTAATTGTTGGGAGAGGTTTTTTCTTTCATACCTTGACTGGATGGATGTTTCATTTGGACTACTTCCTGTGTTCTGATCTTTGACAACATCCTTAGGAAATTAAAGAATAAATGGATTTAACAAGTTGACATGCTCTGATTATTGAGTTGGGTACTTTTTGAAGTAGGACAATCATTTCTGCAACATGAAAACAACCAAATTCACTTTAATTTCATTTAAAAAAAACAAGAAAACAACCAAGTTACGTACAGTCTTTAATTTCATATTATTTTTAGCTCTCTATTTTCCTGGATTAGACATACAAAACTTCTTCCTCTAACTAATAAATTAAACAAAACAAAAAAACAATGTATTGCTTGAATATTTTCTAGGAAAAGCTTTCAAAGCGAATGGTTGTGCTGCACAATATTGGCACCAGTGTATTATGGTGTATCATTACTTACCTTTGTGGTTTTAATGCCAAATATCTCTTGATATACGAGCTTTGCTGCTTCCTCCTTAGCTTCCTTCTTTGTATTCCCAGTGGCCCTCGGATACTCCTTTTCACCAACCTCAAAGAAACAGCATCTATTGTCATGGAAAACAAATATTTTTAGGCATTTTATATCAGGACGAAAGAGCTACAAATGATAAATCATTGTAGAGGCTTACTGTGAAACCCCATTTGGTCCCAGTGACTCCACAGGCCTGATCTTCACCCTGTTCTTTTGACTATACTCATTGAGCCAACACATATAGTTGGCTTGAGAGATACCAGTCTGAGGAGCTGATGCAGGAGCTTCTGCAGCATTTTCTTTCTGTCAGGATCAAAAAACAAATGTTCAAGATCAACAAGACCATTGTCTTGAGTTACTTTCCCATTACTAAAATCCACGATGATCTTACAGGGTCAATTGTTTCCTCCGACAGGACTTTCAGGGCATTTGTAGCTGCGTTCAGTTTGGCCTCCTTCTTGTTCTTCCCCACACCATCAGGATACGGTTTATCATCCACCCATGCTCTCAGGGTAAATCTGGAAATAAATGACACAACTTTGTTGAACAGAAAAGGTGCCACAATGATCCGGTGAGAGGTTAGGTTGCATCACAGAGACAAGAATCTACAGGTAAGGTGTCGGGCCCCTACAGGCCGCCACGGAAACTAGTGTCGAAATGAAAGCTATTCACTTTATTACAACACTGTGACATGTGTATTAAGCATTATGTTACCAGAAATGGTTTTTAATATCTAATTTCTCAAGTGGTGTCGATACAATACCCGAGTTAATGCTGCAGACAGTTCAGTTTTTGTAAATAATGAGGTTTAACACCCCTGGATCTGTTATTCTTTTTTAAAGCAATTACCACATATCTTCAAAACCCGTATGAAATCCCCCCAGAGAATGAATTGAACTCACGTCTTAATGTGATCAAGGCCGACATATCCGACGTCCTCATATCGCAGAACCAAGTGGTGTTTCTGCGTGAACTCGTTGAGTTTCGCTACGGCCATTGGTAATAACTATTAGTAATAACTATTAGTAATAACTAAACAGAAAGAGCGTCACCTCACAAGTCAGACAACACCTCGGACTCCTAACTAACTTTGCATCTTCTTCGTGATCATCTCATTCCTTCTCGTGCATTCCGGGCTTAGCTGTAACTCAGCTTCACTCTCGGTAAGATTCGTTTTCTAAACGTCACGTGGTGCCTTCACGTGACATCGGAAATATCAGAAGTGGGGGGGTGAAACATTAAATGTGGATAAATTGACACTACATATTTTAATACTGTGGAGATTGTTAGTACCCTATGATCAAACTATTTTTTTTGTGTTGCCTTACCCAACCGGAAGCTACTGTTTTTGACAGATATTATAT
Source organism: Apeltes quadracus (assembly GCA_021346845.1). Lineage (NCBI taxonomy): Eukaryota > Metazoa > Chordata > Actinopteri > Perciformes > Gasterosteidae > Apeltes > Apeltes quadracus. Next base: position 4,772,203 of record CM037922.1, read on the forward strand.
TTTAAAGGTACAGTGTGGCATTTAGGGGATAGAAGAATTTTTCACAGGTCGTGCCTAGATGGTAACCAGTGGCTGTGTGTATTGTAACCCTGAAGTGTTCTCTTTATGATACCAGATTTGCACAAAAGCATTTCTAAATAGCTGATAACTTAAGTATTATCATCACTAATACTGTCCTAATGTAAGTATCGATACTAATATCTAAAGTAATAATAGGCTACCAATACACATTGCACGGGTCTCACATTGGATGACATTGTGGCTGTTTCAGGTTAACCTTGTGGGCACATACACACTCTGTATGCCGCATGCGCTCTCAACTATGCTGATGTTCTGTAAGGTCATCGCATTGCTAGACACAATTCAAAGTGACATATCATCAAATGAGTTTCAAAATGCATTTGATGAAACCATTAAAGGCATCCGTTACACATGCAACTTTCATTCTATAAGCAAAGGGGGTATAACATTTTTTGCATCCAATTGGAAAACAAATCCTTGTTCTCGCTAGGTGAGAACTACTGAAGTTTCCATCCGCTCAACTGTGAATTCCAATAATACAACATACAATAATTTAGAGTGAGTAGAGAGCAAGCAAGAAACATTCTGTATAATTGTAGCAGGTGGCACCATGGGGTGGTGCTGTGAGGTCAAGGCGGTGCACCTACAAAAGGGGAAGAGGCACTTTGCCATGAAGTGCCAGTTTCCTGTTGGGTGGCCAGGGTGTGGATTGGACCCACAGCCGTGGTGGGAAATCCCCATTTTCTTTTGATCGGGTAAATATATTTCTATGTTTATTCTTTCATATATACGGGGAAGATTTTAAAGTATTTTGCATGGCACGATCAGGAGGAGAGGCACTGATCCGGGCAAAGAAAGAATGAATGGGTGTGAGAGTTTGACACAGCAGGTATGTTGGGCTTTTAAGTATTTTTAAAAGTTATTTGTTGGTAATTGTGTATTCTTGTGTTGCAGTTATTATCCCCCCCTGATCTAGTGTGAACTGAAGGGGGGGTTGGTTTGCAGTGACTTGCCGTGGTTGGCCTTATACACAGGTGTGCCGTGCTGTGCGATTTAAGCGGGTTTGCCCCCGGTGTGTTGCAGGGTAATTCAGGGGTCGCTCAGAGCCTGCAATGTGACAGTTTATGTGGGGTCGGGTTAGACATGTATGTAATGAATGTTGTTAAACCTTATTTTGGCTTTCATAAGTTAACATAATTATTGCACATTTTCTGTATTAAATAAATGACAGAAATTACATTAATACAGGTTCTATTTTTACGTTATTTATTTTTTTCAGTTGAACATCAATAAATGAGCCGCCAATACCCAATTCATCAATAGATCTCAAAATTCTGTCCAACAATATTGTTGTAATAAAACAAAATATAATCAAATATTGTCAATAATGTTGTTATAATAAATAGATTCAAATAAGGCGGCCCCGGTGCAGGAGATGATGCTCATCCAAAGGTTTTTGTGTAGTAACGGTACTCTCTAAATATGAAATACAGTACGTACATCCAGGCTAACCATTATGAACATGCACATTCCAAACCAAGGCTGCAGTGGGACACTACGTGACGTCACTTTAAACATTTTCTGTATAGAAAAAAAGGTCAACTGCAGACACAGAACTCCCGACACATGATCATTAAGTAAAAGTCACATTCCAAAATCCAAATGAACTTCATTTCATGATTCATTAACCGATTATTAAAACCTGTACTACTAAGTCTGCTTTCTAGCGTGTTCATAGATTGAATTGTTAATAATTTGATCTCCCATCTTCAAGTTGACGTGTCCTTGAGTTGAGTGTCCCAGACTGCTAACCGTTGCCATGGTTGTGCGTTTGGGAGTAAAGATGAGAGCTTGTGAAGAGCTCTGTGCGCAGAACGTGAACCACTTCTCTCCAAAATCATGATGGAGACATTAGAACAGATACATTTCCATTTGCTGCTAAAAACGTATCACAATTCTTCGTGATACTCGGATCGTTGCGTTTACCAGATGTGTACTTTGTGTGTTATAAATCTAAGCCCAGATCTCAATTATTGCCTTCAGTTCACTTGCTTCGGGTCGTTCTTCAGGCTTCTCACGGAGCATCGACTCAATGATTTGGTTCTGCAAAAAGAACAAAAACAAACTGCTGCCGAAATTCTTACATGTTGAGGCTGTAGTAGAGTATCCAACATACACACCAATGGCACAATCACAACACTATATTTGACTTTTGACATTATTCACACACAGACGGCAGCAGCCTTGTTTTGGTTCAATATGGATTAATCTGCTGATTATTTTCTTAATCAATAAATTTGATGTTTGTTTGGTGTGTATAAATTCTTAAAATTGTATTTTTTTTTTTACATTTGTATGAAAAAAACCTGAATTTGTAACAAAATTGTCCAATATTTTAAGTGAAGTAATACTTTTGTAACAGTTAAAGTAAGGTAACTGATGCTCAGTATCCATGGTAACCTACCTCTCGGGGAAAAGTCTGAGAAAACTCTTCAGGGAGTTTCTGACTTCTGGCGTCATCCCAAACCTGGTATTCATAAAGTGAGAAAGAAGTTTACACAAGTAAGAACATGTTCCGTTGAATTAGTAAAAAAAAAAAAACGTGCCTGTGATTTACAGTATACAGTATTGATTTGCTACACACCGTACTAAAAATGAATCAACTAGCAGAAGCCGTCTTATTATTTGAATGGACTCACCACAACTCTTTCGTGGCCAGTAGAGAGTTTCCAGAGGATTTCAAAGTAAATCAACCCCAAAGCAAATATGTCCACTTTTCGGTCATATTTCTTCTCTCTCTATTGAGATGGATAAAAACATAGTATTGTCAAAAGGCACTGAAGCAGTTTCATGTTATCCATAATGTTATGCAATATTAACCAATAATGCTTATCAACTAAATAAAGCAGCAGCTTTCAGCTGAATCGTGGTCTAATGGGATACAAGTGGCAACACATTTGCTATAAACGTTTTGATTTTACTGCCCAAAGAGAGCCGATGTTGTAAATCAGGAGCATTGTGTGGTAGACATACAGTTAGTCTACCTAATTAAGCGCATTAGAAGAATATATTCATCAACACAAGAATTTTGAAGTTATTGTCAATATAGACCAGCGGTCCCCAACCTGTTTAGCCTCACGGCTAAGACAATATTTTGCGGACTGGTCTTAAAGGTTTGGGGACAAACCCGATGAAATGAACAGCCTTACGCTCAGTGATGCGTCAAGAGTCATTGGAATCCGGTCATTTTTCAAAAGAAAATACTTTTTTTTTTTTAATCAAATTTTCTTTTCTTTCTCTGCAGCCCGGTACCAAGTGGTTGGGGACTGCTGCTTTAGAACATCTCACTTGTTCAGGAGCCATGTAAGTTTTGGTTCCTTTTTCCCACGATCTCTCCATCAGGGCATCATCATCATCATCATCATCTCGGGTGACGAGACCAAAGTCTCCGATCTTCACTTTTCCATCAAGTCCGAAGAAGATGTTATCAGGCTTATCAAATGCAAAGAAAGAAACAGTAAAGTCAATATAATAAATAAAGTAGGGGTGGCTTTTATGCGGTCAATAACTAGTGTAATCAATAAAAGTCAAACATTAATAGGTAAAAATAATCTGTTTATTGTATTATTATCATTTAATCTAATGTAACGGCTCCATCTACAAGTAGTATGTTCAAGGTAAATACTGTTAAAGTTTCCTCCACCCTACATTGAATAATATTCTAGAGGAGAATTGTTAAATACTGGCCTTAAAAAATCACCCACTGTGTGTATTTAACCGGTGCTCTTTCCCTGCTCTTGTTGCCAGTTCGTCTGTGTGTCTCACCAGGCCTTACCAGCGGTTTGTGGATTACCAGTTAATGTATAGATTCCCGTGTACCAAACCCCTGTCTGCCTACAATAACACTGTCTGGGCTTCATTAAAGACATTTGATATTCTCTATGTCTGCGTTTGGGTCTCTGCATGACTTGTGACACAGACTTTGACTTAAGTCCAGACACAATAACTAAAGCACAATGAATTTATGCACACAAATGTACGAGACAGATAAAACATCCCAACTACAGCCAGCTCATCATAATCTGTTTGCTTTTCTACATACTCACTCCATTCCAGATCATGGATAATGTCACCTCGATGTGCCCTACACAATGGTTCCAGTCCTCCTGGTAACTCATCCTAATACCTGTGAGTCTGGCTTCTCTCTGGCTCAGGCAGCACGATACACACATCGACTGGCTCGCTGGAGCCATCTTACAAAAGAACCGTCAAGCTGTCTATCTCAAATCCTCTTAGTCTCCTGCTCCTTATAGAGTTTGCAAAACTCCCTGGAACCTCTTTTTTATGTGAAAAATGTTTCTCACTTTCATTCTTTAGAACAAATGCAAGAAAATCCCCTGCTTCTTCCTGTCTCTGCATCACTACTGTGCTGTGCAGTCCATGATGTAGTGAACTGAACCCTGGACATCAGTCACACAGCACTATTCCCCAACTCTTAGAGCTGATTCGGGCACGATCCCTCTTAATACTTATACCTGAAATGTCTAGTATGTGTTGCTGCTGCTCTCTACCAGTGAACACAATAAAAATATACTGGTTCCATCTTATCTGGCCAGGATTGCTCACAGTGCTGACTGGGCCTCGTCACACTAGAAACTGGAGACCATATCAAGTGAGTATGCAGCTGAAATGTCATACAGGTAGAATTTATATCAGCTTTGTCTCAGCCATACACTGCAAAATTGGTCTCACCTTAAGGTCCCTGTGGATGTGCTTCTTGGAGTGAATGTATTCGACTCCACTAATTATTTGCTGAGCGATGCTTTGACCTTCTTCTCTTCTCTTGGAGTCTTGCAGAGACTCCTGGTTCTTCTCAACGATCCAATCTTTTAGTGTCTTGGTGTCACATAACTCCATCTGAATATAGAAGTACTTTGCTGATGAATTACTCGACATCCTGGGACAGAAAGCAGAGAGGATTGGTTGTATTGCTCATCTTTGACACTAGAAGTAAGACTAAATTAAGTACACAGGACTCACTGGGAAGAGCCGTAACTAGCTGAGCTGTCAGCTGCACCGTCCGTCAATTCAGGATTCCCCCTGTATCCTGAATCCTCCATCCAAAATGTGTAGTATCTGATGATATTACAGTGCTGGAGTTCTGATAACGTCCCCATTTCTCGAAGAGATTTCCTGATCCAAAGAAGGACAAGATGAGGAATCAGCAAACAGAGTACTTGCATAAATACGGCACAATGCACACAGGAACGGTACAACTTTATTCTTACTTTTCACATTGGACAACTTTGACAGCATAATACACGTTATCCAGCAGTTTATGTCTTGCTTTGTAAACACGACCAAACGCTCCCTTGCCAAGACGTTCCATCGGTTCAAATTCTGACGTGAACCTGTTGATGAAATATTTGAAGAGGTTTAAGGCTGTATCAGTATATACATCACATGGTGCATTGGAAATACATTTTTCATACCTCGACGGGATAGATGTCTCATTCTGACTATTTCCAGAATTCTGGAATTTAACAGCATCCTAAGAGAATAAAATAATTAATTATTGATTCAGAATATGTATCCCGCTGTGATTGTTATGTTTTTTAATAACTAGTACATACAAGTAGATTACAGTCTTATTGTTGAGGTGACCTCACAACTAGTAGGTACTGCGTTTATAGAAGTATTTCTGTTGCCCCACCCCACAGAGTAAGCAGCATACAAGAGAGGGGATCTACTGTATTTACCATCAGAGTTTTTAAGATTGTGATAAAACGTACAAACCTGATCCCTGGAAGAGTTTGATGAATCTGTGAATATTACTGAGCTACTTGTGCCCGTCGACTGGCTTTGAGACGATGCAAGAGACTCTCTAGGAGAAAAGAGGCACGAGTTAACACTTTTTCATATTTGCATTTCTACAAACTGTCTTCTAATACTCGGGTCAATAAGTTCCTTACAGTGAACTCGTTGCTGACAACCTGTCGAGCACACCGTCTCCAGAAGCAGGTGACAGAAAGGGAATCTGACATTCACAAGAAATATGTTATAATGTAGCATTCATTAAACCATTTTTATTTTTGCTATGGACCCAAACTAAACTTTTTTGAACTTCCACACCAGCTGCAGTGCATTTCATAACCGTAGAGCTTTGCTTTCCCTACTGAGGGAGAGAACAGACCTGAGCCCTGGAAGAGTTTGAAGAGTTGGGGAAGGTTATTGGGCTTCTTGTGTCCATTGGCCTGCTGTCTGATGATGATTCATAGGGACTCCCTACGGGACATGAGCACACCTTTCTCTTTATCTGACTCTGTTTTCTGCCTTTTTGCTTATTACAGTAAGTGCCTTACTGTGTAGTTAATCGGTTCGGAAACATGGGTGAAGCACAATCTTCTGACGCTTTTGAGTTGATAGACACCTACAATTTAAAGAATGGAGACAATGAACATCATCATTTCATGTCAAATTCCCCCATAGTAGAAGCTTTTCATTCAAATGTATTCAAAATGAGTGAGTGGATATTTCACGACATAAAGTGAGTACAAAAATATGAAATACCTTGCTGTCCCAGTCGGACTGTTCTTGGAGAGCAGACCAGGCTAGCCGAGCTGCGTTTTGTCTGGCTAACTTTACAGTCCTACCCTCACCTTCAGGGTACCACCTTTTGTCTATCGTTAATCTGTAGAAAAATCTTTCGTTCAAAAAAGAGAAAAGAAAAATATTATCCAGACACAGCTCAATATCAATTAAAAGTTAGAACAAAGTATCTAGTTTGAGTACAGAGGTTGAGGTAAATACTTACTGAGGCCGCTGAGCTGGATCACCTTTCCTCTCTTCAATGTATGAATGACAGCGGTTTGTTTTCTGACAGTACTGGGCGACCATCGATATGAAATCCGCCCCTTTTTCTCTTTGTTTGTCTTTGAAGTTCCCACTGAGGCGTCTGAACCTATTGCTGTAATAAACAACAGACGTATCACACTGATGAATACATTTAACTGTAGATAAGCAAAACTGAGATGTCTACTCGCCCCTTTGCAACTGCTTCACACTGTATAACGCAGAGGAAAGTTCTAGTTTACTTTCTGTGAATGGTCAATATTATAACAGACAGTAACCGACAGACGAGCCCCGATTCAACTTCCGGGTTTACGGGCTAAGCCGACGGGATGTTCCACAGGGGTTGAAATAGAGGGGTTTTGTGGGGGTTGGTTGGGGGAAACCATTATTGCAGGGGTGTTTTTTGTGTATATCACTAATACGGGTTTTCTTCTGCTACACTGCTACAGCAGTGTTTGCACTTTATTCAAATAAAATGTGAATGCATTTGCCATTCATTGTTGTTTACTTGCTTATTTATATTCATAATTAATTGATAAATGATTCTATTACAAGAAACAACAGGAATCTAGGAAATTTAATTCAGTCACACTGAATCGATTTTAAGTTACTGAATCGTTTCGGATCGTATCGTTCTAAATGAACCAATATCGTCCTTGAATCGTATCGACAACCACGAATCGTGATCGAATCGAATCGTTGTTAAAAACGAATCGTTACACCCCTATTATTTACTCACCTGATATCCAACACTGTTTGATCTTTTTCTTCTTTCTCCTTGGCAGCCTTCAAAACAGGACAATGTTAAAATTGTTGAAAGAGAGGACAGTTTGTGACGCTATAGAAGACAAACATATTTAAGGCCTACGAATGGTATTTTACTTTAAGAGGAACACTAATCTTACCTTGCACTGAAATTGGTTCTCCAACAGGATTTCTAGGGCGTTCTTAGCAGCATTATTCTTGGCCTCTTTCTTGTTCTTGCCCACACCATCGGGATAGACTTTACCATTATAGACTACCCACTGGGTGAATCTGTGAAAACATATTACATCTCTGTCATTAAGGCAAGTTGACTTTAAAATGGATGGATGGATACTTTATTGATCCCCAGGTAGGAAATGATCTGCAGTAACCATTGGACTCCACCAGGAGTCCAACGCCGAGGCGTGTTTAGCACGTAACATTACATTTATTCAAAGAATACAAATTTGAACCCATTAAAACGACTGTATACCTCTCTTCAGTCACATGTACCTAACCATGATTTGCTTAGAAAATGAAGATATAAAAACACCACAGGGAATGACTGATCCCTGCGGCCCGCCCTTACGCTCATTAACGCGTCCACACGGAAGAAGACGGTCCCCAAAAGCACTGATCAGGCTGATGCCAATGTCCAAATGCACAACCCATGGTGAAGAGAAACATAAAGTTGCATTTAATTCAACTCACGTTTTATCATGATCAGGCCCAGCTGCATATCCATCAAACTTCAGTTCAGCGCGGGTTGTGTTTGCGTATTTGTTTAGTTCATATAAATAGTTTCTAGATTCCATCCTAAATAAAAAGTATCCGGAATACCGGCTCAAAACACTTAACGTTACATAACTCGTTGAACACACAGTAAAGCTCACAATACTTTTCTCTAAATAATAAGTGTCGTGTTGTTGGCTAAAATCCGTGCGTTGCTTCAGACTTTCCTTAAGTTTCGATTTCTTCTTGACGTAATCAGGGTTCGTCACGTGACTTTGCTTTATACAATAAAACGTAATTTAAAAACCAAAATGATGTGAAGTAAACTTACACCTACAAATGGCTACTGGCGACATGGCCGAATGAGTTGTATTAAAGGAGTTCTGAGTAGCTGGTTATTCTTTGAGGGTTGGGCTGGTGCGTCCGGCGGTGCGCGCGCAGCGTCTCAGAGACGAGGCGCATCTCAACACACGTGTACACTCAACACATCATGCTCACTGAAAGAAACTGCAACGACGCCTGTATCATTACAGCCAATACTGATGTTACAATATCTAAATGAGACTGATTGTTGCTTATTCCGTGACTGTGACAGGTGGCTGGACTGTGGACTTGATTGTCGTTGCTATGGCTACAGGTGTGGCTGTTGTGAATAACAGGATAACAGCAGACAAAGATGTCTGCATTGAAGGACGTGGTTGAACTGGATTGAAGGGTTGTTGTGAAGCTATTCCCACAGCGGAGCATGCTTTTTGTACTCAGCAGCCCAAAAGTTGTTGCTTATATTGAACACCCTCCTACAATCTTTAGTGGTTGTGGATCATTCATTTGTGTTACCTGCACTCATCTTTTATGTTACGTTGATCTTTATCCAAACAATACTCAGCGGTCCATTATTTTGGCCACTCCATTCCTATAATTTGCCTAGCTCAACTGAATAGTAAAAATCCTCTTAAAAAATCCCCTAATTCTGACCTGAAACAGATTCATCTGAATGTAAAAACACAGTAGTTCATCAGTAGATCATTTAACTCAATTTAAAATGAACAAATTGTGTAAAATACAACAAACTTCACAACGCATGAAAGACCCACACATTTCGTTGTCACTGTTTTATTTCACTATTCATTATATTTATTACAAAGCAAATTGCTCACTTAACACACATTTATCCATTAACAACATAGGCTTTATTTCAAAATTAAAAGTAATTACACAGGACATGATTAATTCATCAAAGTGAATAATGTTGCAGTCACGTCATTCCACGGTTTACATGTAATGTGTACATTTTAGATTTTGTCCAGACTATAAATATATTGTATTTATAAATTATGTTATTCTTAAAATCTCCCAAACAAGTAACTTGTTCGCTTTTGATTTCCCAAAAATAATTACATAGTAATAAATATTAAGGGAGAATTTTAAAAATTGCAAACTTTTTGTCCCCGTAAGAGTTGTTTGTCCCCCAAAAAGCATCTTTGGCAGTGACCTATTTTTAGGGGGCAACATCTTCAGACACACAACTTCTAGAGCTGTAAACTTCTGTCTGTGCACAAACAAAACCATGTGCACAAGATCCCAAAGGTTGAAAGGAATTTGCAGCTGTTAGAACGCGGACTCATTCCTAAGACCATGAATCTCTTGTGAAAATGTGGACATTTTATGTGTAAATATACGAGTTAAACTTCAAATGTCTCATCAAAAACATTCACGTCTATATCCAAAGACATATTTGAATTACATGTTTACAACCCGGCTACTGGACGACGACAGCCTTAATCAATCCCACCTGATGCTTCAGTGATTTAACTTTTGGACTTAACTACAGTCAACCAGCACTGACACCAAAAGACACACATGTAGAGTTTTGTGACAGTTGCTCTATCGTTGACAAAGAAACGTTGCACCCAGTAAAGTACTGCAAACTTCTTTTGTGAAGGCTCCCTCCTACACTCGGTGTCTACTGGACCACATTTTAACAGGATGACTCACACACGGACTCACAAGCTGAAATCAATGGCAGCTTCACTGTAACGGCTGGTAATCAAGACAACATGGAGGGAACTTGTTACATTACTAAATGTCCACACACCCTTTGCACATACACACTCATGGTCCTAGGAGTGAGTCCACGTCGCAATTTATGCTACATATCCAATTTGATTATGTTAGAGCCTTTGACATTTGGCAAGCATCAATGATACTGAATTGTATATATACTTCAAGGAACCGCCGGGATCCCCAAACTAGCTATTTTGAACTTTTCCACTGTTACGGGTTGCAGTGTTTCCCCTGCACCCGAAAAGGTGTGCAGTTAGAAAAAAAGGAAATATTTTTGTTGTTATTTTTCCAAGCACGGCAGTCCCACGCTGACATGAATATGTTGCGATTATGTCCGCGTGAGCTCGCAGCAGGGGGGCAGAGAGCACCAGAGTGACAAACTGGTTGGCTTAGTTAAAGAGACACTATCATTAGCAATATAAACATGCAAATAAAAAGGAATTATGGATTATTGTCCCGAATTAACAGTTCATTTGTGCTGACTGATGCTTTTTCCTGTTATTCAGGTCTTTCCTTGTAAGTCAGACAGTCCTGCTGTGTGTACCTTTAAGCTTTTGGGAGCACTCTATCAGGTCCGTCTTTAGTTGACTTGCTTCGGGTCGATCTTCTGGTTTTTGACTCAACATTGACTTAATGATTTTGACCTACAAAAAAAAAAAGAACAGCGATTGAGATCTCCATGATATCAATAAATCTTTGAGGCTCAACTTGAAGTGAAGTCGCCTCTAATTTACATCGCCTTGGTAAACTAACAAAAGTCATTATTTTTCACCAACCCACATCTGTCCTATTTGACATTTAACTTTTGGTCCTGTTTTGGCTTCCAAACAACCTTACAGCTTGACTCATGAGCCAATGCAACAGTGCAAAGCCCTGTATCTCAGCCCCAACAGCGTCCTGTCAGAAGCATCGCAAACGTCTGCAACCCCGTCGAAAATACTGTTTGGTGTATCAAGTAAAAGAAAGAGTGCTGGCGTACCTCCAGGATGAAAGTGCTGGAAAATCTTTCAGGAAATTTCTGGATTCTGGCATCATCCATGATCTTGGGAGAAAAGACAAGAGAACGTTTAATAGGTGCGATACAAATTCATAGGCTGTCTGCTTCGTTCACAGGCATTTCTGCTATGAAATGACATTTAAGGATTGATCAGTTAAGATCTGTTATCTGGTAGCCAACTTTGAAACAAACTAAAAGCCCAAAATCATTCATTAGGTCACAGTTAACATTGACTTGAATTGAACAACAAACCTTTTTCCTGTCGTCGCCGAACGGGATGTTCCAAAGGAGTTCAAAATATATCAACCCAAAAGAGAATATGTCCACTTTTCGATCATAAGTCAAACTCCTGCTCCTCTGCCATGAAACAAGAGCCCACAATTAACAAAAGGCACTGAAGCTCTACAAATCTCCCTTCAACAACAAGCGTTTAATAAAACCGATGAATCCAAAGTTAACGTGTGCAGAGAGCATCTCACTTGCTCAGGAGCCATGTAACACGGGGTTCCTTTGTACTTCGTTCTCTCGAAGACGTTCTCAGCATCGTCATCGTTCTCCTCAGTCACCAGACCAAAGTCCCCGATCTTCACTTCCCCATCCGGCCCAAACAGGAGGTTGGCCGGCTGACCGTGGGACAAGAAATGAACCATCATGTAGCTCTATGACTGGTGTGATGTTATAAATGAGGTATTTTATCCACGTGGTCTCACCTTCAGGTCTCTGTGGATGAGATTTTTGGAGTGAATGTACTCGACTGCACTGACTATTTGCTGAGCAATCGTTAGACTTTCTTCTCTCCTCTTGGAGTCTCGCAGGGATTTCTTCACATTCTGAAGATTCTTCTCGTCTATCCACACTCGGACAGTTCTCGTGCTACACAGCTCCATCTGAATATAAAGGAACTTTACAGGTCCATTGCCATTCGACCTAGAAAAGTAAGTTGAGGAAAATCTGAAACATGAGATGATGAGACGTATGTTTACGATTTGAAAAAGTGGATGGGACTAACTGTGAACTGTCATCTGCGCTGTCCCATTGGTATCCTGACTCCTCCAACCAACACGAGAAGTATCGAACAATATTGCAGTGATTGAGATCTGATAACACCTTCACCTCTCGTAGAGATTTTTCTATCCTAAAGAGAACAAGAAGAAGCCTCAGTTAAAGAACACCTACCTTTTTGCAGATAAAAAAAACCTTTCATACTTGACTTACTCTTTGCAACGGACAATCTTTATAGCGTAACTCTTGTTCTCTAGTTTTCTATCTGCCTGAAAAACACGACCAAAGGTGCCTTTACCGAGGCTCACTATGGAGTCGAAGTCGGATGTAAACCTGTTAAGATGAACACAGTTATTGTTGAGGCAAAACTTCCAGAACTATACATAATGTTGGTTTATTATCAAAGTGTCTTTGTTTATTTTAATTCACAAATAAAAGGCCACAGCAGAGCTAAATACAATAATGCCACTATAGTACTTCAAAGTTTCCATTTTCCATACCTTGACACTGTGGGTTGGGTTGTCGTTTTCTTACTTGGACTTCTCCCTGGATTCTTACCACTGAAATTGGGCGTTATATCCTGAATGAATAAAATAAAGAAATTATATAGAGATTCCATATGTTAAACAAAAACCAAAAAGATTTAATATCTTCTTACTTTACCTCTTTGCCGCTTCTGCGGGCGTTTTGGAAATTTGCTGCAATTCTAGAGAAGAAATACGGCCGTCAACTATAAAATCCAGTGGAAAATGATGTACTGCAGCTTTACAGGGTTTCAAAAGATTCCTCACCTTATTTTGGCCTTCGAATCAGGACTTTTAATCTTTGTGATGGGAACAAGAAAAATATAACCAATTAAATTTCAGCAATACTGCATCCAAAATTGACTACATAGGGTCCGAAATAAGTCTTCATTCACAATCAGCAACGTTGTGCTGCGAAGTACACGAAATGACCGTCCTTTCCTGCACTCACTATGTCCTCTATCACCAGCATCCTGGTAACGTATGGACTCACTTTCTATCATTGGAGTAACAAGCCACTTTAAATAAAACTGATGGAACTGCCGAGGAAATAACAGACCTGATCAGCAGGAGGATCTGATGAATCTTTGAAACCAGCCGAGTCACGCGCAGCCGCGCCAACTCTTTCAGGTTTTGGATTGAGGAACTCCCTTTGAAGGAACACAATGAGACGCTTTAGGAAAACATGCTCAAACTCCACGAGCGATGTCTTTCATACTCCCGAGTCTTACGGTGTGTCTGAAGACCCCAAACCGCCATCGGACACGGCTGACGCCCGAGACAACTGAAAGCACAAAGGGTTGTGTGTTTGTTACCGTTACGTACGTTTTGCAGTGATTGATACGGACGCAGATTGGGGGAAGAGTATTGCATTGAGTAGGGGAGTGAGAAAATGCTGTCAGGCCTAGGGCACTTTAATTAGTTTGAAGAGCGTACTTTGATTAGTTCTTTCTTCAGTTTCAACGCTGGCCATCTTGTCACAGAGGTTAAGCCTCCGATTTTTAGAGGAAATTTGGTAATTCATTTGGAATCAACATGTTCTACTAGGTGACGTATGGAAAAAAAATGATCAGACTAAATCAGCAGAAAAGGAGGAATACCTTGCTGTCCCGGTCCGTCTGCTCTGTGAGAGCAGAACATTCCAGCCGAGCTGCGTCCTCTTTGGCTTCCTCACCGTTCGTCTCTTTAAAACCTTTTTCTTTGGTGATCACACTCATGGTCTTCATCTTGTCACTGCAACACCAAGAGAAGTCGGACACTAAAACCTTGAATTACCCAAAAGAGCCAATGCCGCGTCATCGTTTTGTGCTCACCAGATGTCCGACATATTCAGTTCTTTTCGTTCTTTGCTTGGCGTGCCGCAGTACTCCTGCCCAATCATTTTAACAAAACAAAGAAAAGTACCACTTCATATTTGTTTCACTGGAGTGGCGCTTGTGTAGTAACATGTGGAAAATCTACTGCAACTTTTTATGGCAAGTTTTCTTTCCCTCTGTTTCTCTAGAACTTGACTTCCAACTCATTCTAAAGACACCATTGTACATCATTACTTACCTCTGTGGTTTTAATGCCAAATATCTCTTGATATACGAGCTTTGCTGCTTCCTCCCTAGCTTCCTTCTTTGTATTCCCAGTGGCCCTCGGATACTCCTGATCACCAACCACAAAGAAACAGCATCTATTGTCATAGAAAACAAATATTTTTAGGCATTTTATATCAGGAAGAGCTACAAATGATAAATCATTGTAGAGGCTTACTGTGAAACCCCATTTGGTCCCAGTGACTCCACAGGCCTGATCTTCACCCTGTTCTTTTGACTATACTCATTGAGCCAACACATATAGTTGGCTTGAGAGATACCAGTCTGAGGAGCTGATGCAGAAGCTTCTGCAGCATTTTCTTTCTGTCAGGATCAAAAACAAATGTACATCAACAAGACCATTGTCTTGATTTACTTTCCCATTACTAAAATCCACGATGATCTCACAGGGTCAATTGTTTCCTCCGACAGGACTTTCAGGGCATTTGTAGCTGCGTTCAGTTTGGCCTCCTTCTTGTTCTTCCCCACACCATCAGGATACGGTTTATCACCCACCCATGCTCTCATGGTAAATCTGGAAATAAATGACACAAACAAGCAATATGATGTTGAGGTGAGGTTGATCATTCCACGCCTTGGGCTGTCATGGAAGCTACTGTACAATAAGCTGACCATTAAAGCAAACCCCCACAGATGGGAGCCACAGCAAGTAAAGTGCCCTGACACCCGGATCAAACTTCCAGTGTTGGGTTGTATACAACTCTGCTAATTGAGGATCACTGTTTTTTATATTATATATATAATTGATGCCCTCCATATGTTTGGAGCAGGACACCAGATCGCATACATGGCAACGTCTGCCACTTTGGTCCCAGTGCCTCGTGCAGGACGAGTTCAGGACGGTATGGTGAATAAAGAAGGGAAACTGTTGAGGGTATAACATTTACCCTTTATGCAATGTATGCAATGGTTTAAATGTAGTAACTCAACAAAGAGCAAAGTGTAGGATTCGCATATTACCCGAGGACACTAACACATAGAATACACTCGTTAACCATTGTTTTTTCCCCTGAGAATCCAAAACACAGGAAGTGACGGTAAGATAGGATAAGATAGGAGATAAGAACGTGTCATATCCTCACGACTCTTCTTGATATAACGTCAAATCCCACCAGAGAATGAATTGAACTCACGTCTTAATGTGATCAGGGCCGACAGATCCGACGTCCTCATATCGCAGAAGCCAAGCGGTGTTTCTGCGTGAACTCGTTGAGTTTCGCTACGGCCATTGGTAATAACTATTAGTAATAACTAAACAGAACACCTCTGACTACTAACTAACTTTGTATCTTTTTCGAGTTCATTTTTACTTCGACGTACGTTGCGTGCGGGCTCGGCTGTAATTTAGCCTCAACGTCGGTAGGTTTCGTTTTCGTCACACAAAGAGGCCCCTTCACGTGATATCGGAAATATCAGATTCAACTTGCAATGGTTGAGATAACGTATAACACTGAGGATAGAGAAAAGTGTTAGACTAGTAAATGGGCGGAGTATCTTTTATTTTAAGAATTCTAAAAAACTATTTTTTGATGTTTCACCACTTCAGCGACACATACGAGAGAAACCCTTTAACCAACCTAAAATGCAACCCTTATGCATTTGCTGTTATGCTCATATATTGTGGTAAGAAAAAAAGTTGAAATTCGAAAGAGTACTAGAGGATAACAAAATAACACGTTTTGAGATCCATGTAAACTCAAAACTTTACACAAAGTAAAAATGAGATATCATACAGATACATGGTTGGAAATTGTAACATCTTACATTTAGTTGTATATTACATAAAACAATATAGAACAGAACAAGGTATATTTATTTAATGAAAACACAAGTATGCAACACTTTTTTTGTTTTTTGAAAAATATATACATAACAGATATCTTCTTCCCACAGCAGTCGTAAATGTAAAGGAAAACTCAGGGCTGCTAACTACAGACAATATAAACAGTGATGTCCTTTGCAAGATGGACAAAGGATTCAAACTGGGATAATACATTAATATTCCTCAACGTATGATCACCTAACTGCCAACATTGCATATTAAAGCCAAGTGTGCTCAGCACACCTTAAAATGAAAAAGCTTTTTCACAGGGAACAACTGAGCACGTTCATTTTCATCGTGTTCAGTCGTGGTCTGCTGCTGTATCCCCAGGACAGTTGGAGCACAAGTCCTCGTCATCTGTCGAGGCAGCAAAATACAATGTATCAGCAAAGTTACAATAAACACCAATAAAGCAGGCATGTCGACATCACTCTTACCGTTATAGGTGGTTCCACACCAAATGCAATAAAAATGGACTCCTCTCAGATAGGACGTCAAAATTTGTAGTTTGTCAAAGGACTGTAAAAGAGAAACATATCAAATACATTCATTTTAATCTAGATCAGAGAAAATGGATATTTCGTACCACATAGTCAGTATTATAGCTGTGTACGATACCCTGGCAGAATGTGCCAGTGTATATTTATAGTCTACGCTCATTCTTATATGTTGACATATTAGCGTACATGTATTCGGCAACAAAGTTGAATATGGATAATAAATTAGCATAACACATTGAAATACTGTATGAACAAGATAAACTAAACACTAACAGTTAATTCCACGATTTCCTCCTCTTCTTCTTTCTCTTCTTTCTCCTCCTTCTCCTCCTCCTCTTCCTCCTCCTCCTTCTCCTCCTCCAGGCCATCCTCCTCCTCATCGGTCTCTGCTTTAGGCCAGTACCAGTCTTCCCTGGGGACGGTGATGCTCTAAAAAGACAATTTAGGCAAAGGATTCAAACGGAAAGTGCTGATCTGTACTGAAATTGTGTGCAAATATAGATATTTAGCATGGTAATAGTTCTTGCACAGTTGCATTTATTCTCGCTACAGAGTTTCTTAACAGAGATCTGCAATAACTGCATCATCACGGTGATGATCAGCCTTTGTTATGGCCATGATTGCTCCAACCTTCTGACTGTCAAGCTGTTCACAGGCCCGCTGACTTCTTCTGAGATCGCCCTCAATCTTTCGCTCCTCTCTCTCCGTCCTAACTCGTGACCTGCAATTAAAAAGCATAGCATTACACACTTGAATTACAGGAGATGAACAACGTTTAGATGTATGGTGCATTTAATAGACAGCTGAAAACGTCACCTGAAATCTTCCAAAGACTTTGTCTCATTTTGTTGTTTGGCCCGCACTTTCTGACGATAATGTTCAAGTTCTTCCGCGGCTTTTCTTTTCTTCACCCCTTCCATTCCAATGCCACCTCTGTCTGATTTAGCATAAACAGAACATAAGTACATAATGACTGCAAGGCGGCAAAGTGTTCACAAATACCTAATAATACTGAATGCATTACAACTATACATTTAAAGGGGAGTTTCTTACCCGTTTTGATATTTAGAGGAATTGGATCGACCCTTCCTGCTCCTACAGAGGTAACAGAGATAAACATCAACACACGCTACAAATGCAAAACGGAATGAAAATAAGATCATTTGGTAAAACAAAAACTTGCCTGACTTTCCAAGTCCTTGACCAGCCTTATAACCCATTTTTTGCAGAAGAGCAAATCCCTTGTTCTGATTGCAAATGGAGTTTTCCATAGCTGCCTCTCTGCTTTCTTTCTCCTGCTCCTTGTAAGTCTTTTGACGGTTCTTGGTGTTCGTCTCCTTTTGCCGTGTTTCCTTCTTCAATGCTTCTTTTGCCCGCCTCACCATGCTGACACCTGGCTTGACGTCGTGTCTGACAGAGGTACAAAGAAAAAAGGTATTGGGATAAAAGCACCGTAAAGCTATTGGAGTACGTGTATCAACCCGTACTCTTATATTTCCACAAATGACGATTAAATGTGATAAAACTGACAGCACAGGCTAAACGCACCAGCGTTACATCATGTAACATAACATCCCAGGGTTTAATAAATAAACAAAAAGAAAACACAAAACCCTTACATTTTACTAAGAAATGCATCGGACATATAGTCATCTTCCTCATCAGACATTATGACCGTGAATAAGTGAAACAATGTAGAAAATCGCAATAGCGTTTGATAAATAATCCTTTAGTCTACTTTAGTATTTGATTCGCTGATGTTTGGTTCGTCAAAGACATATCCCGTGTAGCTACACGGTACGAAGTACATAGTTCCGGTAATTTAGAGAAATAATGAAAAATAAGCTTTTTATTTTCAATAAAAATAGGCTAGTGATGATGAGGGATACTAATATTGTAAAATCTCATTTTTAAATGTCGTCACGGCAATATGCTCTGCACATACATTTTTTTTTTAAAGTCGGGCCAACTTTAATGCGACACCGCCGAGACTCGTCGTCATTGTCGTCATTCACGCTGGGTATCCTGGTTGTCGGAAACAGGTAGGATGAACAGTTTGCCTACATATATCTCAGACATGGGAGGGTGTTGTTTCTGATATCATTTGAATTGTTTAACGTTTTAAAAAATGACATTAGATACCTAACGCTCAGTTTGGGTGAGTGTGTGTATAGCCGGTTTTCCGCTTGTTTCTCGTAGGAACTAGCCTTAGCTAACGTTAGCTTATGCTGCTAACCTCTATCAACAGCTGGGAGGCAGGGAGCTGTCAGCGTAGAACAGAATTGTTGACTCTTATCTAGCTTTGACAATTTAGTTTACTACACTCAAT
The DNA here is from genome assembly GCA_021346845.1 of Apeltes quadracus. Taxonomy (NCBI): domain Eukaryota; kingdom Metazoa; phylum Chordata; class Actinopteri; order Perciformes; family Gasterosteidae; genus Apeltes; species Apeltes quadracus. The sequence continues at coordinate 4,791,391 of CM037922.1, forward strand.
AAGAAAAAACAGCACGGATTTATAAACATATCAAGCTGTAAATGTTCTTATAAGTTTGTACTTGCCTAATATGTCTCGTGCTTAAACAAGTAAGGTATTTCAAGGACTATACATGTAGGTTATACAGATCTTTATTAACCACCGTTTTGATGCTGTCTATGTTGATCAAATAAAAGGGTAAATATCAGAGAAAAGGGTGTACGGCGCTGTGTTGAAAGGTCCTCGCCATGGAGCTGGCTCACAGTCTGCTGCTCAATGAAGATGCCTTGGCCCAGATCACTGAAGCAAAGAGGCCTGTCTTCATTTTCGAATGGCTCCGCTTCTTGGACAAAGTGCTCGTTGCGGCAAATAAGGTGACCTACACAGCATTTGGCATCGCTCTTCTGGTTGGGTTTTTATTTGCGTCAGTTTGTGATTTTGTCGTGGCTTTGCATGGCAGGTGGACGTGAAGGAGAAACAGAAAAAGCTGGTGGAACAGCTGACCGGACTGATCAGCAGTGCCCCTGGACCGCCTACAAGAAAACTGCTGGCCAAGAACCTCGCTACCCTCTACAGCATCGGGGACACCTTCACTGTTTTCCACACTTTGGATAAATGCAACGACATCATCAAAAACAAGGATGACACGCCTGCGTACTTGCCAACAAAACTGTGAGATCCCATTTAGTCGCAGCACAGGGTATTGTCGTTAGCCATTTGTTTTGAATACAGTCGAATATTTTGCTCGTTAATATACACATTTGCATAATATAGAATATGTCCAGCAGTGTTCTCAATGCATGAGGCAGACGCTGCGCACCTTCAAGGGTATTAGCAGTTAAGCCCAATGTTAATCTGCAGAGTAACATTTCATATTTGAAAGGGGGGGGGGGGGGATTAAGTGCATATGACCAGATATCTCTTGGAACGGAATGGAATCACACTGGTTGAAGCAGATTTATTGAGTTTTGTCAAAGTCCTTTTAGTATTAAATAGTCTATGGTTTTATCCATCTCTCAACCCTGCTTGTTTCACTTGTCTAATCCTGTCGTGTTAGGCCATAGATAATAACATGTCTGCAGCTATGAGGTTAAATCTAAATCACGGCACAGGCTATTGAGTCAATCTGAATATTCTCATGAGAAATTTATACATTTTGAAGTTCTCATGGACTTGCATTGTATATCGTTTTAAAGTGAATGATGATGTGTAGCTTCTTTTTTTCACATTCACTTTTCTTCCAGTGCTGCCGTGGCATGTGTTGGAGCTTTTTATGAGAAGATGGGCAGGATGCTGGGAAGCTCCTTTCCAGATACCATTAATAATCTTTTGAAGGCGTTGAAGAGTGCTGAGGTATGAATATTTTATTATAGCAGGAGTGTATTAGGTCAAATTGTATAGTGGATTTTGGAACAGAAAATGAAACAGATTCACTGGTCAGACACAGATTTTTCCATATTTTGTTGATTTAGTCCCAAGGCAGAGGAGAGATTCTTCTCAGTCTCCAGAAGGTGCTCGGTGGACTAGGGGGAGCTGCCGCCTCCTGTCACAGAGATATCTACAAGAACGCCCGCTCTCTTCTCACGGATCGGTCCATGGCCGTACGCTGTGCCGTCGCAAAGGTTGGTCTAAATGAGCTGGAAAAGAGTTACAGATTACAATATTTATTTGCTGTGTCATTTATGGAGACCAAACTCTCATGTCATGCACATCTTCACCCAATAGAATATTTCATTGGAATTCCATTGTCATGCAACAGCTTGGGTCCATGTTAACCTCCCTGCAGCTGATGCCACTCACACACACTGCGACAGCAAATAAACTGGCACAATTGTGTAATCCCTGAACTGTGCATTGCTCCAGTGTAAAATACAATTTCCTGTTTAGAATATATCACAACTGTATATTGTACAATATAATCTTGCATGGCTACCATATCGCAAATATTTGTATAAACTAAGCATCCATATTTTTGTTCCGCGCCATCGGCCTGTCTACAATAGATGAAGTGTGTCCTGGACATGCATGTTGTAGATGTTACTAACGTTACTCCATCTTTAACTGCTCGTCTGACCAGTGCCTGCTGGAGCTGCAGAATGAAGCGGTATTCATGTGGACTACAGAACTGGAGAACGTGGCCACTTTGTGTTTCAAGGCCTTGGAAGGATCTAATTATGGTGTCCGGGTGTCCGTGGCCAAACTGCTGGGGACGGTCATGGCCACTGCCCTCTTGCCCAAACAAGCAGCTGGTAGATTTACAGAGTTAATTTGTGTGGTTCCCGTTCAGCTACTTTCACAATGTGGAGTAGCTCACCAGCTCAATGCTTCTGTCCTCAGTGATGCGTCAGAACGTGAAGCGGGCCACTCTGGAGGAGGTGCTGGAGCTCTTGGCCACGGGCTTCCTGCGCGGCGGCTCCGGCTTCCTGAAGAGCGGAGGAGAGATGTTGAAGGGAGGAGGCTCTGTTAGCAGGGAAGTACGAGTGGGCGTCACACAGGTGAGGCGAACTCTCAAACTTTCCAATCTCGGTCGGCGTTACCGGCTTCGACTCCTTAACCAGCGTTCTTTCTTCGTGTTTCCCCAGGCCTACGTTGTGTTTGTGACTACACTTGGTGGTCAATGGCTGGAGCGCAACTTTGCCACATTCCTGTCCCATGTTCTGGACCTGGTGTCACACCCACGGGCCACGCAGACGCACGTCGAGGCTGTGTACTCGCGCCGCTGTGTTTCCTTCATGCTGCGTGCCACCCTCGGGGGCTTACTGGGAGAGAAAGCACAAATCGCAGCCGGCAAAGAAATCTGCCAAGCCATCAGCAAGCAAATGAGGGCTGTGGGTAAGGAGGATGGGGGGGAAATATCACGGTTCAGAGCATTACAGAGTAAGTACTCATCCATTTATTATCACTTTTATTTCACCCTTCATTCAGTTTCTACTATTCTCGCATGGTTGGGTTTGTCCTTTTTGGTTGTGTGAGGAGATCGCTTTCCATATTTATGCTTTACTTCTTGCTTTCTGCCTTTGCTTCCTTTGGATCGCTCCCCTTTTTCTTCACTTTCTTTTTGAACCACAAGCAACATCATAATATCTCTTATCATCTAAGCATTTGAGTTACTTATGCTTGCGTTATTGCGTAGCCGGCGTGGCTGTTTGCCATTCCTCTTGCCATTTTATTGAAATTGCATGAGATCTTGACCTCACAAACTCTTTTCTGACTGTGGAAGTCTGGCTTACACTCGCAGAAAAACTGCATGTGCCACTGAATTCACAGAAACATTTAGAAAGAACAAGTCATTTCCCCCCTACAGATCTAATGCACACAGTTTGCACGTTTGCCCATCATTACGTTTTATTAATTTCAGTTTCCCATAAAAAACGTTCAATTATTATTATTTTTTTAATCCCCTTTTATCTCATTCAAAAGTGATGATTCTTACTCTGATCTGCTTTGCGACCTGTTAAACTGTGTCAAAAATAAGTTCTCTTGTTTGTCAAATTCTGTTTTAGCATCAATATAAAGATGTTGAATGTCGGTGTCTCTTGAGATGGGGTCGTGTGCTCTTTACTGTTCTTTCTGCTTGTAGCTTTTTCATCCAGCTGGATCTGGGAGGGTTCTTGAAGTTATACTTTGTGAAATATAGATGCAAAAAGTAACTTGAATGTTACCTGTATACAACATGCATGCACTAGTGTCTACTTTTGCCCTGAGGATTTAATATCGACCATGATATATTTGAATCAGCGATGATTTTAATTACCAAAATACGTTTTTCCCCATTTATTCCTTAATGAAACTATGATCATCGTTAAATGCATTGATCCTTTAAAAAAAATCCTCAGAGCTTTGTGGCACATAGCAGCGTGCGATTGTACTCCTGCAGTTTAAACATTTGCCATATTTGTAATGTTCCACAGCAACAGATAATGACAAACTAACACAAGATTGTTTTTTTCCTCCTCTGCTGCTTGTTTTTTTCCAGAGGCAGTTGTGAACGACATCAGTGGAGAGAACAAGGCCGGGGCGGCGGATGTCTCGGCCAGTCAGCATGTCATGGTGTGTGCCCTCAAAGAGCTGGGCAGTTTGGTTCAGAGCTTAAGTGCTACAGCCTCACCACTCATTCAGGAGCCTTCGATAGGTGAGACAGACCATAAGTGTCTAAACGGTGGGATAAACTGTGATTGTATAGAGGATAAAGCTCCCAGCTGGAGTGACAACTTGCTTACTGAACCAACTTGTATACATTTGGCCAGCTTCTTCTCTGTCTTGGGCCTTTGGTTAAATGTTAAAACGCAACATCCAATGTTATTCTTACAGTAAAGTATGTTGGAATCTGGACTGCGTTCTACCACAACCTCACAACATGTTCCACATCCTCTTTGCCAGGACTCCTTGAAACTGTAACGTCGGTGCTGCTCCACCCCAGCATGGCGGCGCGCTTGGCCGCTGCATGGTGCTTGCGCTGCGTTGCCGTGGCGTTGCCCTACCAGTTGACCCCCCTGCTGGACCGCTGTGCTGAGAGAATCAACAGCCTGAAGAGCTCCCCTGAGGCCGTGAGCGGCTACAGCTTTGCGATGGCCGCTCTGCTGGGAGGCGTCCACCAGTGTCCTCTGGGCATCCCCCACTCCAAGGGCAAGGTGTGTAGCCTGAGAAATGAATCTCTTTTGCTCCTTCAGTTGGGTAATTCGACCTATTCTAGCCCTGATTGGCTAATCGCTAGTCTCATTCATTGGCCCAGAGAGATTTAAGGGTCTTCTGTCTCCTTTCCTTGTAGTTGGTGGTGAGTATAGCCGAAGACCTCCTGAGGACGGCTGCTCAGAATAGTCGACTGTCCCTGCAGCGCACACAGGCTGGATGGCTGCTGCTGGGCGCACTCATGACTCTGGGTGAGCCTCCCAAGCAGCTTTCTCTGCGTTCTTGGCCTCGATTGGTCGACAACGCTGGCGCCCTGTGTCTTACTGACGACGTCGCCCACCCCCGCCCCCCTCCCCCACAGGTCCCTCCCTGGTGCGCTATCACCTTCCCAAGATGCTTCTGCTGTGGAGGAACGTGTTTCCTCGCTCCCAAAAGGAGTTGGAGGCCGAAAAGGCCAGAGGAGACGCCTTCACCTGGCAGGTCACCCTGGAAGGCCGAGCTGGAGCACTGTGTGGTGAGGCAACACAGCGCCCTGTAAATGCCCCCCCCCCCCCCACCTCCCCCTGCACATGCTCCGTGATGTCACTAGACATCATTCTTGCCAACACGGCTGTCTCCCTTTTCTTCTGTAGCCATGCGCAGCTTTGTGGCCCACTGTCCCGAGCTGCTTACGGAAGATGTGATCCGAAGACTGATGACGCCCATCGAATGTGCCATGACCATGATGTCTCAGTGAGTGGGCGGCCTCTTTAGTTTGATTTCTTGTTTGTTGCAGTAATTCAGGAGTTTTTGCACACGCAGTGCATTCATTCTTTCACTTATTTAGCTGTTTCCAGAATGAATATCTGACGCCTGTAACGTTTTCCCAGTGTCCCTGCCATCATTAAGGTCCATGGTGCTCACCTGAAAGCGAGCGCAGCGATGGTTAGGCTGCGGTTGTACGACATCCTGGCTCTTTTGCCTCCCAAGACCTATGAAGGTAAAGCAGTTTTTCTGAGATGCGAGTCACGTTTCGGGAAGTGTTTTTCTCATCTAGCAGTTTTCTTCTCGTGCAGGCAGCTTCAACGCTCTCCTGAGGGAGCTGGTGGCAGAGTTCACTTTGACAGACAACTCGGCCAACACCACCACCTCCTTGCTGCGCTCTCTCTGTCACTACGACGACAGCGTGCTCATGGGTTCATGGCTTCAGGAGACTGACCACAAATGCATCGAGGATCAGGTGAGTAAAATGTTCATCGACGTGATGAATCCAGATACTAGCGCATCTTATGAGAATGAAGGGTTTCTTATTTAATCTATTTAATGTGATTCTTAAACAGCTGCAGCCCAACAGCGCGTCTGGGAGCGGAGCTCTGGAGCACGACCCCTCCTCGATCTACCTGCGTGTTCCTGTAGGCGAGGCCATCCAAGGGCCGCTCCCTTTGGGTGTGTCCGTCATTGATGCTTCAGTGGCGCTGTTTGGTGTGGTTTTTCCACATGTCTCCTTCAAACACAGGTCAGTAGTCTTGGTGTCGCTGCGGACACATGGAAATGTTTGCAGCGCATCAACATTGTGCACTATGACATGTTTCTCTTGTTGCTTTTGTTACGTATTTACATTCGCTGGTCACGTGTTGTGTGAAGCTGTGCTCCGATTTACATTTTTTCATTTAGCTGACGCTTTTATCCAAAGCGACTTACAATAAGTGCATTAAGCAAGTTGTAATAAATTCTACCGGACTTGCGTTACGTTGTTTCAGGCTGCAGATGCTGGACCACTTTGCAGAGTGCATTAAGCAGGCTAAAGGAGTTCGACAGCAGGCAGTCCAACTGAACATCTTCACCGCAGTGCTCAGTGCCCTCAAGGTGAGAGAACTTGTTTCATATCCTCCACCGGATAGGGACATCATGTTTCATAATGTGAGAACTGATGTGTATATCTTCTTGACTGAAGGGTTTGGCTGAGAACAAGAGCACTCTGGGCCCCGAGGAGGTGCGTAAGACGGCCCTGGCCCTGGTGATGGGAGCGTTGGACAATCCAAACCCCATCCTGCGCTGTGCCGCTGGGGAGGCTCTGGGCAGGATGGCTCAGGTGGTTGGAGAGGCTACCTTCATCGCCAGGATGGCACAGACCAGCTTTGATAAGTACGCATTTGTGTACCGTCTGTTTTTCTTCTTTCTATTATGGTCCATGTTAAGATCAAGGTAGATTTGGTCTGCAAATCTTGCTTTAATCACGTGATCCATATTTCTACTTCTCCTCTATTTCCAGACTGAAGTCTGCCCGGGATGTAGTTTCAAGGACGGGCCATTCACTGGCTCTCGGCTGTCTGCATCGATATGTTGGAGGGATTGGCTCGGGCCAGCACTTAAAGACCAGTGTCAGCATCCTTTTGGCTCTGGCGCAGGATGGGTCCTCCCATGAGGTCCAGGTACAGTAAATTGCACAGGAGGAATGAATATTAAGATTCCACACGTTGTTAAAATATAAATATGTGGAGTTATTTTTTGTTTTGTTTTTCATGAACACTGGAAAGTTCGTTAATTAGTTTTGAATCTATTTGAATTCATTTTAATCCATCTATTTTGTTTTTTCATCAGACGTGGGCTCTGCATTCTCTGGCTCTGATAGTGGACTCCAGTGGACCCATGTACAGAGGCTATGTGGAGCCTACGCTGTCCCTGGTGCTCACCCTGCTCCTCACTGTGCCGCCGTCCCACACAGAGGTGCACCAGTGTTTGGGCCGCTGCCTCGGAGCTCTCATCACCACTGTGGGACCAGAATTACAGGGTGAATAGAATAATTGTATGCTTACCCTCTCACTTAATAACCCCTTCCCCGGGCCAGCAGGTGGCAGTGTACTCCCACTTACAGCCACTGAAGTCTCCTGCAATTGCCTTTTCGCCTCTCTTTTCTAATCTGTGTCGTTTGGGTTTGCTAGGAAATGGAGCCACTATCTCCACCATCCGCTCGTCCTGCCTGGTGGGCTGTGCCATAATGCAGGACCACTCTGATTCCCTCGTGCAGGCAGCTGCAATCTCATGTTTGCAGCAGCTGCACATGTTCGCTCCACGCCACGTCAACCTGTCCAGCCTAGTGCCCTGTCTCTGTGTAAGACATGATGAGAAATAACAAGTCTAGTGCAGTTGTTGTTTGCCTTGATTGTGACCCTCATGTTCTGCTGTACAATGGGGTTCCTGCAGGTGCACCTATGCAGCTCTCACCTCCTGCTGCGCCGGGCTGCCGTTGCCTGCCTGAGGCAGCTCGCTCAGAGAGAAGCTGCAGAGGTCTGTGAGTACGCCATGAGCCTGGCGAAGAGATCTGGAGAACACACTACAATCAGTGAGTACGAATCGCGATCCTGAAGAGTGTATTTTGTTCAGTTAATGTAACAGAGAGTGAGAACCTGTGACTTTCACTGTGTTGCCTTTTGTGCCCTGTTTTTAGACCTGAAGATCACAGAAACCGGTCTGGAGGGCGTTCTCTTTGGCATGCTGGATCGAGAGACCGACAGGAAGCTGTGCTCCGATATCCACGACACACTGGGTCACATGCTGTCGTCTCTTGCCGTGGAAAAGCTTTCCCACTGGCTGAAACTCTGCAAGGATGTTCTGGCAGCAACAACCGGTAGATCTTTAAAACAAATCAAGATCTCAAAATGCTTAGAACATTAAAAAAAAAAACATCACTCGACAAGATTATTGTCAAATCCAAAATGAGTTAAAATGTTTTTTTGTCTTGAATGTGTTGTTATCCTCTCTCAGATGTAGGACCAGCTGTTGTAATTGAGGTGGAAAAGGACGAAGAAGACTCTGAGAAAAAAGACGAGATGGACGACGACACCATGTTCACAGGCCTGGGTGAAGATGACAAGTCGAAGCCTTCTGTGGCGCCGCGCTGGGTGACGCGGGTATTCGCCGCGGACTGTTTGTGCCGCATCATCCTGCTGTGTGAGAATGACAAAGCCCACTTTGACCTGGCAGCTGCCCGCTCTGCACAAGCCAAGAACCCCAAAGGTACGATTTGGGGTTGAGATTGGGTCTGTGCGCCAATGTGTTTTCTAAAGTAATTTACAAATACTGAAACTGTTGCTTACTGCGAGCATACAGAACACATGTCGGTGCAGCTGTTTGTTTAGTAGCGACTGTTGTTTGGTTTTCATTTATTTTCCAAGCAGTTCAAGTGTCCGCTGTTGAATAAAGCTCATTGGTGTGCTTTTATGTAAAGATGGAACAAAGCTAGCGATGAGACAGCAAAAGTTGGAGGGATTTTTTTCCGTCTTTGTGACAGACATACGAGCCGGTGTTTATATAAGCTCCTCTGATCTAAAGCAGCCTTCTACAGACCACACTGGAATGGCACAGTGTGGGGATTTTGCATCTCTGTAAGAAGCTAAGCCAAACTTGGTGCCTGGGATGAAACGGATGGTTAGTCTGCATATTGGTGTTTCCAACTAATCCCTTGAAAGGTGCACTTCAGCTGAAACTCGATGAAATTTAAGCCTCGCGTTTAATATCTGGCTTCTATGATTTCAACCTTCAAAAAACTGATTTGTTTTGATTTGTTTCCTGCAATTATTAATTAATTCTCAGGAAAAAGCAAACGTATTGGAGGAGGCAACATTCCTGCCTTGCTGACGTGCAACCCATCATCAAAGAACCACAAAAGTACATATTAAACATGACTGGCAAAGGTTGAAATGACCATTAATGTGTTTTGTACTCTATTTGGCTGTGGCTTCTGACCAAGGTAACATTGCCTCCAATGTGAAAAAAATATATATTTTCTCTTCCTCAATTGGTTCTTGCTGTTCCATCTTTGTCCATCTAGGCGATCAGTTGGTGCTCCACTTGTCCGACCTCATCCGCATGGCCTTCATGGCGGCCACAGACCACAGTAACCAGCTGAGGATGGCGGGTCTGCAGGCGCTGGAGGATATCATTAAAAAGTTTGCGTCAGTGCCGGAGCCTGAGTTCCCGGGACACGTTATCCTGGAACAGTACCAGGCCAATGTGAGTCGGAAACGCATCGCATTGGATCATGTAGCAAAAGTCCCAAACTGATAATGATTTAGCAAATCTTAACATTGTTAACAAGTTAACATTGAACCATTCATGTGTACATTTAGGTCGGAGCGGCCCTCAGACCTGCTTTTTCACCTGATACTCCGTCTGACATAACAGCCAAGGCATGCCAGGTAAGAAACTTTTGCTCACAAACATTCAGAAGAAACTTTGAAACCGCTATTAGAAGTTAACCACCTCACTCCATTGGCCTGTTTGATGAGTGCACTGTGTAAATGCAGCGGTGCTCCCTCTGTACTGTGATATTATTTCTACTAAGCGGCCCTTAAATATATTGTTAAACTCTATTGCGATGGCGCTTCTACAATGGCAGTCAATTGCTACTGCACAGTGACTCATCGCCTCACAACCCAACAGTGTTGTTTTCTCTGCCTTAAATGCTACAACAATGGTATGCAGATCTTTAATTGATCTCATTTGTTGCAAGGCGGCGTCAGTGGACAATTTGTTTGGCATTTAATACCTTTTGACCCCTCTGCGTGACCACAGGTGTGTAGCACGTGGATTGGAAGTGGCGTGGTCAGCGACCTCAATGACCTGCGGCGAGTCCACAACCTGCTCGTGTCGTCCCTGGACAAGGTGCAGGCTGGGAAAGGCTCATCCAGTCAGCTGTACAGTGAGAGCGCCACCACCATGGAGAAACTGGCCGTGCTGAAGGCGTGGGCGGAGGTGAGACCGAACACCTCAACCGTCGACCGCGTGTTTTCTTTCCGTTTGAGATGACGTGCTCTATAAGGCCGAGGCTACACACTGGCTGTCTTTCTCAGGTTTATGTGGTGGCAATGAAGATAAAAAAAGACGCAGAGTCCAAGCCCGCCAAACCCGTCCGGAACGGAGAGGACGACGAGGACGAGGACGATCTCGGCGCCAACGTGCTTCCACCCGACAGCCTCATCACTTTGGTGCAGCCGGAGCTGCCGTCCCTGAGCCGCCTGTGGCTGGCCATGCTGCGGGACTACGCTCTGCTCACTCTGCCTGCGGAGTTCTCCAGTCAGCTGCCCCCCGACGGTACAACCTCTTCTGCCCAGATCAAATGGATCACGAGATCTGCATCTGCACCGAACCCTGTACATTACATTGTAGACTTGCAGTGTTTCTAGTGGTGCATGTTTCTTTCTTCTGGTTTTGGTCCAATTCTAGTCTAAGCTTACTCTCTAGAGAACATTAGCGTGACATTACACAAAACGGAACCATCAATGTGACTGTGTCTGACAGGGGTCAACAAAATCACATTACTGTCAAATAGTGACATAAGATGTTCCAGTTGGAGATGTTATGGGGCACTTCAATTGTGACGGGTACTGGATATTTCTGATGGCTTTAGCAGAAGTAGACCATTTATGGGCATTTATTTGATTTACGGCGCGTTTGTAAACCATTCCAATTGCGCTTCAAAGCGATCTGGTCAAACCCGAGTCATTTTCCATGGTTGTGTGCTTGTGTTCAGGTGGAGCGTTTTATACTCCAGAGACGATAGACACAGCACGGCTCCACTATCGCAGTTCGTGGGCCCCCGTCCTGCATGCTGTGGCCCTGTGGCTGAGCAGCACCGGGTTCGGTGCTGGTGAAGAGACCGAAGGGGTCCCGTCGTCTCTATCCAGGGCTCCTGCCATCCCGCAAGCTCCCTCCTCCACCACAAAGACCTTCGAGGAGTCGGTCAAAGACAGGATGCATCTAATGTTGGGTAAAGTGCGCTGTATAGTAATTCATCTTACCGTGTCTTCAATTGTTTGTTCAAGGGATTGTTCTAAAAACAAAAAGAAAGAAATACCTTTTTTCATGGGGGCAGCTTTTTGTTAAACTCGCAGCCAAGGATCCAACATGCATCTGCAGACAGAGGGATGGCAGCGGAAAGGAGAAGTAGTATGAGTAGTTAAAAAGTGCATTTCTGTGTTCTGTCCCTCAGGAGTCAGTATAGAGTTTCTTTGCTTTCCCCGGCCCGAGGAGCCCATGGAACATGTGATGTCCTGCCTGCAAGCGCTATTCACTCTGCTGCAGTCTCCATGTGCCAAGATCCATATTGCAGAGGACCAGGTAAACCCACAAGATGTCAGAGTGAAGAAATACAGGAAGAGAGGGATTGTAGTTGCACTTTCAGAGACTTCATTTTTATTGTTTTCCGAATTGCACATACAGCTTGATATTTGAAGAAATATATAGCATTGCTGTCATGTTTACAGAAATGTAAGCACTGCATAAACCCAAATTAAATAGTAGCTTTGCAAAGAAAATAAATGAAGTGGATAGCATGCGTTCGTTGTTGCATTGCACACCTTGCATTAGTTATCTCTTGGGTCCAGTTCAAGTGATATATTTACCAGTGACTGATCACTGCCGTAATGTAAATATGTGGTGAATACCGCAGCACCTTGTGATATTTACTGGCTAAACAGTTAACTGCCACACAACAGAGAATGGGATACTGAGAGCTTCAAAGGATGGATGGATTTTCTATTACAGCTTTAAAAAAAACTAGTTGTATTTCTCAGCTGCCTTTTTGTCTTTACAATCGCCTGTCTGTGAGTAGAAGCCTACACCACCTCTGTAGAAGCGCGATCCCTCTAGCGTTCATTTTATATTTTACCATACAGACTAAATGTATGGGAAGACATATTTGCATTGAAACATTTACTACTATGACACAGTGACTTATTGGGGACCTGTTGGCAATGAGCCAGGATGGTGCGTTTAATGTGTTGAGTATTATGATCTTCCTGATGTTTCACAGGGGAAATACTGTAAGTGTAATTCATTTCTGTTGCAGCTGTTGGCAGTGGAGCTGCTGAACGTGCTCCACAGGCTGCTGCTGACCCGGGACCCTCCTGCCGTGCAGCTCCAGGTCATCGCTGTGGTACAGGAGACCATCAGGGCAGCACAGGACCATCTGCAGCGACAGAAGGCCAGCAAGGGTCAGGAACTCGCATGCTCCACACACGTTCACTTCACATGGCACCTAAAAAGTGTCCGCTCTGTGAAAGGCGACTGAACAAAGGAGTGGTTACGTCACATTTAAGTTTCACTTCTATCTACGACTGTTTGAGTGATCTAGGTCACGTTGTTGTTTTGGTTCAGGCAAAGAGGAAGAAGGCGAGAAGGACTCTCCGGCCATCCTCGGGGAAGGAGGAGACACGGGGGAGCTCGTACCCGGCAAGTCTCTGGTGTTTGCGGCCATGGAGCTGCTGGTGTTCGTCCTGGTCCGCCACTTACCGCAGCTCAATGCGCGCGTGAAGGAGTCGCCCAGCCACGTGCCACTCAGGCCTCAGCGACTACCTGAGGAAAGCGCTCGCCTGGTGGCCAACACGGTGTCCATCCTGGCAGAACTGCCTTCGCTCTGCTCTCCTGCTGGTGAGGCCTGAAGCAAACTGCTACAATCTATGCACTCTCATTCACATACCTATGCAAAATCTGACGCAATCAGAAGCAGGTATGTAGATTCACTGTACACATTGATAGCAAATCTCTGTTCCTATTTGGATGTTTATGGAGAATGTTTAGTCTTCTTTGCATGCATGTTTAGGTTTGTTTACACTATTGATGAACTGAAGCTCAAGCCACAAAATGTTTCTGCCGTGTCTTAGGTTAAGTCTAAGCCATGTGGAGTTCCTCCCATTCCTCACAGTTTCTTTTCATCTTTACAGGAAGCATGACCATCCTTCCCACAGTGCTCTTCCTAATCACAGGGCGTTTTAAGGGAAGCTGCAGTTAAGACTGCAGACAACTCGGTGCCCGTGACTGTGTCTGCCGCCCTGCAGGGCATAAAGACCATCATCACCTCCCCGCTGTCCCGGGTGGAGAGCATGCAGACACAGTGGACCGGCCTCGTGAGGAGCAGCCTGGCGTCCGTCCTCGAGCACTCAGAGCCAGGTAAGAAAAATGGATGCGCCCGTTGGACTGTGAGCTCTGTCACTTCTATGCACAGGGTCGGCAAACCGTCCGACATCATTTTTGGTTGACAGTCTGCATGCTTGTTTGTGCATTTCCGTAGATGAGTCCAGGCCCGACATGGATGAGGTCAGTATGCTAACAGCAATCACACTCTTCTTGCTGTCTGCCTGCAACGAACTCGTCGGCGTAATTGTCCTGCAGAAGGGCTGCCTGGACCGCTTCCGAAATGCCCTCAACTCTAGTGATCCCTGGGTAAGCGCCTGTACAAACCGAGCTGAAGACCCTAAACCTGCAATAGTGTTGAATTCCTGATCGAAAGCTGTACTCCAGATGTGTGTGTGTGGTCGTGTTAATTGAGTGATTTTATTCATTTCGCCGCAGGTCCAGGCACGCTGTTACCAGCTGCTGTTGTCAGTGTTTCAGCACTCCAGCCGGGCGCTGTCTACTCCGTACATCCACGCTCTGGCTCCTGTCATGGTGGAGAAACTGAAGGCAGTGGAGCGCAGCCGGCCAGGGACTGCTGCTGAGCTGCAGGCTGTGCAGGAGGGCATCAGGGTCCTAGAGAATCTGGTCGGCATGGGTGAAGAGCAGAACCGTAAGTATGCCTCCGCCTAATGGACAACGATGGGGCAGTAATTGTTCCATTTAAAGTGTTTAGCTTCCTTTCAAAGTCGGCCCTTAAAATGTTAAGCTCACTGGTGATCAAAGGAATATAGCATCAAATGTTAAATTTACACTCCCTGTTCGGCTTTATTGTCAATTAAACTATAAATCTTGATCTGGTTCCTTCTTCCTCTGTTTTTATTTCCCAAGTAGCAAACTTTGCTCATACTTACAGAAAATGCAATGAAAAAATGAATTGAATTCCAACATTGTTACATTGACATGTGATGTGATATATTGTAGTTTATCCCATGTTTGGTGTTCAATGAATCTCTAGTTAATTGTCACCTTTTGCTATGCATCACATATTTCGGGCCAGTACCGCAGAACATTTTCATTACAGATTGCAGATGATTTCCTTGATTCACTGATTAAACTGTAAAGGTTCCGAGAGTAGATGAGAGGTATTGAAAAATGTTTTGTCAAACCATATCAAGTGCTGTAGTGAAAGGAAAATGAACAAGGAAAAGCAACAAATCGTCAAATGCTTATTGTGGTCTTACTTCCCTTCTCTGTTCTGGTGCAGTTATACGCTCCAAGCACTTTTCGGTTAAGCTTCATATTTTTACTGTTGTTGATCGTATTTTTTCTCAATGTCTCATCTTTTATTATTTGTTTAACAGGGGTGCAGTTGCTGGCTCTTCTTGTACCAACTCTTGTCTCCTACCTTTTGGATGAAAATGCCATCTTCTCTGCGCCCCAAGTATCAATAGCCCTGCATGATTTTGCCCTCCAGAACTTGATGCGGATTGGCCCTCTCTATCCAGCTGCTTTCAAGACAGTAATTGGTGCAGCACCCGAGCTTAAAATCCGTTTGGAATCCGCTATACGAGCCAACCAGGCCAGCAGCAGAGCCAAAGCTGCAGCCAGGCTAGCTCAGCCGGCGGTGCAAGCTGCACCAACCATCAAACTCAAGACGAGCTTCTTCTGAGGTCTCCCAAAGTCTTGCGGCCTAAATTAAGGTTTAAAGTCTCTGTAGGTTTGTTTTGGTGTCTGCCAATAGAGTACTACATGTCGTGTTTGTTTCTGCTACAGTTTAAGTGCAAAGAAATGTATTTATCTGACATGTCATTAGTTGTTTTTATGGAGTGACAACTCTTCCAGTCAAGAAGGAAATTATGTAAATATCATTTAAAAGGCATTTGAATGTTGACTTTTTAAAATATCTCACTTTGAAAGCTGTAGGAAGTCTTGATTGACTGTATGGAACATTTGTTGACTATTGCACATTTAAAAATGGACATGATTTAAGTGTTTTTCTCCTGGTGTCCTTTTTCTCTTGTCCTTACCCCTCACTATCCAGAACCTGGTGTTAACTGTGTCATTTTCTGTGATTTTTGCATCACCATGAGCATGGCAGGTTTCTTTTTTTTAATTATTCCAATCATGCATGTTTGTTACATGTAGCTGGTCAAGTACATCATCTTAAGGTTTGTTTTTTTGTTCATCTTTTTTTATTTCTTTGGTTGAGGAATTATTTTTCTCCCATGTCTTTTTAACCATTTATTTTGATCATCATTTTTTTGACCACAGAATGAAATTTTATTAGAGCTGAGTGAATATCATGCTTTCAAATTATGAGTTGACTAATTCTATCAGACAGTGTATTGCTCTGCTGATAAACTAGCGGGTAATCCATCATGTTAACTACAGTATGTGCCTGACTGTGCTTATAATTGATTTTTGATCCATATGTGTAATTGCTACTTGAATGGGTAAGCGTCAACTAACATCATAACTTGGTTGATTGGTTGAAGTGGTCGGTGGTAACATTCTACCCTACTTTTTTGAATTCTCAATAAAGTTGCTTTTACCTCACTGTGTTAAAGCCTGTATTTGACGTTGTTGGAGTACATGGTGATTTTACATTTTAGTTTTTAAAATTGGTTAAACATAGGCGACTATTCCTTCGGGGACTCCGGGTAAACTAATCGAGCGTCCCAATCCAGCACACTGTGGGCGTGGCCGTTGTGACTGACGTCATACTATGACAGCTAGCTGTCAGAGAGCGAGTTCATTCCCTTGAGCCGAGGAGACGGAGCGCAGGCGATAGGCGTTTTGCCCTTCCGTTGACATCGAGTACCTCAGATATTCGAGACGACGGATAGACTTTTACACCGAGCCCGGCCATGGACGAACAGGCGGGGCCCGGCGTGTTCTTCAACAACAACAACAACAACTCTGTTTTGCCCGGCGGGGGGAAAGGACCGCTGCCCGACGGCGACGGCGGGGAGGCGGCCAGAGCGCAGTACAGTATCCCGGGGATCTTGCACTTCCTGCAGCACGAATGGGCCCGTTTCGAAGTAGAGCGAGCACAATGGGAGGTGGAACGGGCCGAATTACAGGTGAGAACCAACCCGTTTCGTGTACACACGGTCATATATCAGTGGCTCTACCGCAGCGTGGAGTCTCTTCCTTCTGGTAAATCGCTTTGAGTGTCAGTTTGATTGGTTACTAAGCTAGCTCGTTAGCTTTAGCATAGCAGCTAAAGGAGCTGCAGCGCCCCCCCCCCCCCCCTCTGCACGACGTCTGTTAGCGACGTCTTCACTGTGACAGAAACCACCACTTGCTTTCATCCTTTTAGGAGCAGGAGGACAGGCGGCAGAGTAACGTTCGGCCTGTAGGATACAGCCCAATGTGGAGCACTTACAGCCCTGCATCAATGTGTGACGTTAAATGATAAAAAAAACACTGCAACTTGCCCACTAATGGCTAAACGTATTGCACCCGCCTTTGGTTTTCATTGCAGCTTAAGCTTAAGCCTACGGGTGGGGGTGGGGGGGGGGGGCGTGTGGGAAAAGGTAACGTTAGTAGTTTGATGTCCGTGCAGACACACACTGCTTACACACTCTCATCGTGTCTTGTGGCTGAATCTGATCACAAGCCGTCTGTCTTGATGCTGCCTCGCTCGTGGGGAAATGTGAAATTCCACCACGCGTTTAAACTGGAGCGCTCTTTAAAAATCGTGCATTTGACCCTGGACGAAACGAACGAGCCTTTTGATAGATTTGCTTTAACTTGAACTTGAAAGTCTTGCAAATAACCAAATTGAACTGAATTATTTTGTTCTTGTGTTTTCCTGTACAACTAGACTTATTATTTTTCTCTTGTGAGATTGCACCTCTGTGAAGTACAGCACTGTAACAGTCGCCCTAACAAGATTTGCTACAAATGAACTTTTACATTACCTACACACTTTTTTTTGACTATCCACAGTTGGGGAAATGACTCCCCATTCCTCCGCAGCATTTCAGAAGGCCTTGATAGGAATGATTACTGTTTCAGTTATCAGCTTCCATGCCCATCGCTTGGAAGGAGCGTTTGTTCTTTCTTCCCTTGTTCTGACCCAGCTGTGATGGAGGCATAACTGTTGGAACAAAGACAAGAGCAAACACTGACTTTTTTTGGAGGTCTGGCTGCCGGCAGACTGACCTAAACTAACAAAGAGAGGAGGGGGGGAGAGGAGGAGGGGGGGCACTGTTTTGTTTTGAGATTGGTGACGTACACCCTGCTTAGTGTATCAGGGGATTGACTCATCCGGCCCGTGTATCGCGCTTCCTGTCTGCCGCCATGAAGCAAGCTTTTCCGTCAAGCAGCAGCAACTGCGGCAAAGCACCGTGAGGTTGCTAAATGGTTTATTGGGTGGTTTGTTTGTGGCGGCAAAACGGCGCTTGGCGCTTGATTTTGAGTTCTTGTTTCTGTCGCACCTCACAGCGTGTCAGTTTACTCACCCATGATCAGTCACTTGTGTCACCTTGTTGTGTCATTGAGTGTGTTCTCCACGTTTCAAACAAATACAGTGCTTTAACCCGTAAAAAGTCTCGGCTGGATTCATCTTCCCGTTAAGGGACCACAGGGAGGAAGAAGAGAGGAACCTGAATATTTAAAAGGTGTGGAGCAGCGTCCACTGTACCGTATGTTCCTTTTTTGGTCCACTTCATCCTTCTGCAACGTGCTGCTGCTCCTCATCGCCTCGGCCACGGACTTGTGTTTGAATCACGTAATCCAAGCTGACGTGTTCTCTTGCATGTTTGAAGGAAGGCTACTTGCGCGAGTTGAGAAGCATTAGGAATGTACATAAAGTGTTTTCACAACCCCACTGAATGCTCTCCTCCCAGGATGTTGGTCAGGTGAACATTGAGTGGGAGACGGTTGAAGTTGTGTCTCACATGGGGAGGAAGGCTCAAACCAGGGCTTGTAGGAATGTCGTCCATCCAGCCTGTTGGGTCATGCTGGAGCCACTCCGCACGAGAACCCGGCTGGACACGGAAGCCATCTTGGGCTTTGGGAAACGGCAAATTTAACGTTTTTCACTGTTTGGGGAAATTTTACATAACTAATGAATGAAAACTTAAAAATGCAGGTAATTGTTAGTTTGAGCTCTACTTTAAGTGTTTAACTTAGGTTGTGTCTAAATGCATAAATGTGCTGTCATTCATGATTAAACTGGAATTGACAGATCATTTATAATCAATTGTTAAACTTGATGAGGCTGATTTGCTCATAGCAAGTGATATTTTATAATTTCAGTCTCTAGTATGTTATCGCAGCAATGAAAACAACTACAGATGCAACTAATAGTGATTCTGTTGTCAGTTCATCATTTCGTGCTTTCTTCTTCCACGTAGGAATAGAGGCTTAGTCCGGGGTTAGATCAGACAAACATACTGGGGACGGATCAATCGTAGGTTAAACCTCTTCAATTTAACAGCAGCCTGCAAAGGACGCACACAAAGAATGACCACACAGACTATTTGAGGCCCAATTGCACTGTAGAATAATATGATCAAGGACCACTTGTGCTTTTTTGCAAAAATATAATCCAAGGTCTTTTGTGTTCCCCGGTCATGCAACATAAAAGTATGTTTAAATCTTTTTTTTTTTTGTTAATACTGGTTAGATCTTATCCAGGCCAGATGAGGTTGGGTCGAGTTACGCCCCGGACGGGATCGGCAGTGCTTCATCAGCACTCCAGTTAAAGGGAAATCCCTGCTCCATAGGGTATCTCTGTGCCAGAAGTGTCCGTCAGCAGCCATAACCTGACACCAGGAGAAGGTTGAAGGTGACTCTGGGTGTCAGTGGCCCACGAGGCGCGCCCTCTCATCTTCTCCGGAACCAAGCCCCTCTTTTGTTTCTAAGGGGAAAGGCTTTTCACACAAGCGAGATTACGATGTGGCATTGTTGTCCTGTCCTGTCCTCAATTAGCCTGCCTCCGTTGGATGATTTACTGCTGCGATCTCATGTTTACTCTTTTAGCCTGACGCGTACCTTGCGCAACGGTGCGGCGCTGAAATGAACAGAACACACGCGAGCTCGTACCGTGGCATTCCAAAATTCAGACGTGGGTGTCAGTCGCTCTGCCGTCGATTTCTTGTCCACCCCCCCATACCTCCCATCCCTCCCTCCCCCCAAGCTGCAGTTATTTTCGCTCGTGGGGAGGTACAAAATAAGTACACGTTTCCTTGCCAAGTGTATACCAATTTTCTCCGTGTTGTTGCTCTTCGATAACAACATAGAAGCCGTAGGGTTCACAAATTCTATAAAAGGACCAGTCGACCAGCTGATTTTTCTTGGAAGCTTACATCCTTTCTCGCATAACAAGACTTCGGACCTCCCAAGGAAACGTCTCTGTTCTCGGTCCACAGGTTCTCTCACCGCGCCGGTACTCCCCAGAAGCCCCACAGAGACGGACAGTGTAGTGCATCTCAAATATTCACTGTAGCGAGAAGTTTTTTAAAAGGGTGTCGTGGCCTGTGGCGGCGCCTGAAAGGACCTTTGATGATTAACTAAGCTCTGCTCCTCTCTCCTCTCCCTCACCCGAGCGGCCTGCTAGTTCCCCTCTTCTTCCTCCATTCACACTTACAACGCATTCTTTTCATACATGCATCCATGATGCATCCATGTCTACACACAGATTTTATGTACGGCGAGCAACTTGGTTCTCTGTGAACGCAAGTTTACGTTTGATAGTGAAATGTAAAATGGAAACCATTCCGATGCACATTGCTTCTGATGATTGGCTGAAACGTTAAATAGTTCACTGTGCAGTGCATCTTTGTTCTTAAGACCACGACGCTGCTGTAAATGTGGTTTTTAACGTGGTCACACAAGCAGTTTTGTCAGAGAAAATGCTGATGCTGAAGCATTTAGCTCTTTGCCCGCCTACACAGTATGTGAGCGTGTGCACTGATCTAATATTAATGCGGCTACTATGGGATGCAGCACCCTTGTCTTCGACAGGCCCGACGCACCGAAGGCCTAGTTCAGCTCATTACAGATAACCAGCCTTTAGCCTTTATTAAATCAGCCCACTATATCTGAGCCGTAAGCGGCGCTGGATTGATGTGCGTCGTCCGGGTAATGAAACCGAACTCCCGATTACGTTCTCTGAGGCTCCGTTCACATTTACATCGCTACGCATCTTCTAAAGATAATGCATTTAGCATTTCTGTGTAAATGTAACCTTTTTAAAGTTTTGAGTACATGCATCTATCGCGGCTGTAATTGACAGGTTGTCGTTTTAGCTATTTTGTTGCAAGGTTTATTAACCACTTGAATAGAGCAGTTTTGGCCATGAACCTGTTATGTTGATCCAAATAGAAAACTCGCCTCCGTAGCCGTGTCAGAGGAATCCAAAGCACATCTGTCTTGCTTCAGTTGTTTCTCTGGCTTTTCGGTGCTACTAGTGTAATGGCATGTGAGGAATGCACTCGGTCAGCCGCCACAGTGCTCATTGGTTTGCAGTAGCTATGAGGGTAAATCCGAGGTTCCCCGAAAGAAGGGTTATTTGCATCGTGTGTGTGTGTGTGTGTGTGGCCTTGAGGTAGTGTGACTCTGTGAGCTCGGTCCTGACGCTGACGTTTTTCCCAGAATTCACTCTGTTTGGATTAAATGGCCTTATTGTTTTAAAAAATATGTCTTCGGCGATTGCGTAGAACATGTCTGGAATTCACAAATCTCATTATAATGGACGGGGGGAGTTTCATTAATAATCATCGTACATTTATTGACTGGAAATTGAGTTGAAAATAAGGTGCAGGATATGGTGGGATGGTTTTCCTCACGATCCTGCTGTTTGTGTAATCTGTTGTGCGATGTGTGCTCACTGAATCTACACGTTGGAAGAAAAACCCCACAAAATGTTTGGCTGAGCTGTTTACTTCTCCCGTAACAATGTCCATATCCAGATAAGTCTTTGATTGTATCCACGATAATAAGTTCAATGACCTCGTATCCCCCCCCATAACCTCTGGAGAAACACCACTGGCCGTTACATTAGGCTATTGTTTCTACCGCTACTGATTGGTTCCAACATCTGTTGAACAACCAAAGTAGTTACTCATGTCCTTGGTGTAACACAAATGACACAGAATTATTTTTTTCCTGCGCTGCAGCATCATTTTTCAGGCAGATTCCCTAATTTATTGTTATATTTCAGTAGCGATATAGCTTGCTGCAAACTGTCTCGTGCCACTCATGGGATAAACCTTTACGTTGCATTACATTATGGTGGTATTGTAACCTCAGCTTACTGGGACTCCAGTCGGTGTCTAGATCCGATTCTCCTTTGCCTGCCAACCGCAAAGCGGCGCGCTCTGGATGGATGCCTCGTCCTCCGTGTCTCCCTCAGAGGGACTAAGGAGCCCTTATCCACTCGCCCAATAATGCAGCCAGTGTGAAGCTGTGAATTAAACGCTTCCTGTGTGTCTCTCTCCGTGTGCGGCTCACTGCATTCCTCCCGCAGGGGAGGTCCACAGAGCTGCACTCTTCTCCATCACACGCGGTGGTTCGTGCGGAGGAGGAAGCGAATGATCCCTCGTTCTATCGCTGATCGCAGGTCTGCGGTTTGATTCCCACTGAGACGGGGCCGTGTCCTTTTCTCTGTCTCTGACGCTATGCAGTGAGTGAGTCACTATTAACACAATTAAGGTGTGTTACTTTTTGGATACGATGTTCTTGAGGTGGGGCTGTGGGCCTGAAGGTTAAAATGGGAGAAATGTTTCCACTGGTGGTTTATTGTTTTTACTTCTCAATTGAGACAGAAAATAACTTTAGTAAATACATTTGTAGCTTCTCCAGCCCAGGGATCATTTCCCATATGCAATACTTTCCTATTTGTTCCTCCTCACCCGTCCTCCTGGATACATCAGCAAGTTGTGGATCACTTATCTGCCCTATCTGAAAACCTTCTTTTTTGGTACAATTGGTTGCCTGACCTGCTCCTGCATGATACTGTAACTTGGCCTACAATTGAAACCAGAGACCTCTTGGTGGAGTTTAACCTTTTCTTTTTTCTTTTTTGGAGCGACCTCATTTCTTGTTCCTTGCTGTCTGTTTCAATGCCGAATGTTACCCGATACAGAATGTTTTTAACTCAAAGTGCATGCACCCTAAACGTTGTTAACATCCATCGCTAATGCTTTAGCATAGATCCGGCTGAGGGGGAATGCACGTGAAACGGGGCCAGTAAGAAACTGGAGACCTCCAGAGGCCTGACGGATGCGATGCTGCGTGCTGACCCACCTCTCGGGAGCATCTACATGCAGACTGCCTGTTTACGATGTCATGCCGAGAACCCGCCGCCCGAATCCCGGGAGCGCCGCGGCAGGCCGGTAGTTATGAGTTCCTCTGCGGCGAACTCTGGATGGCGACGAGCTGTTAATGCGAGGCAGATTGGAAGTGCTGTCGTGACTCATTACTGCGGGCAGAACCGGCGCAACTTGCTCTCCGTGTGAAGCCGTGATCCGGCCCACTCAAACTCGCACCATCCTCTGTGACATGCAGGGATTCGTTCCCATTTGAGAAGTTCAAGTGTTGGTTTTTATAGTTTGAATCGTTCCCAAAAGAATATTTTACTGGCATTTTTAGGCTGGGGAAATCTCTCTTTTGGGGCGTCTCTTCATCTGTCCTATACTGGGCTTCCTCAGTTGCCATTACTTTGATAGCAAAATAACTTTAACCGTTGTGTTCTAATCAAATGTCCTCCTCCTAACTACTCAGTGGCGCTTAAATCCACCTTGTTCTGCTCATTGTGTTGCTGGTGATCAATACGTGGACTCTCACACAGAGTGCAATTCTGATGAGGTGGCGAAACCACAGAGCTTGCGTCGTCCTTTCTGCAGACGGTGCAGACTTTAGACGTTAGCTTAAGTTTAGCAGCCTCTAGAGTTGTCTTCATCTCACTGTAACCAAGCAAGTCAACCTCGCAATGATGCAATGCACTGTAGGACAAATCTGAAGCTTTTAGGAAGAATAAAACGTATTTGTTGTTTTCATTATTGTGCAACTTAATTAAATCTGAGTTGTTTTTTTATTTAGTTTAAGCAAACTGTAGGTTTGAAATAGCATTAGATGTTTGAAGGAACTATAACACATTATTAAACAAGTATTGAAGCTCGTTCAGCAGTGCAGTTGGGACTGATAGTCTTGCACTAATTTACACACCCTCAGAGTGACTGAGTTTATTTGCCCCAAAAGTCATTTTCTTTTCACGTCCGGATGATTAACGTTAACGGCAACACCCCAATTTCTGTTTCCACAAAAAGATTAATGGTGGTCAGTAAATTAGACTTTAATTTATTTCATAATCTCCCACCAAACAGAAGACTGAAAGATGATCCCAAGTCACAGTTAACCTAAAGAAACCTTTTGTCATTCAGGCAACAATGAACCAGGAGTCAAAGAGGAGGAAAGTGCCACATGTACTGCCTGCTTTCTCATTTACTGAATAGAGAATTGATGCGAAAACCGACCGTTGATTGTCAAATCCCGGACACCAACAATACCAAATTGAAATGGAGAATGTCGAACGATTCCCACGTCCGATAGTAACACAAGATATTTTGGCTTGATCTGCTGCACCACAGGCCTCACTGTAAGCCAGCCTCCAAGTATGTGCGCGTGTGTGTGTATGTGTGCGCGCAGCAACTCAACGTAATGCAGTGCTGACTCAGACCGAGCGGGTCAGCAGCTGCTGCCTGTTACTGAAAAGAGACTGGTGGTGTACAGGGAGGAGGGAGGAGTGAGTGTAGGTGTGTGTGTGTGTGTGTGTGTGTAGGTTAGCTTGAAATAAAAGATCCAGATTGGCTTTTATTCCCCATCATTCCACGCATATTGATTTGACATCGTCCTATTTCGGTCTCGACTGAAGCAGTCTTCCTCAGATGCCGCCTCACGCAGGTTGTGTTTTGAAGTGGCGGCTTTGTTCCCAACTAGATCATTTCCAAGACGCCGAAACGCACCGGAAAGTTGTGTCTATTTATAAAAGCCACTACTTAAAATCTTGGACTGCTTTTAGAATGTGACTTTTTTGTGTGTTTTCAGGCCCAGATCGCCTTCCTGCAGGGGGAGAGGAAAGGCCAGGAGAACTTGAAGAAAGACCTTGTGAGGAGGATCAAAATGCTGGAATACGCTCTGAAGCAGGAGAGGTGAGTTCCCCATCACCCGCTGCCGCCTCCGCCCGCCTACAACACGCACCGATACCTGGGCCCTTTCCATGTTTTTCCTGCTCCTAAAAATATTCCTGCTTCTGAAAAAAATATGCGAAACGAGAACCGTGTGAAACGTGAAATCAACACCCGCTGCACCCAAACGCCGCCCTACTGCCCACCAGCATGCAGCGGTCTTCTCTTGTTTGCTCCAGTTTTAGAACATTTTCCAGCTTCCTCTTGTCCATATTCAACGCGCACCGGTCTGATGTCTCAGCTGGTGTCGGCAGAAGCAGTACTGGAGGGAGAGTGACAGAGAGACTCCCTGAGTCCCGGCTGGTGGGATGTCTCCAGACAGGAGCATGTGTTGGCATGAAAGCTTTGTATGCTGACGACGATGGCGGGAAGGAGGGAGAGGAATCCTCTCACCACCCGAGACGAGGTCCTCCTTCTCCAGTAAGCCAGAAGAAAGAGATTGTTCTCCTCCTCGTGTGCATCAGTCCGTCGACGTCTCACAAAAGGTCCCCGTGGTCGCCGTGGTGATGCCCTTTGCTTTATTTACTCCTTGACGCATGGCTGCGCCCTGTCACAGAGGCGTGGCCTCCGTTCATGCGACGCTGAGCTCTGAAGCGGCAGAACTAAAATAAATCGTCGTCGTGTATTTTGGATGCATATAAAGTTAATGAAGAGTGCTTCCAACAGCACCGACTTCAGTCAGCTCACTACGGTTTTTCTTTTGGTGATGTAGAATATGCACAACGGGTCACAAAATATCAGCGGTCAGAAAATACAATTGAATTAGATTATTCCAATTTATTTGCGTGTATTTGTGTGTGTGTGTGTGTGTGTCAGCAGCGTCTCTCGTTCACGTCTCTGTTGAGAGCAAAGTATCAATGGGGCCTTCATGAGCAACCTAGTACAAACGTTTATTAGGACTACATTTAAAAGCTAAAATGCAAGCGAGCATTTCAATTGTGTCTTTGGGTGTCGTACGTCTATTATTTTATAACCACTATTGCATCAAGCTATTTGTTCAGAAAACTACAAGCCCAAAGTCAGTTACGAGCCACTAAACGATTTCCTCCCAACTGGGAAAGATAAAAAATGAGTGTCCCTCAGTAGAGGTGGAGGCGCTTTGCTGGTTTTGTTAGACGACTTGACCGTGAATGTGCAAAGATGAGGATGCGAGTTGGAAAGTGCGATGGGTAAGACATGAAACTGTGGTTGGCAGACGTGTTAATTTAAACTGGGAACCGTTGAGTTCCTTGACACAACTGAGGCTGATGGGGGTCAAATCGTTTCCGTCGTTCCTCCACACCGATCAAGGGTTAGTTTCGTTTTGCCACCTTATGCTCCGTGAGGGACATCATCATTTGGTTTGTGAGTATGTAATTGGTCTTTGAATGTTTTGTACTGTATATTCATCCACTTTCCCCCAGTGAAATCATTGCCGTCTCTGCCCGGGGAGCAACAATCATCGCAGAATTACTACCACTTTCCCCGGTTGCTAAGCAACAGGTCATGTCTGCGAGGGTATCTGAAAGCAATATCAGAAAAGGCTTTCTGAATGTGGCAATTTAAAATGAATTTGATTTGGATGGGGGTTGTTTCCTCTGGATCACAGTGGGGGGGGGGGGCGGGGGGTGAACTAAAATCTGCAAGTGCTCTCCTTGAAAGAAATATCAGTGTTATTTGTCTACTGACAAATAAAATAATTAACTTTCAGTTATTTTGTAATGAGATAAATGTCCAAAATACACCACAACCACTATTCCTTGGTGTTGTGTAGTTTTCTCTGTAAATACAATTGACGTATCGATCGATCATAAAAAACCTTTAGCTGCTGCTGTTTTTCTGTATCGTTGTTGTAAGGGCTTTCAAAGCTAATAATGCATTATTTTTTTATTTAGTTTTTATTTTTATAAATACCTTCTCACACATTTTTTATCTGCCTGACAATATTTATTTTTTTCCCTCTTTCCTTCCAGAGCAAAGTACCACAAGTTAAAATATGGGACCGAGTTGAATCAGGGCGACATGAAGCCTCCGAGCTACGAGTCCGGTAAGGTCACGGTGGCTCAAACAGCCCCCCTCCCCCCCCCCCCCCCCCCCCGCCCCACCTCCCTCCTCCTCCTCCTCACAATAAATCACTGTTGAGTTCACATACCTCAAGTGACAGGACTCGCATGAATGCATCGTATGACGACTGCATTCATGTTGAATCTTGTTTGCCACACCAGCACTCCCCTCTGCCGTTTCCCGAATGCAGTTGTTGTTGTTACAGTTGCACTTGAGTATCACAGATTGATTGTAGAGTACATGTAAAGA